>CM031861.1:54518758-54918871 GCA_018697195.1 Certhia americana | reverse complement strand
GCTTTGAGTTTTGATGCTCCCCTTGGTTCTTCCATTTGTAATGAAGAAGAAATTGGTAAATCTAAAACTTCTCTTTTTAGAATGCCTAAAATTTCTCTGTCTAAGAATTTCAAACCTCATACACAAAACCTTTCTGGAACTGATATTTCTGCTACAGAAACTCTTTGTTATTCTGTAATGGAAGAAACTTCTGTTCCTTCTGGGGATGTTGGATCTAAACTTTTGTCTGACATTAAGGGAGATAGTGTATCTAAAAGTACCAAATTCAGAATTCCTAGCATTGGTTTCTCTAAAGCTGAAGTGACTTCATCTGAAATTGATCTGGAGTCCTCATTACAAAAGGGGGATGTTACTCTTACTAAATATGAAATGAATCTTACAGAATCACAATCAAAAATACCATCTCTTGCTGATGAAAATCTTTCAGATTTTGAAATTTTAAGCGATGATGGTTCTGAGGAGAAAGGAAGTTTTAAGCTGGAGGGCAAAACAACATCTGGTGAAATTTCTTTGGTTGAAACAGAGGTCACAGTCAAAATTCCTAAGTTCAGAAAACCGAAATTCAGAATTCGATCTAAGGGAAAAGCAGCCGAAAGTGTCAGTGTTTCCAACGTGGACTCTGAAGTTACCAAGGGAAGGGTAACATTTGATATGACTGATCCAGATATTGAAAAACCAGCTCACATCTCTGATGCCCAACTTGGTGTAAAGTTGCATAAGCCTTCACTTGAGGTTGTTCTGGATGAACCAAAAGTGGATCCAAATCTCCCACCCATGGAGGTTACCTTGCCAACATTACAAGCAGACATCCATGGCCCTGCTTTAGAGTGCAAGGCAGAACAGGAAGTAGTTACAGGAGAGAAGGGTACTGAGGAGAAAGAAAACAAATTTAAATCATCAAAATTCAAACTGCCTTCATTTAGGTGGTCACCAAAGAAAGAATCTATTGCTCCTTCTCATGTTGAGGAACATCTGGAAGGACCCACTTTGTCCACTTTATCTGGAGACATAGGATCTCAATTAACTTTTCCTACTCCTGAGAGTCAATACCTCCAAGAAGAATTTGATACAGAAAAAGACGGTGAAAAGGCCAAATCCAAGAAGTCCCAATTTACCATGCCAAAGATCTCATTCCCTAAAATTAAGGGTCAGAAAGTACAGGTCTCTCCGCCCGTACTGGAAACTGATGTTTCTGGACCCAGTCAAGAAAATGAAGGTGTTTCTGCTCAGAAATCTGAGAAAGGGAGTAGTGGAGAAGGGGCAGGAATGGGCAAAAAAGTGCCAAAAGTTACAGTCCCAACTTTGGAATTTTCCAAACCAGAAGCCAAAGCTCCCAAAACAGAGATGGATATTAGCCTGCCCACAGGTGAGGTTACAGTTCCTACCTGTAAAGATGAGCTGGCATTGAAATCAGCTGCTGCTAATGCCAGCCTCTCCACCTCAGATATTAAGATGATACCTGAAGGTTCGCTTGAGATGAAGAGTCCTGATATAAGTGTTGAAAGAACATCAACTGACATTGCAGTGGATGATATAGAGATAAAAGCTGAAGGATCTGAAGGGAAAAAAATGTCTAAATTCCAAATGCCAAAGGTAGGAATTACACTTTCTAAAGGGAAAGGGTCAGAAAAGGATGTTGGCCAATCCAAATCAGAAGTAAAGGTTCCCCAACTTAAAGCAACGGTAGAAATATCTGACATTGCTGTTGAAGCACCAGACTTGGAGATGGAATGTGGCACCATAATGGAGACCTACAGCCCTGAAGCCAAAATTACCAAAACTGACAGTAAAGCATCAGAGGCTGATGTTTGCCTCCCATCAGCTGACATTTCAATTCCAAAACCAGGCAGTGATACTCAGGAGTCAGATGCAGCAGTAAAAATTAAGGGGGAAATAAAGCAAGATAGAGATGGAGAAGAGAAAGAAGGACATTTCAAAATGCCCAAGTTCAAACTTCCATCCTTCAGTTGGTCACCAAAGAAGGAAGCAAGTGTTAAATCAGATTTTGAAGCAAATTTGGAAGACCAAAAGCCTGCTGTCATGTCAAGCAAAATAGACACAGAAGTGAAAGGAACTGCAACTGATGATCAAGGTAGTGGGCCAGACCTTGATCTGGAAATATCTGCAGGAAAAGTTGAGCAAAAAAGTCCAATTAAAAAGCCTCAATTTGTCATGCCTAAAATTTCACTCTCCAAGATCAAGGTTCCAAAATCTCAGTTTCATTCACCAAAAGCTGAAGTTGATGCTACTCTTCCTAAAACAGAAATACAAGGTGATGATTCAATTAAGATACCTGATATAGAAAAAAGTCATTCTGAAGGGATTGAAGAAGAGGCACAAATAAGCATAAAACTGGCTGACACTACTGTCCACACTCTGGAGTTTTCCAGGGTCGAAACTGATGCCTCTAAAACTGAATTAACAGTCAGCTCAACAAAGATTGATGCTTCTTTGACTCCCTCAGAGGGGAGTTTTAAACAGGTTGACTTAAAAATAAGTTCTACCAATGAAAGTAACATTCAAAAAACAGGTATTAAGCTCCCGAAGGGAGAAGCTTCAGTTGATTTGAAGAGCCCTGATATATTAACAGAAACCTCATCAGTTGTTGATGGAAGAAAAGGGAAATTGGAAGGTCCTGAAGGTAAGAGTAAAATGCCCAAATTCCAGAAGACAAAGTTTGGAATCTCCCTAACAAAAGGGAAAGTCCCAGAGACAGAGATCAGCTCTCCAAAAATAGAAGCTGATCTACCCCAGCTAAGAAAGACAGATGAAATTGCTGACATTGCTGTGGGAGTTCCAGCAGAACTTACATCTGATATGTCAGATCCTGGAGTAGTTGATGGTAAGATAAAAACATCCCAAGTCCTGATGGGTGGCATTGAAGATGCAAAGGTAGACATAAGCACCCAGCCAGTGTCTAAACCAAAGACAGAGGGAGTTATTGAGAGTTTTGAGAAGGAAATCAAATTAAAAGAACATGAAATAAAAGCTGAAGAAGTTCAGACAGAAGAACATCAAGGATGGTTTAAAATGCCAAAATTCAGAATACCTGCATTTGGCAGGTCATCCTTAAAGGAAAAAAAAAGTGATGCTGATATTGAAAGAAGTATGGAAAAAGTTCAGTCAGCTATTCCTTCTACTAAACTACAAACTGAAACAAGTATTCCTGAAAATACCTTCTCATTACCACATGCAGTTGCTGAAATTACTATTGGAAAAGGAGGGATTCAAAAATTAGGAAATTCTGTGAAGAGTTCTGATGTTAGCTTGCCACAGATGGAAGGAGATATTTCATTATCCACAGAAACAACAGATAGTAGAGTGAATATTCCAAAAACTGAGACTTATGCAGACGTAGTTAAGCGCAGTGCTGAAGGACATACTTCAGAAATCACACTGTCTGCAGCAGAATTGTCTAAATCATACCCCAGTGCTTCAGAAACTGACAAAGACAAGAGTTCAACAAATAGGTTTCCTACATGTATTCTGACATTTCCAGAGCATAAAGGCAAATCACAGGATGTAGAAGTCCCAAAGGCAGAAAGTTCCATGAAGTTAGAGACATCAGGGGTAGGATGCAAACCATCATCAGCTGAAATTACTCTGGATGCAACACAGAAGAAAATAGATGTTAGTCTTCCAAAGGAAGAGCTAGATGTTCAAAATAAAGAGGCAGCAATTAAAAAAGGAAAGATAAAGGGCGAGGTGAAAATCATAGGAAAAGACAGTGAAGAAAGTCAATTAAAAAGGACTATGTGTGAACAGTCTACAACAAAAGGATCAGAAGATGGTACTTACGTTACTGCTAAGCTGGAGGATCTAAAGGTAGAAGTTCCAACAATGAAGATGGATGTTAAAATTTCTGGAGTAGATCCTGAAATGAAATTTCAAGTGAAAAGTGTTGAAAAGGATGTGTCTGCAGGAGTGAAAGTGCAAGTAGAAGACAGAGCAGAAACAAGTAAACTTAAAGCATACAAGTTTAAGATTCCAAAGTTTGGAATGTCACATTCAGAAATCAAGGGGTTTGAAGATGATATTGATTTGCCAAAGTCAGAAGCTGATTCAGCACCTAAAAGTGAAAGAGGCACAGCAGAAATGCAGTTACAAAAACCAGAAGAATCAATTGGCCTAAAAAGTCCAGCTCTAGATCATATAGAAGCATCTACCAGAATCACAGGGGAAACAGTGGACCAAACACAAGGTGTCCCAGAAGTAAGTATAAGAATTCCCAAATTAAAAATACCAAGATTCACTTTCAGAACTCTCCCAATTGAAGCTGATGTTTTACTGTCAAAAGTAGTAACAGATCCAAAGGGATCCAGTACTGACATTGAAATTGTGCAACTGCAAGCAAGCTCTGCTATCCCTGAAGAAACAGCAGGAGCTCTAGAGGGGAGTATTCAAAAAGCAAAAAGCAAAATTTTAACGCTGACTGAACCTGACATTAAAACAGCACAAATGACAGCTACCATAGGGTCCTCCCTTTCAAGTGCAGGGCAAGACATTCATTGGTCTTACATAGAGGGCCAAGAAGTAAGTGAAAAAGTAGAACCTGAACATGTTGCTATTGAGCGATGTGAGATTTACACTACTGAAATACTGAAAGAATCAGAGATTCTGTCATCAGAGGTCAAAACTGCTACTTTGGGATTCTCATTGCTCAAGGCGAAGTTGCCTGAATCACACAGCGATTCAGATGTGCTGGTCCAGCAGCCATCTCCAACAGGAGGTGCATCAGTGATAAAACCTACAGGTGCTGGTGAAAGCTTTGGAGCAGCAGCACAAAGAACTGGCAGTGCTGAGCTTAAACTGTCTGACAAACCACACTGTGAATCTGAAGGATCTAGAGGAAAAGTAAGTCTGACAAAGTTAAAAACATCTGCTGCTGAAGTAAAGTGTTCCAGTAAACTTGAAGAGAGCTTTCCTGATAAATCACCAGAGGGAGTAACTGCAGCTGCTCTCTTTAGAGATGAAGATGTAGTTGAAGCAGTGGAAGGTGAAGAAAAAGACATAACCAGTGAGAAAGAAAAGACTGATGGTAAAAGATCTCCTGGAAGATTCAAATTTTGGCTTCCAAGTATTGGCTTTTCATCTTCTGGGGATGAAATAAGCACAGATGCAAAACCAGAAATAAAAAAATCAATTCTAGAAGATGTGAAACCGTCTGAGACATCAGATGATTTCTCTAAGCAGGCTGAAAAAACTGGATGGTTTAGATTTCCCAAGCTTGGTTTCACATCTCCTTCCAAAAAGGCTAAGTCTGTTGACAAAGAAGAGGTGGGTCATAAAGAGGGGAGACTCTCAGATGAAGATAGCCCAACAGATAAACCAGATGTGTTTTTTGATGCACAAGAAAGCTTATCACCTAGAGAAATAGGAGAGGGTGAAAAAGCTGAAATTGAGGGGGCCTCATCTATTGTGACATCTTCAGCAAGAACTGAACTAATCTTGCTGGAGGAAGAAAAAGATAGTGAATCTAATATTGTTGGAGATACAACCAAATGAAGATTGTGTTTTCTCAATCCTCAATGAAAACAAAATCATCCATATGTACAGAAGAGAATGTTTTTCTAATTTTCTACTAACTGAAAATTAAAACCCAAGGCTGGTATTCATGAAAATATTTGAAAAGAATTTACTACATTCAGATTTTCAAGTACACAAATGTACTAGACTGTACACTAATAAAAATAATGACTTCTTCATATCTACCCCAAGGGCAACAATTATGACAGGTGCAGAGGAGCCCATAGTTTGAGCAAAGTCTGAGTACATACCAGAACCATGAAAGTAAATCATTGAAAGGCTTAATGATAGCAAAAGACTTGTTAAAGAGACTTCTCAAAACACACCAGTTATATTTAGATTATAGATTATTTCCAGAATGGGTTCTAAACTAGTACTATGAGAACTATACTTACCTGTTTAGATCTTGGAACTTTCTGGTCTATTTTTGCTTTGTTATTAAAATGTTTTTCTTTATTTCAGCTAAGGTAGTATGTATATTCCACAAATATTTTAAAATATAAAATAAAAATTAAATGCTAGTGTAGAGAGACTAATGCTTTGCCTCTTCCTCTCTTCTCATTTTTTTTATTATTATGGCAGGTCATATTTAGCCTTAAAATACAGCAAAAACCAATAGAATCATTTCAAGACCAAAAAAACATGTAACTAAATCATGTTTGTAAGATACCAGAATAAAACATGCTTACAAAGAACATTATTCAAATGTGGATAAAAAATTTTAATGTATATACTTATGGGATAGTCAACTGCTTAGAATGATCTGCCACACTGGTGGAATTGCTTCAGAGATTTTCTGGGAAAGGAGGTGTATATAATTATTTGCTCCTTTGTTTATATTAATGCTTCTCTTAAGTGCACAATGAAAACAAGAGTACATATGTGACAGTCTTCACATGTACCATTAAAACACTGTCTGTATTCTTAATTCACAATAAACTCACCATACGAACAATAACTTGAGTAGCATGAGTTACTGACATTCCTGATTTGGAAAATCCCGGCTTAAATTTGCAAAAGTTTGCAAATGTACTTCACTGTCTGCTGAGGTGGATGCTTAATCTTAATGAAAGCACAGTTCCTAAATATAGGGGTAGTGGAGACTTTTCACTCATTACAATCCCAAGTTGAATCATAGAATATGTTGAGTCAGAAGGAACCTGTCAGAATCCTTGAATCCCACTCCTGGCCCTGGGTAGGACACACCCTGTGCATGAGAGCATTGTCCAAAGGCTTCTCAAACTCTGCCAGGCTTGGGGCTGTCATCACTGCCCTGGGGAGCTCCTCCAGTGCCCAAACACCCTCTGGGTGAAAAACCTTTTCCTAACATCCATCATAAACCCGTCACTCCAGCTCCAGCAATTTCCTTAGATCCTGTTACTGGCCATGAGAGTGAAGAGATCAGTGCCTGCCCCTCTGCTTCCCCTCAGGAGGATGTTGAAGGCCACAATGAGCTCTCCCCTCCGTGTCCTCCAGGCTGAGCAGACCAAGCAACTCCAGCCACTCCTCATACATCTTCCCCTCCAGACCCTTCATCATCCTTGTGGCCTCCTTTGGACACTCTCTAATGTTCTTTTTTTATTGTGGCACCCAAAACTGCTCACAGGACTTCAGGTGACGTTGCTCCAGCGCAGAGCAGAGCAGGACAATCCCCTCAAAAACAAAAACATTTTCCCTGGAGATTTTACTCACTAGCTCCCTAAGCAACCTGAAGTCAGCTGTCCTCCTGTCCAGAGTTGAAGTTTTGCTGTCCCTTTTCATCCTGTCAGCAGAGACTTTAAACTCAATTTCTTTGTGGCCTCTTTGACCAAGACAGCTGCACTGTACCACTCACTCATAAGATCCTCTCTCTAGAAGGACAAGTGCAGACATGCTTCATTACAGTAGTTTTCTCATCCCACATCTCTCCATAGTTCTACTTAGTACAGGAAAGCAGACACAGCAAAACATTTAGGAAATAGATTGTAATGAAGTGTACTTGGCTGTCTGACCACCTGTAGATTGAGGTCTTCCTCATTTCTGCATCATAGAATCATAGAAAGTTAAGGGGATGGAAGGAACCTTAAAGATCACCCAGCTCTAGCCCCTGCCACAGGCAGGGACACCTTCCACTGGCCCATCTTGCTCAGAGCCCCATCCAGCCTGGCCTTGAACACTCCCAGGGATGAGGCAGCCACAGATGCTCTGGACAACCTGAGCCAGGGCATCACCACTCACAGTAAAGATTTTTTCATTCTATCTATTCTAACCCTGTTTCACGTTAAAAACATTTAAAATAGAACAGAATAGAATAGTTAATTGAAAGGGGCCCACAATGATGATTCAGTCCAATTGCCTGACCACTTCAGGGATGACCAAAACATAGGAAAAACATTAAGGTTATTAAGGGCATTGTCCAAATGCCTCTTGAACACTGACAGGCTTGTGGCATTGAACACCTCTCAAGACAAGTTTGGTTTACTGTTTGACTACTCTCTTGGTAAGGAAAATTTTCCTAGTGTCAAGTCTGAACCTCCCCTAATGCAGCTTTGAACTATTCCCACGCTTCCTATCACTGGATACCAGGAAGAAAGAACTGGCACCTCCCTCTCCACTTCCCCTCCTCAGGAAGCTGCACCACCATAATCCACCCTGCAACTAAAGCTGACTTTTCTGGGCCTGTGCAGAGAGCAGAGGTTTGTGAGTCAGTGCCCACAACTCAAGAGCTATCCTATAGGGATTATGGAGATACTCATGACTGTCAAGAAATTAAGTGTACCCTGATATGGCATAAATGGTAGATGAAATGTTTTCTCAGTACCTGGATTAAAGCAACAAAGGTTTGTTTTGTCTGGAACAACTGAGAAAGGAAACTCCTGGGTAATAGCAGGAAAAATGAGAGCAGATAATAGTAAAGCTGGTGTCTAATGTGTGAAGCCAAGTGATTTTGTGGTCTTGTCAGTACTCATAAGCCATGGAGCCAGCTAGGTTCTGTCTTGCTGTCGCCTGCATTGCTGTCACAGCACTGTAGCCACAAGGTTCTGCACCAAACCAAGAGCTTCCAGAGGTGATCCTGCTGGCAGAGCAGTGCAGCAGCTCCTCCTGAAAGCAGAGCCAATTCTGCACTCCTTGTACTCCCTCATAAAACAGGTACATGAGATGAGCTGATCAGAGGAGAGTATCCATGCTCAAGAGCCAAACCAGCAACTTTTTTTTAGGCATAAATAAATCAATACTGACAAAAATCTGAACAGCCTGCAGTCAGACAAGAAAATCATAGGTATCCTGAGTCAGAAGGGATTCACAATGTCCTACTCCTGGTTCTACACAGTACACCCCAAGAATCACACCACATCTTCATGAGTGTAGTTCAAATGCTTCTTGATGTGACTACTTTCCTGTGGAGCCTTTCCACTGCCCAACCACCCTCTGAGTGAAGAGTCTTTTCCTAACAGCCAATCTGCCCAAGGATGATGCTAATAAATGCCACTGGAGGATCCAGGTTACATTTGGTACAGTCCTCAGCTCGGGGAAATCACAATCTAAATGAAAGAGATAAGTAAGAGAAGAATGGATAAGGACTATTATTAACCCTGTTTCATAAATGGAAAATAATTGAGACTCAGAGCCTGGTTATAACTTACATGATATTCTACCTTTCTAGTAGGAAACAAGTAAATAACAATCAAGGTATGAAGGGGCTTCCAAAGTCTCACAAGAAACCTGGGAAATAATCTCAAGTTCCTCTTAGATCCAGTTCATTGTATTAATTGTGAACTCCCCCCTCACCTCCCCATACACAGAGGAAAATCAACAGTGATGTCAGTAGAGAAAATAGAAGAGCACTTTCCTAAGCGTTTATTTTTCTTTTACAAGCCAAACCTTAACCCAACTGAAGTTTATATGGCCATAAGAAAATTCTGCCAGCTTGTCCAGGAACTGTCTCACTGAACTAATCCAGCACTGTCAGATTTGAGCTCACAAGCAGAAGAGAAAGAAGTTTTCCTCTTACTCCTGCAACATCTATCTGTGCCAAAACAGAAAAACACAGCTTGGAGTGCCATCTAGAGGAATGCGCTCCTCTACAGAAAACTGTTTTGTTGGTTGAAGATTTAACGTCTCACAAAGATTTTCAAGCTAACACTAGTAAAGAAATAGGGGGTGAGAGCAGAAAAAGCACATGCATGTTCCTCGATATTTTGTCATGTATGTGAATACTCCCAAAATTTCAATTATATCTGTACACGTCTTAAAAAATCTGCCACAGTAACAAAAAAAGCATTGATTTGTAATGATGGATTAGATACTCCAAGGAATCTTGGAAGTGTCTGAAACGATAGCTAAGGCTCAGCCTGGAAACCAAAAAATGGAACATTGGTGGGGCTCACCTCTAGAAGTCCTTATTTGTATGGGGATTTTTGTGTATGCACAGCCCTGGCAAGGCTCATGAAGCTCCAGCCCAGTGTCACTCACAGCACTCACAGCTGCAGCACATGCTCTGCTCTCCTTTCCTGTCACTTCAGAGTCACCCAGGGCAGAGCTGTGGATATGGATATCAGGCACCAGATGGCTCAGGGCTGTGGTCCCTGAGTGACTGCAGGAGCAAATGCAGCCTGGAGGCACAAAACTGCTAAGGGCCAGCACCAGGACAGCCCAGGCTCTCCAAGCACTGCCCACAGTGCAGGTCCTAGCCACAACAGCACCCAGAGCTTTGCTCTGCTCCCCCATCCTGTTTGCTGCACAAGACCCAGACATCCAAACATCCCCAGATACTCGGGGTTCCAGGGCAGCTGAGCTGGTAACTAGCCCCAAGCTTTAAATCCCAGGAATTTATCTCTAGCAGTTAGCATCAGTACTTAGAAACAGGTATTTCCCTGTATCTCTAATTTCTAAATGCTTTTTAAAATCTGCCCTTGCTATTGTAGGTGATCATATACGTGGCACAAATGTTAAGGTGGCCAGGAGTTTATTAAAGATATTTAAACACATGTAAGCAAACACTGTTAATGGAACATTTAGGTTGAAATATATAGATTTCCAAAGATAAAATAGCACAGAAATAAAGATCTGTGTCTCTGATGTTTGCTTTAATGCCAGGCAGCTTGTCACACAACATTGCATGTATTTCATTAACTCTGTGGTGAGGTAATCACACAGAAAAATCATGCATCACACATTGACTAGTGGTTTTGCAGGTAGAGTCAACTATCAGAAATTCTCATGTCATCAACGTGGATGCCACAAGGAAGTGATTTCTTTGACAAAGACAAAAAAGAAGAGAGTTCCTTGATCTACATGTGAACAAGATTCAAATATGTTCTTTTTGTTTCTATTTTAAATGTACATTTCAATTCACTTCAGTGTCTGCCTCCCATTTACAGTCTTTCTGTCCCTTCACATCTTCCAGATTCACTGCATATTTGGAATTCCAGTCTCGCTCAAAAAGATCTTTCAACTGCTCCTGGATTGGTTGTTGCCTTCTTTGCAGGTTGGTCGAATTCTGTTTGATGATTAGTCCCACACCAGCTGTATCAGTGAAGTAGTTTTCTGACCAATTGGAAGTCCCTATGCAATGGAAAAGTAGCTGATTAGAAAACATTCATTTCCCAGTGTTCTGTTTGATCTCTGGGCTTTGTTGATTTGCTCTATGACTGCAAATCTCATTAGGACCAACAAGGCAGCAAAAATCAGGTCACCTCCTTCTTATGCCAGACTTCAGGTTTTGAAAACTTAGTATTAACTGCAACCCTGAAGGTTCATAACCTTCTGATTCGTTACAGCCTGTGACAGAATGCACAAATCTGCTCATAAAAGTGGTAATAAAGAGCAATATTTGAGTATCCAGAGGGGTAAAAGCCAGTGTTTGACATGGGTGTCTGTGTTTAAAGAAAGAAGTCTTTAATGGACTTAATTCTCTTCACTCATTAAAGGAAAACAAAAGGAGAAACTGGACTCTTGATCAATAAACCCTCGGGAGCTGTTCTGAGCTTGACATGCAAAGCCTGCTTCTAAAGCAGGCAAAGCTGGGAATCCAGCTGCAGACATTGTCTAGGGCTCTCTCCAAAGCTATCTCAATTCAGAAAATCAAGCACTGTGAAAAATACACATTTTATCACTTATGCACTTCCCCTCCTGATCACCTTAGCCAGAAAACTCTGTCAGTTCCAGAAGGTGCTTAGGCATGAAAACAAATTATCTGCATATCTGCCTTCAAGTATAAAACAAGTTATTAAAGTATTGAAGGCAATTGGAGCTGTAAACTCTCAGCCAGTTGGAAGATCAGGCTATTTGCTGTTGTGTATTTCTGGGAGGATGAGCTGGCTGAAATGACAGAGCACTTTCACATCCCCTTTTTGAGGGTTCCTAATAAAAGAGTGAAATGTAAACACCATCCCAGATTCCAGGAAGAGCACACAGTTGACATTACTGTTTTCTCATTTCCTTTCCTTGAGTTCTGTTCAACAAACAGTGCTTAGAATTAATTCCTCCCAGCAGCTTCTTTCTATTAAAGCACAATAATGTTAAATACTGGAGCTATCCCTGTGTCATTCTGAGCACACAGGCTGTGAAATTCCCACTGTGCTTGTCACAGACTGTGCACTCAGCCTTGTCATGCTCTATTCCTAATGGTTCACAATCATATGAAATAATCTTTACTGAACTTGACCTACATTATTTTCTCCATATCTGTACGTCTTTACCTAGGATAGACTTTGCTTTATATGGCAAAATGAGGTATTTTTTGGTATTGCAGCTGATCCTATCTCAGTCTCAGTCCAGTAGATCTGGAGATACTGTAAGTATTTGGAATGATGGAATACATACCAATGTAGGCTACTTTATCAGTGACCATGTATTTGTTGTGATTCACTCTCCCATGAGGAATGTTTGTGTGATTCAGAACGGGAACAATGAAGAGTTTCTGGAGGGAGAGAAATTAAAAATATTAACACAAATACTAGAGTGAGGAACAGACTACATGACTGGACAGTGCATGTTTTTTATAGTTTCAGAGAATAGAATAGAATAGTATGGGAAGAACAGATGAGAACATACTGCACTCCGTTATTGAATAGACTACAGAAGAGATTCTGCTCCTATCCAAGAAAACTAGCAAATAATACTTCTACTATACATAAAACTGGATAAGCAATTGAGATCAGATACAGATAATGTTTGCCTCACAATGTTCCATTAGTGGCACAGCTATTATCATTACAGGGCAGACAATTAAATGCTGTTTTAGGCAGCTGTTTAATAGATCTGCATTTACCACTGATTGCTGCTCTTATTTTGTGTGAGAATGGGCTGATCACAGACACAGGGGTACTGCATGCAACTATAATACCTAACTTTTTATGTTAACTCTTTTTTTTTTTAATGTTAACCAAAGTCTATATTTCCCCTTTATTTTTTTTTTTTTAATTGAAACTCACTACTCCTTCTGTGACATCTCTCTGTTGTGATTACTGCATCGTGTTGGGAGCATCCACACCATCCCCACTCCACTTGATGCATTCCAGCCTAATGCTTATGGCCTGTGTGCAATATTTAGTGTTCAAAAATAGATCTGTCTGTATAGGCAGACAGTAGAGCTCTCAGTTTTAAAAAACTGATAGCAGTTAGACTGATTTAGCATATTCCATGCAGGAAAATGTCTCTGAGAGGAGCACTAAGCAGTCATATAAACTGTTACTCTCACGGTGCTCAGCAAAAGCAACTGCCTGGATAATGTCTGAAGTGCCACAGCCAGGCACATGCCTGATATCACTAGCAGCTTCAAACAGCTGCTTCCTCAAAGATTATATATTGTGCCTTACTTTCACAAAAATGGGAAGCAATCGCTGCAGAAACAGACAACCTGCTTCTCTAAAAGCTAGTATTTGTACACACAAACAGCAGCTTAGTCTCAAAAATCAGTGTGGGGCCATATCCTCAAGCCGTCTTTCCAAAATAAGGTGTCTTATTCATACCACGTTGACACTGATGTGGGCATGTGGGTAGTTGAGAGCACGCAGGGACCTCAGATAGTGGAGCATGGCTGGGTCAGTGTATGCCCAGCAGCTGACCAGGAGCTGGACTTGCACTCTGTGGTTGAAAGCTGCACGTCTCAGGGCATTGTCAATGGCTGGCCAGTATCTGCAGAAAAGAAGGTGTGTGCAAAAAGGGATAATTTTTTTTAAACAGTTCACTAGAAAGCTGTGACATTAAACTGAGACTATGAGTGATGATGCACAGATGGGATTCCTGATGTCTAGTAAGTGAAGCACTTGTGGCTTCCCTGGAGGTACAAACAAGGTTTCTGCCTTCTACCAAGTCCATTCTTTTCACAGAACATGTTTTGAGACCACCAGACTCTGTCAAATTGGGGTGAAATTCATCCAAAAGTTTAAAGTTTAGTTAAGTGCACATACACAAATACACACACAGCATGGTGCTACCGTGCTCATCAAACTAAAGATAACAATAGCAACTCCAGGGTAAAGCCAGTTCATACAGCACAGAGTGAAAGGGGCAGTGCAGAGCCCAGGGGAAAGTTGAAGAACCATTTTGCAGAATATGGCTTTTTCAGCCCCCTGGAGACTGTTTCCAATGTCTGCAGTGATCCTGTGCCATCAGCCAGCGTGGGCAGACTCTATCCCTCCCCACCCCTCCCTGTCCTCATTGTGTGTGCCCCTGGTAATGGACACAGCTGTGCTCTCCATGTTTCCTGAACATGGGAAAATCTGTTTTCCTGACACTTGTGTTGGCTGTAGCCATGGAGAACATTTTTAACATCCTTCACCCAGCTATACAACACTAAGAGCTGGACAATGTGCATCCCAGGGCTGGTAACTCCAAACACCCACGCAGCATTTTCATTCCGTAGATCATACAAATGCTGCACAGAGGGAGACAGGCATGTTTAGTACAGATTGGAGGGCTGATACAGAGAGAGGTCCAGCATTTGCTTACAGTCCCATGAGCAATGATGAATTAATTTGCCTAACTTAATCCTTTTGGTCTTATGTACAAAGGCCTGAATTCTCTAATCCTACCCCGTGCTCGTCCTATTGCTATCAATGGCCTGTCCACGTGCTCTGATGCTCAGGCTTGACTTATAGATCCTGAAAAGCTTGGAAAATCATGCTATTTGAAATGAAATTTTTGAATGGTTGCAATTTTTAAAATATATCAGTTTCTAGTTGATTAACACTCAGGCATTAGACAGCAGCTTTGTTCCCTCTGCCTCAGCTGCTGGAGGAACCTAACCTGAACTAATCAGCTTCAATTCATGGCACTACAGCTGGTTGCTGTGGAGATAGCCTGAGGCCCTGCACTGCTTTCCCTGGGCCTTTCAAACTCTTGTTTGCATCTGATCAGCCCTAGATGTCACAAACTGTGGATTAAGCCTTCAGATGAAGAATAAGGAGTATTAATGCATTCAATCCTAAGGGGGAAGAGAGACTTTCTGGGAACTTATTCTTGGTTCTCAGAAGATGAGAAACCCAGAGACTCAACTGTACTACATATAAACTAAAAATCCTCTAAGCTGTTTGATTCATTAAATATGCCCTCCAAGTAGAAGCTAGTCTCGAGATTTTGTTTCTTGGGCAGTAAAATGATCTGTGTCTCTCTATTATCGTAAAATCTTCCCCATAACACACCTATGCCCCAGATTAACAACAGAGGCTTTACACAGTTGTGACAGAGGACTTAATGCATGGTATCACTCTGGCTAAATGGCAGCCTAGAACTTATTCAACAAGCCATGTTCTACACAATTCACTTGAACTTCTTTCTCAGATATTTAGATGGAAAACTCAGAAATGTTGTAAGCAGATAGTTCAGAGCACTTGGTTGCGTGTAAACATCCTAATTCAAGCATATCTAAGAGGATTTGGGAGTCTTAGTGCTGCCCCATGACTGACTAACTTTCTATCCTACTCAGGTTTGGGTCCATGTGCAGAGTCTGCATTGTTCTGCTGTGACCTCGGGCATTCTCTGGGACCATGGCAGGGGTTCACCACACGCAGGATCAAGGCCAGGCTGGATGGGGCTTTGAGCAGCCTAGTCTAGTGAAAAGTGTCCCTGCCCATGGCACAGGAGGGGAGGAATGAGATGGTCTGCAACCCAACCCATTCTGTGATTCTGTGATTACTTCAGATCACCACTATCACCTTATCTCTGAAGCTGCTGCTGGAACTTAAATAGAATTATTAAAAAAACCCAGAAACTCCAAACAACAACAACAACAACAAAACCCAAAACAAAAAACTAACAACAACAACAAAACACCAATCCTGAAACAAACAAAAAACCCCAGAAGTTCCTTTTAGAGGCCGTTTCAGCTCTCACTGCAAAGGTCAGGACAGTCAAGAACCACCCTCAAAACTATGGGTCAAGTGCATCAAGCAGGAAATAGAGGAGGAAGTCAAGACTCTTCAGAAGTAAAGGAAAGAAGCAAGAAAGAAAAATGGGAGCAAGAAAGGAGAGCACACCAGTGTTTTCTCTGAAAAATCTGATGTCAGATGTATTTCTGGTGTTCACTTTCCTCTGTCTATTCATGAAGCTGCTGTGTTTGGAGGATGCTGGACCTGACTGTCCCTAGTATGACATTTCACTGCTTTCCTGCTGTGTGTAGAATACAGGAGGCTGCTTTAAGACACCAGCAAAGCACACAGGTATTGGATATCATCCTTTCTGCAGCATCAGGACTGGAATCACAGAATCCTAGAATTGTTAAATTCTGGAAAAAACCTTTAAGATCATCAATCCAACTCTCAGCCCAGCATTAGCACCATGTTCACCACTAAACCATGTAGTGAAGTGCCATATCCACAGAATTTTTAAACACTGCCAGGGATGGTGGCTCCACCACTTCCCTGGATAGTCTGTTCCAATACCCAACAATCTTTTCCATTAATTTCTTTTTCCTAATATCCAATCTAAACCTCCCCTGGCGCAACTTGAGGCCGTTTCCTCTCATCCTGTCCCTTGGTACCTGGGAGGCACACTCTGGGGGATGGAGGTGAATGCAGAGCAAAGCCTCTTTCCATTCTGAATATTTTCATTGTAGAAGGAGGGGAATTTTTTTTTCTTTAAATCATACAAGTAACTGATTTGCTCAGGAATAAAATTGTACCTTTTTGGATGAACAAAACGGCTGGTAGGGAAATATTCCATAACAGAAACGTAGACAAACTTCTCTGCCTGACTGATAATACTGAGTATAGCACTGAGGTCATGGGTGCGACCTTCTGGACAAAATGCTGGAGGGGAAGCCTGTAAAAAAGAATAAAAACATGTAGATCAGTGATTTAATTTTTTTTTCTCTCCAACTGCAACTCATTTATGTTTAGATCTGTCTAGTTTTCATTAAAATAGCACAAAACACTTGAGATGGAACACCATCTTTCTTCATGCCTTCCATATCCTGCTGGGTCAGGTACTTACAGATATATTGAGTCTACAGGTGATTAAAAGAGACATGCACACTGTTCCTGCCATACAATTTGACAGCTTATGCTGGGTTTATCCCTATTTGAATAGTTCCTAAGGTACAAATTATTATCCGCCTGGAACACAAGCAGCTGAGGAGGACTGCTGAAGAAACCTTCCTGCTCAATCCTTAAACAGTTTACGGTCTGTCATGTTATTTTCAAACATACTTACAGAAAAGTAGGTTTTTGTCAAGATTCCATTAAATTCTACTTCCAGAGGCCGATGACTGTTAATGTGGGTAGAATAATTAAGAGGCCAAGGGAATGGGATGGTAGCATTAGGGTATCCAACATCCCAGTAGGTACTAAATGTTTTCCAGAGGTCTTTGGCCAAACAGCTGCAGTTATACATCACAGCACCAAATTCTTTCACCTGCAAAGAGAGCAAGCTGTGTCACAGCCCCAGAAGGAGCCACCTCCAGGGCACTCTTTGCTGTTTCTTCTGCTCTGACAATATTTTACATCATTCTGTTTTCTCAGTTATCAGGTAAGACATGAGTTTTCACCCAGATCTTTGAATATGCAGCAGCAGAGGTTACCTGAGATAAGGATCTCCAGTCCATGTTTGCACTACCAATATATATGTGTTTCATGTCTACTATCCAGAATTTACTATGCAACACTCCTCCTGTCAAACGTCCAAAATCAATCTTTTTCACATGAGCCCCTGAAGAAAGATGGGGAGGGGAAAAAAAGAGTTTAGATATAGCATGGAGATGGTTCCTCAACAGCCAGAACACATCTGCATGTCTGACTCTTGCAGGCAGTAACAACTACCAAAATTCACAAGCACTCATTCCTGGGAACACAGTAACTTGAAAAAAAATATGCAAAATTTGAACTTTTAGGAAATCCTAAAGAGCATGGTAACACAGACAGAAAGCATGAACTAGTGAGCAGATGGTGCTTGTTCTGTGAATCCATGTAAGCACCGCAACAGAACAGGCCTTGGAGACCAGTTTGCCCCAGATTCCTTTTTGTAGTACAGAAGGTCTGAGTGGATCACTCGAAGGAAATAATTACCTTTTTCCTCTAAAAGCTCAAGGTCCTTTGATTTTGTAGCCAGAGTTGGTGAACTTGCTGCAATATACAAAGAGACATTCTCTGCCAGTAACCTCTCAAACCTCTGCAGAATATCTTCACCCTGTGTAGCACATTGTTATTTTTTATATTTTGTTATAGAAGGTGTAGTAAAATATATGTAAATACAGTGTTATTTATGGGCACTTCCCTTGAAGAACCCAGCACAAGAAGGTCAGATATTTCACCAATTTCAGTCTAACTTGACTGACAGAGGAAAGTTGAAGTGTTGCTTCAGAGCAGCATGGAAAACCTTCCTGGATTTGCAGGAGGAGTCAAGCAATGTCTCTGGGATTCAGCCAACCTGCCCTTTGCCACATGTACATGAGGAAAAACAACCACAGATGTGCTTGCATTTGATTTTACATTACCTGCTTGGAAGAGGAGTCATTGACACTGATATCCTTCCCAGTAAGAGACCAATAGTAAGAAGCCACATGAACTTTTTCCTGGGCTAGATCAAGCAGTCTCATCCAGGCTTGGTACAAGGGTTTGGCTGCAGTGCTGTTTATCTCGAAGGGTAAGTCATAAGGAACATTTTCCACAAGTTCAAAGCTGCAATGGCAATTTTTTACTGTGAAGCAAGTGCCTGTGACCCCAACAGGACATCAAGCACCTGTCAGGCCATACAGTTGCCCATGCTGGGTGTAAATCTCCACAGCAAATGAGCTGGGCAAACAGGCTGGGAGTGCTCTCTTCCCCTAGTTTTTATAGCCAGGCTTATATTGTTGTACAGTGTCCTCCCAAATTCAACAGAATGGTTTCTCAGTAACCATTCTGAGCTTTTTATTTTACCATGCCTAAGATACAGAGAAAAGCAACCCCCCATAGCTGGATGTTGCGTGGATACCCTCTTCACCCTCTCCCAGCACAGACATTCCCTGCCCCTCCAGCCTCTAAGAAAGGCTGCTCTGCCAGCTGGCCACTCTGCTGCCTCCCACTGCTGCCACAAAAGGAGGGTGGCTGGAGATGGTCAAGGAGCAACCGAGCTGAGGTGAGCAGAGAAGCACAGCTGTGGGAGAGGAGCTGTGACACTGCCCCTACTGCCCCTCACAGCAGGCAACTACCAATTACCCAGTGCCTAAACAGCAGCCCTCCTCTTCCCAAATTAGTGGTGCTTCATCACTGAGGATACAGTGGGAAGAGAATAAAACCCATGATGATATTATCAGTACTGTAACTATTTCTCCATCTGGTGATGACTTCTCCATGTGCCATCTAACCTGACTCACCTGCAGGAGTCATTGGATCTATTGGTGCCCTCCTCAGTTTTTGTGGTTCTTGGGAGATCTCCATAGAGCCCTTTTTCCTCTGGGAGATCTCTGTAGAGTCCTTCTTCCTCCTCCACATTTCTGTAAATGTTGACAACTGCTGCTGCTTCTCTGTTAGCATCAGCTGAGCTGTCCACACTCAGCGTGAAGTAAACAGCCATCAGGACAAGGCCAAGGAACAAAATTGCGCCTAAGATGTGAAACTAGAACAGAACCCACAGAGGAGAGGTTTAAGTGATCACCAAGACACTGATGCACCTGCACCTGTGCAGGTGAATAAATTACAATCTTTGAGTAGAAAATCTGCTTGCAGCTACTTGTCGGAGTCTGGAATTATGAGAAATATTTCTTTGCATGTTTGAGAGATTTTAGAATCTCTGAAAAACACTGTTTTTAACCTTTGTTCATGGAAAAAAGGCTTTTAGGCTCTGGAATGAAGCAGAGTTTTTAAGAGTGTGTATTAAATAGTAGAATAGTGTGTAGTTTTATCACAGGGTGAGAATTTTAGATATACGGGGGGTTTAGGATGGTAAGCAGGTGATGGCAAGATGGAGGAAGCACATGGCTTTTGGGTTTCTTCCTTCTTCTTCCTTGCCTCCATGTTCTGCTATGAGGTGGGACATTTTAGTTGGCTTAGAGTCGAGTCTAACTTTCTAACATAGATAATAGTTATTGGAATAGAATTATAAATATTGATTACGTCGAATGTGGTATAAATATCCACGCCACCCTGAGGGTGGGAACATAAGCCTTTTGCACTTTGTAGGGAGCATTTTAGTATTGGACATTTGAACATTAGACATTTAGCTTTTGGCATTGTGCTTTTAGTATTAGGTAGTTGGGCATTTGTACATTTTGTAGTTCGCTTTGGTATTTGAAATGATATGAAAAAATAAATTATGAAGAAAACAACAAGAAAGCCTCATGGACCTGGTCCTTCAAGATCTCTGGCTGGTGAAAACAAAACTGTACATTCTCGGAAGACAGAAAAGAAAACTAGCTGGCCGGCACAGAAAAACAAAACAATAAGTTTTTATAATTCCAAGAGCTACTGCCAGACTGAGTTCTTAGTTGCAGCACTGAAAGTGAGGAACAACTGTTCAAGGTTTGCTTGGACAATGCCCTGAGCAACCTGATATAGTTAAGGATGTCCCTTCTCTCTGTAGGGGGGTTGAACTAGATGATCTTTAAAAGGTGCATTTAAACTGAAATGAGGTGCAGTGAGAAGGACCAAAACTTGCCAAAATTATTCACGCTGAAACCCCAAAATCAGGGAAGAAAGATAAACGAAGAGGCAGGACAAGAAACTGAAGAAATGAAATGCCAAAAAACAAAAGAGAAAATTCTGAAACTAAATGAAAACAATAAAAACCAATGGGATGACACGAAGTGCAGGGAAATGGACCAGATCTTGCCAATTGATCCTCATTGAAACGGCAAGATTTCATTCCCTTTCCTGAAAGAAAATTCTTCCTTTGAAGAATTGAAATCAGAGAACCAAGTGGAACAAACACTCCGGAAAAGAGATATAATCAAATAAAATGCAATTGGGAAAAAAAGAAAAAAGAAAATTTGGAAATCAGTTGGTGTAAGTTTATGTGAAGACCATGATTTTAGTTCCATTTTCTGGTTTAATTTTTTGTGCCAACATATCAATCCCTTGTTTTTTCTCAAATCTTGTGGCTAATTTGGCATTGATTAGCTTTATTTTAGCACATGACCAATGGATATTCAACAAAATTTCTACCAAAATCAAAATAAGGAAATTCCTAATACAAGACTAGCTGTGGGATTAAGCCAAGCATTACTATAAAAAGGAAGTTTATGTTGTCAGGGAAGAAAAAACAGTTCAGAAATTGTCAGAAGCAGAAAGACATTTTGTGGTTTCTGAACATGTTCTGGTTTTGTCTTAAACCTCCCTTAATTGAAACTACATAAATCTCATTTATCCATGTGAACAGTATTCCCTTATCATTCTAGTGTGGTGAGTTAGTTTCATATCCCTTTTGCAGCACTTTCATTTGTTTTCCTGAATGTAGATGGAAAAAAGAAAAGAAAAATTAGCCTGGGTACCTGGTAGCTTCAGATCTGCAGTCCAGTCACTCACGTGCTGAAGATTATTATTATTATTATTATTATTATTATTATTATTATTATTAATAATAATAATAATAATATTAATATCACTCACTAAGTGCTGCCTTGTACTGAGCAGGAAAAGACAACCAACCACACATGCAGACCTCTTTTTCCCCAGTAATTATCATGTCTGGCTCCCCATGGCAATTCTTGGGATCTGGAACCACCCACCAGCCTGTGATAGGTAACATGCACTTCAGAGCTGAGCTTCTGAGCTTCCAGGCAGAAGAACCGAGTCTGGGGGTGGCCATGAGGCTGTTACCAAAAATCTGAGCTCCCAAAAGGGCACATGGGAAAACCACACAGAAACCACTTGCCTCTGAAAGTTTCTATTTCAGTTTCTATCTGGATAAAGCTTCTTGCCTTTAATTTTCTCTGCTTTTCTAGAAATCTACAGTGCTGGCATCAATTTCAGGCAGTGATTTGAATGAATAATTTTTAAGCTACCTACTTAAATTTTTGCTCTTTGGCTTGTTCTCCACCTCACCTCTACAAAAAAATAATCTCACCCATTTTTAACAGTTCTGCTTTTCATCACGTGAACAAGTTAGCAAGACTTAAATAGGTTTTAGAAGACATTTCTCCGGTAAGAAATCTGTTTTGAAGTCACATCATGGCTTTCACCATGTTACACACTGTGATGTCCAGCTACTCTGTGCATCTGAATAAATGAAAAAATGAACCCATGAATAAATGCTGTGCCAATGGTGGAAGTGAGGCTGTTTGTAGAAGCATGGTTTTCTTGTCCTGAGCCAGACAGAGCTGCAGGATTTATCTCCACATTACTCCCTCTGGGCAACATTAGATCAGTCTACCGGATAAATCAATGAGGGTTTTGTCACTCACTTGTTTACAAATAGGATTGAAACCTACACAGATTTCTAAAATGGCCAATAAAACCATTCTTCTTAACCTGTCATTCCTTTTCAGAAGTGTCAGTGCAATCTCAGCTCTTGTAAGCGAGTGTGGTGTATCCCAATAATTACCGTTTTGACATCTTTTTGATTGTTCACGCCTAATTTCATGTTGGAGGACTTGTTAAACACCAGGGATGTTTTTAGTGCTTTTTTCACAATCTGAAAAACAGAAATGCATGCAAAGGGAAAATTAAAGCTTTATGACAACATTTGTGTACAGCCAATTACAGACAAAAAGTGCAGGTTATTGCCACTGAGATTTGAGTATGGATCCGTGCAACATCCTCCCTGTATTATGGGTCTTGAGTGACATTAACAGATTCCAAAGTGACAGAGAGACTTGTCCCTGCAGTTTTTCCTCAGTGCTGTCTATATACAAAAATCCCTGCAGTAATTAATGTGTGAACAACTGCATGGCTGCCTCTTCCAGCCACCCTTCAACACCCACTTTTGTCCTGTTGCAAGCGAACATATTTGCCAACAAGCAGTAATTAAATGCAGAAGCAGTGGGTGACAGTGTGCAGCATCAGTCTCATTCTGCATGAGACTCTGTCAGGCTTCTGCTCTCTTCCTGTGCCTGTGAGTTGTCTTCACTGCCAGTTTCTTTTCCAGAAGTGACTCTGTTAAGGGGACAGGGACCAGGCTGAAATAGAAACTCCCGTTCTCCTCTGTTGGAGTCATGACTCTAGAAATAAGTTATCTTCTTTTCCTTCTCAGGCAGTATTTCTCCAATCTTGTGTTACCACCAGCAAAGGCAACCATAAGAGCAAATACCAAAATATGCTAATATGACAGCAGATGGCCAGACAGGGGGACTTGGCACTTGCCTGTTTTACCTTCTTAAAATCTTGACACATGCCCAGTGGGTCATGAATCATCCCTGCATTGGCAGAGGTAGATTTACCCCACAGGAGCCTGATGACACTTTTCATTCTCAGAAGCAAGAAGCAGATCCTGGCGTACAGCAAATCTCAGAAGGTGTTACCAGATGATACCACCACCTGCCCAGACCCTGAATGACTGCTTCTGAGCTCTGAGCCACTGGGCACTTGTAGCCTGGAGGATGAACCTGCTGCAGTGGTATTGGAGATGGAGCTGCTCTGTGGGTGGCCACACTCAAGTTTTAGGTAGGAAGGCTCCTGCCAGACTTGTCCCATACATCTTTGCCATGCGTTCACAGCTGTTGTCACCTAAACTGGGTGGGCTTATGGTGTCTGCCCCACTCCAGCAGGAAAGCAGCATGGCTGTACACATTCCCTGGTGCTTCCAGCTCCTGCCCACTCCACCTCACTGTATGGATCTGTGGCTGCATGGAACAGACAGGAGCTGAGCACTGCCCAGACACAGTCCCTTCCTCCGGGAAGCCAGACAGAGGCTTCCTGTGGGACTGACTCACTGAACCAAAGAGGAGGAGGATGTCTTGGAAGACAAGGGAGGTGACTCTGAAACAATGACTTGGGGAATGCAGAGAGGGATGTGGAAAGGGGGGGCCTGTGGAGCAGACAAAAGAGAATTACAAAGATGGAAAAGGTGGAGAGGGAAGAAAAGGTACAAATACTCCTGTTTAAAAGCATACCAGAGCTGCATAGAGGAAAGCCATGTTTCCATTTCAGGACTTGCTGGTTGTTATCAGCTGTAATCACTGTAGCAGGGCCCACTTCCCAAAGCAGTTTTACTCACACTTTTCACTGCCACTTCTGTTTGCTGCCCCAGGCTCAGCTGCAAGCTTTCACACTAGAAATAGTTACAAATGCTGGCAGGTAAACATCCACTCTCCCAGTCCTGGGGAAATGGAGTGGCTGCCAGAAGTGAAGGACTTACCCATACCTCTGAAATTCCAGTTCATGTTCTTAGCACAGTATCTTTATATATAAAAAGACCCACTGCCATACCCCAAAGAGCTCACAGCCCAAGCAGATGGGGGGGATATAACCCACCACACAAAGATGTGTGACAGCAACACACATGAGAGGAAGTGGTCACATTCCAACCCAGAAAACTCGGTGGGAAGAAAGAGCAAGAGAGAATATGTGAAAGAGTTGTGTAGGAAAGTGAGGCAAAGGTATTTTAAAGGAGGAGGAGAAAAGCAACAGACAAACAGCAGCAGCCCTTCAGGCTGGGCCAGGAAAGTGCACTGGGGCTGCAGGTCACACTCCACAGCTTGTGGCTTTGGCACAGCTGTCCCAATCAGCTCGGCTGACCTGGAACAAACAGCCACCAGAGGGGCTTCTCAACACAGAACTGGAGCTGAGAGGAGTTGCCTTGTCCCTCTGGCTCCAGAAGTCACATCTGGTGACCCAGGCACTGTCTTGGTAAGAAATTGCAGGTGTCAGTGCTCTTAGAGCCGCATGATGGCTTCAGATGGATGGAGCTTACCAGAAACAACTTGTTTCACTTCTCTTTTTCAGCAACAGTTACAAAATGTCTACAAAATACAGCGTTTGTCTTAAAATAGGAAGGTGAACAGATCTCGCATGTGCTGTGATAGAATCATCTACCATTCTGTTCAAACAAAGCCCTTCTTGATGTTTTTGACTGGTGATGGGTTGGAGTCCCACCTGCTGCACAGAAGTCATGAGAACTGCTGTAAACCAGGTTAATTTTCAAGAAGGGAAACATCACAGACTCAACCAGAATTCCTAATAATAATACTGTAGCTAGATAGCAATTAACTGCATCTCCCTCAAAGCTTTCAGGGCTCCACCAGCTGCCAGTTTCAATGATTGAAGTTCATCCAGGAGCAATAAATATAAGCACTACTTAGCATTGCTTCACAGGCTGGGACACCAGCTAATGCCAGTCTGCTGGGTACCCACAGGACACTGCTGTTTGTAACATTCAGGTCGCTTTCTCCTTGCCTCCAAAATACCTCTTGGTAGTTCTTTTCTCCACCAGCAACAAATTGTGTCAGACTTTGACTTTAAAACACAAGAATATGATTTTTCACGATAGCAAATCCTCCCCAGAAGCTGTTTGAAGTTCCTCAGATGAACAAGGTGCATTCATCTCTCCATGGACACCCCCTAGCTCTCACAAGACGATGACAAATGTACTTACCATCCTGGAAGGTACGTATCCACCCTGTGTGGATGTCCCACTGCACTCTGATGTTACTCCCAGCCTTGTGTACAAAAGGCAATACTCATGCTCTGTCAGCTCATTTGTTTAGGGTTCTTCTGTTTTTCTTCCCCTCCTGCTGTAGATCACTTCCTCTCAGACACCGAGTTTCACAACGTGTACTGGCAGGGTATTAACTTATCATCCAGTTGTTGTGACCCAGTTCTTAAACTCTGGGTCCTGATCTTCACCTGTTTGCCATAACTTGCTCTGTTGGATGGGAAAGCTCCCACTCAGTGGTGAAAGTCAAAGTCCAGATCAGCATGAGAAGACACTTGGTTGGAAGTGAAGCAAAGTGAAGCAGTGCTCAGCTTTGGTGCTGTTAGCAACCTAAACAACTCTGTTCTCACTGCATTATTCTTAACCCACCAGAAGCTTCATTTTAAGCAGACAAACCCTCCAAAACAACCTCTCTACAAAGTTTTCCTTGAAAGCACTTTCCTGCTCAGTCATGCTTGGACAAACATAAGGGAGCAAGCCAGCTCCTTTGAAACAATGCAGCCCTCATCTTGAACACATGGCATTTGGAAATTGCATTGACGCTGTTGAGGGGTTACATCTGACACTGAGTTTGGGGCAGCTTCTAAGAAATTATGCCTTCTGTAAAAATCCGAAGACTGTTTCTCAGCTGACACAAATCGCTCTGGGAATTCTGCTGTTGCTCCCCAGGCAGCCTCATTCCTGCTGAACCCAAGGATGCAGTTCCCTAGTGCAGTGCCAGAGGAAGGATGCTGTAAGGAGTCAAGGGAGAGACAGATTGGAACATGAGGCTTCAGCACACCTTGTATTAAGCTGCTGAAGATGGAAAAAATAAGGAGCCAGAGGATAGGTCTGGAACAACAGCAAGAGGCCTTTCCCTGGGAAGCTGCAAGTGGCAAGAGTACTCAGCTTCCCTCAAGACCAAAACACAAGCATGAACTCAAAAAAGCCCAAAAAGTGGAACAAATAGGACACCTCTCTGCCCATCCATCTCACCCCTGAATTTATTGCTGTGTACAGATCACTTGTCATAGGAGCCATCCCAAATCTCTGTACAATGGGAGTTAAAAGTGAAGCAAAGGCTGCTGCTGTCCCTGTAGATCCGGGTTACCAGAAAGCTGGAGGCAGATCTGCAGCCAGTGGAAAGAGCTCCAGAAAGCCACCCCTGCTAAAGGTTCAAATCACCCCCAGAAATGTCCCTGGCCCTCAGTTGAATTCAGAGGCTGAGCATTCCAACTAAATAGCTAAGGTCCTGCTTGTGTGCAGGACTAAAATCCTGGCATGAATATAAGTCACAAACTGACTTTGGCATTGAACCACACAGGCAGCAGTCTGTTTTACAAAGTTCAGGATTTATCATTTATTTCTCCAATATCACAAGTTCAGTTTAAGTGGGTTGTATCAGAGGAAGAGCAGCTTCCAGGAAAAGGACCTGTATTGCTCCTTTTTGTCAGCTCTCTAAACACTTGCAGTGCTGATAAATTCCACTGTCCTCCTCTCCATCTTGCAAAATCCTGGTTTCCTTCTGCTCATCTGATCTCACATACCAGCCCAACAATTCTGCATTTCTGATCTTACTAGCAGTTTGTAGCTATGAGAGCTGCAGGATGGAAGCAGATTTATGGGTAGAATATAATTCTATTTGATCAAGTCATGCAGCTGGGGCAAGGAAAGAAAAAAAGAACAAGCTTTAGAGCAAACAGGAAATTTTCTTTATTCTTCCTCTTCCCCACCTCTCAGACAAGGCTCCTTCTACCAGTTGCTCTGGGTGACTTGCCACCATCCCACACAGAGTAAATGCATCTCTCACTGTATGGTGTGGTGACACTCTGTGGTTTACATATTCCCTCTAAAAATCATGCCTCATCCAGTTCATTACAGGGTGCATTGAAAGATACAGTGAAAGAGCTTTTTCTGCCTGTGTGGGAGGTTTGCTAAGAAGAAACTGCCAGTTAAACACATTCTCATCTCTGAGAGCTAATTATAAACAAAAACATCAGTACCACTGCAGACATTACTACAAAACTACACTTTCTGTTTCATGAGAACAAGGCTGGGCTCCAAATACCAACAGATGACAGAAGGATGGGACGCAGGAGCAGCCAAGGTCCATACACTTGAAAAGAAAAATGCTCTATTTATCCTTCATGCCATAAGATTGTATACTTAAATTAGAACAGGAGGGGAGGACCCAAAAGAACTTATTTCAGGTTTAGAACTGGGAAGTGATTCAGCTGAGAAGCCTAGGGAAAATTTCAAAATCTAAATAAAATTGTGGCTTGTTTGCAAGTATTTTTAAAGATTTACTTAGATTCCACTTTTTAAAATATTCAGTCAATTCACTACAAAATCTGACCATTTAACTTGACATATTTAACTTGGAATAATTTTATTCAGCCTAAAATTAAATACTAAATGCCTGCCAGACATGTTTTGTTTGGAGAAATATTTCAATTGCAAACAAATAAAGCCATGAATATATAATGCAAGGGATCGAAGAGAGTTCATTGCTGTCTCAGTCTTGTCACTCATCTTTTGTAGCACTCACCCTCCAGTCATTCCTGGGAAAGATGATTTGCAAGTATTAGGAAAATATTGTGTGTGTTGTGTTGAATGTATTTTGTATTATAAAAATTATACTCCTTCTCTTCTGTTGTTATTCCTCACGCTGAAACCAAATGTCACCCATGCCTCTGGATCTCCTGTTTGGGAAGTGTCTGCAGGTGCCAGATGGATGCTGTATTTTGGGGGTTTTGGCATTATTTTTCCTTCCTGTGATTTGAATGTTGACAGAAGTATTTAGTGTTGCCCAAACTTCTTCTGGCACCACTCTTTTGGCAAGTACAGTATTTCCAGTATTTTCTGTTCAGAGGAGAAAAGGCTTCATCAGGGTAGAGTCCTTGTGAATGCTACTTTCTTATATTCATTGTTCTTGGCTTCTCTTGCTCAGCCCAAATCAATCCCAGAGCTCAGCAGGCAATTCACTAAAATAACACACCTTTTCCGAGGTAACTGCACAGGTGAGCTCCCGTGTGCTGGTGCTCAGAGTCTTTGCAGGGTTGCACCCAAATGCTTGCACCCCATTAAGGAAAGCAACACCCCCTCAGCCAAACTGCCCACGGCTGCCCCACACCATCCCCATCTCACCAGCTGAGAGCACCAGGGCTTTGCTCTTCAAAGCCCAAGGAGGTCCTTGGGAAAGGAGAGAAAAGACACAAAAAAAAGAGAACCTGTCTCCTCCAAAGAACTAAATGTTCTGTTCTGAGAAAGGACCCTGTAACCCTGCTCAAGGCAAAGCATTCTGGTGTTCCCTGCTATGCCCATGCAGAAAACCAGGCTGTATTTCCCAAAGCAGCTGAGGATGTTGGAGAGCCAGGCTTGCAGCTGAAGGCTCAGCAGGAAGATGCACAGAAGAGATCATTACTTTTCCCATCTATCCTTTATTTTTCAATTCTAGAAGCTTTCATTATGTTGCAAATAGTTTTGGCCACAGTTCCACAGCCTCTTAAGTTTATTCAGTCAAACTGTTAAAAATTAATTAAGTGGGTGCACTATTGATTTCAGAAAGGCCATTTGCACAGCATCCCGACTCAAACACTGCTCCATCCTGTCAGGGAAGCCTGGGGAGAGGCAATATTGTTAGCATGTAATGCAGCCCTGCATTGTACACAACACAGAAAATCCCTGCAGACACAGCACACAAACTAAGCTTCAGAAGGCTTTTTAAGAGAGGAATAAGATTTTTTTTTTTTTTTTTAAATTCAAAATCCCTCTCTGAAACTTTTAAATGTAGATTTCCATGTTCAAGTATCTAATGGAAAGGTAACCAACCAGGGGATGGAAAATCTCCCAGTGATTCTAGTTAGGGACTAGTATTTTTTTCCTCTTTCTGTTTCAGTTATTGCTGGCAAACGATGCCATGTTTTCATCAGCTGCATGTGTTCTGCTTCCTACAGGAGCTGTGCTAATGCACAGTCTCACGTGGCACCAGGCAGGGTGGGGGAGGTTAAAGGCAGTGCAGAGGAGGAGGAATTAACATTATTTCTAAAGTGCCAGGAAAGATGCAAAGCTCAGACAGAACTGCACAAGGGAAGGAGGACACCGGTGGAATGAAGGAAAACATCAAAAAGCATTTCACAAACATATAAACTATATATATATATATAAGGAGAGAGCAAAAAATAAGCCTAATAACATGTCTGTAATAACATACCTCCTGGGGAATGACAACTTCCAGGTTGGATTCAACCACCATGTTAATCACAGCAGTGAAACAAAACAACACTAAAAATTAAATAAAGTATCAATACTCAGATGTGCCACCCTCATGTGAAGGGACTTAGGAACTTCAAGAACTTCCCAGAAAGTTCTGGGGGAATAAGGGCACTCCTGTTCTTTGGAGAGGGATCTTCCCAGCCATAGGTGTCACCAGGACTGATCCAGTCGTGCTGTGAGTCTTCATTTGCTGACAATTCTGTCACTGCACTGCACTTAACACCAATAAGAACAGGCAGTTGAAACAATCCATCCACCAAACACATCCTCCTCCAAATTAACACACAAAATCCAGCATCACTGTCACATGATAAAAGAATGATTTATTAGAGCAACTTTATGATAAAATTATATAAAATAACAATTTGGTTTTTTAAAGACATCCACAATATCACCTTGAAACAAAATGTACAGATACTGTCTATAATCCAAACAAAAATAAATTACCGTTCAAAAAAAAACCAAACAAAAAACAACAAACCAAAAGTGGAAAGAAATCAGGGCAGAAGAAACAAATCAAAATTATACACAGCATTTCAAGAGGGCGTGGAAAAGAGAAAGTCATTAATCGATTCAAGTTATACAAACGTGTTTCAGCTTTACTCTCAGACAGCTCAGCTTGCATTTGTGTTGCATGCAAATGGAATGATCCAGTGAACAGTTCAGAACAGCAGAATCAGCAGCATAACAACAGCAGAGAGTGAAATAGGCACAATTCAGCACGGGGCACATTGAAAGTGAACAGGTAGTTCTGTCTGGTCTTTGCAAAAGTTATACACATTTACCAACTTCAAAAATAGCTAGTGTGATCTGCAAAACAAGAAAAAACTAGTAGAGTCTTGCACTTAAATACTTTACACTTTATCTTTTTTGTTTTTGTCTCCTTTTTTGTCAGTAGGCTGTATGTAAACATTCCACTAACTGTACCTTTACTAAAATACTCAAAGATGATGCAGACGTTCTTTCCTCCTGGAGCACGTGACCACAACATGACACCACCACAGATCCAGCTGGGTCCTCGCTCCCAAAGCTCCTACACACCCTCACAGGAATTTACATTCATGCCATCAGAACAGAATAACAAGATTTTACATTTGAAAGCGTCAAACTGAAAAGTTTTCAAGTATAGTGAAAGAGCTGAGGGCTGGGATTTTGGAAGGTGCTCAGGGCATCAGGCACCCAAAGCTATGGAAAACCCAAAAAAACCTGAGCACTTGCTTCCCCAAAACTTTGAAAATCCCACCCTTTGTTACATTGCTTTAGTCAGACACAAAACACATGAAAGCAAAGTGGCACAGGAGTGATACACAGGGCAGTGTCACCCCCTGCCAAGCTGAATGCAGGGCCCATCGACAGCTCATGGAAGCCAGCAGGAATCTCGTGCACTGATCCTGGGCCCCCCAAATACACCACTACACATGGGTCAGGTTCACACTGGAATCACACAGGCATGTTTCCATGGTTGCAATACAGTACTGCTTGTAAGAACCAAGAATCAGCAAAGGAGTGGATAGCTCTTTGGCTTATCTGGAGCAGACAAGTGCAAACCACAGTACTTCAGAAGCAGTGAACACAAGAAAACATATGTTGCGTTTCATCGTTGACTAGCAAAACCTTTTCAAATGCAAAGATCCAAGAATGAGCATTGTGTCAGGACACAGAAGCATTTTACAGTTTGGCTGAGTCACAAATAAAACAAATCAAGCTGTGCACCCTCCCTGCCTTCATACACTCATTTCCAAATTATCAAGAGACACTGATTGTTCCTCATTAGTCACCTGAAGAGGTACCGTATTTTGCAGGTTGATTTAATTGACACAAGGTGTCTGTGGGCTCGCTCTCTAGTTCAGAACAGAGCAACCAAGGGAGAAAATCCCTCCTTGATGTGTTCAAGAACCAAAGAAGAAGCAATTTTCAAGTGAAAGTAAACAGAAGTTCCATTAAGGACACACTGCAGAGAAACAGAATCCACTTGCACATAGCCATGAAGATGTGGAAATAACAAATAATCAGAGAAGGCAGATGTATGTCTTAGTAATTCACTTGTCTCTACAGCAAAACTGAAACTAACAGCAACACCTTATCTGTGAAGGTCCTTCAACTCCTAGTGAGTTGGGGGTAGCACCTGGTCAGTTCAAACCCTAACTAAGAAGGGCTTGAAGAGTTGTGTCTCATATGTCAGGAACAATACCACCAATTATGATATTCACCAAGGACACAGTCAGTTATTTCAAGAAAAGACAGATCAGAATCAAGGACTGAATTAACACGTTCAGATAGTGCGTATATTACAGGCAGAACAACATCAAGGGCAAATTCTTTTTATTCTGCATTCATCTACGTGAAATCCAGCAGATTTCTTCATGGAAGGGCATCTCCATACAAGCAGATGAGCTTATAGCCTGCTGGAAATCTTGGAAGGATATCTGCACCTACTATCTACCAGCCAACTCAAAAATAAACTAATGGCATGTTATATACTCCCATTTTGGGACTGACCTTGCCTCTGCTGAAGTTGATGGAAAGCTCTCACTGGCTTTACCAGGAAAGCAATCAGCTTCTTCACTAGTAAGGTTAAACACTTTGTGAGCATCCCTATTATTTAAATAATTTAACAGGTTCCCACTGTTACAACATCCTAGCAGAAAAGCTCAGGTAACTACTGAAGCTAACTAAGGAATCTACTACTCACCCCAAAATATAGAGTCAGCACACAAGAAGCAGTCAAGCTTGGGAAACCATTTTCACTGGTTAAACTACATACTGTATGAGGGCAAAGTGGAACTCATCTGCTCACCTTTCCCAGTAAATGTATCCTCCACAGCTACAAAAGAATTTTTTTTACCTGATTATTTGTTGACCTGGAAGAATGAAAAAGGAATCAATACAAGACAGAAAAAACTGGGAGCAAACACATCTGGAAGAGAGCCCCTCAAAACCAAAATTGTTGCTCTTAAAGCAGCAAAAATTGCGTAGTGCTTTTGCAGTTTAACACAAAGACAGAATATAAACCTCAACTTTTGTTAAATAAATTCCTCAAACAACTGTACATAATCCTTAGCGTTTCTGGGATTGTAACGGACCAAAAATTAAATCCAGAGACAAAAATCCCAAACGTACCAAGTGCTTGACACTGTTGAATAGTTTCTGAAGAACACCACAATGGTGGCATTTGCAAGCATTTTTGCATTGAAAAAAAAAAAAAAAAAATTCATAACAGAACTAGCCATAAAGGTGGAGCTACATTGAAGAATTATTTTTTCAGTGCTGTCAAATGATTGCACTAGTTCACAGCAACTGTGTAATTAAGTTTATTCCATGAGCCACTGGAACAGATGGTTTTCTCTGCAATTGGGTAATTGCAAACATCTTAGTCTTTGGCCCAGCCAAGAGTATTTGTAGCTCATTATGAAAAGACTGTATATTTAAATTAAAAAAGAAAAGCAGCTTAAAGACAGCATTTGTACCAAAATCATGAAAATTTGGCAAGCTAAATTGTAAAATCTAACTTTTTGTACCTATCTCAAACTTTGGGTCTGTAATATCATCAAAAATAGTAGCTTCATTGGTAGTCTTTACACTCATACCATTACTAACTTTTATAGTTTCCCAAGAGAAAAAACGAAAGGGTTTATTCTGTCTTATTTTGGTTTTTGGACTGAAAAACAGATGCACAACTTCAGTGTGGTTGCCTTTTTTGACTGCTGAAAGGAAATCTTACACAACTGCAGTTAAGGATTTCTCTCAGAAACCCATGATATTGCACAATCACTTCGTTGGATTTGCAAGTTGATTCCAACAGAGTTGTAATGCTTCACTTGTACACCTCAAAAAAATTCAATCAAATAAAACCCAAACAAATATAGTACCAAGAAAGGTGTGGGATTTTTTTTTTCTTTTTTTCAAATTGAGCCTCATTACAACTGAATAGTTATAAACGCGCTAATTCAAGAACACTTTAGCCTCAGCAGTATTGAATGGAAAATATGCAAAGCCTGTTTTCTTATGGCACACTGGAAGAATAAGTGAGTAATTTTGTAAAAATCAGTTTGCCTCTGTGCTGAGTATGTGCTGCTCCACAGTGCTAGTCTTGTTTAAAAGGCATACAGACTTTCCATTCACCCTCACAGCATAGATTTTTCTTTTTTGTGCAACATGTTAGCAATCTAAACAACTGCTCCACACAAACTGTCCACAAACCACTCATACACAATACTAATGCAACAGTAGATTACAGTATAACAGCAATACAAAATACTGTATCAGATCACATATTTCTCTCCGTCTGGAATGAAATTCGATTCTTGTAAGCTAGAAGACCCACAGTTCGATTTCTGAGCGTAGTTTCTCATCTGTGATAGGGACAAAGTCTCCAGTGTGGACCCAGAATTATTAGCAGTCCTGACTTTAGTAGCTGTAGATTGTTTAGCAGCAGAAGATGCTTTGTTACTGGCAACTATATCCAAGTTTCCAGTAGGGTCAATGATAGCATTTATGACTGGTGAAAAAGGAAAAAAAAAAAATAAAAGAGACATAAACACATTAGCACCAATCAGCAAAGTTTCCAAACAGAAGCTTGCTGCCTTCATTTTGAAGGCAATAGACCCTTAAGCAGTACTTTTGTTCATTTTAGTCAGGTTATTTTCCTCATTAGTACCTTCAGGTCTAAACAGCTTTAAAAAGAAAAACATCTCGCAGACTGAAGAGATGTGGACTCTCAACTTTCTGGTTAAATTGGAAAAGACAAACTACAGCAGCCAAATGTCAACCTTTTAGCAGGAGCCCAGAATGATGCCTGGATGTTTTTACATGTCTTTATTACACTTTTCGATCATGCAAGAGCTTGTCTTGCTTTTCCTAATGCAGAGACCTATGTGCAAAATCCAAGTCCAAAAAGCATAGCACAACTTATTGGCTGAAAGAGCTGCTAAGTATTATATCATCAGAACAATCCTGCACCAGTTTATCTTATGGGAATATGCTAATTAGCAAAACCGAAACATTTCTGCAGCAACAGCTTCTACATTTCAATAGTCAAAAATTTTCCTAAAAACTGTCAGTGTAAGAAAAATCTACTGTTTATTCAGACAGCACTGTGGTAACAACGTGAGTTTCTGCAACCTCTGCCAGCTTCCACTGATGTATCAGGCCAACATTATTTTGTGCAAATTTACTGGCATTTGAGAGACAATAGGAACGTTTTAGATGACCAACCTTCAAGCTGCTTTTGAACTCGCCTGAGCTCCTTCAGGATAGAACTGATTTCCTAGAAACAAAAGCATCAGAATGGAAAATTAAGCGACAAAGTACTCAACTGACACAGGAATCTAGTCCTACTGCTTCTGCCTTATCTGATCAAGTAGATTCCAAGTCAGGCTCAACCTTGCTCATCTAACACAGCTGTATTGAAGTGCATTTGGTCAGAGCACAGGGAGCCTGCTCTGCATCATGTCCCCAAGTGCTACTACACCACCCCATTCATAGCCATAGTGGCTTTTAGATATGAAATACTACACCTGTACAAAGACTCCTCCTTAATATGAAATACACAAAGATATTTGTTAAACTCAACTCCTAGACCATACAAGGCATTTGGTTACATTTATACTGCTACAGTACCAAGCTACACAGGTCTTGCACAAATTAATCATATTTGCTGGGTCCACCACTGTACTTAAATCCTTACTGACAATTCCCTTCGAGGACAATGAAAGGTCATGAGAGAACAAACACCATCTTGGGGCTGAACCACCTGAGTGAATTCACCCTGAGGTGGATTTTTACAGCCCTACTATCAAACAGTTATAGGTGAAGAAAACAAACATTCATGAGAAACACCTGTCTGCAACTGAAGCTGTGGCAGCCACATGGCAGGTGACCCTTTGGTAAATGTTTAAATGACCCTGAACTTCAACATCTCTTAAGAGATTCAGTCTTTGGAGATCAGTTGCAAAGGAACTGGGAAAGAGTTTGGTGAAACAAAACCACAAAAGTAACTCACGTTGTCTCACTTCAAACAGTAATGAAACCCAACAGTTCAACACATGAAAATGGACCAGAAAATTCAGAAATAGATTTCAGAATAGTCAGAGATTGCTGATTTGGTTTCTTACAAAGCATTCATGAATGGAAGTCTTCAGTATTTCACTTGTTTGCATGGACTTACTTTGTTTGATGTCTTCAGAATTGGCACTTCATTTTCTGAATTGATTTTGGCCTCCATCTCCTCCCAGGTCCTTTCTGAGTTTTGAAATAGAATCCTGTAACACAAGAAGTAGAACAGATCTTAAAATTGCCATAAAAAACCTGCTTGTTTGAAAGACTTAATTATCACAAGATGTGGCAACAAAAGAGATTAGCAGATTAGCAGCTGGACAAAGCTCCTTTCAGCTGATTTAGGAACAATCCAAAGTCCTTCCCTAACTCTAGAGCAATAACAAACTTTGAAAAGATTTCACAGGCTTGGTAACCTGCCTATTTACAGGAGCCTTGGTACAGAAAAGGAAAAGAAGAGACAATCCACCAATTTTCTGCTGTATCTCCTACACAGGCAGCATTTCAAAGTCAAGGCATCAACAGGCATAACAAATCCAGCATTAAAATTCCAAAGACCAAAAATATGAGGAAAAGTGATGGTAAATAATCATATTACCTCTGGTTCACTACACACACACACAATTTCCTACATGTAGATTTCCTGCATCCTGATTACAGAACTTTCCAACATGACAGTATGGTATCTTCCACAAGTAACAAGTTAACAAACTCAGCAGCGAGTCAATATTCCAGGCCAGGAACAAGAAGTTACTTACTTCATTTTTTCAGCGAGGTTTTCCGTATTTTCACGGATTGTATGTGATAACTGGGACACTGGGTTCAACATCAGGTTGTCAAAGATTACCTAAAATATGAGGACAGATTGGAGAACATTTAGCAAAAACAGTGTATTACAAAACAGGAATATTTTGTACAGTAAATGATCACCACTGAAACATCTTTTTTTTGTGTGGATGATACCTGAAGTTCAAGGGAGTTTAAGATGATAAGCAGTGTTATTGCAGCACTTTGGCAAAAAGGTTAATACTAACTTGTTCAGACTTTTTCTAGAGACAGAGACACAGCTGCTTGCAGTAACATAAATATTTCTGAAAGAACAGCACTTAGGACTTTCCACACCTCACAAAAAAACCCCAAAAAGTCAAATCACAATGCAAGAATCCCCACAAGCAGTCTCACTGAAAATGAGATACATATGTGTTCATACCTAATGTGATACATGTGAGTTCAAACCACCTTCACAGCCAGGTATCTCACCAGGTTACATTCTGCTTTATTGAAAGTAACAACAAAATACTATCAAACACCAAATATTCAAGTCCTGTGACTTAGCAGAGCCTCCAGACTTCTGCCAGGAAAGTCCACATCAAGCTAGGGGCATTCTGAAGCTGCACCTTTTATCCAGCCTTGGCACTTCTCTACAGAAGAGGAAGGGATTGCTTCAATTCAGTCACAGGACAGGATCAGTACCAGTGGCTCAGCTCACAGTCCCCTTTATGTGCCTGTGTGAGTCACATTCCACCTCCAGAGTGCTGTGCTGGAGCCAGCTCTTCCCTCCTGCCTGCACTGCTTTCCTGAAGCCTCTGCTCCAGATCTTCCTTCCCACCACAGCTGGCAGGCAGAAAGCAAGCAGGAGAGCCAGCCAGTGCTGGATCAGGAGCTCTCTCCTCCTCCCCCTGGGCACCATCACCCCACTACACCCCTCATCCCAGCACCATCCCCAGCCTCAAGTGCAAGCCACCCTTTGGCATCCCCCCAGTGCTCTGCAGTTTCTCTCCTCTCTCAGCCCAGCAGAATGGCATCAAACTGCCAACGCTGGGGGCAGCAATGCTCACAGACTGCAGGGCACAGCCAGCTGTCAGCACACAGCCCAGTCACACACACCCCTCCTAAGGTCCAGTTCCTGACACTGCTGCTCCATGAGCAGCTCTAACCAGGATGCCAGCTGCAGAACAGTAAGGTGCTATTAAACTACCAGTAGTTCAGATTTTGAAGTTGAGATATTTGAGTTCTTCTCTGAAATAGAAGTGAAATAGACACTGAATGTGTCCTCCCAAAAACAGGTGACCAAGCCTCAGGTTTTAACTGGCATTACATAAGAGAGGAAACTTCTAGTCACTACTGGCAAGAGGGGTGGTTCTGTTCCTCTTTTTTCCTTTTAAACACTGTTTCTTTACCCCCACCTCAGGGCTGCTGAGAAGCATGGGGTTGTTTTTTTTTTTAATTTAATAGCATCCTTTGGCAGCTTGCAAAGAACAAGTATACATACAGCAGCTTAAAACAATGTTGTAAGTAAAGAAAAAGGTGGCCTGCCTCCTCACGGTTTCTTGTCCTTGTTTTTCTTGAGGGATCCTCTTCTCTATTATCGTTCATATTTTGGTCAAAGTCCTTCAGTTCCACTGATCCCGGAGGCACTTTCTGGTAGTTCAGACTTGCTTCTGGAATGTGCTGCACCAACTTGGAAATAATGAGTAATGAGTCATTAAAAATTAGTAGGGGAAGTAGGCTCACAGGCACTCACTGCAGGTATTGCAGATTTTCAGGCAAGCCCGAGAGGAACACTGATTCATTTAAGTCTTGTTCAGACAGGTATGGGCTCATAAACAAATTACCAGACCCCAATCCTGCAAGTGCCTACCCACTGGAGTCATATCCCAAAATTCTGTGAGGCTATTCTACTTTAAAATTTTGAGTGTTGAGCACATATGGAAAAGTACATCTTTGTCTTTTTTGAATTTAGCTAAAACTCAAAAGGACCCTGTTTTCCCGTTATCTAATGTCTTAATATATCAATGCAACATTAAAAACACACTCAAATTAATCAGAACATTTACTAACACATGAAAGAGATGAAAAAGCAATACAAAACCACTAAAAATGCAAATAATTTACAGGAAGAACAGAAATGACAACAGTTACTCATGTTGGGTTTACTGACAAAAACTTTAAAAGAAGGGGAAGAAAATAACAGTGACAAGACAGATACAAAAATAATGGGATGGAAAGTGCACCTGAGATGGATATGCCAGCCGAAAAGATCTACGAGCAATCTGTGTTAAAACAGAAACAAAGAGATCAATGCTAGTGAATGACTGTGACAGCAAGTATCAAAGAGAACACAAGGTTTGTGGTTATTTGGGGTTGACATTCCCAAAAGCACATTCCTGAGGACCAGCACTTGGTGCCCACCCCCCCATCATGCACTGAAGCTCATGGAGATCCTGGTCAGCAGCCAGTTCTGCTGAGGTGGCCTTGGGCAGCGCCCCAGTTATTCCAAACCAGGCTGTGCTGAGTGAAATCCAGAGCCCTCTGGAAAAGGGCTCAACATCCAGCCCGAGAGGCTCTTTGCCTGGCAAAGCACACAGCTCCTGTGAGGAAACTGTGTGCCATCCAAGGTCCAGGCTCCCCACACTATGCAGCAGCACTTGGGTTATACACAGGCAGCAGGTGTGAGATATTATGGTGCAGGGGCACAACAGCTAAAATGCTTAGCTAATAAGCTTCCTTTCATCAAGTGCAGAAACAGTAAGTTAAGCTGTTTGCAGCAGTAGAAGTGTCAGAAGGGAATGAGATACTCCTACAGTGAGCAGGTCTCAGGACAACCAGCTGAAAACAAGGTAAGGACAGCACCTGCTCCACCATCACAGGAGATTTTTTTACATGACCTTTTCTTTTCTCATGCTTTCTGTTCTGTCCCACTTGTAAGCATTTCCTCTTGTCATACCAACACTCATACTGAGTATGTTGCACAACCACTTAACAAATTTAATCAGGCTCTTTAGTTTCTGTTACATCATTATCAGATTTTTTTAAAAAGACCTGCCGAAAGAATTTTATGCAGGGCTAAAATTCACAGAAGGAGCCAGTGATTTGGAATGACCCAACCTGACTGTGTTTGCAGCACCTGAGGTTTAAGTTTGATGGCTCAGCTCTGCAGAAAGCCAGGTATGGCAAAACCTACACACCCAAAAAGCAAGGCATCCCAAACAACCCAAGGCTTTGGTAAACACAAATCATGAAGGTTTCACCCTTGCTGAACTTTTTCTTTGGTTCTGTTTGGGTTTGTGCTTTTTTTTTCTAATTTGCTTAATTTGTAGCAGCACTCAGCTCTGAATGCCAAGAATCTATCTTATCATAAATTATACAGCTGAGGCTAGAAAAACAAAACACCACCACCCCAAAAATGCACTGGGGAAATGTAAAGCCTCCCTGGCAAACATCCAAAGCAGCACTGAATCTGGAAGGACAGAACAGGAAGAATAAGGTTTAAATCTAAGGCTCCACCTTAAGTTACAAGAGGATACTCCTCATTTAAATTTTTGGTAAGCTTTTTAATAAAAGTAATTTAAAAAGCCATTCGTTTGAGGCTGAGAAATGCTGTGCCACACACTGGTCTCAAATGATGTTTCTGCTACAGCATTAAACACTCAAAAGTGATTCCAGTATCAGTACTTATTTTTCCTGCATTTTCCCCCACTGTTTTGGAATAGATACGAATATTTAGTACTAGAATGAAGAATGGCACACATCACTGCAGCATAAGAGACAGCCACACAGAAAACTTTTCTTATTCACATAATCCCTTTTACCAGATGTTTCAATACATTACTATTACAACCATGCTAGCTATTTCTCATCACTATGTCCTTTTCTAGAATATTTAATATGAAGTTGTTTGATAAACACCCACCAAATTCACAGTGCTTAGCATCACACACAACTGATCCTCAGACATTTCCCAGCAGCTTCTCTGCATCAAGCCAAAATTATTAATTCAGCACAGTTTCAACAACACTTAGACTGCAGGAAGCAGGTGTGGTGGCACACTGGTGCTGAATCTGCTGAAATCATGCTGATATCCACTCCTGTTCAGAGGAAGCCTCATTAGAAGCCTTTAGAATGAGAATGCTGAGAATGTTCTCAGCCACTACCTGAACACTCCAAAGGTTCTGGCTCCTGATCTGTCTTCACAGGCACCCATCGGTGCTTTGTCCTTCACACCACTGTAAGATCTCAGAAACTGCTCTAGCAGTGGGCACTGCCAGGAGTATTCCCTGCAGTGTGACAGTCCTGAATTTGCTCTCCTGACTGTCGTGAGGAGTCACGCTGGCATGTCCCACACAGAAGCACTGCAAAGCCACAGAGAAACCCTCATCCAAGTTCAAGCAATCCTGGGTTTGTGACTCTGCTATTTATCATCATGCTTTGGAGCCTGTCATTTTGCGCAGAGCAGAAACACTATTTTGCAGGTGTCTTCCTCTAGCAACTAGGAATATTCCTCTATATGAGCTGACTTATTGTTGAACCCTTCAGTGGACTCAAAAAAAAAGTAGGGATGCTGCTCTTCCTCCCCTGCTTTTCTGTAAGCAAGTGGGAGCTGAGGAAAATGTTTCATTTGCAAGTCAGAAGTACAGTAGCCAAGTCCCCTTTACTGCTTAAAAAGTACAATACAAAAGGCAGGAGTGGTACTTGCAAGGAAACAAAGCAATAAAACACTTTATCTCAGAGCCCAAAGTTATTGTGAAACATTTGTGCACTTTGGCTCCAAAAGGCCTCAGGACAAATCCCTCCCTGAGCAGGCTGCAGCTGACCTTGGTTTAGCACAACCACAGCCACACTTGCCTGATCTTCCGGATATCAGCCTAAACTTCTGCTCTGCACCCCTAGTGCTGATCACAGCAGGGTCACGGGGCCTCCAAGGACTCTCCTGGCAGAGTAACAGGTTTGGTGTCAGCTTTGAACCCTGCCTAGGATAGGTCTGAAATTCTAATAACAGTCAAAGACAACAGGGGGCCAGGGGAACTTCCCAAGCTACCTGTCTGCCTCCCTGCCCAGCTCCCAAAGCCCTTGCCCTCCTCCTCAATCCTCAGATGGAGGGAAGGGATTCAAGCCACACCTGCATAGCACTTCAACAGTCCTGGCAGAAAGGACACAGCAGAGGTACGAAACACACAGCTGACACAGAGAGTGCAGCCAGCACACATGGGCAGTGCCTTGTGTGAAACAACGAGGAAGGCTCTGGCTCCCTGGCACAGCAGCACAACACTTCCCCTCCATCCTGCTTCTCAGACACAAATTTCAAGGACCAGCATCCAAACATAAGCCTTGAGAGTCTTACAAAATTGCATGAGTCCCATATTTGCAAGGCTGGCTGTGGCACAGAGGACAGAATAAAGAGCACCCTAAACAGGCTGCAGTTGGTCTTTCTGATGGTGCTTTTTAGGAGGAAAAGGAATGAAGGTTTTTCAGTGCTGCAGCAACTGGGGATGCTGTCCTGGTCTCCCACCCAAACCATGCCCCATGAACTTACTAGCACTGAGAGGCAGAGATTGCTGTGATTCCAGACCTTACCTCTTCTCTCGCGGATATGGTGGAAGCCGGAGTGTTGGGCACAGAGCTGAGGGAGGTGCTTGGTCCTGTCCCCGAGGAACTCTGTGAGTCCCCATCTCCAGCAACATCGTGAATCTCTCGAGCAAGGATGGCCACATCCTTCACCAAGGTTTGGCTGAGCCTAAAGCACAGGCAATGAAGCACAACCATTAGGACACAGAACACAACATGCCTCATATTCACAAAATATAAAAAGAAGAGCCACAAAAGGTTTGTGGGAACTATAATCTCTGCAGAGGCTAGGGCAAGAGAGGTTTTTTGGGGTACCTTGGCAAGCTGTTCAGGAACATTCTGGCTGCATATAAAATAAATCCCCTTCCTTCCTGAATCCATCTTCAAAGTGGAGAATTGATATAAAGCAAATTCTAGTAACTACAGAAAGTATTGGAGACAATCCACAAAGAAATTTTATGTTATTTCTCCCCCGCCCATCCACTCCTTTTTCTTTTATGTTTTTTTAATACAATTCTTCTCCTTGGGTCTTCTTTGTTTTCCATTAAAAAGCACATGCAGAGGAAAAAAAACTTTTTTTTTTTTTTTCTACTTAAAGAAAAAAACTTCAGTTTCTCTTTCTTTTTCCTTGTGGTCTGTAGACTGAAAAACACAATATGCCTCCACATTCTCCAGAAGAGCTGAGGGATTATGAGGGTAAGCATGGCATAACTTAGAGGAATCTACCTTAGAAGCATACCTTAGAGGTACTCAGAAACCAAGTCTTGAAACTTCAAGCCCCTTGACAGGTGTCCAGTTAAAACTCAGTGTTGGCAGCACCTTGCTCTATCTGCTCTAGTGCTCAAAAACAGTTCCTAAGGCTCTTGATTGTTGGTGGCAGAGCTTTAAAAAAACCCTTTAGACTAGAAGTAGCTGTTGTGATAATTTTAAAGGAAAACTTCCAAGAGAAAAAATAATCTTACAGCTAGGCAGCTTCATCTGAAACAACTGTCATCTTTCAATGAAAAAAACCAAAACAACCAACCAAAAAAACCCCAAAACACACCACCCAACAAAACAAAGTTATTATGGAATATTCCAAGCTGGAAGGGACCCACAAGGAAAACAAGCAATGTGATAAAAACTGACAGTTCATCAACATTTTCTTGGAAAGAAAATGCATAGTTGAACAAATAAAATGCAGGTTGAGCTGCCTGCGTAAGGCAATCCCTCTCTGTGCTGCTTTGCATAGAGCTGTCACCAAACACTTCCATTATGTGATTCAGTAGTGTAAACAAGTGGCATTTTCCCTTTTAACTCTCCCTGACTCCTCTAAACCCCTCCCAGTTAATTCGGGAGCAGCAAGGGGAATCAGAACTGCAATTACCAGGCAGACTCTGTGACAGAGCCCTGCACGGTGCAGCGCCAGACGAGTCTGATGCAACCCTTTATTTATAGCTGCTGGGTGGGAAGTGGCACCTCACACACACACACACACTTCGTGCAGCACAGGTAGAGCAGCCTGATGTGAAGGCTGACACACTTTCTAGCAGCTTGACAGCAACTTTCAGGCAAGAAAAGCCCTTTCGAGGTGAGCGTGGCAGCAGCAAGAGCGATGTGGCCATAAGCAGACACAAGGCAGCTTCCTCAGGCAGAAGTATTTCAAGTATGGCCAGTACAATGAACACCAGTATTTCTGGAAAGTTGGCATAACACAGTTGCATATTAGAGATGACAAATCTCAAATGCCACTGTTTAAAAAAAGAATCTATTTGCTTTATTGCTGAGGTCCTCCAGGCAACCATGAGACCACCAGTACACAGTAAGTACCGTATCCAGGGACATCAAGCTAAGCAACGATTCATTTATATACAAGGTCTAGACAGGCTCAGATTCAGTTGTGCCAAGCAAAGAGGGTTCTGCCCTACAGCTATTTCTTACTGCTCCTTCACCAGCTTCAGGCAAAGCAGCTTCAACAGTTTACATATTCAGTCTTTACTAATCCATTTGACTTCCTCTGCAAAGAATTAGGAGAGTTCACACTAACCACCACACACACACACACACACACACATAATGAATTCCATCAGAGAGCAGAGATTTGCAGGTATAAACAGTTAGACTTCCCACATGTTGAACAAGAAACAAACCAAGAGACAATGCCGTGCACCTTGGCCTTTGGTAGATACAAGGTACAACCAGCACATCCAGGCTGTAAAGGTTCATGAAAACCTTCCAAGTCAACATTCATATATAAAGGAGATGTGGGCACACAAGCAACGGGAGAGAGCCTCTCCTTCTACCCCACACCTGGGTTTGATTTGAACACCAAGGAGAAAAAAAACCATATTCAACATGTGGGTTAACAGATAAAGCCCCCACCTCACCTGGCTATTTCTGCTATCTCTGCTGTTTGCGCCATGAAGTTGTAGGGGTCAGGGTTGTCATCAAAATCTTCATCATCATCCGTTTCTCTGCCGTTATGCTTCTGCTTGCCCAGCCCAGAGCCACGTATCCTCGGTGTTTGTGTGGCTGTTGAAGTATGGGAGCGTTTGTGTTTAGGGGAGCTGTGATTTGAGCCATATTCCTCCTCCGAAGTAGAAGTGTAATCTGAACCCTGTGGTCTCCGCCTTGATGCTTATAAAAAATGAATTGGTTTCAGACTGAGGACAGTAGTCAAGAGTAACTACAGAAGGCTGAAAGGTAACACAAAACTAGCCCAAGAGCACAAGGAAAGGAGAGTTTCTGTGCAGCTCTTAAGTGAAAACACCACATTCTCTGAGTTTATTTCATAGTTGAGCCCCTCTATGGCTCCCATTCACTGTACAAATTTGGAGTGGGAAATTCCAATGGAAAATCATGACTGTGTTAACGCCTCCACTGTAGTAAATTATTACCACAGACTTGGCTTTCCATGCACAGAAGCTCTGTGTATAAGTAGCACACATTTCAGACTCCTCACAGTCCCACAGAAGTCCTTTTTTAAAGAGAGCCCAATTTCCAAGCCTGCAGATACCTTTCTAATTAGCTTCAAGTACAAGCAGAAGGCGGGGTTTTTGAGTGAAGTAGACTGTGGTGCTTGGTGTTATTTCCACGAGTCCACACCCCTCCCATTCACCTCCTGCCTCGAAATTCACCATTAATGACACTCTACAAGAAAGTGTTCATAGTCAGGACTGGCTCCAAGCCCTGGGGCCAAGTGGAAGCTGCCCACTTATCCCAACTTGTTCTGCATATCTGTAGACACTCAGGTCTTCCTTGCCTGGGAAATGCCAAGGTGTCCTTATTTGAAAACTGGGCTCCCGATGTTTGCTGCCTCACTATACTCTCTACAGGTACTGCTTCATTCCCTTCTGTCCAACCCTGGAGAATGAAGACCCACCAAACACCAGACGAGTTATGCAGAATTACAACACCAAAAAATTTCACTGTGTTACCAAGACAATCCTAACACTGAAACACTACATGTGAATTAAGCCAGCATCATACATCATACGAACAAAACCAACTAATTTGGCCTGTAAGATGAAGGTAGAAACTATAGATAATTACTGTATAGTGAAAGAAGTATTCCTAGACATTGCTATCTCACCCATAGCTATAACAAAGCCTTGGTTTAGGATTTTTTTAATATATATATATATATATATAATAAAAATAAATTTGCTCATATTCAATTCGTAGAGCAGTATCACTTTTTCAAACGCAGCTTTAGAATCAAGAGGTCACCCTGTCACTGAACAGCAACTTTAAAACTACGAGACTCATTTTCCATCTCTGTACACCAAGGGAAATCACAATCAGCTCCCTCAGCATCATTTAAATTACTGTGAGTAAACAAATTGTGTACACAGAGGAACATGGGAGACAGGCCTTTAGCTTTCAGAACTGGTAACTTGGATTATTCTGATGTTATATGTGACTTTCACAGAAAGCTACTTCAGATGGTCCAACAATATACTGCCATTTCTTGCCTCATGGGCAGACAGTTCATGCTGTTCCTCCACAAGTGAAATTAACTGTCTCCCACTGGGAGAGTTGGGAACTCCTGTGGTTAGCTACACACTAAGAACTGGAATAAATCAGCCACATCTGCCTCCTTATACCCTAGGCTTGACACTCAAAGCTTTCAAGGGTTGTTGTATCATGCTAAAAAAAGTCTTGATGGCACAGTGCAATAGTCCAGTTTAACAACATGTCACTCTTGTTGCAGGAAAGGAGTTCTAGCTGCTGTTTTTGCTATGTCTATTACAGCATTAGTACAGGAGCATGCATCACAGGACAGCAAGCACAATGAAGCTTGAAATACACCAGCATGTACTTAGAGCTTGCACAAGGTTCACAATCCTATCAAGGCATTAGGACGTTAGTATTTTAAGAGCAACTAATTCAGAGGAAGGATTAGCATCATCTGCTGCAACTATGGACAAGGAAAGGTGTTAGCGTGCTGCTACAGAGCCGTGGAAATCAAAAACCAATTCATTTAAATTTCATTTAAATTATCATTTTTCTCCAAATGATTTGAAGCCTGTGGTCCAAAGGCAGAGACAGAGCAAAGAGCACCTCCTGTTCGGAAAACTCTGACCACATTGTCCTGCTTTAAATTTCTTATTGTTTAACAAGAAGTTAATAATAGCATCATCTCAAAAAAGGCAAGTGAAGAAACTGTACATACTCTTTTAGCTTAATCACATTCTGATTTACATGCATATACAAGTGTATAAAAAAAAAATCACTAAAATTAAAGGTGAAGCTGAATGCATTAAAACAATCCAAATCAAAACAAGCAGCAAATAACATTTTTAGCATGCAATAAAAATGAATACTGCAAGAGGGATAAATAGTTCAGCTGTATGAAAATATATTAAAGGACACATCCAGAACTCCAAGACCCCTTACAAAATCACAAAACTGCTGAAAACAGCATTCCTCTCAACAGGACTGAGAAATCCATCCAAAGGGGTTCTTCCTGTCCCTCTAGCTACCAATCATTCCTAAAATCCTAAGCAAACACATCTGCTTTGCCACATCCATGGCAGGTTAAGGACTATAGGCATAGAACTTAGACCAAAGGTTTCAGGAACAATCTCCCATTACCAATTACCATCCTAGAGTTGTCATTTGAATTGTCCCCACCTCTTAATTGAGGGCTGATTTCAATATGACAAATGCTGGTATTTCAAGGGTCTGTTGAGTGCTCAACTACAGGGTGATGTGCTTCCCACACCTCTGCCTCATGGGAATCATGCCTGCAAACCTGCCTTAGCTATGGCAAAAGTGAGTGAAAACACACAGAAGTGTCAATCTCTTGGGGTATCAACGTGCAATATCCACCTCTGTATTTACATTTCCAGGAAGAACAAGGGACGAGTTTTCGCTACACAGGGATGTTGTATCTCTTATTCTCCTGTTTCAGATGCCTTCCAACCTCCCACCTTGGACATCAGCTGTCACAAACACCATTATAAGCTCTCTGGGAGAAAACTTTGAATCTTACAAGTAAAACAGAACAGAATTTCTTGTAGCATTAGAAAGGCATTAAATTCTATAACAGTTTTAAACAAAACTGTTGCCAACTGTCAAATGGCAACTGGTTGTTCAAAAAAACACTGGAAAAAAAGAAAAGTAGTTATTCATAGTATCCTCACAAATATCACCACAATACCATCTCACTGAGTGTGAGATGGGAGTGCTCTGCTGTCTCCAAACCCACAGGAAATCTCAATATCCATGCTGCTTATTAATGCAGACTTTTGTACTCACCAAGGCAGCACCTCTACTACTACTGCAATACTAATCCTCAGCAACCATGTGCAGCCTGTAAGTCAGAAATATAAAGAGAAATATAAAGCAGGAGCACTTACAGGATGATGAGGAGGAATACTTGACACTGCTTGAACGGGTCCTGCTGAAAGGCTGCTTGGCAGAGGCAGCAGCTGCTGTTTTCCTGGCTGCAGCTCTCACCTCCGAAACGCCCGTCTTCCGATAGGACTCGGCGCTGCGGCCCGAAAACCCCGTCCTTGACTGCGTTGTCTCCGAGTCACTGGGCACTGTAAATGAACCTGCTCGTTTCCTGGGCATGGCCAGGATGTCCAGCCGGGACAGCTTCTTCGTCTCTGCAGGCTGCTTGGTGCCCTGAGCAGCAGCGTCCGAGTTGGAGGCTGTTTTCTCAGCATCCACGCATTCATTGTCTGAAGCATCTCCCAGCCGGGCACGGCGTAGCTTTGAGGCCCTTGTGGGCCGTGGGGTGGACAAACTGTTGGACCGGGTGAGAACCTGCTGGATTTTCTGCACATTCGAGGTTGTTTTGCTCTGGTCTTCCTTGGTGGCCTGAGTGTAAGGTTTCCTCCTGGGAACAGGCCGGGTTACCGAGTGCTCGTGGTCAGACACAACCGCATCTGGGACTGGCAGGTAGGGTGAGTTTGAGCTCCTCTCGTCATCTGTGAAGTCAAGTGACCCTCGGGTCCCAGTGCTCCGCTTCATCTGGAAGCGTTTGGCAGCCTCTGCTCTGTTTGGTGCCTCTGGTGCTTGCGTTTTCCGCTTCTCCGTCAGCCTGTCCCGAGCGCTGGGCTGCCCACACTGGTCCTGGATGGATGGTGTGGAGGAAGATTTCTCCTTCTGCAAACTCACCACTGCTTTGCGTTTCGGAGCACTTGCTGGGACGTTTTTGCCACTCACCAAGCTGACTGTGCTGGCCGTGTCTACGTCTGAGTCCCCTGACAAGGAGTCCTCCAGCTGACCAGCAGTTTCTGAGGACTCCAGCTGTTGGCTTTGACCAAGCAATTTGGCTTCCAGTGCTGCCAAGGCAGTTTCAGTGTCCTTAAGCAGAAGATGAGTGTCCTGACTAAAGTCCATACGAGTAGACCGAACAGCCTCTAAATCTTTAAGCAGAGGGTGACTTGAAATATGTGGGAGTTTATTCTGAGGAACACCACTGCTTGATTTATCTTTGGTAAAACTTTCCTGTCTAATAAAAGATGACGTTTCCTTTCCTGACATGTTTTCTTGATCTTGAGAAAGATTCTGATGAAGGGAAATGACAACTTTTCCAGCCGTGTTTATGTAAGCACTAACATCTTTGACCGGTGGCTTTCCAGAAACTGGTGTGCCAGCACACTTGAAGGAAAACTCCTGATCTTTGCTGTCCTTGTCTGCTCGAGTGTGGGACACACTCAGAGAGAGCTTGGAGGGAACCCCTGCATCACTGCTGTCATCACCAATGTAGAATGAAGTAGAAACTGGCTCACTCACAGCTCTCACGTGAGATATCCGGGAGGCTCCTGGCTGCCGGCTCTCTGATCTATTGTCTTCTACCTGCTCTAGCATTTTGTTGTTCTCTTTATATTTCTTGCCTTTTTCCATGCTGAAGCCATCGTCAGATCTGCTGGCATCGCTGAGGCTATCCGGATCCAGGTCTTCTTGGATGAAGAGGCGGCTGCTGGAATCACCATAGGCTTCCACACAGTGCTCCTTCACGATGGTTCTCTTGGTAACCTCAGAATAGGACTCCTGGCATGCCAGGACTGTGGGAGTGGGGCTGTCTGATTTCTCACTTGGTGGGAGCTGGGGAAGAAGGCGTCTTGTTCTCGAGGGCACAGAGTTTTCTGGTTCCCCAGGTTTTGGGGGTACCCCGCTTTCTGAAGAGAGTTAAGTGGAAAAGAATCAATTACTCTAAGTCTGTGCCACTTATTTATTTCTTTAGGAAGAGTCTGATCCTGCAAAGTGCAAGTCCACAAAAGCACTCAAAAGATGTACTTAGAACTAAGGTTTTATGTAATTTGAACATCAGCAGGGCCTAGCTGGTCCCTGCTCCCTTGGGTTTATCAATTCAGATATTAAACTAAATTCCTCTGCTGAATCACACTGCTCAACACCTTCCCTTCCCAAGGTAGTATGTCAGATTCATTCTCCCATAATATACCTGTCAGTACAAGCACTATGGAGGATAATGACACTGCTGGCATCTAGCATCAATCAGGCCAGGAATGAGATGAAAAACCATCAGACATCAGTGATGCAGTGTTTTAAGTGCCATTCTAAACAACATTGCCCATTTGACTAAATAGATGGTGCTATTCACATTACAAGTTCTCCTACACTCAAATCCCAGAGCAAAGTCCCAGGAGAAGGACCCTTTAATAATCATGAGGCTCTGAATTAGAGGTTGCTGCCCCAGCATGTGTGGGCTTATCAGCAGGGACATGCTCCACAGAAAGAGTGTTCCTGTTTCTCCCATGCTGCTGGCCAGGCCTCCATATCTGATAACACCTTTAAAATACCAGGATAACTGGTTATTTGGCTATGATAATATTACAAGCACTCCATGAGTTAGGTATCCTACATGGTGTGAAAACAGTGGCAGTGACCTCTGAAGCTAAGTTTTCTTCTAATCTTTATTGGATCTATCTATAGCTGTCGAAGGCAAGAAAGTATGACAAGCAATCCCAACCAAAAAAAGTAGAAAACATTTGCAAAAGCCAACAAAATGCTTTTCACTTTTCTCACACACCAAGAGGACCACAGAGTCCACAAGGTGTCTTCCAAGTTATGATTGGAATCTCATATCCTCCAACTTCCTTTCTCTCCTACCATATCTAGTTTTCTATGCTGATCTCCACCCTTTAAACTCAACAGCCAACTCCAGAACAGCCTAAATTCTCAGCCAGACACAGGAGAAGCACACAAAAAACATGCAAGTCAGGAACTAACTCCAAGGCTATGTGCAAAGGGCTCTCATCTGGCATCACAAGGCAGACTAAGGAATCACAGCTTGGGGCTGGTTAACACCCAAAGCCCTTACAAACTTTCTCCTTCCCAGGACCCCTTTGGTCATGTCAAACCTAGTACTTAACAATCTCTGAATAACTCCAAAATGCAAACCAGAGGCTCTCTTCTGTTCCATCTCAGGATGGAACTTCTGGGAACTATTCTGCTTCTACTTCCCATCTTTAACTACTGTAGCTAAAACAGAAAATAAGCTACAGCCAGATGCATAGATGCCCTATTTCTGCTTTTTCTATCATCCTGGTTTAGATTCAGCTACCATCAAACTGCAGTGTCAGATGAGACTTACCTGCACTTCCATCACCCTGCCCAGAGACGGAGCCAGAGTCAGAGTAACTGTCTGCAAGGCTTGCCCACCTTGACACCCACTTCTGACTCCCTTGAGATGCTGCAGACATCTACAACAAGGTGGGGAAGATGAGGTCAGAAAAAGGACTTGTACACAAAATCTCTCGTCTCATACTGACATCACTCGGTCTGTTCAAAATGGAAATCAAGCTACACATCACATTTACATCCAGACAGAAAATCCATCTCCACCTCCACCATCCCAGGAAATCCACCTGGACTGCCCGTACCTGTGCTTCAGCCTGAGTCCCATTCACAGCTTTTGAGGAAAATGCCTGGAGCAAGGGTGACTTCTGACTAGTGCCATTTTCACTGATTAGATGCTGAGAACCGGAGTCGTCTTTTTCACCTTTAATTATTGGTCTAAAGGCTGAAGAGATTCTGGAAAATTCAGGCGATTCAAGAACGCCAAAAACCTGAAAAGATGTTTACATGGGAATATTGAAATGCAAGAAAACAGAAAAACATTAGACAAAAATCAAAATTTGTGAAACATTACTCACACACAAACTATGATCCCAAGAAACACTTGCCAATGCTTCCATGCAAACTATGGAAATAATTTTCTTCTGTACTCCACAGTTAGCAGCTTTAAATACACTTCATCATAGAATTCGACTCACACCCACCTTTCCTCTCTCCCTCTTTATTTAGGGGTTCTCCCTTTAACAGCAGTAACTTTCACTGAAAAGGAGTCACTTTTCAACCCAAAGAAATTCGGGGTGAGTGTCAGGAAAGGTATTTACCAGCTCCTTCATGAAGAATTAGACAGAGAAAATGGGAAAGCTCCATCCTCAGTGCCTTTCACAGATTGTAGCTGTGAGTGGGCTGAGCAAGGCAGCCTTGCACTGCCACAAGGAACTGGGAAAGGATGCACCTCTGAGATGGGTGAATGTTTGAGCTTGTTGGACAGATTTCTCCCTGAACATGAGCAGGTCTTCCTATGGGGATTAACCAAGATTCATGCCTCAGAAGGGCTTGTTCCTCTCACTTGACTGCAAGAAATTCAGAGGAAGATACCACCACAGAGGGTGCCTTGGCTGCACAGAGACAGCCATAAAGATCTCCACTCTCACTGCTGTTAAAAAAATGTGTTTGCAATGGTGAAGGAATAAAGAACAGAGACACCTTAGAACCTAAGCAAGTCCAGAACTCATCTTCTTTGTTCCTAGACAGAAACACTGAGGTTCACTGATCAGCTGTTTCACAAGTGGCAGGTCTGCACTGCAACAAGTCTATGGCACAGTCAGGAGCAGAAGCTGTCCAGTTTATCTGCCAGAGTCACATGGCTGCTAAGACTACTGCCCAGAAATATTTGTATTTTTGTGGCAATTTTCCTCGTATTTCCCCATCAGAACAATTAGTCATCTGATGTCAGGACTGTGACCTAAATACCATGCCCTGAAAGCTTCCTATCACATTTCAAACAAGATGTAAGGAACAAATGTAATAAAAAACAAAAGAAAGAAGCTAGATCCAGGTTCATAAACACTGTATATACTAAGCTCTAAAGCCAGGTTCAATTAAGGCTTCCTTTAAACCTTGCCATCCTCCTGACTACATTTTACTAAATCTTCATAACAACTTGCCAGTTTTGTTTTTATAATAGACCGCAGATGAGAGTTAAATCTGAAAATCAGCCAAACTTTGGTTTGCCCTGCGGTTGGTTAGTTGGGTGGGTTCTTTTTAAGCCTCCCTCACCTCTGGAGTTTAGTTTTCAGGCAATCATCCACTCTGCAAAATCTAAACAAGTACAGATCCATCTGGGATTGCCTCTGCCCTAGATCACACCCTTTGCTATCTCAGCCAGCTGCTGCTTGCCCTGACAGCAAGCACTGCCTTTCTAATCAGGCATAGCCAAATACAGAAACATCTGCCACTAAGGCTTGTAAGCACCAGCCCTTGGCATTTCCTGTGGCCTACCATGGGATGATGCATCAGTGATGGGCTGCAGCTCCCATCTTCATAACAGCGGGCAGGAGGTGATGCAATGCCAAGGCAGAGGCTTGGGAGAAGTCCTAGAGAGCAGAGCTGCTCCCAACCACAGCTGTCAGCAGGATCAGCCTGATCTTTATTCAGGTGTTGCCTTTCCTCTAAACAGATGGCAAACCCATCCTTTTACTTTTGCTTCCAAATTCCATTCTTTAAGCAAGCAGCTCTTTGCCGTGGGCATATTTTGCCTTCTTTTACTATCTGTTTTTTTGTTTGTTATTTTGTTGTTTTGATGGGATCTTTTAAAGACAAGAGTCTCTTGGAGCCTATCCTTAGCACAGGTCACCCAGGCTGATTTTCCACACCTTGCTACAATGCCCTGCTGCACCCAATTGCATCCCTTCATGGCAACAGTTAATTTAGGCCCTCCAAGCCTTCATCCCCTCAGCTCACTGGCCCAGCACAGAAAAGCAGCATTTACCTGATCTATCATTTTTCGTGCTTCCTCCACCTCTTTGTCCTGTGACTCTGTCTCAATGGTGTACGTGCCTGTTTCACTTACGCTGTCTTCTTCATCATTCTTCCTGCCTTGGGAAGACTTCACCTCTGGAGGTGGAGTAGAGGCAGGCTCTGGTTCTGAGGATATAACCACTCGTGGAGCTACTGGCATGGGCACAGGGGCCGGTTTCTCGGCGTTTGACTTCCCAGACTGAGCAGTCTCACGCAAGTACTCAGCCATAAAATCCTGAGCCATTTTCGACTTCCTCCCAACACTCCCATAACTCTTGACTCTGGGAGCAGAGGAGGATGAAGAGTTGATCCGATCCTCCGTCTTCTCCCTCTTGAAAGAGCTCGTTCTTTGGGTCCCGCAGGAGTTGTTGGTGGGTTTGCCTGCCTGGGCTGTGAGGTGGGATGGCGGCACCGAATTTCCCGGCTTCTCCGCCGGCAACGCGTTCTTGCGCTTCTCAACCTTGTTCTTCAGCCCCGGATCCGTGTCGCTCTGGGACGAGTGAGCGCTGTGTGTGAAGGACTGGGACCGCTTCTTCCGTGGTGTGTCCTCGAAGAACTCGATGACGAAGGCCTGCTTGTTGTGCAGCATCTCGTGGGGGTCACGCCTCAGCTGGCGCTGCAGCCTCGTCTGCTCTGCCGGACGTTCCCCACCCGTCGTCGTCGTCTCTTTCTCTGCCTTCGGGTCTTCGGTGTCGCTCTGCGTCCCGTCTTCGTGCCTGTTGCCTGGAAACAAGGTATGTAGATTTGACCTTCATACTCTCAGTTGTTGTGGTCCTGCCATTACCTCCCAGCTGAAATTTATCATTCCAGTTACATGAAAAGCATTCGGTAAGATTAAAAAACTCCAAAGACATCTGTGTGGTACGGGGATTGCACCCCATCAGGATAAATAAAAGACAAGGCAGGTCTCTCTTGACCTCACTTTTCACCACTGGTTGACTACCAGTTAATTATTTATTTAAAAAGAATGCAAGAAGCACTTTCAACCTCATGGATTTCTGATTTTATAATGGCAACTTGTTTACATACCTATGTTTTGTTTCTTTTTTCAATTTAAATAAAAATTATGAGACTATTTTGCAATTCTATCCAATTACTGTAGTCGAAGAGCACCTCACTGGGTTTTCTCTTTTCACAGCAGAAATATCTCTGCAGGATCAGGAACTAAAACCCTCACACTGCATCCCATGAAACCAGATCCCCATAATGAAAGACCAGATCAGTGCATTACAACTACATCCATCTCTGAGCTCTCATGTCACCCTCCTCTACAAAGGAAAATAAACAGTAGGTAACAGAAAAGCCAATTTGCAGGATCCTTTACTCTTCCTGGAGATTTAAGAATCACACCATGACACCCCCATACACCATCCTATCACCATATCACCTATAACCAAGCAAAGGTTAAATCATTACTTAAGAGTTCACTAAGCCTAAACTAAGTTTATAATTATTTTCACTTATGTTAGCAGCAACCATCTTTACAACTGTCTCTATGTGTCAGTGCTTGCCTGCCTCTAAGCACCTTAGCTCAGGACTCTCAGAAAGTAAGTTGAAGTAAAACAAAAAGTTAAAAGCAAAACAGAAGTTAAAAGTAAAACAAAAAACAAACCTTTTATTGGAGAAGGAAACGGGTGTGAAGGCACACAACACGACTCAGTCAACGACCAGGAACCTGTCATCGGGAGAACGGGGAAAGAGGTCTCTGCGCTCTAGACTGTAATATGTAGCAAGATATACTGGCTAAAACACCACGTGTTTGAAGGAAAACTGCTCAAACCTACTTGGCAAGTTCTCCAGACTCATGGGTGAAGACCATTTATTACATCAAGTTAACTGCGAAAGATTAGGATTTAATGCAAGGTCCATTCAATCCAGGAGTCAATTCTATGAAGAGTTTCCTAATACACTCACAAAGAATGCCAGTAAACTTTGCATTCTGCCCTGAGGGCTGATAAGCTTCACCCTTGGAAGGGAAAGTTCTTAAATTAAAGGTCTTGACTACGAGCTCTGATGAATGCAAAACGGTGAGGACACAAGGAAAACATGCACCATGCTCACAGATGCCCCAGCAGAACACCATGCACATCCCTTCAATCTGCAAAGACCTGAACACCCTGTAGTTCTGATACCAGGCTTTACATTCACCATATTGTTGCTGGAAGTGAACAAATATTATTCAGATAGCCCCAACAGTGAGAATTTCTGACCCTGGAGACCCAAACCTGGTAGGCAGCCAGCAGTAGCCTCCAAGACATCTTCAAAATTAGCCCTGCCAGAAGAACACGTTGGACAGCTATCGTAGAGAAATGTCACCTGCCAAAGCAGAGGTGGATCAACTCCTTAGGCCATCAACTCTGTATGTTTTAATCAAATGTCCAGCACTGATTTCTTGATATGCAAATAATGCATCGAATTACTTCAGCTTCTTTCCATGCCGTATGGACTGTAGAGAGGCAAATGCAGCCAGTCTCTAGTGTTCCTGTGCATCACAACAGCAACAGCTGCCCAAATCTCTAGTTTTCTCCAAGAGGAAAGAGAAAAACCACTGAAGCACATTTCTATCCCTGACTATGTTCTCCAGTAAGTCAACAAAATCCAGTACGACAGTAACGTAAAAAATCCCAGCACAAACCTTTTCATCACACAGTCACAGCACGCTGAAAAAATCACCCTAAATAACCAAACAGGGCACCTCAACACTGTTCCTGATTTGGAAGGACTAGAACCAAGCAATGGCCAACAAAGCAGTTCAATTTCCATGCCATGCCAAACCCTATGGCTGAATATGAGACCTTTATGACCATACAGGGTTCCCAAAAATGTGCATCCAAAACAGTAATTTTGAGGTGCAATACGTAAAACTCTTCATATTATGATGAGTTTGGGGTTTTTTTTCCCAAGGTCAAAGCAAATATTCCTTTAAGGGAAAACAATGTATAGATCTCATTTAAGTAGGACCTCAAGCACAAGTAGGTCTGGTAACCTTCAATATGACTTCATCAGCCCAAGCTGCAGTTCAGAACAATAGCTTTTCCAGAGGCAAGGCAGTGAGAATGCAGGAATCATTGGCTTCCTCTGAGCTGTTCAGTGGATGGCCCAAGAGACACCCAAGCAACCATAAATCTTGCAGAATGTACTCAAAGTTACATCAGAATCATGTAAATCCCACCAGCTGCCCTAAGAACTGGGCTCCAAACTTCATTTCAGACCCTTGAAAATCCCCAAAGAATTCCTCACAGTGACACTCTTTACATGACACAGGTCCACAAACTCTGATGTTTTTGAACAGAGCAGAATTTCAGAGAAGCTTTAGGTTAGGAGAAGAAACCTTTTCCAAAAAGCACAACCATTTCCTCTATTTGGGATCATGTGCATCTCAACTCTACCAGCAGTCTCTGTGTCAGCACCTTCTGTCATCCAACCAACTGGCTGTGGGCATTACCAGACGAGCACACTTAGACTTAGGATAGCAGGATGATCATGCTTAGACTTTCTGGACTACAGTCAAAAAGAAAAGTCATTCCAACAGCTAGGAGAAGCCAAGACAACTGAATTCACTGAAACATCTGTGTTTATCAGCCTGCCGGACCATATGGAAATTATTTTAGACATTTAAAAATGAAAATCTTTTTTTCAATCAGTTACTGCTGAGTTGGCATTACAGAATGTAAAGGAGTCACATTAGTGTCCCCAAGCCAACATCACACATGACTTCAGGGCCAGGTGAAGAGCATGCGAGCTGCATTCAAAATATCAACAGTCATTAAAATAATATTCTTCATCTTGCAAATCTGGAGCAGAGATAATTAAGTCCAGTTCTCCTTGATAGGAGAAGGGTTTTCATATTTTATTATGAAAGGCCACATTTGCATGGCCAACAGAGAGCTATGCCCACATGACAAGACATTCACTCACCTTTAAGGGTCCTTACATGAACTGGCAGGTCACTCTTGGTACTGTAAACATCATCTCCTGCAGACTGCCTTCTCATCAGGCTTGGGTCATTCTGAACAAGCCAGTCAGCCACTTTGCTCTCTGCTGACATCACTTCTGTATGAGCTGGTTCCTTACTGTAGGGTCTTCTCTGTCTGAGCGAAAATTTAGTTACATGGTCTTTTATCTTTATTTTACCAGGGGTACCATCATCAAATTCAATGGTGAAAGAGGCATGACTCTGTACCACAGGGGCTACCACAGCATCAACATCCTTTGTTGGGATCTCATGGACCTGTGCTTCTGGAGATTTTGATGGCTGCTGAAATTCTTTAGTTGGAATCTCAAAATAACTTGGCTCTCTCCGGAATGCAAACACAGATTGTTCTTGGGCATCTCTATAAGTAGAAATATTCCCATTCAGTTCCTCTTCATGTTGGGTAATCTCTTTTGATCTCTCTGCAAAAGCAGAAAAAAAAGGATAAAATCACATTTTTTCAATACTACTTAATTCACTTGTTTCAACTTCTTGGAAGGGCTACGAATCACAACCCCTCTCTGCTAGAGAACAGATACACTGTGTGTGCATCGAAATAAAACATTTCTTTGTGCAGTAGAGCACATGCTTGAGAAAAACATCAGGTTTACTGCACAAGTGAAAACAAGATGCCTCTTCCATACACACAGATTGACAACAATGGGAGTGTTAAGACTAAATAGCTCCCAAGGATGAAGAGGTGAGAAACAGATACAACTACACAACTAGCTCTAAAACAAACCTCATGATTTACTCCACAACTGCTGTTTCTAATGGTCAAATATTTTAGGGAAAACATTTTACTTCTGCCTTATTCCAGTTTCAGCAGCAGCAACCTACACACAGAAATGTGCAAATACAAGCACAAAAAAGAAGTAGTAATTACAAGTCTTGAAAAAGGAAGGCTTCAAACAGTAAATATCAGAAGAGTGCCAAAATTTTGTGTCCCCTATCTTTTCCCACTCCATGTCACCTCCATTACCTGAGTAATGTTCCTCTTGCCTTCTCTCCTCCTTGTTATTTGCATCATCTTCCCCCCACCAGGAGGGCTGTCCATACAGAGGGGTGCGGTAAGTATTTGTTTCTAGGAAGAGGATAAACAAACACTTTAACACAGAAAATATCAATTTACCAGGTTCAGCTGCACACCAAAAGGGGAAAAACAGCAGGCCCAGATGAGACCATGAACCTGTTACACCACAGCTGTAACAACAGCAAATTATACATAACAATTTGTTCAGGCTTTTCTTTGTTTCGCCCTTTTTTCCTTTTTACATTTACATTCTATTGCAAGATACTAACTCCACCTCCCTTCATTGTCTTTCATAGCTGTGTTTCCCAGATACTGATTTTTGTCCCTTTCTAGCCTTATTATACACACAAAGTGGAAGATTTTTGGCAGGACAGATTACAAAACACTAACCACAAAACTGTCTTCAACTTACCTGCAATTCAGGTGAAAATCTGACTTTTTTCCTCACCTTAATTGGGAAGAATTTAGCTCTACCCTTTTTTGTCTCACCATGTCCTTGGTATGTGTCCAGGCTAGGGACATTTTGCACTATTTACCACTCCCACTGTAAGTGACACACACTCCACAACAGGAAATTCTTGAAGCATTACAAACTTGGGAAAAATGGCAAAACCATCCCCTTACACTTTCACAGAGGAGCAGTAAACTCTTGCTCTCTAAAGCTTATAGTAAATCAAGAGAGTTGCATAGTCATGGTAGGACAGAGGTTTTTCCCATGGAGAATTTCCTCTGGAGGAGCCAGGATTACATTATTTCTCTGTTCAGTGAGCACTCACTGAAAGATCAGGGCTTCACTGCAACAACTGGCACCCACTCAGTGGAGCTGATCCACTGCTCCTCATTTTGTATCCCACAAAACAAGGTTGTGTTTTGGCAGTGCCTTGGGCTGCTGCTGTTTATGCAACAAACAAAAAGAAAACTCCAAATTTGCCTGTGGTACAGTAAATACTACATTTTTTTCATAGTTCGAAAGGAGCAAATAAAATAGCTTTTGTTCTTTCATCTAGAGGTGATAGAAACACCAGGGTAAGTCAGGGGCTGAGGTTAAGATCCAACTTTGTTAGGCTTTTTCTGCCTCTGCTCACAGCAGCTGTAACTGGCCACATCTTAAACCCTGGCTCTAGCTCCAGAGCCATAGCTGGGCTTCTACTGCCAGCTGCTGCTCAGCTTGTGGTTTTCAAACCACACACTGCTCTGTGCAAAGCAGCTCTCCAACAGCCCTGCAATTTTGCATTCCCTGCTTTAGTAGGGACATGACAGAAAGCAGTTGTTAGCATAAGGGAAGTCAGGAGAGGAAAGAGACTTAAATAACTCAAATTTGAAAAGCAGCCTGATTTTATGCTGTTGTTTCTAAAGCTACACAGACCCAGTGGTCACTACTTCAGATATTTTTGTTCTAGACTATTCCAGATATATAAGCTAATATACTGACAGCCCACAGGCAAAACTTTTTCTCTACAGATGCAGCCCACAGGCCCTTTTCAAGAGATCTTGCTCATGTTTCAATGTTACCATGCAGCCTCCCTTCACATTGAGGATCAAAAGAGGTTCTCCTCCCTGCCTAGAGTGCGTGGAAGATAAACCATGTTCCTATTATGTAGGCGGCCTTTGAAAGTTCAAAGAAGGAAGCATTTCTCACTATGATAAATTGGAATTGCCAAGCAATGTGTTTCATAACTGATGATGGGAAAAATCACTCATGGAAGAGGGGGGACAAAAGAACTGAAAAACTTATTCACAAGGTTGTCAGTGAACCTTACTCCAGTGTAGGGTTTGGCTTCTCCTAGGCTGAGAGCTTCTGTCATGCAGCCCAGCAGAAAACTACCATCCTCTTTTCATGCTATAACTTGCCCACTAGACCCCACCCCACCCAAGCAGGATCTGCTCTACCAGTGTCAGGCACTTTGGGCACACAGTGGATTATTACCCTCTGACTTGCAGTACAGATCTTAGGGTTGATGGCCAAGAGGCAGCTATCTGGGGGAAGTTAGGGGAAGGAGATCAACACTCCAACACAAATCAGTGATGTCTGAGGTAATTTGTGCCTAAAGGGATCAACTACCCTGCAGATGAAATGCAAAGACTGCCTGCACTCGACTGTTGCACAAGCAGCACCTTTCCCAAGGATGGGTGCTGTTACTGCTTGCACCTTGGAAGGAGTTGCCTCATTACAGCTCGTCTCTCCAGCACATCCCAGCCCCAAAGGGATCCCAAAGGCCCCCTAGTCTAGAAGATGCCAGTGATCTATTCCAAGACAATTTTGTGTCCAGAGGGGCAGAAGAGAGCTAAGTGAGCTCACACCCATCCTGCACGACTGAAGTCTTCCCAGAAACTGCTCAAAGATCTGAGTAAAAACACAGCAGCTTCTGCCTTTGTCGGCCAGGAGCTTTTCTACTACAGGGAAAAGACAGCCAAGGGAGTTAAGTCAGACTTTTGATCAGACCCCTTCTGTTGATGAGGAACTTTGGGACTGCAACTGAAGCTGAAGGGGTAAAAGAAAGGATTTATAAAGAATAATGATTCTCTGCTGTCTCAAATTTCCCTGGGCCCTAAGAGGTACTTGGAAATTACCCTAACTGCCCCTCTGAAAAAAGTTAGCACAAAGTCAAAACCCCAGGGCAGGTCTAGGAACACCTAAGAAGACTGCATCAGGTTGGGCAGGGTGCACAGATCTGGAGCCATCAGGGTGGGAGACACTGCCCTGCACTCACTGTACAACAGCAGAAGGTTCCTTATGCCCCATAACACAGAGCTCACATGGCCCCACCTGCAATGCCTGTTACAGCATCTGTGACAAAGCTGCACATTTGTTTGTGTGGCATTTCATTCCTTTCCTCTCCCAATCTCCACAAAGAACTGGAACTTCATTTTAAAACTGCAAAAAGCACAGATGGAAAGCTGAGGAGTCAGTATCTTGCTATTCAGGGACAGTTTCAATATTTTAAGAGCAATTAATGTTTCCACTGAGCACTCACATAAATTTGCATTTTGAATAACATTGTCAAGTGACACAGTCACCGTCATTCTTGACTATTGATGAAAGCAGAGAGATCCTGAGCCAGAGTAAAATTTCTCTGATTTCAGAAGAGTGTTGTGGTTTAACCCCAGCCAGCAGCCAAGCCACATACAATGACTCACTCGCTCCCCCACCAGTGGGATCAGAGAAATAATCAGAAGGGTAAAAGGTAGAAAATTAATGGGTTGAGATACAGAGAGTTTAGTAAGGAAAGCAAAAGCCATGCACAGAAGAAAGCCAAACAAGGAACTCATTCACCACTTCCAATGGGCAGGCAGGTGTTCAGCCATCTCCAGGAAATCAGGACTCCATTACACATAACAGTGATTTGGGAAGACAAAACCATCACTCCAAACATACCCTCCCACTTCCTCCTTCTTCCCCCTGTATCATATACTGAGCATGTGATATGGTCTGGAATATCCCTTTGGTCAGTTTGGGTCACCTGTCCTGGCTGTGTCTCCTCCCAGCCTTCCATGCAGCCCCAATCTCCTCGCCAGTGTGACAGAAAGGAAAGCAGAAAAGGCCTTGGCTCTGTGTGAGCCCTGCTCAGCAATAACAAAAACATCTCTATATTAACAACACTGTGTTCCACAAAAATCCAAAACACAGCTCCATACCAGCCACTGGGAAGAAAATTAACTCTACCCCAGCCAAAACCAGCACAAAGAGCTACATGAATTTGCTGCCCTGCTCATGACAGGAACTTCTGTCCCTTCTAATTTGCCAGCACAACTGACACCTCTTCCAGCTCCCCAGCTCTAACACAACAATACTATAGAAAAAGGAGAGGCGAAAAAAAAAAAAGCACCATAGAAAGGCAGCTAAAACAGATGGCTGTGACAGAAGTGGGCCAGGGAGCAGCTACACATGCAGTTGTGCCAGCGGGCTTTGCTCTTCACCAGCTGGGATCCGTTTTGGGTAGCAGCCTCAACCTGGACCTGCAGCATCCAGAGCAGCATGTTTGCCTGTGTCCTGAGACACACAAAGCAGCCTGAAGCCACCTCCTGTCTGTTCCATTTTAGTGTAAGATGGATGCTCTTACAAGAGCTGAGAAACTCGGGGCTTGCTCAAGTCAGCAGCGAAGGGAGGAACACCAATGAAAATGCACTGCTCAGTCATTTTAATGACATGAGGCTTCCTCCAATTGATGGCAGCTCGTTACCACCTCTCTCCATTCCGTGCCAGGCTGCCCAGATGGTGCCAATTCATTTAGACATATTTCTTGGCTCATCAATTCAGGCAGGCAGCCCAAAAACCATCCTTTTAGATAACTGAATTGAGGTCAGCACAAGCATGCAGCCAGATAAATACTGAGCTACCAGTGATGGTGTAATACAGGGAAGACCACTGACATACACATGTTCTGATCCGGGATTTCAGTCTTTGGGGCAGTCACTCAAAAGGAAAAATGAAGCCTGTTTTAGCTCAGAACAAGGGAAGTCCATTTGCTTAACAGTCTGACAAAAACGTGGCTTGTTAAATTAGTACAGAACTATTGATGATCTGAAGGAGAGGCACCAAAAGAGAGAATGAGACATGAACTGAGTAGATCCAAGTACATTTGTGTTCATCAGCCTGATTCATCCAATACAAAGGGTGTATTTATGGAGAAGTGAATCACACAGAACACAAGGCCACAACCAGAAATACAGCCCAGGTGATGAAAGGCAAAGGAGAAAGACTGTGTTAAAGCTGCTTTCCATCATCAAGCAGGGAGAAGAGTTTTCAAGACAAGCATACAGCTCCCACTAAACAGAATGGTCTGATTTCCCTTGAAGGCGTCCCGTGTGGTCAGAACAGGACTGAGGACTGTGCTTTGCCTGAATCTCCACAAAGCTTCACACCACCAAGAGAGACAGAACAGCAACAGCAAATTTCTTTGCTCACAGAAGCACACATAGCTTTGAAGCTTTCTACTGCAAGTCGTAACAGAAGCATGAGAAATCCAGCTTGCTTTAAGTCAAACTGTTTTTGATTCATTATTAATAACAATAACGTCCATCTCCAGAAGATGCAGAGTAGGTTTCTTACAGCAGAGGCCTTGGGGAAAAAAAAGATGATCTAGCTACAACATTTTAAAATTAATTCCTTACATCACTGCTTTTTAACTCCTCTCCAAAATAGAGAATTCAGACCTAGTACGAATAATGATAAAGCAATTCTCTGACTCTTTGCCACACAATTTATTTCATATGTGCATGGTTTATCTAAGCCCTGGTGTTTTGTACCTGCTGTGAACATACATGGATCCCAGGGACTTTCAAATCAGGCTGATGAACACAAATGTACTTGGATCAATTACATGGTCAAACCTTAAATATGCTGCAGCTACCACCACTCTAGTTCAGGCAAAAAAGCAGATACAACACCACTCCCTTAAATTAAAGGCTAGGGCAAAGCTGTGTGTCTAAATAGCTATTGCCATGATCTCATGGGGAAAGCAGCCAAAGACCATGGAAACCACTTCACAACTGGGCACAGCTCCCACTGCCTCCATCCATGCTGCCTGCTGACCTCAGCCCTGGACATCAGCAAGATTTTCAAGTTGTCCACTCTGCTGAGAGGACTTACTAATGACACAGACGCTGACCTGGTGAGCAAACCTATTTCACGGATCCCGGGAGAAGCTCCTGCAATTGGTCTTCCTGCAAGTGATGATACCCATTTCAAGAGGACGCTGCAAGCAGCCTCCACCCCTGGAAACTCAGGCCTGCAGCAGTTATTCAGAGGTTAGTCATCAGATTTGGGATTACCCGGTCCCATCAGGCTGTGGCAGCTTTGGAAAAAAAAAATTAAGATCAACCTGGGGATTTAACTATGTGTTGAGACCAGAACACCACAAAGTAGCTTAGCCCATCAAGTACCTCAACTCAGGTAGCAACAGATGGGAATAGGGATTGTGACTGTCTTGAAATCTACTCAGTTCAAGGCTCTACCTGGCTTCCTGATCACTTAAGGCTTTAGACACAAGAGGTAATAGCTATTTTTAGCATTAACTTAGCTGAACTGTGGACACTTACTCATATCCATCTCCAACCCATAGGATTAACCGAGCTCCTTGCTTCAAACATTTCACAGACTGATTATTTTTTGCTAACGGGCAACACACACCCAAAGGCTGCAAGTTCAACAGCAGAAAGACTAAACTGACTGTTTCCCATTCACTCCCTTGGATCTTTATCCTCAGCCCCTCACCTCCTCCCATTTCTAAGCAGCTCTGATTGTTCACATTGTTTTGTTAAACCTCTTCCCTGAAAGCTTGCATTCCCTCTGCCTCTTTTCCACCCGAGCCCTGGGAACCGATCCTTCTAAAGGCTTTTGTCAGCACAGACCTTGCTGTAATTAGTCAATGCAAATTCCTAAATACCTACAGGCTTAGCAAAACAGCTCTTTCCCTAAAGCCTCTTTCTGCTGCCACTAAGCAAGCCCACTCCCCGTAAGAACACTGCATTCTTCTTTTCACTAATCATTTCAAATTGCTGCCACCCCTCCCAGCAGCTGAGGAGAAACAGTGCATGTGTGCAGCTGAGGACAAGGTGAATTAGTCACATAGCAGATGAGAAGGGGATCCACTGATCATTCTGCTCACGTGACAGAGATGCTTTTGGGAGAGTGAGGGATTGATTTAATGCTCAGGCTCTTGCTTCGACAGACTTCAGTCCAATCCAGCAAAACACTTCAAACAAAAGGCCCTGATTTCCTCTATCGTTCAGTGGAGTTAGCAGCACTTTACAGATTTATTTAGCTCTGCCCATCAGTCCCAATGCACATGACATACTTCAGTGCTGGTCCCCTGTAAGAACACAGAGCCCATTTTGCCTTAGACCTCTGGTCCGTGCCCACTGAAGATGACAGAAACATAATGCAGGTCTGCAAATCACAGGCTAGAGAAACGGGTCACCTTGCTGAAGAGTCACTCAACGTCCTGGCTTTGAAGGTGTTCCAAATATCCACTGCTTACGCTATGTAGGTTAAAATCAATGAGAGTGTATTTTGGAAGGTGGCAAGAATAAAAAACAGCGTTCATGGAACTAGGCAGCAGCAAACACAAGGTGGTTCCAGTTACTGGCAAAGCCTTCCAATAACCTCCTGCCCCTCGAAAGGCAGCCGGAGAGCTCTTCCCTCAGTGGGGTTCACCTCTTCTCACCCTCCCCAGTGTCACACTTAATCATCCTCAATTCCATCCCTTTACGTTCATGCTTGTCAAGCTCAGTCCCAAACACAGCCACACGGACACAGCCAAAGCAACACAAAGGTCTTCTGGTACAAAAAATGAGAGTCAGGCACACAGGTGCATGTGCTTCCCCACACAGCTAGAGACAGTGAGGAGACCAGGGAGGAAACATTACACTGGTTTAGTGCACTATGTCAGCTTTGGGGGATTTTCATAAGGATAATATATGGGAGATTATGGTCAAGCAACCCACTCCAATTAGTTATCATGAAGTTTAACAGATCTACATGAAGTTGTACACTTTTCTAGAAAGCTGCCATACCTGTCTCCAGGTAAACTCACCCAAGATGATTATCTCACTCTTACTTGCTCATTCCCTTCCTCCATTCTCTTCCCTGATTCTTCCTCCAACAGAGAGTGGGCAACTCTCCCTGCTAAACCCTAAAGCTTTCTAACTGCCCTACCATCCTGAAGCCACAAGACCACCACTGGTAGTCATGTCACCAGTACACTAAAAAAAAAAAAAATAAATTATTCCTCCCATGCCCCAGCAAGCTCCAGAAAACCATGAACTTTTATACCTGAGCAGAACTGGGGAGAGAGACCTGTCAGGACAGCACACACACGAGGCAGAAATTTGGGTGAAATGGTTGAGACAAGACTGCTGTGGAGGTCCTGGCAAACCATAATGGGGAACACAGAGGAACCAAGTTTGACAAAGGATCTTCAAAGAAAGGCAGCAGTTGGTAACAAAATGGAGAACAGAAGGAATTTCTCAAATAGAAAAGGTTTGAAGCTGGGGAACAGCAAACCTGAAGCAAACATCTCCCAGTTTGGCAGCTGGTTTCAATCCCACATATTGGCAATGTAGGAAATAGAGCCATTTTAAACCATCCAGTGCTTTGTGAAAGAAATGGCTTGCTGCTTCTTTGCCTGCCTGCCAGCACCACGCCACAGCAGCTATACATTTTCTACTCTGAGTCACCCTTTCTGTTCAAACACCAGCTCACGATTAGGAAATTAAAAATAGACCAGACAGGTGCCAGAGAACTTACCAAACCTGCTCTGCCCACAGGTTTTCCAGAACACACACAGCGACAAGGCATGTAGGAGCCATCACACCAGCTGCTTTTTTTTGGAGGCTGAAACTCCAAAAACGCAGAGTGTGGAATACTCCAGGCGTTTAAAAAAGGTGATCCTTCCAGAACTGCTCCCAAATGCAACCCACAAGACTCTACTGTCAGAATCATAACCCAGCACAGGGCTCAAGCTGCACTTTGTTCAGAATCCAGATTAACTAGTTGCCAAGCAGGTACCTGTAATTGCTTTCCTCTCTCCTTTCTCCAGCTTTGCTTGTGGAGACTCTGTGTAGACACTGTGCTCCATGGGCTGCTCCGCCCTCTTCATGGCCGTGCCTTTGTAATTCATCTGAAGTTGGCTGGTGTACTTCTCATGCTGCAGAAACACAAGCAGCAGTGAACCTCTCTTCCCCACCAACAGACCACCCAAAAGTCAACTGCAGCTGTGTCCTTCTACAAAAAGCATGCACACCTGAGTAGAAGCTACAGAACAGGAGAAATATCCCATTTGGAATCCATTAAATGACAATTCTAGTACACAAGAAGGTCACTGTGACCTAGCTCTGCACAATAACTAATTAGAAAATCCTTTAAAGAATAAACAGAGAAGAATCAGAACTCAGGCCATTTTTCACTCAGGATTTAAATCCTGAAATCCCCTTTGTTCTTAAAGGAACATTATGAATTATTTCAGGGCACTCATCTGCATTATCTCAGTTTTTCAGCAAAAGCGACTGGAATCTATTTTAACTGTTTTTCCAAACACTCTCCCCAGCTAGGAAAGTGATTCTACCTTAAAACAGGTTCCATATCAACACAGTAAATGAGCTATTTAGAAGCTGGTGTATTACAAGTAAATTAATAAAAGGGTGAACACATTGAGATTATCCCTGAGTTAAGTTCAGTGAATCATTTGCCCAATTCTAGCTGTTATATTTCCTATCCTTGCCAAGTCCTAAACACAGAACCAGGGCTAAGAAGACAATATCTGCTAGCCAAGAGCTGATGCATGGCACTGATAGCCCAGTCCCACAGCTGAACATTATAGCCTTCTTGCCTAGAGGGGGTTGCTTTTCTGCCTTAGATAAGGGGATGCTTGAATATTTCTTACCTGCTACTGAACAGTGTTTAAAAAACACCTCACTTGTATGAGGACTGACTGCTCAGTAAATAAAAACTGGGAGTTTGAAGGCAAAAATGAGATGGTACACATGAATAAATTAAGCGAACTTCAGTCTGATTGAGGAGGTGTGGTGAAGCTGGCATAAGTCACCATGTTCAGAAAAAAACATCTGTGCTCCACTTCTGGGAGAGAATCAGTTCTGCTGTGCTTCACCCACAAGTTCATGTGCTGGTTGTTCTTTAACACGTTAAAGCTTTAAGCAAACTTTTTTTTTCTTGGCAATCATGAAACAAAGAACTTGATCTACATGTTAGCACAGGGATAGAAGAGATCAGAGTTGAGATAACTGGGAAATGTATCTCTCCTCAAAGGAGAGTTTTATTAAGTCCAAATCCAAGGTGACCCTCACATTTTGAAACATTTCACTGCCATGAAGAGTATTTTAATATTTCACTCTGCTTGACAATCACACAATTTTTAAAAAAATGCACTGCACCCAGTCACTCTTACCTTTAATGCTTCTTCTGGGACTTTGTGTTGAATTTGTTCCAGGACATACATATTTGAATGTACAGAATTCATTAAGGAAAATAAAAAGGAATTGGATGGACAGAGAAATCTAGCATTTAGCACAGAAAGAAAACTGGATCATAAAAACAGAAAGTCTTAAAATACTGAGAGTAGTAAAACTGCCAGTGCTGCAGCTCAGTGTGGTCCTTGATGTGCACAGTTTGTGACATACTGTACAATCACATTTTCTGGCCAGACCCACAACAGCTGAGAAGCAGCAGACATGAGGACCCAAGCAGAAGCCTGGAGGAGCACCAGCAACTCTGTGCAGGATCTGGGGGAGCAACCAGAGCCCCAGCTCAGCTCACACCTTGATCCTCTCCACCTGGCTGGCAGCTTCAGGCAGACCCCTCAGTATCCTGGCCAAGGTGGGCCAATCTCACACACTGGGTAAGGGAGCATCAGAGTTCAGCTTCCTGCTCAAATGCTTGGGACTGTGGTGCTCTCTTGCCCTAGCAAGGCCTTTCAGTCACTGCAGTTTTCTAGATGAAAAGTAAATCAGGTCATGAGCTGCTGTGACCTCTCAGGAAGGGAGGCATTCACACAGTTGAGCACAGGCAATAATCCTTAGCAATGCTGTATTAAAAAAAAAAAAAAAGCTGGCATCTGGAATGTCATCATGAACAACCCAATCAGCACAGCAGAAAGCAAAGAGGAGGAAAAAGGAAAGATGGAAAATGTTAGACTAAAAATAAACCAAGTGATAGTAGCCTAGCAGGGAAACTCTGCACAGCCTGTAAGTGAAACTGTAAATGGAAAAGAGAAATGCTCTTGTGCAACGGGACAAAGCTGACTCCAAGACCTCAGGAGATGCTGCCATCCACACCAAGATAACTGCAGTGTGCACAGAAAGCTCTGCTAAACAGAGTGGCACTAAACAGCAAAGCAGAGAAAGACTTTATAGCTGCCATAGGTATAGTACATAGTAGAAAGATTACTCTAAAACCTACATTTAAAAAATTTTCCTGTTGAGGGCAATAGATTCTACAACTCCTAAGTATAATCACTCCTTTCACTTGAATATCCATGAAAGGGCTGCAGGATCAAACACTACAACTCATTTCTGAGAATGGCTTTCTGTAAAACGTTTAAACTGGTATTGCAGCCATTCAAACCCACCCATGCTCCAGGCAGATTTTTGCCTTCTCAGGACTCGAGTTCATAGTGAGTCTTCTGTGCATTTCCTGACACACCAAGTGACCAGAACATACACAAGCAGCTACATTAAAAAAAAAATTAAAAATTGAAAAGTTAAGAAAAGCTTCAACTGAGCTTGCCTATGGGACTGTAACAGATTTCATCACTCGTGCAGCAAGACACCACCTTTAATGACAAGATCCCAGATGACAGTGACCAAGACCCAAATTATGATCCATGGCCCAGAAATACCTCTTTTCCTGCAGATCCAGGATGGCACACGCAAGTTTAAGCAAACCTGGTTGCAACAGTGAGTGCTCCTGCACTGTTACTGCTGAGAGCTGAAGTACCAGATCCCTGGAAGACAAGTAAGGCTCAAGGTTTGGAGTATTTCAAGGGCTAAAGCATGGCCAAGCACAAATGGATTATCACAGGGATAGCAAAAGGCAGAAGAATGTGGCCTTGGGCTCAAGGATGCACAAGAGTTTCCCAGCCAAACATTTCCCCCACCAAATGGTAAAACTTAGTTTCTGCCTCTATTCTCAGAAATGTCTGGACTGTTTTAACTGACATCTCCCCAGAAAAGAAGAAAAAAAAATATCTGGAGAAGATACTTGCTACTTCTAAATTCAGCTGGAGTGGGCAAAGTTTGGCAGATGGAAGCAACTGAAAAAAAGTGAAAAAAGTATTAGATTACATGAAAAGACAGCAGTAGGAGCCTCTACTTACCACTATTGCTCTTTAGGCTCAGAAAGGCATGTCAACATCTACACTTATAGCCAGTCATACTATCACATCAGGATAAAAAAGGAAAGGGATGAAAGCAAAGGTGTTTTAGCAGACACCAGCAGGATTTGTGGTCTGCAAATAAAGCAGTAACTGCAAGCTAGCTTCCCTTGCTAGAGGTGAAATGTGTTATTGCTAAAGAGAGATTTATTCTTGCATTTTGTGGCAGAAGCAATTTGCATGGGCAAACTTTAATAAATACAGAGTCAAGGGTCTGGCCACAAGCTCCACAGCTAAATGTTGAAGGCTGGAAGTCTGAAAATTGTCTGAAAGAAAGCATCTGGGTGAAATGACTAACAAAACAAGGCAAATTGAATGAAAAAAAAATAACAGGAAGATGTTAGTTCATACAAAAACATATGAACTATATTTGCTCCCAGCTGGTACCAGCTACAGTTGTCACCCAAATAAAAATTTAAAAATGCAACCCTTCCTTAGGAGGAGACTGAAGAGGCACATCCACAGTCAGTACTGCCAGTGCAGATCCAAAGTCCAACGAAAAAGCAGGCAATCATGATTAATGTGATTAATCAGGTTCATGGTGGAGAAACACAAGCTTATGAGCCATCCAAAGGCTCCAAGAGGCAAAACAAACACCTTACTCAGTAGTCACAATTAGCCCTGGTACCTCTTGATGAAGCCACCAGCACAAAACCCAAACAAAGCCTGAGTCTCAATCCCCTTCAGAAAGGATATCGTAGCCAAAGCGAATCACATCATTCAGTTTCAGGGTGATGTACTTCTGGTCAGGAATCCTCACATCATTGACAAATGTCTGCAGGAGAGAAGCACAGGAATGAGCTTTGACTGAGGGTATCAGGGTGATGGATCTCAGATGGATGGTGCTGCTGAAGGGCACCCATGTCCACCTGCTGATGGCACTGCATGTACTCAGAGTGTGCCAGCACCAAGTCAGGAGCTAGGAGCTAAGCTCCCTGGAAAAATAACACCAGCAAGAAGCTCCCATGGGCAAGTCAGAGCACCCCAATTATTCTTCAAAGCAAGGTGCTGTGAAGGGACCTCTAGGGAGATTTACCTTTGCACCAAGTGCAAATGCAATTTTAGTCCCCGACTTGAACAGGCAAATGAGGTGCCTGAAGTTAAGAACTTCAAATGCTCTCGGCTCTCCTACACCCATCTCAACCAGCAAACGGTTGCAACTCATGCTCTTAATTACTGAGCTAGAAATCAGCTTTCTGCTGGATGGCAAAGAAGCCTGGTGTCAGCCCCAAGGCCTGATAATTTAACAAGCAAAGCCTATTACAGAGGAAATGAAAATGCATGGGGAAATGGGAAAAAAATTTGCAGCAGCATCACCATGACACCTGAGGCCACACTGTCCGAGATAACCAAACCCCTCGTGCTAAAAATTCACACACTCCTTTTTCCCATGCTGCAGGCAGTTTATTTTTGTGGCCAAAAGAAGCTAACATCCTTCTAAAGGTGCAAGACATGTATTTCACAGCTGTGAATAAATGTCTTTGATGTCTCTGCTTCCTGAGGGGACCCACTATGAAACAATTCTCCCAGACCAACCAAGGATCAAATCAAGCATACATGGACATCTTTCACAAATAAACCCATGTACCTTTACAATGACCTGTGCCAAATAAAAATAAGAAGGGGCTGAAGAAGCCCTAGAGTGCTGATGGGGATTAGCCACTCCCAACAGCTGGATGTGAGGCAGTCAGACAGCAGGAGTTACCCTACTTGGCAAGGTGGGATTCCCCCAGCCTCTCAGACCAGGAACCTGCTGCTGGGGCTTTGCACCATTAATGCAAATGCAGCTGAGAAAACAAAATTATGCTAGAAAATGAATTTACATGTTTTCATGACTGCAGCACAGTCTTTTCCTTCTGCCTTCTCACCTCAGCCAAGCCAAACATGCATGATAAGACCTAGTATTAACCACTGAGGAAAAATAAATGCTACAGCAGGAAACTAGAACCTCAGCAGACAACAGCCCCCAGTTTCCTGGCAATTTACAGAAGAGCTGGGAAACAGGGCTGTAATTTCTGAATAAAAACAGTAAAGCTAGTTAAAAGGCAGAGAATTTCAATTTGCATTAAAGTTTTTAATATTTAAAAAAACCCATAACAGTCACAACTGAAACAGGAATAATTGTTTGCTTTTCAATTTTTGTTTGAATTTTCTTCAAAAACGTCTGCAAGAACTCATTCTGTTAGCTACCTGTTTGTCCATGTTTACCTGAGATAAAATAACTTCAGTAAAATGCCTAATCTGGATAGAAATGCTACCCTTAAAAACAAAACTTCTGAAAAGAAACTGCAGAATTACCTGAACATTATCCACCAAAGCCATATAATACATTGACTAATCAAATACAAAATAAAAGGAAATTCTGAAAATGGATTTAAAATCAAGGTATTCAAAAGCAATTTCTTTAGTTTCAGGTGGGAAAACAATTTTTGGTGACAATTTTCAAATAAAGATATGTTTTTTGCATGCAAAATTTGGTTTGGCCACAACAATCTTTTTCAACAGAGGTGTTTGATCAGCTGAAGACAGGCACTGCTGTAACTCCCTTTTACTCCACTGCCTCTCTAAGCATAAGTCTACTATTAAAAAATGTTGTAAATTCATACGCTTTAGCATGTGAAGATAGAAAATAATTAGTGGTCTAAGCCTTCCCTCCCTTGCAAGCAGAATCTTCAGCTGTTATTTTGCCACTATGAGTTAAATACCATAGCTTTTGAACCAGGGATCCAGCTAGAGTCCAGACCCGTTACTGGAAATATTCCCATTTCAGCAGGGCTCAGTGCCTTCAGCTATTAGGCTGAGAAGGATTAGCACTCATTCTTGCTGTGTTCAGATGCCAGAAGAGGCAGAATGGTTGAGGGCTGCTTTAGCCACTGTTTTTGTACAAGTTTCTGGGCACGTCCTGTGGTTTTGTGGTTGTGATGGTGGAGGGCTTCTAAGTCCAAAAGAATGGCTGCAATAAAACCCCCACTGGGAAGACAATTATGTGAATCTAGCTTAGGCCTCTTCCAGCAGAGGAATAGCTCCACTTGTATGAAGAAACTGCCAAAACAGAGGGATGCTATGGCATTAGGACATTTTTAACAACAATGGTGTATTTTAGTATCATGGAATTCAGGTGTCTAACACCACTACATAAGCTGGACCAGAGCAAGGGTTAACATTCAGTCAGGCTCAGTTCCCATCTCAGTATTCAAGCAAACCGGGCTCAAGGCAGGAAAAAGAGGAATATTTATTATTTAAAAAAAAAACAAAACAACACCAAAAACACCAAAAAAAAAGAGGTGGTTTTAAGTAGTTTCTCCCCAAAGAAATTAAATGTCTCAGCATCCCATAAATCACTCCATGCACTGACAATAAAACTACCAAAAGGTCACCTTGCTCATGCTAAACAGCTGCTCCAGAATCTCCACCAGTTTAAAGTTAACATCCCAACCATGAAACTGAATTTACTTCCTCCCCTTTTGCAAGAGGCTTTATGATTTTGTGAGCCCTGAAGCATTCTGCAAGGACACCGGTAGAGAGGGCAAAAGCAATACAATATTCACCAAAGCTTTCCCCTCCCAAGATGAGATGCTACATGACCTCCACCTCAGGCCTTACAAATAATTATGCATGTCTGGCTTAACTCATGCCAACAGCTGCAGTGACCCAAAAGGGTCTGAGAGCAGGATTCTGTGAGCACACGAGCACTTGTAGACTCAGCACAGCACCAGGCCACCCCTGCCAACTGGGGGGGTTTGTACTTACTCCGTTTAAGCTCCCGAGATCCTTCACCCAGTGCTCATCCTTCTCCTTGTCATAGTTGATGACAGCATGCTGCTTATCCACACTGCGGGACTGGTAAGGGAAGCACAGTGAGCGTGAGACTGGTCAGGCATGAGAGACACTGGTAATCAGAGCAACACTGAGATATTAAACTGGCTTGATATGGGGCAAGACACGGGACAAAGGGGGAAAGCAGGAAGGATTAGATGCTATTTACTACTATAAATAATGGAAGGATAAGCAGTAAATGCTTCCATGGCTGTTTGCAGAGTTTGAAGACAATACGCTATTTGCGTGGAGAAGGGAAAAGAAAAAGTTTTTTAAAAATTGCTGAAGGCTGTCAAGACTATGTCATAATTTAACTAAATTATATCCATACACAACGAACAAAACCCATCAAACTAAAGGCCTGGGGGCCAGGATCTGAGCCAGCATGAGCTAGAAGAGCTCCACTTTTCAACTGCTGAGGCCAATGGCCACATCACTAGGGATGCTCCTACATAGGAACAGTTCTTTCTATTTTTCAAAAAGAAAAAAAAACTTTTTTTGAGTTACAAACCAAACTTATTCCCCAAAATTTATACTGTTCCCAGATTATACCCTAGTATTGATTTAGATTCTAGGATGTGTTCCAAGTTAGAGAGAGGTTAGTAAACCTGGAATGAGAAAGAAAGCAACTCCAGGAAAATTTAAATTGTAAGCTGGGTTTGAGAACACTGAACTTCACAGGGATCTGGTGCCACTGGCTTTGTCACAATGCACAAATAATGCACCTTATTTTCAAAACAGATTGTGACACTTGAGCAGGCATTGTGTCAGACTTCTGAAGAAGCGCTAGAACAAGATCTATGAATAGTTTTGAAATATGGTGTGTTACAGCTATAAAGACACCAGACTGTCTGTTTTTAGACCTGCTGCCTCTTGTAACTTGAATCCTTGCTGCAGTTGACCTCAGGCCGACACTGGAAGCAGTCACTCCATCAGCACGTACAGGCAGCACTGAGACCTCCCTGGTACCTCAGGCCAGGGGAGGGAAGGGCATGCTACCAAAGGAGACCAGCCAGACTCCAAGTCAGCTAATCCTCATCTTCCTGGGCACCAACCAACAAGTTCTTGCTGAAAGTCCTTCCCTTTTGCCAAGTATAAACACACTGGTTTCCACAGCACCGCTCTCAGCAAGCCATTATCTGGCTTCTCCAAAGCATGCAGAGGCAAGGATTGTTTCATGGAATTCCTTGGTGAAAACAAAAGAGGCTTTTTTCACACAAAGTGCTATTATTTGCAGGAATTTCTTTTGGCCCTGCCAATGTCAAGTACAGAGGAAGTATCACAACACTTGAGAAATGGCATCTTCCCCTGCAGAGCATTCATCAGCCCAGGAGACAACACATCCTCCAGAATAACCCTGAAGTACCAAATACGAAGCAAGCACTCACGTGGCCAGAAGACTGCCCTCCCACCTTGCAATGTCCCTCACACTATTCATGACATGTCACCCCAAGCAGAGGCAGTAAGGACAGAGGCAAGTGACCCCATGTCTCCAGCTCCCTCACTGATACAGTTATGTACATACTGCAGGACTTACAAGGAAGCACGTCATGCTCTGCTGCCCAACTGATGCTCCTGCTAGGACAGCAATCACCCCCCAGAAACACAAACAGAGGTGGGACAGGCAGAGACAACGTGACTGGGGACACCCCACCTGTGCCTCCTGCTATCCTGAGCACTAAACATGAGAAGCAACACACAGCAATGCCCTCCAAGGAGGGAAACCCACGCCCCTATACCATCCCCACACTTGGTGTCTGACCCCTGACCTCAAGGCAGGGCAGGGTTTAAGTATTTGCAGCAAAGCTACTGCTTCTCTCTCTTAGTCCATTCTTCAATGACTCAAGTGACAGGTGTGTGCAGTAGGAGGTAAGGACAGCTGAGGGACACTGCCCAGGCTGTTCACCTCAGCATATGCCCCTGAGGACAGGAGTGTCTCCAGGCACAGTCTCAGGCATCACAGCAGCTGATGCTACACAAGCTGGGGCTGTTCCTGATCTGTCACATGGTCCCTCACACCCTCTGGAGGGATGGGAGCCCAGAGACTGTCCCCACAACAATCCCCCCACTACTCTAGACTGCAGGGCTCACCACACCTCACCTACAACACAGAGGAGGATGACTATCCCCTCTCCATGGGCATTTATGTGCTGTGCTTCATGCCACTGGAGTCAAAGATAACCATGCACAGGGGACCGTGCCTGCACAGCACAGACATTGTCTGTCTCCCCTGTGATCCCTCTGCTACTCAAAATTGTGGATGTCACTGTTCCCAACGAGAAACAAGGGAATGCTGATTAACTGGTGCAGCAGTGTTTGCTTTAGCTTGTTACAGCACATCATGGAGGCTCATTTAAAGATTAACAGATTCTAAAGGCTGAACAAATCATTTAGCCCTCTTCCAAGGGCAGAAAGGTTTCCACCCCAAAAAGTTAACCCAGACAAAAAAAAAATTGATGCAGATCTGGGGTGTGATTTTAAATGTATCACAGGTCACTTAAAAAGAAGTTTATTTCTGGGAACCAGCTGTCTCCAAAAAATTCAATTTGCCCTGTATCTGACCCTGATGTAAGTGAGCACAGCCCTTGGTCTGCTGTGTTCTGCAACAGCTGACTTCAGCCACTCAGGGGTCCCCAATCAGATGAGGGTCATCTCAGGGGAGCAGACATGTATTCTAGCAACACGATATACCCCTCCATAAATACAGGAAGAGGTCACTAAAAGAACCAATTTATGCCACCCTGTTTAAGGAAATTTCAGCTGTGTTCAAGAAAGCCCACAGCAAAAAGGAGTCAAAACAACATGCAAAATCTGACCCCCAGTCTTCATACAACCTCTCAACATCTCTTTAAGAGCACATCAGGAACAAGGCAAACTGTTATGCAGATTGCACTTCTGTGAAATTTCATGCTTTTGCAGAGAAGAGAGGAATTTTCTTAGTTTTGTTTATGTTGAACTAGCAAACATCACAGGAACTGGCAGCAGGAGTTCCTAGGGGCCTGTCTCCAAGGAAACTCAACTCAAAATAACTAAAATCACACCTTATTTCTTTCGATGCAGACGTGCCAAAGGTCACTCTTACTTGAGAACTGAGGTGTGGTTTATTTCAACATCAGTCACATATAACATAAACTGCTCTTGTGTGCAGTGACAGCAGCAACCCAGCAGTTGATGATGCTTTCACCTCAGAGAGGAGCAGGCTCCCTCAATCCCACTTCCCATGAGGAGACTGACCAGTTTCCATGCTGGTAACAGCTCAGAGCCCAAGGACAGTCACTTCAGCCCAGCAGGCCAATGGTTTCTAAGGAGTGACCCACTGAATCAAAGAAAGTGATTTAAGAAGCTCCTGAGTCAACACATTACAGAGCTGCCCATGGGTGCAGAGGTCCCAGTCATCTGCAACTTCACTGGAAAGATTTTTGGCATCTATATATTGAAAAACTGCAATTAAGTTGTCTGAATCACTTAACATAAGAAGACTTCAAGCCTAAATGCACACGTGCACCAAATACTGAGTCATGCTTAATGATCAGTCATGACCTCCACAACACAGGCAAGACTGATCTGTCATGAGTATACATAGGGGTCCAAAGTAATAAAAAAACCCAAAAAACCCAACAGAATCTCCAATAAAGTGTTAATAAGAAATCTCAGTTACCTACACCCAAATGTCAAAAGCAAAAAAATAACCATTACTTGCAGTTAATCTGTTTTACCAGTAAGGTACTTGAGATGGGGTGAGCAGCAGTCCTGAGCTATGGGTAAGAGATCCAAACAACCAAACCAGAGCTGGGGTACCTCAGAGGAGGTTGAGAAGGGGAAAAGATGGAAGGGAGTTGAACTCTCAAGCACTGGTGATTTTCAGGCAGGAAACAAGGCTACTCTCTGAGAGGCTGGAAATGAAGGAAGAACATAGCATTCTCACCATGTCCCAACACTGGACCTGTTATCAAATGGAAACAACTCTCAGGAAAACACGTGTGCTTTTATGATTAAGAATATTTACACTTCTCTGCAGGGAAAACATGGATACTGATTTGTTACTACACTCAGCCCTCATCCAGGGCTGGAATTTCCAGACATTCAAATCACTTCCTAATAAAAGGTTGTGTTGCTTTTCTGTCATACTATCTACCATGCATCATGTTTTAAATACCTAGTAGACAAAATGCACACACAGCATATAACTGAGGATGGAGGTACTTATATACAGCTCTTCCTTCTTCCAAGATCATATTAAGTAGATAATCCAAAACATAGGAATGGTACCTGTGGGTCTGCCAGTCCTACAGTGGTACAAACACCTTGGATCACCAGTTTCCAATCAGCCACACAACTAAGCAGCTCACTTGTGATTCTCAAAACTGCACACATCATCAAATCAGCAAAATCAGCTTCAAAAGCTTGCAGGAATCTCCAGAGAGGCACAAATCACACTGTGGCTACGTGTGCTGCACATACCCTCCAGCGTTGTGTTTGGTGAAGGGTCTGATCCAGACCAGGGCAATCAGGATGAAAGCATGAGCAGCAGAGATGCCAAGCAAAATCCACAAGGCAAAAAGACCTGCTTAGGAAGGCAGGAGGAGAAACACAGCCAGACAGCCTGCGTTTCCCCACAGGGCCGGGGAGCAGACGCAGCTCAGCTGTCTGTGTAGATACAGATGCTACTTTTTTCTCAGGAGAATTACCATGGGTGAAAACCTACCGGCTGGGGTTGGGATTTGGACCTCAGCCCTGCCAGTGCCGCGAGGCATCGTGGTATTGGAGATAAAATAAACAAACATGAGCAGTTTCCCTGTTCCTCACTGCAGTCTGCTGTGCACTTCTGGCATAAAATAACTGCAGTGTTCTGGTGGCAGCATGCAATAAAACAGTTGCTCAAATACTTTCCATAGTGAACAGGTTACATTTCTGCCAGTACAGAGCTCTGCACAAGTGTCCCAGTAAGGAAATATAAACCTCTGCTGGTGTCCCACTTTAGAATGGAGACAGACAAAACCAAATTAAAAAAAAACCCAAAAAACTAAAACCACACAAAAAAAAAAAAAATCCATTGCATTCTGGCCTGAACTGTGAATTTTGCTCCGCAAAAATATTAAGCTGGATAGCATTTAATGATAGATGTAAACACTGGGTTCTTCTCTTTCACCACAGAGCATTTCACAGCATTGTGTGCACTTGCCCCTTCAGTACCTTTCTGGAATATAATTGAATGCTCCATCCTGTTCCAGGCTGGTTGCAAATGTGACACCCCTGTGGCAGCCTGATCACTCCCAGGGCAGGTGCTGCCAGCTTCTAAGGACTCTGCCTAAGCAGACAAATCTCTTCACCTCATCCTGGAGCTGGACTAGCTTTACAGCTCCCAGGCTGCAGAGGCTCCTGCCTCCAGCTCTGCTGCAGCCAAAATCATGGGCTTTGCGGATCTGTGGCTAAACCAGGGTCTGAGTATTCAAGCAAAAAATAAGGCGCTGAACAAAAGAGAGAAATCCCCCAAGAAAATGAAACTGTAATCCCCACAGCTTGGCAAAGGGATTTGGAGGCTGGCATGGTTCCCATAAAAACTTAACCCGTTATTTTGGGGTGTCATGGGTTTTTTTGCTTGCTGGTTCCCCACTCCCAAAGTGACCCAGGGTCAGATCCTGACCACAGGCAGGGAGCAAGCTGCCCACAGATGCACTGGCTTTTGATTTGTTTTACATGGCCACCCAGGAGGAATGGAAAAGAATTGTTTTAGGAAGAACACAAGCCTGAAATTTATAGTGCAGCTGAGCTGCTACTGCCTAGATTAGGATCTCATACAAGGAAGATACCTCTCCCTTTTTTCTCTGCCTACTCCAGAGCGGGACAAACCCTCCCTTGGCAGTCCAGACTTCCATCACCCTGCTAGCTGCATGAAGCCCTCTCAACCCTAATAACCACCTGCCTTCAGTGCCACCATCACCTCTCTCCCTACCCTGCCTCCAGCAAAGAACTCCCCTCCCAGGTCTGTCAGTCTTGCTATGCCTCCAGCCTCCTACAACCATATGTCATCAGGCATTGTAACCTCTTCCCATCAACTGCACATTAACAGAACACAATGGGACAAGGAAGAGCCAAAAAAACAACTCTAGGCCTGGAAATACAGGATGTGCATCCTTCCTCCCACAGCTGCTGTCCCAGCACCTGGAAATACTACCTGTCACAAAGCAGCACCTTCCCAAGGCTAGATCCATTCCCTTCTGTAAGACACTTCCTTTGCAACACCTAATGAATTACTCTTGGCAATTCCCAACACCCAGGGACTAACTTAGGTGCTTGTTCACACCCTCCAGATAACAGCAGCAAAAACCACGGGTGGGGCATCTCCCTGTCCAGTCTACAGCTTCCCACTTGAACCCTGCACTGCCATGGGGAGGAGGTGCAGACACAAAAACCAGCAGAGATTCCTCGTGGCTTCTTCTGGGAGCTCCCAGTGCTGGCAATACATGAGGCATGGAGAGAGACAATTTCTGCACTGTAGTGAATCCACCTAGAAGGACCAGGAAAAATATCATCTACCAAGTTCCCACCATCTGCTTCCTCCCAGCATAACTCTGTAGACAACCTACACCACACCTATTCACACTTGTTTATGTATGCACTTGCTAAACTACATAGGAGAGACATGGTATTATCAAGTATGGCCCAGGGAAGGCAGGATGCATCAGGTTCAATGAAACCTTAATTTGACCAGATGTCACACGCAGGCAAAGTTTATCTTTGCACTCTATTATTTGTGGAGCACGCCATGCACCCTGCATACCAGACACAGAACAGATCCTGCGGGGAAAAATACCCGGGAACGACACAATAACAGATTGCATCTTCATGCCTATGTACACAGGGGCAGAGGCAGGATTACACGGCAGCCTTCAGCAGCTTTCACACTAGTGTGTTGTAACTGCTCTGCAGTTATAAACACTTGACTTAGCAGCCATAAGAACACTCCTTCAGTGCCCAGAATGCTTGTAATTCCCTGTCTTTTTAACAAAGCAAGCTAAAAAGATGAAAATGCAGTATTGTTACCTTAATGCGATTCACCAGAAGAATGAACTTGTATGTTCAGCTCACAGAGTCCTACCACTTGAACTGACTAATTAGTATCATAAGCAGCATGCAAAGTCCCATCTGGACCAGTGACAGATGCTTGGCTAGGAGCTTTCACAGCTCTCTCCTGACACCAGAATAATAATAGCAAGTCTTGACCCATCTCAGGCCTAAGGGCGATGCTGCTCAGCAGCCACATCCTGTAACACCCGCTTTGCCCACAACCAAGCGGCTTCTGCCCTATGTGCACCACCCTCTCCACTTCTCCAAGTCCTTCTGCTGCTCCTCCTCTCTCTCTGCACAAACAGAATCCTTGTTGTGATCCCTCACTTGGCCAAATCTTCATCTCTTGGTGAAGCTTTATAGAGTAGAAATCCAACCACTAGATGAAAAGACCTGCGGCTTCCTAAAACACAGGTGCAGAGGTGAAACAAGCACTCTGGAAGTATTATTACACTCTTGGCTTGTCCTTGCCCTTTCCTCAACAGCTGCTTTGACCACTGAGTCAGGATGCCAGGTTAGGTGTACCCTGGTCTAATTTAAGCTGCTGTTACATCTACACCTCAGCCTTGTGAATACTTGCCTGCACCCAGCTCCTCTTTGCCCAACTTATGACACTTCTCCACTCCATCCCCTTGCCAACCTCACTCCCAGATGAAATTACTTAAGGCAATACTATCAAATAAGTCCCTGTTGACCACACTCAAACTCCAGCTTTTATTCAAAGGTTTGGAACTTGGTCAAACACATTTAGATTATTGATTAAGGGGGAAAAAAAACAAACCATCACCTCCAACCTAGTCATTCACTCTTGAAAAGCTTCTCTGACCCAGCTCTACTACAACGCCAGAACTTCAAAGAACAGGCTAAATATACTTTTAAATAATTGACCCAAAGAAAACAGCATTTTTCTCAGAATTGCTCACAGCAAAGACTGAAGAAGGGAGATAAATGATTGCATCCAGGACACACTGCCTAAAACAGAGGCCTGGAAAATAAACTCTCATCCCAAACAGCTACAAAGTTTAGCAAGAGTTACAAGCAACTGCAAACAGTGTCTCCTGATAGGAAATGTCAGGCTGTCTCAAAAGGCATACAGGATAAAGGCATAAAAGAGAAAGCACCATGCTGCCTGCACCTGCTCCTGCAGTAACTCACACTCGTGTGTACAAACTCACCCAGCACAGGACACTCATATGCCCAGAGCATCACTGTAAAGGGAGGGAAACACTCAGGGGAGCACTGGTTAAACACTTGTATTCCCCAAATTTTCCAGTAAACATCACTCAAATAAAAACAGGGAAATATATGACACTGCTTTCCAATCTTTGAAATACTTACATTTAGCAAAAATGTAAAAAAATGTTTTGTTTAGGAGCTGTGGGGAATGTTTTAATGCCTGAGTGAAATTTTTGAGTTTGCAAAATGTTTGTCCCCTAAGTATCCATCACATTAAGCAACTGATCAAAGCTGATAAAAATGGCAGCTACATTCCCCAAGAAGGATATTGTGGAGAGGGAAAAATTATTTTCTTCAAGATGGTCCCAAAATCCTTTTATTTTTGATTTTAAAAAAAAGGGTAGATCTTTTCAGACCATTACCTCCTACCACCCCCAAGTTTCACATTAAAAACCCACACCAGTGCAAGTTACTGAAGGTCCAGATTTCCACACTCCTGCAGTTTGTTGACTGTTACCTGAAGGAACCAGTGAGGCTGTTGAAGAAATCAAGCACTTTTCTTAGAAAAAGGGCAGAATTGAGCCCTTGGCTCTGGTAGCAATATTGCATGCCAAGCTACAGCTACACTTCATGGCATTGTCACCCATGCATTAACATTCAAACCCAATGTAAATCTCGCATTTACTTGTACTAAAAGCTTTAGAGGGCTGCAAAAACATTTAAAATATTTCTAATCCTCTTAGTAGGTATAGAAGATATCAAGGTAGATTATGTTTCCCCACTATCAGACCTACTCAATTTAAAGATTAAAGACTCTGGGTTTCCTCACCTCTTTGTTAATCAGAAAACAAATCCACTACTTGTATAATGAAATAAAAAAAAACAGACAAAACTAAAGCTTGATTGTTTGGGGATAAAGCCATCCTTTTTTTGCTGTTTAGAGATCTGATACCTTGAGACAGCACATTCCAAGAAAATATCAAAACAAGACACTCCTAAAACAGTAAAATGAGAAAGGCAAGACTGCAGGTCTGCAGGACAAGAATTATCTCCATGCTGTATGTTTGAGCACCGTGCTACACATGATCTCAACAGGGAACCACAAACCATACCATGATGAAATCAATAAGCAGCAACAGCCTTAGAGATGAAAAAACACTGATCAGGTCACCCAGTCACTGCCAGTCTGTTCCCAGCTGTGCACTTTAAAGGATTAAATGCCAATATCTTGAAATATACATGGAAAATAACCATGCAGTAAATATACAGTTTCAGGGTCAGTATCACAGAAATACTACAAGGTGCAAACAACTGCCACAAGAGCTCTGTCCATCTGCTCTGATAACTGCCCTGCTTCTTAAGCTTCCCCCAAGACAAATGATTGTGCCAATCTGTACAACGATTTTGTGACATGGACAGTCACAGTAGGGAAAAAGTCTATTTTTAGATCTCATCCTCCATCTGCTCACATACAATTCTGCCTGGATATCAAGTCTCTCTGTTCAGTTTCTCTTCTGCACTGTCTTACTACAAACATCTCACTTGGAGCCCCAGGTAGCACTGGAAAACATCTTTATATGCAAATGACTAGGAAAAGAATGTGCTGTGCTGTTCAAAACAAGTGAGCCTTACACGTGAGCCTAGAAAAAGCTCTATTACTGGAGATAGCAGACCAGTATGTTTATAAAGGGTCACATGTAGCTCACCCCATGAACACAAGCTGCTGGCTTTTACAGACAATCCAGAGCCTTCCTTCTGGTGAAATAATGGAAACCTCTTTTAATACCACCCACCACCTACGAGCCCCCAGATACAACCACTTCACAGATATTCCTGGCTCCTCCAGGAATCTCAATTCATTTACCATATAAGAAAGCGTGTGACAAACGAAGAGCATCATAAGGTTGGGTACTCCACAAGCAATACTGACAAGGCAGCTCAGACTTGCAAAGAAGCATGAAATACTCTGATTGGTATGGAGTGGCTCACAATCCACAACATCCAGTTAACCCCATAAGCAACCAGAGAGACAAGCTGTGCATTTTAAGCATAACTGGTATTTAGGTATGTTTATTTTACAGGGCACAGCTTGAGACGTGACTGTCAGAATACTGAAAGCTGTCAGTAAAAAAAAAACAGTGAATCTCAAGTTCCTTCACAAGCTATTAAGATGGGCAGCCCAAAACTCAGACCCTTTCTGGAAACCAGGGCCACTGTATGTTTTTTCTCCCTCCAAGCCATGAGAGAAGATGGTAATCAAGTTGCTGAGCAGCCAAATGCAGATGTACAGCAAATATCAGGATATTTTTAATGTCTCACCTTTACATGCCTCACCAGCTAGACATGTAGAAACATGAAATAAGAGATAGTGTGATTCATGGGAGAACCCAAACAAACGATCTGCCGTGGAACAGGAGCTCCTGACTCTACCACCACAGCACAGCCGTGCCACTCACTGCCAGCAGGCAGAGCAGGACAAACACTGCAAGCTCTCCTCTTGTGCACACTGACATTTTCTTACAGCTAGACAGCACCCTGCCCTTAAAGTACACCTTGTACAAGGACTTGTACCTCTCTGAACAGACCTCCTACTAACATACCATACAAAATCCCTGCAGCAACTACAAACGCAGACTCCTCAGTAGATAGATAATCAGCACAGCATTTAGGACATACCTGTGATCAGGTCAGCAGTGGAAATTATGAGGAGGGAGTCTCCATTGTGCAGGCAGCTTCCTAATTTTGCCACCAACAGGAACGTTTGCCACCTCCACAAAGAGGCAAAAGGGGGACGGGCAGGTGCAATAGAACATTTTTTGTACACTTAGTACTCATGGCATGGGGCTAGCAGAAACACTAATTTAATTTTGAGCTTCTACAAATTCCTGAGCTAAACTATTCCTGTCAAAAGCTCTTTTCAAGGTTCCAGCTCCATTTGTCTCGAGTGACATCTACTACATTATGCTGTCAAACATCAGACCACAGTCAACACTTCAGATGTGCTGGATTAGGTCCAGCAGAGACACATGCTGGTATGGAAAGTACTAACAGAAGCTGCAAGTTTGCCCAAGTAACACAATTACTTTGGGAAGAGGTCACCAGCCTACTCAGCCCACCAAAACTCTGCTAAACATCAGAATTTTCTACCGTGATAAAAACACCTGAGATATACCAGCACGAATAATTTAATCAAACTTAAAGGGAAAAACAGGTAAACAAAAAACCCTGCCTGCATTCAAATCACATGTAAACAGTACATGTAATAAAAGCTAAAAACACCAGCAGCATAATCACAGATCAGGACAGAATGGTATGTCTGTCTTTGTTTATTGCTTCTAGTAGCATCAAGACAGTTAATCTATTTGATTAATCTCCTACCACTACGGATCCCATCCATCTGATGACATGGCAATTTGAAAACCTCAGTTGTGCTGTCACAAACATGAGGTCTTCAAGGGAAACACAGACTCAGGATAAAAAGAGGAAGTTCCTTTTAAAAGGTGTCACTGGAAGAAAGCATCAAACATCTCTACAGATCCACAGAATTACATACACATCTCCTGCATCCTCAGAAGAAATAATTACAAAAAAAAAAAAAGCCATGTTACCTGGAGCATCAGTTCACAGTCATCTCTGCCAACAAATATCATCTCCCGAGGGAGCCGATGGCGAATGCCAGTGCTGCTCACCAAGAACCACGAAGTCACGCTCATTTTGGTGCTTGGCACTTAACCTTTATACATCCTAAACACAAAAAAACCCACAAGACACATTAATGAAGTGTACAGGCACAACAGTGTGTAGCCGCTGTTGCCCAAATTTCCCTCTATCATGGGACTCAATGCTGCCTCACGAACTTGTGTTCTTATCTTAAATCTCTGGTGACAACAAGCAGTTGTGAGGTGTCTGCCAGGACCTGCTGCCCATGTGCCATGTGTAGGAGCTCTGCAGCCCTGGAAATATTCCCATGGCAAAGACTAAGGATCTGAAGAAAGGATTGTTTGAAAAATTGAAGCATCCAACCAAATCCAATCAATGAAATGATGAAATATGGTGGAGGGGAAATAAGTGAAAGCAACAAACATCTCTTTTCCAGAACGCTTCCTCATCACCACCACAGTGCTACACAGCTTGAGCTTCCCCCATCATCGAAGATGTTCAGCACATGTGACACAGGTGACATAGGTGACATAACGTGGCTCCTCTAACCTTTCACAGTGCATTCCCAGGAGCGCTTACACCCGTGCTGGGAGGGAGGAGACCAACCTCTCCATCTATTGCTCATCCCACTTCCACACTGATGTAAATTGGGAGCCCCACAAATCCTTCCTTCCTTCCTCCCCCGCCGCACGGCTGCTCCAAACACCAAACCGCTCTGCTCCGCCAGGACTGGAAGCACAGGCTGCGATTCCCACCGGGGGTTTCAGTGCTCGGCAGGCGGAGGGGCGGCCGCTGTGACCTGCGTGCGGCACTCACCGGCCGCTCTCCCGGCCACACCTGTTTGTTGTCGCTGCTACGGCCCGGCTGCGGCCAGCCCGTTCCTGCGGCCTCTCCCACAACATCCCATTTTCCTCTCCCTAGCTGAAGGAAGGCAGACTCAGCCGCACACATCAGCCTCTCGCCTTCCCCTCACCCACCTCCCGGGCTCCCAGCTGCATTCCGAAGCGCACCGGGGGAAAATCTCCATTTTCCCCGGGCTGCGCGGCGCTCCCCGGCCCCACCGCCGCCTCAGCGGCCCGCGGCGGTCCCGGGGGAGCAGGTGGGGATGAGTGACCTCCGCGGGGACAGCCCGCACGCCCCCCGCCGCCTCCCTGCCGCGCCCGTGTCACGACTGTGCGAGCGGCCCCGACACACACCCGGCCACCCCGACAAAGCGTCCGTGGAGGGGAGCCGGGAGCCGCCGGCACAGCCCTTTGTGTGCCGGCTCCGCAGCCCCCGGCCCCCGCCCGCCCTACCTGCTGCGGCCCTCGGCGCGGTGGCAGCCGGGCACCGCGCCCCGCCAGCCGGCTCTGCCTGCCCCGCGGGCCGCTCCCGGCGCCCGCCCCGCTCCGCCCCCGCGCCGCAGGTTCCCGACGTCAGGAGGCGGCTCCAGCCCTGCCGGGCCCGGCCGGGGAGGCGGAGGGGCCGGGGCCGGGCCAGCACCCGGTTCGCCCGATGTCGCGGGGCGCCTGAGCGCCAGGTGCTGGCCTGGCTTTGGGTCATCGCTGCAGGGACACACGGCCATGGGATGGGTTGGGTTGGAAGGGGCCTTAAAGGTCATCGGCGTTAAAGGTCATCTAGCCTGCCGCCGTGCGCAGGGATAACAACCACCAGACCAGGTTGCTCAAAGGCATATCCAGCCTGGCCTTGAACGCCTCCAGAGATGGAGCATCCACAGGCTCTTCAGGAAGCCTGTGCCAGTGCCATGCCGTATTTCAGCATCCCTCACTTCAGACTCTCAGAGGGGTTCAGTGAGTGCCAGCAGAGCCTCTGGCACCTCTCTGACCAGGGTGCAGCCATCCCTGACCTGCGAACTTGATGCCATGAACTGGAGATGCTGCCTCTGCTATGCACTGGGACCAGACCCAACACCAGCCCAAAGGAGGTCCAACATCAGCCACTTCTCCCACCCAAGTGAGCCCCATCACAGCCTCCTCCCACCCAAGTCCCAACACGAGCTGCTTCCCCAGCACAGCCTCTCCAGCCACCCCAGTGAGCCTCAGCACCAATCTCTGTCACTCTCCACCAGGCTGCAGGTTGGCATCCATCTCCATGTGCACTCCTCGTCGTCTTGCAGGGCAGTGCCTAAATGCAGTTGGCAGGACTGAGTTAATCTTGAGCATCTAAACATGGAATAAGAGCCTGAAATGGATGCTGTGAAAGGACATGCCATTTTATGAATTCAGTTGTAAGTAACTAGAAAATTCTGAAGAACTTTTATGTGCAATGAGCGATGACAACTTTTTCTCCCATTGTGAGGAGCATTGAGTGTCATGGTAAAGCTTTCTCAAGAGAGCCCCAGCTCCTACAGAGCAACAAAGAGCAGTACACTGATTCTCAAAGAGCAACAACACTGGTTCTCTGGCTCCTGCTGACGTAGGCTGCTAAGGAAAGACTATAGGAAGACATCAATTTCATAGTGATGTTTCCCCAGGCTCATATTCCAGCTGGAAAGACAGCTTTGCATTTGTACACTGTGCATTTGAGTTTAAGTATGGTTTCTCAGTCACCTGCAAGAACTTTTCTTGGTGTCTTCAGCGGTGTGTACTTTGGAATTTTGGAGCAGGATGTAATTTTAATGAAGTCTGATGGCATGGAAACCACAGGTCCAGCACACTGATTGCAAGGGGTGGCCCTTTAACCACATCCCTTCGAGGGCTTATTCCTGGTTTATGCTTTTGCTTCAAGGCTGAGGAGCCAGGAAGGGCAAAGTGAACTGCAGCAGGACTGGAAGGAAGGAAGGAAAACAGTATTTCTTCCTTTTCCTCCTCTTTCTGAAGAGCAGTAGGACTTTGTTATTATTTAATTAATACTATTATTGCCTTCTTTAATCAACATTTGCCTTCTGTCTTGGCAGATACGTCATGCCCCAGGGTGATTTCAGGGTATCATTATCTTCAAAGTCTTCAAAGCTGGCTGAGCTGCAGCATCTGTGTTTTATTGGAGTGCTCTTGGTCTCTGCTTGGAGCAGGCACCACACCCTTGCAGCATGCCATGTCCCTCAGACACCAGGCAAGAGGATGGAGGGAGCAGCTGCCACTTCCATGGCGCTTTGAAGGCTTTTGTATTGAGTGCAGCCATGAAGTAATAGAAATCCTTTATAAATAAAATGGACTTCTATCCTATTTTGCCAGCTCATCCTGTCATTGAATGATGCTTTATTATTGATTTGACTGACCTATAGCTTAAGTTTTTATAGATATTATTCACTTATTTCTGAACTACATCTATTTACTGGAGAGGCTGCTCTTATGAACTTATCTGTAGAGCGTCTCTATACTCCTCAAAGGAAGTAGGATAATTTATTTCTTTATACAAGCCTGCCATCTAGGCAAATCTTTGTTACAAGTTGCTATAAAAAGGTTAGTGTTTGCTTTAGTCTCTCTTAAGCCCAGTTTTACCATGCATTTGTCCATGTGTATTTATTTGAGCAGTCAGTCAGTACTTAGCATTTGTAGGGAAGAAAAAGAGTCCCTGTTCCTACCACATGTCTTCTGACCTGCCTGAAGATCCAGTTTGGGCCAATACCCTGGGCCTGGCAGAATGCCAGCCTCTTTATCTTATTCCAGTGATCAAAAAGGAATAAAAAAGACAATAAATTGAGTCTTTCCTTCTCTTTTCTCCTCACTCCTCACCCCTCCAAAAAGAGTGTGTGGGCAGCATATCCTGGTGCTACACTGTCATTTTTAAATCCCAGTCAGAGCATGTGTCCATGGGGAAGACAAGCTGTTGCACTGCTGTACTTTGAGTTTTACTTTTTTTTTTCCTATTGAAACATGCCCTTTTGGCAGGCAGTGTTGCCCTTGGGCTGCTCAACCCCCCAGGCTAGCCAAACACACAACTGTCTTGGAAAACACAACACTATAAAAGTGACATAAAACCACTTCTTCCTGCTGGGAGGAGGAAAGGCCAGGGAAAGACCTCACAAAGTTGGGTGTAGGAGCAGTACAATGTGGCTCACACTAAATTTGGGGCATATGTTTATCATGCAAATCCCTCTGCATTCATATACATTGCTGTCACCTTCAGCTAGAGGGGACATGCTCACACCTGTGTTAACCTGCACAGCCCAGGTGGCAGGAGGTTCACTGCTCTGTACATTGTGCAGATGCAGAGTAATGACCAGTCCCTGTCCCAGAGCGCTCATATTCCCAGTAAACAAGGAGACTGGAGGCAAGGTAAAAAGTCCAGGCAGAAAAATAACAGGTCAGAGGGCCATCTGTATCCAGAGCTGTTCAATCAGGTCAACTGCTCACTGAAATACTTTCTGTCTGACACCCTGAACCCACAGCTGTCACAACTTGCAGCAGAACCACTTTAGATCCCTGCTTCAAAACAAAGATCCCACCATCCCCAAAGGAATTGAGTTAAATCAAGTTCTTGCTGGCAGGTTCTGATGTGAGGGAGATTTTTGTCAGAGTTGCCAAACAAGAGCTGCATCTTGCTGCAGAGGAGGCTTCTGTTCCAGAGCAATCATAGCCTGATCCAGATGTCCTGTTTGCCTTCCCCTCTGAAGGGCAGTCTTCCCTGTCCATGAGCTAGGTCTTCCCTGTCCATGAGCTAGATAACATAGCGAGTAGCTTAAAAAGGAAGGTGTGCAGGGCTGCTAAGTGAACGCAGCCTGATTAACTCTTTGCAGACTGGCTGAAATCCAGTGTGCACAGCTGTATGCACACACATTCATGGGCACACGTGCAGCTCATGAATTCCTGACTGCTTTGCATCCAAGGGCTGCAGAAGTAGTTGTCACAGTCGCTATTTCCCAAGATTATTTCATTTGTTCTTTGTTAACTCACTTGGAGAAGCAGCGGGAGGGGTTCACAAGTAGGTCACACAGGGTTTCTTAACCACTTCTTCATTCGAATGAATTCTGTTCCTCAGTGATTACTTTCTTTTCCAGAAAGCCAAAATTGGACCCATGCCAGCTCTTTGGGCCCGGCTGCAGGGAGATGTGTGCCTGCAGCATTCTCACTTCAGGTCAGGATTTCTGCCTGGATTTTTACTGCAACCAGGAAAGATCTGTGGTCATTCACAAGAGAATGTTGCAGGTCTGGACCTGTGTACTTCACACAGCTAATGGTGCTGTTGGCTGCCAGCAGAAAAGGCAGGATTGAGCCCTTTCCCATGAAGCCTGAGACCAAAGCTTTTCATCACTGGTTCTGGGTATCAGCGTGGACTGGATCAGCATAGCATGCAAATAATCCCCCTTCTGAATATACTCCTTATACGTGAAATTTTGAAAATATTTTCCTTGATTTGGTTTTTTAAATTTGTTTTGGGGTTTTTTGTTGATTGATGATTTTTAAATGACTAAAGATAGTTTCTATTATTTTAAAATGGAAGTTAATCTTAGTTAGCTGGGTGTAGCAACCTTGCTGAACTGACTTTGGACCAACAAAAGCAATCTGCCCCTCCTCTCTGTCTAAGTACCATCCTTCCCTCTGCCCAGTACCTCGGTTGTGCTGGTTGCCAACATTCTCGTCTCCTGTATAGCCAGGAACAGGCCCCAACCCTGCCCAGTCAACTGGAAAACAATAAGACCATTCATGTGCATGGTTATTCCCTGGAGTTAATGTTTGCAGAGATACAGTCTGACTAGGACAGGCTTCTGGCATTTGGATGGTTCTACAAGATGGCTTTTTACAATACTCCTGTTTTTTACCTGTTTATTAACCAGCTATAGGGACAGATTCTTAGCTGGAGCATGGTAGCATTGCCCAAAACAGCTAGAGTTTGGCAGCTTTGTTTTACAGCTGGAGAATTTTTCTTGGTGTTTTTTTTTTTTTCTTTTAACCCACAGCATAGTCCTACATACCAACATGGAATTTAATTTTACTACTATGGAATTTTCTAAAATAACACCCCATTTGTGTTAACAATTTTTTCAGAACGTGCAGTATGGCCTTCTCCAGTCATCCTCTTTTATTCCCCAGCTAACTCACAAAAAATATTTTATTTTTATTATGGAGAGGAATTTGAACAACTATTTTTAATTTATGACACTCATAACTTGTGGCAGGGGAGCAAGGAAGAATTATCAGTGCAATAAAAGAATGGAGCTGGTTTAGTGTGAACGTTGTCAGAATGTCTCATCTAGGATCTGTGTGGTATAAAACTTCACTGAAAGAATTAAAACATACGCTTAAGTGATCTCGTTTTGGGGGGTTTAATTAGTAAAAGCTCGGCAGTGATGATGTCGTGCTGCCTGATGAGATTAGGTCAGATTATACATAGTTGTATGGTGTGGCATCTTAAATGGGAATCACCTTATGGCAAGTCGGAGCCATTTCAATATCACATTTAAAGAAATGGCTTCTCAGGGAAAGTTGATTGGCTTCATAAGAGAAGCAGCAGGGTTTTGAGGCCTCCTGTGTGGGAGAATGGGAACAACAGGCAGCTTGAGATCGTCTCTATTTCAGGGATTTTTTTCCTCTTATTCGTTCAATTAATTTTCATGTATGTGCGTATTTCTTATGAGAAAGGTTGCAAGCCTACTTAAACAGAAAAATGATTTCACATGGCCTGGAGAACCCAACACAGCACACATGGCCAGAGGGCTGTACTTTGCCCTCCCAACCATGAACAAATTCTTTCTCCTCTTCCTCTGTGGTTGTTTTTACGATGCTAAGGCAGGAATATTTGGTTGAACGCTAGAAATGCAGAATTTTCTTAAGCAGTTTTGCTGCAGTAACCACCTCTTTTTCTTTTCCTTCCTCTCCCCTAGTTCTCCACTTGTGCACTTGCACATTTTCAGATCCGGCCCAAGGTTTATTTTGCAAGTACATGCATTGCAGACTGTTCCATGCAGGTGATCCTCTGCTACCCTTTCCCAAGGGTCCACTTAGTCAGAAGATTCTTTATTGAACTTCTCCCATTGGTTCAATTTTCTGGGTTTTTTAGGAAAATCCTCTTCATATTTAGTTCAGTGGGGCCATTTGATTCAAATTCATGAGGGTTATAAAAATCCTATTTTCAAAATTTCAAAATGAAACATCAGTTTACACTAAAGAAAACCAACATTGTCGTTTAGCAGGATCTCACTGATTTATGAACTATACAAGATTGCTCCTTGCCTAAAAGACTTATTAAGACAAGACTTAGAGACTCAGCAAAGGGTGAATGAGAACTTGTGGAAAAGAAGTATTTCCTGTATGATTTGAGCATATTTATGCATTTTACTTGAAATCCAAGACCAATAAACTCTTTTTGCTGATGTTATCAAGAACATTTTAGGTAACAGTACAGTTGCATCTCTAAAGCAATCATTATTATTGCCTCTGTAGACAAGTGTTTGCTCTGCTGACTGACACTAGATCATGCACTCTGGTTTAATCAAAATATCAGTTCTGCTTGAAACTATCTTTTGGTTCCTTGCATTATCATTTTTGCCTGCAATATGAAAAGCTTTGATGAAATATTTAATAGGTACACGTAAAAAAATATATAGTTTAAATTGAAGAATATGTCTTCAGTAATATCCAATCTAGTGGCAAAGGCCTTACAGGAAGAGAAGGTTCATAATTTGTTGCCATGCAGGGAATAATATATTGAATCACTTGGAGATTCACATATTTTCTGCCCTGTGAAGTTAAAACCGTACTCCACTGTGTTGATCTTTAGTGATGCTCTTTCTTTACTTGAGAATGGTGGAAGAATGCTATGAATGTGAAAGAAAAGGTTAGCAGTGTCAGGAGGAGCCAGTCCTCTTTGATGGGGTCAACTGTAGGGGCAGCTTTAGTAATTTATAGCACACAAGACATCAGCTGGAGATTTATATGCTTGTCAGGCATTTTATGAGAGCTCATCAGGGTAATATTTATTTCTTTGGGGAAAACAGTTGTATTACCAGCAGCACTGGAGAATAAAAGCCACAAGCAGGAGACCAACAGGGCAGTATTTTTGAGATGTAGTAGTGGCTTCATTACATGCTGATTCTTAAAAGCTTCAGGATACTTTAGAATAATCTTCTTTAGTCAGCAGGTGCATGAACTGCCATGTGTTCCACATTCATTAAATCGTCTTAAAACCCTGCAAAAAAAAGCACATCTTCTGACTGCACACACATAGCTCATGGCTGTCCTCACCGCAGAGTTTATGAGTAGAAGCTCCATTCATTTCAGGTAAACAGAGTCTCCTGGGTTGATGCTGAATTGTATCCACATTCATCTGTTTAGCTCAGAAATAAGTTTTGCACCTTTAAAACTGGATCTGGGAGTGAAGGAGAAGCAGTGGAATGTCTGAGGTGGTTGTTTTCAAAACATAAAGAAAAGAGTTTTCAGCTTTCCTTCACACACAGCCTGTGTTGTCTGCACTGCGGATGGTGGGACAGATCTCTCCTTTGCTTTTGGTTAGTTTTTGGCTAGCTGAAGCAGAGAGGTTCTCTGGACTGTGGGTTTTTTCCTTTTCCTTGGAACTGTTCAATCCTGCTCTGGACTCAAACCCAGGGGAGCCCCAGGAGCTCAGAGCCGTGTCCCACCAGGCCTGGCCTGGGCCCAGCATTTCCAAGCATGGAGGGACTGACAACAACTGAGTGAGCTGAGCTACAGCCCAGGGGAGAGACTTTCTGAATTCAGCATCTCTGCGGAGCAAAGAGAGGTTTTGTTGTTTAGTATTGTTCATTTGTTATACTGGGAAGTGCTTTGCTTGTTAAATAAACAATTTTTTCCACTTTCCTCCACGGAAATTTTTTTTCCAAACTGGTTGGGAGAGGGGCTGTTTGGACTGGCTTTCTAGAGGGACGCCACTCGGATGTTTCTTCCCAAATTTGACCTAAACCAGGACACAGAGTGATCATGACTGAAACAAGTTCTCAGGTAAGCTAGGCACAGATCTCTGCATCATTGCAACACTCCTGGCAAGACTCAGGTTCCAGGGTATTTCCATGCTGGTGAAATTAATTCCCAAAAATGAGTTGTGGGAGGTTGAGATAGTTGATTGAGGAAGGCTAAGAGACATTTGAACAATAAAGAGAGGTACCACAGTCTTGATTATCTGCCAAGCATGAAGCAACTGTTCACTTCCTACACAGGCTGCTTTGTTTAAATTGTCCAGAAGTGACTGAGAATGCCTCTCACCTCTACTAAGTTTCACCGTCTTGCACAATTTTTTCGAGATTAATAAAATTCTGGGCCCTTTCAATACCTATACCTATAGGATGTATGCTTGCTGGGAGATAATGGCACCATACAACTTCCCTTCATCAATAATCAGCTTCAGTGTTTGGGGTTGAATTGCATTTTCTGTGGGAAAAGCTTTAGCAGAAGCACATCCACATCTGAACCAACCACATCTGGCCACTGCAGGCAGAAAGACCATGTTGTAACTTTCTGGCCAGATCTAATATCAAAGGGTGCAGGACCTCTCAGGAAGGTCCAGTCACCAGCTTTGACTGATGAGTCTCCTTTTCCTGTGGCAGAGCAGATTTGTGCAGGTTTCTCCTTTTTTCAAGGACTCATGCTCCTCCCTGGCAGGAGATCCAGAGAGAAAAGGAGGTAGATAACACCAGCAAACAGCATCTCTAGGAAAAAACAGTGACTGACACACCAGTCAATGCTGGTCACACCTGCCCACAGGCTGGGTACTCAGGGATGAGAACAGATTATACCACTAAATCTCACTAAATGATTTTAGCCTTTTTTTTTTTTTTTTCCTGGGACATGCAGAATAGGTTCAGAATCACATCAGTGGGCACAACACAGCATATCCTCATCTCAGGCAAGCCTACCCTCATCTTGCCTTTGCCACTAGCTGCTACAGGTCAAATTTCTGCTCTTGGGACCTTGAAGAAACATCCTAGAGCTTTCTACCCACTCACCATGAGTTAACTTTGAATGCAGAAACATTCATTAGCACTGTATTTTATCTTAATTTCTCATTCATTCCCGAGGGTTATTTTTCCCACTCCACAAGAGACATTTCTCAGTACCTGGGCCTGCATATGCATCAGCTCAAATATATGGTGGAGAACAGAGGGGCCAGCCAGCAGAGAGATGCCGTGAAGATGTTCTCCAAGTGCTGTGGTTGAGACAGGGTGGTCAGCAAAACTCAAGTGCAAAAGAAAATGCAAGGAGAGCAAGAGAAATCCTGAGGACAGTACACGCAGGTCTTGTATTAGACTGACAGGCAGCAACAACAGGTGGGACATGAGAACTGTCCCACTTAACAGCTTTGGCTCTGGTTTTTGGTTCCCAAGTAGACTGCAACCATTTTGAATCATAAACTGTCTTAAATATTAGTTTTGTATTATGCATTGAGCTTCTCAGCACTCCTCTTATACAAATAAATCATTCAACAGAAGCTTGTGTATACCTGGCAAGGCTGTAAATCAGCCTTTAAGACCCAAGGTAAACCAGAGATAATGTCTTACAGGAATTTATCTGAGAATATAATAAACTGAGGAGGGGAGAGAATTGGTGAAAACAGTTAAGGCTGATGACATGGTCTATAATTTCTTTCTTTGTTGGACTGGTAATAGTTGAGCAGAAAAATGGTCACATTTATAACAAGTCTTCTTATTAGCACAAGGAGAAGATGGAAAGGAAATCCTTTAGTGTGTAGTTCAACTGGTCCTGTGATCCGTTGTTGAGCCATAAGCTGATTGCTGGGGACACGTCTGGACAAGGAGAGGAGCTGAGGTTAACACACTCTGAGGAGAGCTGGCCTTGCCCTCTCACAGTGAGCTCAGCAAACCCTATGCAAATGTCTTTTGCAAGTCTTTCAAGGGAGGAAAATAAGCAATACAATGCTGTACTAGTGGCACAAAAGAACTTTTGAAACTTCCAGTTAATACTTGAAAGCTTTCTGAACTCTACACCTAGAGTTGGCCAATAATTTGCCAGGTTACTTTGTTCCACCCTGCAGGATAAAGGATCACACAGAGGTATGGCTTAGACTTCATTGCCCCTACAGGTGTTCCTTTGCAAACAGAAATGGGAACACCTTTCAAAGAGATGGTATTTCCTGCTTTAAGTTAAAAAAACAAAAACAAAACAAAACAACCCTCTAAACTAAACAACCATCCAACCAAAAGAAAATAAAAAACAATCCCCCCCCCCAAAAAAAACCCCAAAACACCCAAACCCCAACAAACCCTCTCAAATATCTATCCTTAAAACAATTTCTATTTCCTTACAGAAAAGGGGGATGGAGCTGGAGGACCAGAGGATCTGTATCAGTCATAGTGCCCACTGAGCCCTTTGCACAGGGAATAGCAGGAGAGGTTTTGTGCTGGTGGGGAGTGCTCACAGCAGCAGGGAGCTTGAGCCCAGGAGTGCCCAGGCAGAAGGAAGTCTACTTGATGTAACATAACCCATGTGAAGGTGTTTCAGTCCTTTCACAGCCCTTGTCACAGGTTAGGTCACAGACTGTAGATGACAACAGTGGCAGCAGTGATGTCACTGGCCGTCAGTCATTTCTTGCAGTGTGCTTTTGGAGCTCTCTACCATTTCTGTGCTGTGCTATCGCAGTTAAGAAATTTTCTTCCCTCTCTGAGCTACAGCTGGTTAATTTTTTAACATTACAAACACTTAGAAAAAGGATTGTGCATAGAAACCAGCTTTTAAAAACATTGCATGAAAGATGCTTGCTTTTTTGATATTGATATTGAAAAATAAATTTAAGAATGCCATTGGCTTAATAAAAGTACTGCACTGCCTTTCAGACTAATTTAAAACTTGAATTGGAGCCATTTTCAGCTTTAACAAAATCGATAAGGCAAATTGGTATGCTGTGTCAGTCATTGCCTCTTTTAATCTTTTAAGTAATTTTGGCATCTAGGAGGTTGAGTTCACCCCTGAAGATCCTCTAGGATTTCAGTGGGATTTTCATATTGCTGCAGTCTTGAACAATCAAGTCCTAAATCAGTAACAAGTGCATTAAATAGAACAGAGGAATAGGCTGGCATTTGGCTCTAGTTTACATTCAAGATGATGCTCACTTCAAAAACACTTGAATCACGTGGTGGAAATGGTAAAATTGTTGATGATGATGTGAAAAGGACTGAGGTGTTCAATAAATATTTTTGTTCTGAATTTGGAAGCAAGAAGAATCATGCACAAATGCCATGAGGACAATGCACTTTCCATCCCATTAGTAACCAAGGAAGTTATTAAACAGCATTACTAGAGATAAACATTATTACCTTAACAGGTCCAGACAACGGTCATCTTCAGAACTGAAATGAATTGGCTCAAGGGATCTTTGACCCAGTCCCACTTAATCTTGGAGGACTGCAAATGTTTTAGAGGACTGGTAGAATGCTGCATTTTGGGTAAATTATTAAAAAAATCACTAGGGCAATGTAAGTAATTCTAAACCCTCCCTCCAGCCATTCTGGGCAAAGTAATGAAATATTAGTATAGAAATCAGCAATAAAGGATGTCAGTGGAAATAATCGGATTCATCATGATCTACAGGGGAAAAGTCTTATGAAAAAAAGCTTGATTTTGTCTTTTCCATAAATTATTGGCCTGGTTGATAACAGCTTCTAAACAGATATAAGATAGTTTGCCTTTTGCAGACTGCTTTTTGTTTGCAATAGTTATTACAGTAAGTAATAACATTAAGTTAGGTGAATTAAGAAGTGACAAACTGGCAAGTCTTAAGTGAAAGGCCTCAGTAAAGACTTGGCAAGAAACAGAATGAACCAGGTTTGGATATTGCAGCCAGCATTGCTCTGCTGCTTCTTCTAAGGTGTGTGGTTTATATAAAACTGGCTCCTGCTAAAAACATGGGACTGTCTTGGTTTGTAGGGGTGCCAGCTGAAGCCAGATTTGTACCACTGCCTTCTCTGCTACTGGCTATGAAAAACATCATTATATAACTGGGCTGCAGCTGGTCCCTCAGGGTTTAGGAAATCCAGAGTGGTGCAGGACAGGAGCTCAGCCCTGAGGCCTCTCTCTGGGCTGTGGCAGAAGGGATGAGAGCTGGTTGGACAAAGAAGCAAGTTGATCTGAACTGCTCCACTCCTGTACCCATGCTGAGCCCCCAGATATTCCTCCAACCCTCTCAGCTCAGGAAATCCCTCACTGGCTGGATTTGGGTCATATCCCCCTGTGCATTGCTCCTGGAAACATCCCAGCTCCCCCTGTGCCACCATCCATCTTCATGGACCTACCAGAGTGCAAGAAGTTCAGCAATAGGCATTCTGGTTTTCAGTCACCAAAGCAGTCATGCTGGGAGTATTTAGCATATCTGAGTGTTTCATCTGTGCTCTGAATCCTTTTCTTAGATGGCGTAAAATTATAAAGCTGAGACGTAAACCTGAAGATGTTGACATCCTTACACAGCACAATTTTACATCCCTGAGAACATACACTCCAAATTTCTCTTCTGAGAAGGAAGAAGGGCAGGAAAATCTTTGATCGTCCTCATCTAGTAGGAACAGATCCCTCAAAATCTCTTTATGTTAGCTGAGGTTGTGACCACGTCCATTTATGCAGTTCTGTGTAATTATTGCTCCTGCCTTTTGGAAATTATTTTACTACCATGAAGAATTATAAAGCCATTAACCTGGAAGAGAAAAAGACAAAAGGCTGGGCATGTGAGAAAGACTTTGAACACCAAATTCATTCACCAGTTAGAAACAAAAGTGCGTGTTCAGAAAATTAATTAACAAAAAGTCTGTCTCAAGGCAACTTCTTGTTACTACTAATGGATATCATGAAAATTCATAAACTCACTGCTCCCAATGGGAGGATTTGCTGACTGGAGGTTGCTGTGTGGGACCACATCTCTCTGTTCCTTTGCAATGGGAAGGTGGGGGATGGCCAGATGAGCTCCTCATCCATGCAGAGGGGTAAATTTCTGATGATTTCAGCAAGGAAAACTTTCACATGCTGTATCCTTGTCTGTCAGGGACACACATCACCCACACATCACTCCGGGGAAGGTTTAAACTGCAACCTTTGCTATTTGAAGATAAAGTTCTTGATGCAGAATTAGCACTGCCAACTGCATTTCAGGCAGCACTTTTGCTTTGCTCTTGATGCGAAGCAGGAAAGTCCAGGCTACAAATGCCCAGAGACCTGTTCCCACTGCGGGCAGACATGCACAGGCAGAGCCTGTGTGTGATGAGACCCAGGAGCTCATAGGTACTCTGGAAGTGATGGCTTTCCTGTTAATGGCTGTATTCTGAGCCTTCCTGGCCACAGTCGAAGTGAATTCCTGGAGGAAAATGCAAAAATACCTGCTTACTCTGGGTATGGCCTGGCTGCCAGAGCCTTCCAGAGGCATGTGTGGTTTCCCTCTTCTTAACAGCCTTTTGTGAATCTGCCCAGCCTCTCCTTAAACTCACAATCATTTTTTATCATTTGCAATAATTTGCACCGAAGAGATGTAAGGCACGTGAGGTCATGTTCTGCCTTCCTTTACCAGGGCACAGCGGGCTCCCTGACACTGGCAGACGCAGAGGGGATTTAGGACATCTGTATTGGAAGGACTGAGTGCATTTGGAAGCTGTTCTAGATCAGCTTACACAGAATTTTTCTTCAGGCCTCTGTGCAATTACTGTGATTTCTTGGCACTGAGCTTTAGTGGTTCACCTGGGTTGAATCATGCACGAGGTGATGTGGCTCTGGAGGGCTTCCCACCACAATTGCTGTGCTCAGCAAGTCCATCAGCTGAATACAAGGGATCTTGCAAAGCTAAGCCTTCTAGGGTGGGGGCGAGACTTAAAAGAGATTAAGCAATTGCCTGCACTAATCAGAACCATAGACTTTACAGATCAATCTTGGCTCAGTTGCTGGAGAAAAGCAGCTTCTGGACTTTAGAGGGAGATGGCATAGCTAGAAGGCTGGTTTGGGGAGTCAGTACTGGGTGTTGGGAAAGTAGGATGGATTCCCCCAAAAATGACAGAAGCCAGAGAGCCAAAAAGTAACACAGAAGTGACTCCAGAGCCTATCTTCCTGCAGCAGGCATGAGACATAAAAAAGAAAAAAAAAAAAATATAGGCTGAGTAAATGAGTAAAATCCTGCTTAGAAAGACAGAAAAGAGGGCAGAGAGATACCATAAGGCACCAGGAGCAGCATCATTCAGGATCTAAGGAGGAACCTGGCAGTCAGTTCTGCAGATGGCATTGCCAGTTAAAACAGAGAGTGGAAGAATACACAGCATTCCTCAGCACCTAATCCAATCCTCATTCCAATCAGGAGCTAAGCGGCTGCTCTTTTCAGCAGGGCATGATGGAACAGAGCAAGGGGGTGCAAGGTTTTACATAAGGTTGGATGAATAATATTGGCAACACCTCCCCTCACCACTGCTATGCAGCAGTTTTACAATCTAGAGTATTATTAAGAGGGTTTTTATTGACCAAATGACACACCATTTGGCCCCACCTGTGTCTATTCATGCTATCTGTTTGTTGCAATGCTGGTACTTCCATACCATCCCTCTGAAGCCACTGCCAGCATAAACTGAATGTTGCTGGTGTGCTTTCAAGGTGGGATTGCAGTGGGTTACTCAGAGGACACAGGAACAAGGCAGGGCAGGAAGTGAGCAATCAGCTTTGCAAGTCCATGGGCAAATGTCCACACACACGTTCCCAATGCCCAGAACCACCTCAGTTGCAGAAGGGAGGGCATCAGTCAACAAAACTTGTCAACCTGCAATTCAGCACCTTGAATGGGCAAAATATTTGGTGGTATTAACATTTCTGGTTTGATTTTCGAGATCTGTCTTCCTTGAATTTGTTTATCTTGTGCTCAGCTTTATGATCTGATTAATTCACAAGTCAGCAAAAGAAGTAAGCACAAAATTTTGAGGTATGCCCAGCAGTTCTCTTTAAGGTGTTAGAACAGAAAAGGATAGTTCCACCTGGAAGGGATCTGCAATGATCATCCTGTCCAGTGTTAATATTTACCTGTAAAAAGCTGTGCCTGTTCTCCCCAGAGCAACCTGCCTTGTCTAGTAGGTATGCCCAGTACCTCACACAGAGGACCCGACTGAGCAGAATATTCCAGGTAAAATCTCACCCATCTCTGTTCTGTGGCTTCTATCTGCTGGAAATCCATCCCTACCCGTTACTTCCTAGGAGTGGACACACCACTGTCAAGGCCATGGCAGCTGGTGGATCTCAGTCTTCCTGCTCTCAGTGAAGATATTGATGTGTTCTCCTTCCCAGTCATTCCCAAATCTTGAGTACCTGTGCCATGGCAGAAACTCTGTTGTTACTCTATGACTTATGCTCACAGCAATTGAATTTCCTCCCTTTCTCCTACTTTTTCCATCTGTGCCCTATTGGGACACACTATCTCCCCTGCACTGGCAATGATTTTCCAGTCTTCTTGTGGAATGTCTCCAGCAGCTTCCCCCAAGGCTTTCCCTGCTACTCACATTACCCTGGCCAGTTCCTTTCCTTACCACAACATTTCTACCACTTCCCATCAGAGTGCATAATTTCCCAAATGGGGCTTTCTCAATTCTTCTGAGAGACCAGGCAGGTAGTGTATGGATCTTATCTGGAAGATCAGTTCTCTTATCAAAGGAAGCTAACAGGTTAGGTTGGCATGGTGGACTTTGGGTAAGCTCTGTTGGATCTTAGCTAATTTTCTATTTGCTCCCATGTTGGATAAGTACTTATCCCTTCAAAGCTTCTTTCAAAGCCTTTCATCCCACTGAGGTGAGATTACTCCAACCTGTGTCTATCCTGATCTCACCCTTCCTCTCTACTTCTTCCAAACTTCTGCACAGATGGTGTGTGTTACTTGTCCTAATATGTGAGCTTCTCCAGGTCAGAGCATGTGTGCTGCCTTCCTTCCTGCTGAAGGTTTCTGCAGTGTTACACTGAAAGCTTTTAGCAAACAGCAGCAACCAAAAAAAACCCCAACCACCCCGATAACAGGATGGTTCCAGCACTTCAAGAAGGAAAGGAAAGATGAGGAATCAGGGAGTGCAGGGACACAAAAAGGGCTAGTGGCTTTAAACTGAAGGAAAGGTAGATTTAGATTAGATATCAGGGAGAAATTTCTATTGTGAGGGTGGTGAGGTGCTGGCACAGGTTGCTCAGAAAGGTTGTGAATGCCCCATCCCTGGGAATGTTCAAAGCCAGGCTGGATGGGGCTTGGAGCAACTTGGTCTGGCGGAAAGTGTCCCTGCCCATGGCAAGGGGTTTGAAACTGGGTGATCTTTAAGGTCCCTTCCAACCCAAACCAATCTGTGATTCCATGATTCCAAGGTGCAATGAGGTGGGGAAGGAAAGCGTGGCCTCATTTCTCCTGTTCAGGCTTTGGAAGGTAACCTGCTGTCATGGACCATGTGTCCACCCACCTGAAATAATTATACGGTTCCCCATCATCTTTGAGATGCACACTCAGGATAATTAGTTTATCCCTTCTTCAGGCAGTGAAATTAAACTTGTTTTTTTCCATTTTACAGGAAAAAAAAAATAAGGCACAGGAGGACCAAACATGTGTCATATATTTCCATAATAGCATAAATACACATAATAGCCATGTAATGACTATTTAAAAATCTTTAGTTGCACTCATTATTTTTCCAGCTTTCTACCAACTGGAGATGCATGCCCTTACACCCTAGGAGTGGACCATGGCAGCCTGGTAGATCTCAGTCCTGTTCTCAATGGAGGCACATTTTTACAGTGCAGTGAAAATCAAAATGTGGTTTTGGTTGCTCAGTGCTCAAAAATGGCTTACTGTTACTAAAAATGTAAAGGAGGTTTTCACAGAAAAAGAAAAAAAAAAACAAAAAACAAAAAAAACCCAAACAAACCCACAGCCTCAAAGGTGGTTTCACTTACCTTTTTTAGTAAAATACATTTATACTACTGTAATCTTTAAGTGTATAAGATGTGCTTTAAATTATTTTAAGGTGTTTGCCTACAGGACGTCTTCCATTTTTTATATACCTGGCCACATCAATACATTTAACTTTATGGAATGGTTGGCACTTAGTTTCACTCAGGATTAGCAGATGAGAGCTGCCCCATCACCCCACAGGCTCAGCCCGCTGGAGTTTCGGTGCTGTCCCCTCCTCCTGAAGCCAGCCTGGAGTGGGGACAAGCGCCACTGCCTGTGTTTGTGTCCCTTCCTTCGTGCTGCCTTTCACCACGAACTTCGTGCTGCGTTTTTGCTGCTTTGCTCCGCCGGTGCTGTTTTCCGCGAGGCAAGGTGTGAGTATTACCTTACATCCACACTAGAGGATGCTCTTGGGTCAGCAGTGAGAGACAAAACCTCCTCTCTCCCTTCTCGATCCGCACGGCTTCCAGGCTCACAAAGTATTTCAAGGCTTAGCCAAGGCTTAGGCGGCGTTTCAAGACTTAAAAAGATGAGAAGAAAATGTTCACACGGACAAAAGTGTAATGCGAGTGACAAAGTAGTGACAAAGACTACTTACCCTGCTTTTGCGATGCTATTACTGATAAATATAGATTTAAAACCAGCATGGAGACAAGCAGGGATAAGGCCAAGAGTTGTTTGCTGGGTTCTTTTCAGTCACCTAGTTGTGATACATTATGTGGGAAATAAGAGAAGGCTTCAGAGAGACCCTCCAGTACCTGAAGGAGAAGAGGGGAGTTGGAGAGTGGCTTTTCACATGGGCAAGTGAGTGATTGGATAAGGGGGAATGGCTTTAGACTGAAAGAGGCCAAGTATAGATTAGATATTAGGAAAAAAATTGTAACTGTGAGTGGTGAGGCCCTGGCACAGGTTGCCCAGAGCAGCTGTGGCTGCCCCATCCCTGGGAGTGTTCAAAGCCAGGCTGGATGGGGCTTGGAGCAACCTGGTCTGGTGGAAGATGTCCCTGCCCATGGCAAGGGTTTGGAACTGAGTGATCTTTAAGGTCCCTTCCAACCCAAATGATTCTGTGATTCTGTGATTTTGACAGCAAATAAAGGGCAAATTAAAGGACACTTACAAATCCTCATGTCCTTTAATTGTAGACAACAAGGAAGGAAATGAGGAAGTTTGGGGTGGTTATGCATTTCTCTAGCACTATGCAGATGCACCCACCCGATCCCAGTACCCATCTCCCAACAGGCAGGAGCTCAAAGGCTCAGTGGATATTCTGAATTTCAGCCCCTCCCACTGGAAAAAGGGAATTTCTGCAGACGTTTGTGTTTGTACCAAACACTTGTTTAAAATGGCAATAGTCTCTTGCTCTGTCGTGGTTTTATTTTTCTGGTTTGATAGACTTCCTCTAAAACTCCCTTTTCTGCAAACTGCCTCTTTTTGCAGGATGAAACTCATTGTGGCACACGGGAACAGATCCAGTCTAACAAAACACCTGGATGCAAGCTGAGACTGTCCAATGAGATCCAAACTAATAATAAAAATAGATTTCAAATGAAGAGCTTGATATTTCAGGGGGAGTTGGAAAACCCAGGGGGATTTTTTGGTTTTTGAAAATGGTCCTGGCATTCTCAAAACAAAAGTGAAAGAAAACCCAACCATTAAAAAGCACATTAATTTCAATATGTTGTGACTACAGGAGGCTGTGTCCATCATAACTATACTAAAACTCCAGCTCAGGTGGCTGTTCAGGCACCTGTAAGGCTACAGACAGGAGAAACCCTTCCCAGGAACAAGGCTTGCTCCAGCCTTCAGCCTTGCCAGCCCATCCAGCAGAGTTTATTTCATACACAAGACTTCCTGTGGTTTGCTCCTGTCTGAAGGGAAGGCACATTTTGACCTCTCCCACAGCACGAAGTCACCCATCAGCTGGAGTGATGAGGAAAGCCACTAATGCCTTTGCTGCCCACACAAGAAATCATCAAGCCCAGTGCATCATAGTGCTGGTATGGCCCCAAGGAGGAAGGTAACAAACTGTACCACTGCTGGAACTCCTCTGGTGGGGAACTTTATGCTGCTGGGTGAGCTGGTGGTAGGAAAACCAATGATGAAAGCAGGTTAACAGTGTAACTGGTAGTCATGATGCTTACTTGGGACTGCAGGTTGCAATTCAAGACCTTGCTGCAGTCCAGAGAGCATCTTAATCACTCAAACCGAAGCTAAAACTCCTGCTCTGAATTTCAGAGCCCTCATTCTAATTTGGACCTTTCTCCTTGGAAAATCTGCTTTCCATATAAATCCCCAGACACTCTTTCCTCCCCCCAAAAGACCTGTGAAATGTTTGGCCTAAGCACCTCCATGTGGTAACAAATCCCAAAGGCTAATTGTGTGGAAAAGCATTTCCTTTCATCAGATTTAAATTTTCTGCCTTTTAGCATCGACTGCACCCTTTTTCTTGCTTCATGGGAAAGCAATGTTTAATGCACAGAGCTGGAAAGAGCCCAAGACCACCGAGTCGATGCGTGAAGGCCAGTGGGCCTCCAGCAGCTTTAAGCAACTGTTGATGATCACCACCACCACCAAATTCCAAACAGATTACCCAAAAAGGCCAAGGCCAAACCCCTATTTCTAGGCTAGAAAAACAGATTCTTCCAACTGTTGTTATGGTGAGGAATTCAGCTCATTTGCAGATGACAGGCAGAGCAGAGCTGTCAGTCACAGGCAGGGGGAGAACACCCAGGGCTTGGGAAGTTGTACCTTTCTCCTGTTTTGCCTGGGTAGGTGCTAACACTGCAAGCAGCTTTTCAGAAAAAAATGCCAAATCAATCCTCTATTATTTTGAAACAAAGCAGTAGTTATTCTGACTTGCCTCAGCAGCATCTCTGGGGAGGGAGATGCTAGTTTGAGAGTAAGTTGTGTGATGGGCTGCTGAGAGAGCTGGGGGTGTTTAGCCTGGACAAAAAGAGGCTCAGAGGAGACCTTATCACTCTCTACAACTTTCTGAAAAGACCCAGGTTAGGGTCAGCCTGTTCTCACAGACAACCAGAGACAGGATGAGAGGAATTGGCCTCAGGCTGCACCAGGGGAGGTTCAGGTTGGACATCAGGAGGAAGCTTTTCACTGAAAGGGTGGTTAAGCATTGCAATCACTACCCAGGGAGGTGGAATCACCATCCCTGAAACGCCTGGATGTGGCACTCGGTGCCATGGTTTAGTTGACATGGTGGTGTTGGGTCAAAAGCTGGACTCGATGATCCTGGAGGTCTTTTCCAGTCTTGTTGATTCAATGACTGTGGGATGTCTTTGCAACATTAAGAGGTTTCCTCCTTCATCCCCAACTTTGCTTTGTTGTCCCAAGCATCTGCAGGGATGGAAAGTTTCCTGCCTTTGCATGAGGGTATCTGGGCTCTGCAGAGCTCAGGCAGAAGCACAGAATTTGCCCCTGCTGGGACAGTGACACAGGGTTTGGCTGGACCAGGCTGGACCAGGCAGAGGATGCCCTTGTACCTCCCTTGCAGCCCAGCCACTACCAACAGGGATGACATAACTAGCTGATAATCCCGGTGAAATTGCAATTGAAAATTAAGCATTACCACCCAAATCCTTTGCTGTAGCAATGTATAGGGTGAGCTTACAGCAGATTAGTTGGCAGCTCCCAGCTATCCCCTATTCATGTGCATAAATTGCACTTTTAAAAAACATCTGTTCCCGTAACCTGCATCCTTGGATAAATCAGCACTGCTTTGCTCCCTTCTCTGGGAAATGCATATGGTGTGCAGGGGGCAACTGCTCATCAGAGGCAGGCAAGCTCTGGGGTAAATCCCTTTTTTATTGTCTCTAGATGTAAGCAGAGGGCTGGAAAGAAGGCAGCTCAGAAAATACCTGGCTCAGAAAACACATGAAAAAGTGGTGTTGGGGAAGTTATCTGAAGGGTGGCAGCCTGCCCAAGGCTCAAATCTTCTTCCATTTAAGTCAGTAATCATGAATTTCATCTTAACTACTTAGCAGAGATTTCTTCACAGTGCCTTCTTTCAAAATATTTGGGTGAAAGAAAGTACAATTATGATTATTTTGTAGTTTTATGGCCAAGAAAATGTAACCAGATTATTATAGTGGAAATACTGTCATTCATATCACCGTGGGGACAATCTCAAAGTTGGAGTTGAGGCAGAGATATGAATATGCAATTTTGGGGAAAAGTTAGAAAATACACATTTGGCTCTACAATATAGCCAAACATAGGAATAAGTAAATTTGAAAAGTCAGAGTTCTGAGATTTGTTGTTTCTGTTTCTGAGGGGTTTTTTTGTTATTCATATTTGAAAATGGCTGAATGTACAGTTTTGAATACAACCTCCTTAATAAGTGGTCTGATTTCCTCAAACAAAATTCATCTGGGATAAAAAAATCCAACCCTTTTATTTTATCCATCCTTACAGTCATCTCCACTTTAAAAAAGCTTCCATGCTAAGTTCAACATGAACATCTCTTCTGTGCACATCCCACACAGTTGGATGGGCTGGCTTGTGTGTTCATAACCTCAGCAGTTAAAATTTTGCTTAAAAACAATTTGTCTAGAGAACTCTGGAACAGCCACGTTTCTTGCCTGCTGTACTCAGGCCTCAGAGCAAGGTCTGTTTGCATTCACATGTCCTTAAAGGCAATATTGACGAGTTAAGGAAAGGTAGAAGTGGAGAAAGGCATCAAACACTTGACAATAATGCAGGAATAGAAATTTCAATACAAGACCGAAAAAGAGCTGCTCTACTCCAAAGAAGCAGAGAAGGAAGTGGAAGCAGCAGCAAAAGTGCAGACAAATGCTAAGGCAGCCTCTACATGCGGAGGGGGAGATGGAGGAAGAAACTGACCTACAGGTTCTGTTTGTTGTCAGCTAAAACCAGCAGAAGACACACAGACAATTTTCCCATCCCAGTTTATTTCCCTTTCTTTATGCTTATGATACATGTACCGATCAACACAATTTTAAACAACTCCTGAACTCTTGCATAAATTCAAGTTTTACAGTTAGTTTGGAGGGAAAAAAAAAAAAAAAAACGGTAAGTGTATGAAACCAAAATATTTATACAATTGATTTCCTTACGAGGGTGGAGGTGATTCTGATGTGTTTCTCTCTAACAAAGAGCCAGATGGATATTATTTTTTACCTCAAAGGGTAAAATTGCTTGACGAAGCTTGAGGTGGGGGTAGAACCCACATTCATCTCTGAGGTACCTTCAAAATAATTTCCTTCTGCTTTTTCTGTTGCCTTCCCACTGCTTTTTCCCAACTGCCTTCTATAAAGGGGCCTGCGCTTGTGGCATCCCCCATATGGGGGTGGAGGGGCTCACCTGGGCTTGTCAAAACCCACTGTCCCTTCTGTGCTGGACTGGGACAGTGGGTTTGATTTAGTTCAGTTTGTTGCACAGTTTTGCATGCTCAAATTATGGAAAATTGCACAACAGGCTCAGTTTGATTTTTTTAGAGGGATTGAGAGGTAATATGGAAAACAAAACGTCAAGAATCCTCTGTGACCCAGGTTTCCTCTCCCACATCCCACGCTGCAAATGTTTCATGTCCTCGATTCAGTTTCTGGGTCGCTCTGGCACTTCTCCCAGCTCCATGAGGAACTCAGCATGGGCACCAGACCCTGCTCCATCACCCCACCCTGCTAAGGCACCCCCAGCCCCACATGGAGACTGGTTTGGCTGGGGAGTGTTTTCCAGGTGAGTGTGCAGGACCACCCTGCTGCTGGCAATAGCAGAGCTTTCCTCCATCTCATAGGACTAAAGATTTCACCCAAATATCTTTTGCTGTTCTCCATTCTAGGGAGAGAGGGATGTCTGTGGGAGATGGCAATACTGCAGGAGTGACTCCAGCAATGCTGGCTCTACCACAGCCAAGAGACAAACACCTTCTGCTCTTTACCCCTCAAACTCTGGATAATATTTACAGTACTGCCCTCAATGCATTAGTGAAGACGTTCCCTCACATCCACTGCTTGCCAAAAAGCAAGTAAATTTAACTCAGTGATTCAATTCAAAGCAGTTTGAGTCATCTACATCCCTGGTTCTGAGTGTCCAGACACCACATCCAGCCACACAGGCATTAATAAAGCTTTAAAATAGACCATTGATTCCTCTAGACCTGAAGTAACACTGAAGTTTGATCCCAGCTAGGCAAGAGACCCAGCAGGGACAACCTCAGCAAAGGGGTGCAATGCAGGTGGTTTTCCTAATGTATCTCCAAGTGGTGGTGGCTGGGTCCTCCTGCTTTCCTGGAGCCTGTGGCTGGGGAGGGGCACTGGAGATGCTCTGGCAGTGCCAGTGATCCTGCCTTGCCTGGGCTTAGGTGCTGATAAACAGAGGATCAATTATTCATCAACTAAAAGGCAGACTTCTATTACAACAGATGTTTCTCCGAATGTTTGACGCTGCCCATTAACTCACCCTTTAATTTTAATTGCTTAACTAATGGCTGTGTTCAAGGTTAAATGAGCTTAAATCTTTATTCTTTTCTTGTGCTGCTTAATACAAAGATATTGGACTAACAGGGAAAAGGGATGGAGAAGGAACCAAGCCAAGTAACATCTTTGACCAGACACAAACAGGCAGCCAGTTTATCCTCCACATGCCTGCCTAGGGATAGACACAACACTTGGACATGTTTTTCTTGAAGCAGAGAAGTGATGGAAGTGATGGAAGGATCCCTCAGGCTGAAGGTGTCGTAGGTTTGCAAAGCCAGGCTGAACCTGGGACCAGAGTCAGGAAGGAGGTGGCTTGGGGTGAGCATCCTTCCTGAAGCCAACAGAGAGATGAAGTGCCTGCTCAGGGAGGTGAGAAGTGTTTGAACATGCTGTTTAGGTACCCTCCAAACCAAGAATTCAGCTTATAGGAGTAATTTAGGTTTGTAAGTCATGGAAGTGATGGCCTGGTGTGGCCAGGCTCCTATGCTTCCTCCTTTAAATATTTATAGCCCATCTGAAGAGTGGAGTTTCCTCAGCAGGCCATCAGGGCAGGAGCTCCAAAGAAAAGTAGAGGTTCACCTCACTGTTTGGACAACAAGGAAGGATCATCTCTCAGAGGATACAACCTGAAAGAAGTGCTGGGCTGCAGGGCAGAGGACATGGTCCTTACCTCACTTGTAGCCACAGTCTCGCTATGTGCCAAGCCAGTGTTTACCATGCATTTTAGCTCTACAGCTTGGTGTCCCTCTAGGAATGAGCAAGGTAGGTGCTGCTAATACCACAGAATGAAGCATGCCCTGTCCCCCCCTGCTCCCCACCACAGGCACAAGGATGTCCCCAGAGCAGGACCTCCCTGCCAGAATCAGTTCTTTCAAGTCACACCAGAATAAAAAAAAAAAAAGATGCATCTTGGAGAGGTCACATCACCAGGCAGGAGGCTTTTCCTCAATTCAAGCAGGTTCAGATACCTTTGGCATCACATCTGTTGACATAATTCAAGAATGTGTTCCACCATTTTCCTAGCACGGCCCATGATTTAGTTTGGATTACTAGATCTACTCCCCCCCAGCACCAGGAGGAACAATGGGAGAGGCAGGACCAGACCCAGCACTCCTCAGCCCAGTCAGTAGCAGCACCACAGCACCTCCATCTCAGGAGAGGGACTTGACACACACGGTCGAGAAAAAACACCTTATTGTCACCTTTTCCTTTTTTATTATTTTTTTTTTATTTTATCTTACCACACTAAGGACATGAGGGAAGGAAAGAGGAAGCAGGCAGACAAGTAAGCTTTTTTTTCCCCAACATAGAGGAGAAAAGGAAGCACATCTCTTTCCTTTCTGGCTTGCTTTCCTTCCTTTTGTCCCTCTCTCAAGAGGTGAAGGAGCAGAGATTAATGCATTCCATTTTCCAAGTTGTTCTTGTCCCTTAGGATATGTTGGTCCAGACAATTCTTGTCCATTTAGTGAATAATTTGGAGACTGAAAGGTGAGCTGAACCCATGCCAGGAGTAGGACCTCATCTCTGCTTTGCTGATGTAAATCTGGCTCAATTCAGACGTTACAAAGCAGGCTCTAACACTGTGTTTCTACTGGGATTTTGTAAAATTCTCTCAGTAACACCTCTCAGTAAGATTCAGGAAACCAAGTCCCTTTTTTTTGTCTGGGAAACGCTGAAGGTTATTTGGGATGGGGCTCTGAGCAACCTGACCTAGCTGAAGATAGGATAAAAGGACACATAGCAATAGGAAAAACAGGAGGTATGGTTTTAAGCTGACAGAGGACAGGTTTAGATTAGATATTGGGAAGAAATTCTTTACTGTGAGGGCAGTGAGGCACTGGAATAGGCTGCCCAGATACGTTGAGGCTGCCCCATCCCTGGGAGCATTCAAGGCCAGGTTAGATGGGGTTCTGAACAACCTGGTCTGGCAGAAGGTGTCCCTGCCCATGGCAGTGGGGTTGGAAATAGATGGCCTTTAAGGTTCCTTCCAACCCCAACCATTCTATCATTCTGTGAAGATGCCTCCCTTCTCCTTGCTGGACGGTTGGACTGAATGATCTTTAAAGTTGCCTTCCAACACAGACTATTCTCTGATTTGCCAAGGAGGTTATAACCAGTCACTTCACTATCATGCATCAGCCACTGCTACTATCATGAACTGGAGCATGCCCAGGGCTAGTTGTCCATGTGGGAAGAGGGAAAGCCATTAAAGGACATCAGCCCATCCCCTGTTGTCACAATCAAAGATACACCATACCTGTCAAGATCAGGGCTGGCTGTGGTTAAACATTCCTATGGACAGTTTAACATGAGATGAGATGAGATGCTCTGTCCTTTGTGACAGAGTCTCCTCTGCTACAAATCAGTACCAAGGAAAGACAGCTGAAAACCTGTGGCCTTCCAGTTCTGCATGCAGCAGGAATGTTTCCCAGCCCTTCTTCTCAGCTAAGCTATTATAAAGTGGAACAAGCCTCTTTAGCTCAGTTTCTAAACTGAAAAGAAGTTCTTAGTTTAAGTTGCTTTTTTTTTTTTTCCCTCTCTCCCCCAAGCAGGCTCACAAGGACATCAACTCATTTGATTTTGGCTCCAGCTCAGCAGCGTTCGGTAGTGACAACCATCAATCCTGCCAGACAGCCGATGGCACAGACTGCTCGGAGTGGGCGATCTCCGTTTTTTTTGCAGCTCCACTGCAATTTGCGTGGCGGTTCGACGCGGGCTGGCAGACAGCCAGGCGCTCAGCATCCTCCTCCCACCCAGAAAGGTGTCTCTGCAGAGCAAGGTGCCGGGGCTGCGCCGCGGCTGCCAAGACCACGGCGTGAACCGTGCCAGTCCTGCAAATAGACACCGGAGCACAGAGCTGTTAATCCTACACACTGTGGTGTTGCAAAGTTCACCACAGAGAGGGTGCTTTTTTTCCTCCTCCTCTCCCCCCCCTCCCCAAGTTCAGCCTGAGTAGTATTAAGCTTGAGTTTATGGATGTAGCCCAGTTTTTGGCAGGCAAGGGGAAGGTTGCACCAAGCAGTGGCAATGTCGAGGTCCGGTTACTGGCTTGCCCCTACCCTTTGGTGAATATTGGGTTTCTGAGTGCAGAAGTGAAAGTTTCATTCTTTGTTCTTGAACTCATTCTTTCCATCCCAAGGGCCAGTGGAATGTAATCTCTCCAGATGCCAGCACCTCTTAGGAAATTGTAATATAGCAGTTATGCCTTGTAAGTGGCTTATTCATACATGGAGAAAATAATAGTAATATCCTTGGGGGATGGTTTTTAAACAGTGTACAGTGACACAATCCAAGGACAGGTGGGATTTACTTCAGCAGAAGTCTGTCCCCAAAACCATTCATTTACAAGAGGAGCAGCAGAACTGGTGCTTTGTCTTTTACTCTTAGTTTGTTAAAAGGCTTTTCTTTCTGTTTTAAACCATCAGTGCTTCCTTCCTGGGGAAGGAGTCAATACTTTTAGGGTTACTGTAAATAATCAGTCAGCTGAGCAAATTTTCCTGTCCACTGACACTAACAGATTCCATGAGCTACCAGGAACTTGATCAGCTTTTTTCCCCTCTTCCTACTTTTATAACAAAACAAAGATTTGCCAAACGACCCTCTTTGCAGCAAAGTAAAAGAAATGGATGGTGATTCCAGGGAGCATTCTCAGAACTCTCATTGACCAACTCTGAATTAAGGGGTTTGTCAGGCACACAAGGCACACAAGAAGAACAAGGGAGCCCGAAAAGCCAACTGACAGATTACCACACGACAAAGCTAAAAGGGAAACCAAACCCTGCCAGTGTGGCTGCCCACAGAGCCTGCCAAGAGCCAGATGCTGCCACGGGGTTAATATCCTCCAGGGCTGGGGAACCAGGCACTTCCCAGCCTTCTGAGCTGAGAACAGGGGCATGGTGAGGCAGCTGTGCACCCCAACATCATATCTACATAAAAAAGCCTTGAGAGGAATAGGCAGGTCTCTTCAGAAAAAAAAAAAAAAAAAAAAAAAAAAAAAAAAAAAAAGGAATTAAAACAAAGCCCACCAGGGAGGGTATCTGCTTCTTACTCAGAAACTCTATTGGGAAAAAAATAAATAAAAAGCTGGGGGAAAAATAATTGGAGTCCTTCTGGGTAGTGCCTTTCCTCCTTATGCAAAGCAAACTGCCACTGGCAGCAAGGGGAGAGCAAACAGGTCAGGCAGGGGAAGAAATGACACACAGCAAGGGAGTAAGCAACACAGTTTGCAGAATTAGGAACCAAACACACGTATTCAGGAGCCCAGCACTCACCCTGCTCCAAGCAGACTTTTATTAGTAACCAATCCCGAAGGTCTGTTGAGATTCTGCTGAGAAAAGGGCAAGTTAACACAGACGCATCGGTGTTAACATTACCCTTGAATGGAAGTAGCACAAACACAAAATATTTGTTTCGCTGCTACTGTGCAACATCTGTTCCCAATGACTTACTCATTCCGCTCTCTCCCTCCCGCGGGGTTTCAAAGTACACAAGGAAGAGGGAGAGGCTCGCAGGTACTGACGCCGTGGTGCCCGCTCGGATGTTGTGCAATGCCAGAGCCTCTCGTGGGCAAAATTCTGCACCGCTGAGCTGGAGTTTGTCCCCACGCCGGGGCCGAGCCTCGCAGGATACAGCCAGCAATCCAGGCACTTTCTATTTTCTGCAATTTGATACTGCCACACGTGAGAATCTGTGAGGATGGCAAACCTGGGGACTTTCAACTGAAAGGCTGCCAATGTAATACTTTCCTTAGCAGATTTAAAAAAAAAAAAAAAAGAGAGAAAAAAATTTAACCAAAAAAAAAAAAAAAAAAAAAAATCAGACTTCAACCCATTTTTTTGAAACCAACTGAATCAGTCAGCTTTTGCTGCAGTGCCAGAAGCCAGAGATGCAATAAGAGCTCTCACTACATCTATTTTCCTTCCACAGAACCCTTTAACACCACACAGTTGTAAAAGCTAAGGGAGTTTGTGCCAGGTCATGATGTGGAGACAGGCTCTCCCAGGGAAACTCCCTGCACTGACATTTTAGCAACAAGGCTTTTGGATATGTCAACTTGAGAGGAGAATGAAGAGATCCAGATATCATGACTGTGCATGAGATCAGCCTGGGGGACAAATTCAGGTTTTGTAGTTACATTCCTGATATCTCCCCACACTCCCCTGTGCTCCATCAGCTGTGCACAGCCACAACGCATACCCTGAAGACACAGTAAACAGAGAAAAACACACACAGAAAAGCATCTTTTGAAATAACATTTCCAAGATAAATCTCCTAAGTTTCCATATTCCGAAAGCAGTTGACATTTTTTGTTGAGTTTGAAATAAACGAAACAAAAAGCTAGAATTTCTGATTTGGAGGTGAACACAAAGCATTGCAAGAACTTGCCAGAATGCTACTGGAGGCACAGTGAACACCATCAGGAAGTCACTGTGCTCATACCTAACTTCAGAGCAGTGCTCAGTAAGTTTTGTCATCTTTTGATGTTTGAAAATACTGTAGAACAAAGTGTTGTCTGATCTTCTAAATTCTGGTTTTACAAGCAGCAGGGCTTTAAAAAACCTGAGCCCAATAAAACAGGTGGCTTTTTTCTTGGAAGTCATGGATAGCTTTTTAGCCTAATTTTAGGGGAAAAAAGGGTTTCTGATTCTGCTGATGGTGAAAAGTTAAATGCAGCCGTTGGGAGTATTTCAGCTTCTCTGCCCTGCTGGAATTTGGGGCTGCTGGGAACCAGAGCACCTCGGTCTTGTTACGCCAGTGACAAGAAGCAGCAGCACTATCACCATAACTTTAGGGTCAGAGATCTGTTCTTTGCTCCAAAATTGATCACACCTTTTGTGTTCAAGTCTACAACCTCAAACTGTAGCCTCCCCAAAACTGTCCTCATCCAGTGGGTACAGAGCCTGGCTTTCTTTCTCTCCCTCTTTGGACAAGTCTTGCCCTGGCAGAAGGGGATCCCTCCTGGCCAAGCACCTCTATCCCTGACTTACTGCACTAAATGGCATCACTGACTTCATCTCCTTTCCTTCCCCAGCTTCAAGAAGTTCCAGACAAGACCATATCAAGTGCTTGAGGCTGTACCACCTCTTGATACATGGAGCTGAATGGAATTCAGTGCTCCACTTTCATGGCACTGAAACTAGGATTGGATTTCAGCTGAATGGCTCAACAGAGCTCCCTCAGACCTGCTCCATTCCCTGGTAAATTTGAGCTTAAGCAAAATTCTCACACTCCCTGAGAGGCATGGAGGCGAAAGTTTTTCTGCCAGGTGTAGGAGAAGCACCAGGAGACAAAGTGCTGCCCAGACCAGGGAGTGACTGAGCAGGACTGATTAATCCTGCTTCACCCTTCCATCAGCCCAGTGCAGAGCAGAGATATGGGCACCTGCAGCACCAGGTCTCACAGCACCAGGTGCTTCTCTGCACTCCCCCAGCAGCCCCAGATCCTTTTCCCTCCAGCAGTGATTTTCTCCACCACACTCTTGCCAGCTGAAGCATTCAGATCTTACCAGGCCAAAGGCAGGAAGGACCCTCACATTCACTGCCTCATTCACTTGCCAACACCACCACAGGCTACCCAGTCCCACGCTGGTCCAGCCCCAGCCCAATAGGTCTTACAAGGTTAATAACCCCTGGTGTACCCTGGTCCCTGTCCCCCTTTTCCTAGCATGCTCTATCTGAATACCCCTGTTTTGAATGAATGCAAGAGAAATTACTTTCATTAGTAAGAGGCTAATGAGGTTATTTCTGAAGTCAGAACCAGATGATCAGTTTGAAAGCTACAAGAAAGGGAAGGCAATCTCGCTTGGGGTTTCCCCTCTACACTTTTAAAATTTTGAGTTGTGTTCATTAAAAAGAGATCAAAATTCTACCTTAAGCAAAAGCCTAAGACAAGGCCCGGAAGAACACAGCCTACTGCTGGCCAAGCAAGGGTCTGTCCCTAAGAGAGTCCTGAAGAACAAATGCAGCCTTAACCTAGCACGTTTTACTGAAGGCACTTGTGCAGGCACTAACCCAACAGACTGCTTCTCATGCTGGCCACCTATAGATTGCAGCTTATGCCCTGGGGCTTCCTAGATCTTCCTGGATGTGGAATAAAACACCCAGGGGGCTTCAGAATAAGCTCATTCTGCTATTCAGCTGCTTTTCCCAAGACTGCATCCAGGTCCAGTTTATAAATTGGGTCAGTCCCCCCCATAGACCATTTTTACATCTCAGGCATCACACTGACAGTAGAGCCTGCCTCTATATCTGCCTCAAAAGATAAAACATCAGAGCATATGACCTACACTAGATATTAGGGTGAGAAAAAAGGGTTTCTAAGCTAAGGGAGAGGAAAGCATCATGACAGACTGCCCAACGAGGTTCCTACAAGCAGGTTAGACACATATTCCCCAGGTAAAACTAATGGCAAGTTGCCCCTTACCAGGAGCAGGGCAAACCAGATACTAGACAAGGTCTTTTTCCCTCCTGTGCCAATGATTTTGTGCTTATCTTTTGACAGCAACATGGTTAAAGGGTTTGCTTTCAAAACATTTTCCAAAACAAAACTGTTATAAGTATAGAAACCTCTCTGAGGAAACGATTAAAAGGAAAGCAACTTCTTCTGACAGCTGATTAGACATCAGAAGGGTTGAAACCCCAATCAGTGTGACTATTCCTTGTCTACTAAATCTAAGATATTTTTATTTAATTTACAGAGCAAGAAAGAGAGAAGCTTTTGCTTCTCCAAATGTCACTTGTCCTCTATGAGCTAAAGACACCTTCCGGTACATGAGAAATTTAATGTTCCTGGTCCTCTTTCAGTGCTCATTGCCACAACCTATTGCACAGATGCGATGGATTTTTGAACACAACATCTATTATGTTTCCTGCCAGAGGCTCAAATGTGTACAGGCATTGAAAACACGTTGCCAGGTAGTTACTTTTTATACTGACTCAGTATTTGTTGGCAGTCGCTGCCAAGCATTACTTGATTCTTACCAATAGGTTGGAAAGTCAGCACTGCTAATGAAATTCTTCATGTTATCTGAAAGATCACCTTCCCCCCATCCCAGAGTAAAATTTGAGTGATTCTCACACTCAAAGACCTACCCCAAGGAATTTGTGATACCCAAGGCAGAACTGGCATCACCCCTCCTGCCCCGCACAGCGTTTGTTCTGCAAAATCCTGCTGCACTGGAGCTGTCTTATGGCCCCGCACGGGAATCCATCCCCTTATAGCCCCCACCTTGGAGAGCTTTATACCCTGGTGCTTTTCAGTCCAAGCACTCTCAGCATGACCTTGGGAACGAAAATGGCACCGTCTCGTTCCCATCTTGTGCCAGCCAGGAAGCGCAGTGCCTGCCAAGCGCCGGCCAGACACCGCAGAAACATCACAAAGTGCGAGGGAAGTTCTTCCCTCCCAAAGCCAAATCAACCATTTGATAATTAACCACCCGGGGCCGAGCCAGACGAGCCCCGACGGCGAAGGTGAAGCTGGCGATGCTCGCACACAGGACCTGCGCCCCGCGGGGAGGCTGGGGCTGACCCCGGCCCTCGCCGCAGACACCGCGGCAGATGTGCCGGGCTTCCCCACCGTCTCCCCCTTGCCTGGCAGATGCTGGCCTCTCTGGGAAAGCGCTAAATGGATTCTGCTGAATCACTGCAGCAGATGGTTCGTAACACCACCTGGATAGCACAGAAGAGAGAGAGAGATAAAGAAGGTTGGGGAACAGAGAGTACCTAGTGTGTGTGGGCTGAGTTATCCCCAGGGATAAGTAACCTGTGGATAAGGTCGGCATCTGGACTTTTGTTTTCCCAAATTTCCGTGTTATTAAGACTGGGAACATCAATTTCCTAGCAATTCTATCCTGAAATCTACAACATATATTGTTTAAAACTCCCTTGGGAAAAGCCTTCAAAACCCACTGGGATGCCGGAGCCCACCCTTTGCCACTGGGAAATGCTGGCAGCACTGCCTGGCCCAGGTTGCTTTGCTGGTGGGAGCATTAGCCTTCATACCTGCCTGTACCTGGCTCCTCGAGCTGGAGTAGGGCACAGAGGAGCCTGATGTGCTGGAGGCCAAAGAATATTAAGAAGGATTTAGTGGAGGTTGTTGAGTTTTTGTTGTTTGAGGGTTTTTTTAGAGCCAGGTTGGCAAATACTTCAGTTTTCTGCAACAGATCATTTTGAAAGGGCAGGGGAGCCAGCTGTGTAGAGAAGCGAGCAGCTGTATGACAGAGAACAAACAGGAAACAGGTAACAATAACCAACGTGTTTGCTTACTCTCCTCCTGTTAAACACCAGGTTTTTTATTTATTTATTTTTAATTGGAATGAAAAGAGCATGCCAGGAAGAGCAGAGGGCTACAGCACATACACAGAGGGTGCTGGCTTGGAAAGCACTTGACATCCCTCTGAAGTGTCCTCCCACCCCTGAAAAGTAAGAACCTGGGATCCCTTGGTCTGATTGTCAGGAGACAACGCTGCCCAAAGCTGCTCAATCTGCAGCACTTGCAGCTGGGTGTCCCCGGCACAGAACACCAAGTCATTTGAGGCAGAGCTGCTCTCCAGGCAGTCAGTCACAGCTCCCTCCTCCTCCTCCCAGGACAAGGTGTTTTCACATACCAACTGCACTATAGGCTTGACTCCATTTCACTTGAGCCCAGCTTTCTCCTACATAGGCTGTTTTTGCTGGGTCACACCTGCCATTGATTCCCTCAGAAAACAGCTGCTGTTTCATGTTCTGCTGTTCACCTTGCTCAGCACAATGGTGCAGAAAGACACTCGTGGGCAAGCGAAGCTCAGGGTGGCATGATCTGACCTCAAACACAGTAGAAACTGGAAGGTGACAGTACTGCCAGCCAGCTGGGCAACAATACAAAGATCCCTCTATTCCACATACCCACTACTTCACATGGGGGACCATGCTCATTAAATTCATACCAGAATTTAATTAATTTAAGCAATAAGTAAGATCCATTCTCACAGTGCTTCCCCGCAATGTAGAATCCAAAGCACCAGGGACACTCTTATGGGTCAACATGAACTCTCCTCATGCTTCAGAGGCCCTTGATCCAAACCCAGACCCCATCACCTAAGCCAGAAAAAGCCATTTCTCTGTGGTCTTCAGCTGCATGGCAGCATTTGGCAACACATGGCCAGATGCACCCGGATAGCCACAGCCACATCTGTGCCTACCAAGGCCAGACCACTTCCAGAAGGCATTTACACTTCAAAACAAAAGCTAAAAATAAACAAAATCATTTCCCAACACTCATCCCAAGGAGAACCAGGCTTTGCAAGGGCAGCACAAACCCAAGCTGCTGGCATGGGCACAGCTGACCTCTGCCAACCTAAGGAGTCCATGACTTGCTGTTAGCCTGGAAAATGAGAGCCCTTGCGGTGTGGGATTAGGACAGCAGATGCTCCTGGGGGTCACCCCCTTTCCTGTAGGTCGCAGGATCACTCCCAGTGTGGCCATGAGCTGGCAGGCAGGGAATCCAGCCTGGAGCAACCCCATTGCTTATTTGGTACATACACAGCCTGCACACCCCCCTTCCCAGTATCCGCTTAGTGGCCTGGTTTCTTCTCAAAGCTTTTTATATTTCACATTCCTAAGATTTAATTATGTTATCAGAACAACAGGCATCGGGATTTGGAGTGCCAGAATTCACATTAGCAATTGCTATCAACAAAGAAAATGGGCACAGCATGCCCATGCCAGAGGAGATGTGGGCTGCTCTCCTCAATCTACTCACGGTTATTTATAGCCTGTTTGCAAGCCATCCACCTCCCAGGTTTAGCTTCAAGCTTGCTTCTTTCTGAGCACCCTCTCCCTCAAAGAAAAACCTTTTGCCTCCTCCTTCCCCAGCACTGCACTCAGATTCAGGCAAATTTATTTAATTTTTTGAGGGGGCAAGGGCAAGATAAAACACCTTTGAATGTTCTTGCATACATCCACAACAGCAGAAAAGACTGGAAACAGAGTGCCACAAATAAGCAGCTGCAGGGACACCCAACTCTCAGCAGTAGAAATTAAAAAAAAAAAAAAACCTAAAAAATATATATATTTATAGTTTTTAACACTTCACCACATTGCAGCAGATCACCACGTATCTTCAGCAGCTTTCAGCCCTCCCCACAGATGGGGATGCAGGCACAGGATCTCTAAGGAAGGACACGTGCTTGAAGGCAAGAAATACCCACCTATTTTGAGATGATTGGGAAGAAACCTCTACATGGTAGCTAGAGGGGAGCAATAGCTGTGCCTCCACACCAGCATTAACTATAACCTGCTCACCCTTTAACCAGCACCACTTCGAGGCAGTCCCATTCTGCCAGGTCTTTTTGCTTCCAAATAATTAAGAGACACAAGACACAGTGCCTATGGCACAGGTGCAAACCTCCCCACCAGCTTACAGCCCTCCCCTGAGCAGCAGCCAGCAGGGACAGCTCCTGCCTTCTTCCTCCCAGTCCCAGATCCTGCTAAGATGAGCCCAAGAACTGAGGCAGGTGTTATGAGCAGTGGGTCAGAGCTCAGCTCCCTGAGGCTGGGAGAGATTCTGCACTTGAGAGAACATCCTGATGCAGTTATCCAGCCCTGAGCTGGGTCAGCCCGAGGGATGTCCTCACACACCACGTCATCCCTGTGCTCACAGCTCTGTCACCTGGCCACCAGCCCCTGCGTGTGCCTGCCACCAGCATCACTCCTGGCAGGGCTGACCCACAGCTCCCCCGGGGCACCCAGGGAGTGCAGAGCCCCTCCAAACGGCCCCAAAAACCCTGGTCAAAATGCAGAAGTGCTGCTGGGCTACGTCCAGCCCAGTCACTACGGAAATGCTCAGTCAGGCTCTGACTGAGACACGGCAGCTCCTTACACGCCTAAAATTCCAGATGGCCCTGAAAAAGAAAGAAATCATTAGAGTATATAGTAATAAATGCTTTTAAAGCGGCAAATTATAAAATACTTGCGATTAAGTAAAGATTAATCACTATTAATGCATAATAAAAAATCCCAAACACCACACCCCTTCTGCTAAAGGGGGGAGGAGGCTCAAGCTTACAATTCTAGCACGTTTTATTTCATGTAAATTTATAAAGACAACAATCCTAGTCACGATTGTCACATTGTACAGCACATACCAATACAGTTGCAAACAGAACTCCACGCAAAACTAAGCGCTAACAGTAGCCTGAATCACTCTTCCTGCGATTGTCGTATCTAGACTAACAGTATTACACTAACACTGAAGGAAAAATAGTTCACTATAAAACAGTGATAGAACATTTTTATAAAATATATTCCATTCCAATAGCTTTTCTACATACTGTATACTATAAAACTCTCCCACAAAAATTAGTGTCTTTAAATATACATATTTAATCTGAACTGCACCAAGATTAAAAACAATTAAAAATATCAATGATTTTTTTTTTTTTTTTACATTAACTTCACAGTATTTGTTTGTAGTAGAAGACAAATCCAGTGTTTAAAATGCAGAGCAGGACTGTTCCCTATGGAGACAGCAACTGCCCCACAGAGAAATAGTTTATGAAGAGACAAGTGTTAAGTGTGCCATGTTTTAGTACTTCTCTGCAGAGCCATGAACCATTTTGAAAACATGCTCCGAGCTATTGCAACTTAAAAATAAGAGACACACAGAGAAATAGCCAGAAAAAAAGTCACCTTAAGAACAAAAATAAGTGCAAACATTTCTTTACTTTAGAAATTCAAGCTAAGGGGAGTGGGAACACAAATACCAGACTATGAGAACAGTGTGTTCATGATGTAGTCAAGGATGAGAAAGTCTTTTTCTTTCCTTATTTAAAAAACAAAACAAAAACAACTTTTGTCCCATATTCACTGCAGCACAGAGCATGCTCATAGCATCAGTTTAATGAATTATTTCTATACTAAGATCAGACAAAAACTTGTTTCAACTTTTCCCTGCTCCATACACTAATGATGTTCTTATGGCACATCCTATTTTATGATCTCCTAAAAAAACAAACAAACAAAAACCAACAGTAATTGAAGACTGAAATGCAAACAAAAGTGTCACAAGAATGCAAAATTAAGATTACCAGCTTCAGTAATGCTGAGTCTACATTAAACTCTTTACATGTTGCTCAACATGCAAACCCCATTGTTATAAAATTTAAAGTGTAAATTAACTAGTTTTGAAATAGATTAACAGTAATAATTCCACTTCAAAAACAAAACAAAACAAAAAAAATCTAATAAATACTATATCAAGTATCTTCAGGAGAAAAAAATAACTTAATTTTAGTAGAAAGAAAAATAACTTAATTTTACTAGATTTTGTTCAGTGCTATTTCCAATCACAGCAAAAATAGAAAAAGAAAAAAAAAAGAAAAGAAAAAACTGATTAAGTAGAATAAGACCACAGTACCAAAGCCACTTATGCTCAAGATACAGTACTCTCCCACAACTTTCATATGTAACAGGTTCAGCAAAAATATTTTACAGTTGAGAAATTAAACTGAAAACAAACCCCAAAACTATAAATAAAAGCAAAATTTCACATTACATGTACATTCATAGTTTAAGAGATGAATAATAAGAGGCTGTAACAAGTATATCCTGATTTTCTTTAAAGAGGAAGTACTTATTAAAAAAAAAAAAAAGAAGTCAATCCCATATTATTTATGTAGGTAGTGCTCAGTTTTTGGACCAGAAGGGGAAAGGCATTGGGAAGTTTTTTCTTCATAAGATGCAATACAGTATTTTAAGCACAACTTTAAAAAATAATCTAACTCAGTGCTTCAAATTAATTTTAAAATACACGCTTAACTTTCATCAAACAACTCCAGGAGTGTCAAGAAAGCTGGTGAAGCAATGCTAATGCAGCAGGACATTCACACCCCTCAGATATTATTATTATTATATTTCAGTCCCATGTACATGTACCTTGAATGGGTAATTTGACTGGAAGGGAACAAAGTGATATCCACCGACATGCACAGACCAAATGATGATCTAACAGGCACGAAACTGAATAATCTGGAGTAAAACTGGCTATAGTTACAGGCAGCCTCAGTTTACAAACAAACTTAAAAAAAAAAGAAAAATTACCCCCAAAAACTTCCCCTGAAAAGGTGGGACTCGGGGAAAAAGGCCATGCTTTCCCTCCAGTGGTTCATCTTCACGCTGCCTCTTGGGGAACACCAGCTATTGCACACAATTTGGCTCAGAGGGAATCGCCAACTTCATAAAAATAAAATATAATTTTATTTATGCTGCTGGTTTTAGCATGGCAGCAAACTTTTGGGGCAAGACAGCAGGGCATCTCCTAATGCACAAGGTATGAGTTACATCAAACTACAAAACCCCAGCAACCCAGTGTGAGGAGGGGTATTTGGCCACTTTATAGCTGCTGTCCCCTCCAAAGGCAATGGGATTAGCCCCTGGATGTCAATATGGGAATGAAAATGTTCACATATTATACAATTTTTTTGTATGTCCTAGCGTGCATCCTTCGATATTTTGGGAGTGAATATGCTGCAGACAGAAAATGTTTTTCTATCCACATTTTATGCTCAAAAGCAGCTTTTCAGCAGGTCAGCCCAGTGAGGAGGATGGGTGGGAAGGGAAAATTTAAGTCAAGTCCCAAGGCAAAAACTTCTCATTTAGATTTTAAGACCAACTGCAGAACAGTATTAATGGAATAAAGAGAATAAAAAATGACCAGTACCAAAGATGCAGCCAGGAATCCTTAACCCCTTTAAAATTTGGGCCAATTCAACATCTCATCTAGCTCTATAAAATAAAAGTACTCCTGCCCACTCTGCAACGTGTGGACAGGTTTCTCTACACCAAAATGTATTTATATCATAGTTCATCTCTTCAGATGCTTCTCTGCAACACACAGAGGGCATTTGGGGAGCTTAATGGAAGCCAAATTTTTCTCCAGAATTTGTTGATAATTTTCTTTTTTTAAAAAAAAAGGTTAAAATTAAAAAAAAAAAAAAAAAAAAAAGGAAAAGAAAAAGAAAAAGAAAACCAAATCAACAAAACCCTGACCACAAAGCATGTACTTCCAGTGTGAAAATTGGTGCTAAATCATTGCAGAATTACTTAAGATCATTTCACATTAATAATGTAGCATGGGTGCACAAGAGAAGACCTAAAGGACTGTGCTAGGAAGGGAGGGTGGAAGGGGGGAGATGGAGAGGTGGAAAGATTGCATTAAAAGGCCTCTGGAGTGTATACCACTGCATCTTTTAAAGATCATATACCTGAAGTGAATATCACCAAAACAAAATAAAGGAAAGGGAGGAGAAAATCAAAATTAAAATTCAGATGCTGCCTTTTTTTTTTTTTCCTGTTTTGTTTTAAAAGAGTTGGCGGGGGGAGAGGGGGTTGTAGATATTTTAAAAAAAAAAAAAAAAAAAAAAAACCAACCAAACAAAACAAAAGTCACACATCTCAAACAACCAAGGACTTTACAAGGCCACAATGAAATTTGCGGATATGTCTGTACAAATCCCCGGACTGCGTGAAGCGTCTCTCGCACCACTTGCACCCGTGGGGTTTCTCCCTGGTGTGCACGACCGCGTGCCGGCTGAGGTTGTGGGAATACTGGAAGCTCTTCCCACACTGGCCGCAGGTGTAGGGCTTCTCCCCCGAGTGAGTCCTCTCGTGCCTCTTTAGAGTGTACATGCAGGAAAAAGTCTTTCCGCAGAGGGTGCAAGTGGGGACCGACCCGTCGGGGGACAGGCGGGTCCGGGAGCCGTCCTTGTCACGAAAGTGAGAGCTCAGGTGCAGCTGAAGGATGTGCGGGCTCGGGAACACCTTGCTACAGAGGGGACAAATGCAGATATGCCCAGGGGGCACCAGGACACCCGAGGAGATGTCCGAGGAATCCATGTCGTCCTCGCTCTCGTCTCGCTCCTGATCTATATCCTCCTCTCGGGCATGAGAGCTGCCATTCCCCGCGAACATGTGTCCTAACCCTGTCACTAGGCTTTTGGCTGAATTCCCAAAATGCTGACTCTCTGGACTCCTGGCTTCGCTGTCCTCCTGATCTGACAGCAAGTCTTGTTCATCTTTAACAAGTGGCTCGGTACCCTGCTGCTGGCTGTCGGAAGCCAGCTGTCCAAAGACATAGGAGGGGTGTAAGGAATCTCTCCCCGGCACAGGCTTGAAAGACAAATCCAGAGCGCAGTCCACATCACTCGAAGCCAGGGGATGGTTAACAGACCTTTGGGACAAAGGTCCTGTGGAACTATTGACATTAGCCTTTGTTTTTCCAGCTGCTGCGGCGCACGGTTCTGCCTCTGTCGGCACAGAGCTGACACTTATATGATCAGAGGACCAGGCGGGGTGACTGCTGACCTTTTCTTTGCCTGCTGCTCTCTCGTATTCTGCAACGCTGAATTTTTGTTTGTTTCCTGGGTCAAACTCGTGGACCAGGGGCACTCCGGCGTCTAGAAAATGCTCCGCTTTCTCCAAACTAGCCGCCTCATCATTAATCTTCTCTTCCGAACATAATTCTTTATCTTTCAACTTGCCCTTGCAGACTTTCACAATGTCATACATGTGAAGGTAGCTCGCTGCAGCCAGCACATCTTCCACTGGGAGACTGTTGAATTCCAGCTTTCCCTCGTACATGAATTCGAGCAGCAGGCTGAAGGCAGGGGCTGTGACAATGTCACTGTTCAGATGCACAATATCCCTTTTGTCTAACTGGTCCCTGTAGAAAAGATGGAAGTACATACTGCAAGAGGCAAGAACGGCTCTGTGAGCTCTGAATTGAGCTTCTCCAACTAAAACAGTACAGTCACACAGGAAGCCCTGGTGACGCTGCTGACTCAGACACTGCAGCAACTGGCGGCTATGGTCTGGAAACTCCATTCTTCCTTCATAACCTGTTCAAAACAGGAAAAACTTGAATGCTACTGTAAACTAAAGCCTCCTAGCAGCTGTAACAAACAGATCGGCTTTTTGGTAACCCAAGCCAAAGAAACAGCCTTGGAGATAACATTTACTGTTAATTGTCTGTAATAGTTTTATTAAGGGGGGGAGGAAAAAAAAAAAAAAAAACACCAACACAACATGCTTCTCATCCTTTCGCACCTGCTCCGAACAGGAAAAACTTGATTGTAAGTAAACAAAAGCTAGTAAAGCAGCAGCCCCTCCAACCTTTGTTTCTCCCACTAAGCACTTTAATAAAATTAAGCACAGGAAAGCGCACACACACCCCCGAAAAGAAAAAAAAAAAAAAGCATCAACTCCCAGGCTGTCTTCCCAGCAACGCTAACTTGGGGCATCTTTTAATAAAGCATATTCCCCGCGTCACGCACGCACACACACGCACATTTAAACTTTATCCTCAGTCGTTATGCACCGAATCACAACAAAACAGCGGCGGCTGGCGCTGGGGGAGCGGCGGCTCTGCGGGGAGGGGGGCGCAGGGCAGAGGGGGGGAGAGGCCCTGGCCCCCGCACGCCAGAAAGGCGGGGGGGGATAAAGGGGGGAGGAAAAAAAAAACTTTCCCTTGAAGTTATTAAAAGGCAAGGAGGAAAATAAGCGGCGGGAGGGCAGGAGTGAGGCTGCAGCCGGCTGCGTGCGGCGGCAGGGCGCTTACCTTGCGCGGGGTGCGGCGGGGCCGGCCGCGGGCGCGGAGCCGGGCGGGCAGGAGGGAGCGCGGTGCGAGTGCGACCGAGGCGCGGCGGGAGGGAGGGAGGGGGAGAGAGAGGGAGAGAGAGAGAGAGAGAGAGGCAGGCGGGAGGGAGGAGGAGGAGGGAGGGAAGGAGGAGTGCTCGGTTTGCTAATTACACCGCAAGCTGGAGAGTCAGCTGCTCTGACTTCACTGCGATGGAAATGCTACCTCCAGCTGTGCGCCTTTTAATGCCATATGTTACTCCAAATCTCGCTACCAGCCAACCACAGCTTGCTGCCTTTTAAAGTTCCAGCAGCCCCATTTATAGCCCGCGATTAAATCCCACAAACTTGCCCCGAGCCCGCCCCCCCCCCCCTCTTCCCCGACACTCTCGCCGCCACCAGCCCCCAGCCCGGACCCCACCTCCCGCCGCAAAGTTGCTCCCCGCAGCCCGCCGCGGTGACCTTCGCCGGTGCCCGGCTCCGCGCAGCGCTGGGGGGGCCGGCGTGGGGGAAGCACCGCGGAGCCGCTTTTGGGATCTCCCCCCCCTTCACAGCCGCGCTCCCCAACTTTGCGGGGAGGACTTTCCCCCGCCGGGGTGTGGCGTGGCGGCGAGTTTTCCCCCCTCCCCGCGTCTCTCCGCTCCGCGGGTCTCCCCGCGTTACTCACCGGCGGGCGGCGGCGCTCGGCGTCCGCATGTGCGCGGCGGCGGCGCGGGCGCTCCGCGGGCGCGGCGCGGGGCTGTGGCGGAGCAGGTTGTTCGCCGGCCGCTCTCGCGATACTTTCGCTGCTGCCAGCCGCGGGTGCGGGCGAGGGTGCGGTAGCGAGCGGCCGTGTCCCCGTCTGGAGCACACAATGGCCCCGCCGCCCCGGCCAGCCCCGCCGCCGCCGGCCGGTGCGCGCTGCCGGCTGCGCCCTCCCCCTCGCCTCCTCCTCCTCCTCCTCCTCCTCCTGCTGCTGCTGCTGCCGCCGCTGCTGTTGCTGCTGCCGCCCTCCCCTCCCGGCCCCTGCATTAGCAGCGCCGCCGTCCCGCTCCCAACTCCGCTGCGCCGCCGCGGACAGGGCGCGCCCGCCCGGCCGCTGCAGCCCGACGTGCCGCGGGGCAGGGGCAGCGCGGCCGCGGGAGCTGCGCGGTGCCGGCCCCGCCGCGCAGGAGGCGAGGGGCGCGGCGCTTCCCCACTCACACTCACACACACACACACTCACACACCCCGGGTTTATCTGTAGTTGCGCGCCAGCTGATAAAATACCAAACGCCGGCGGATTTTTCAAGATGACCTTTCCGATAGTTGATTTGAATTTTAAATTTTAATTAGCTGTAATCGCATCAAAAAAGTGAGCGCCCTGCGAGGAGGGGCCCGCGGGGTTCCCGCCGGGGTTCCCATCCATGTCGGAGCCGGCAGACGCTGCCGAAAGCCGCTGGGAAGCTGCGGCTGCCGGAGCCCCGGTGCCGCTCCGACCCCGCTGGAAGCGGCTCGGGATGTCGCTGCTCGGGCTTGTCCGAGAGCCTCGGGGCTGCAGGGGGCTGTGGATGGAGGCTCCGGGTCGAGGTGGATGTGGAGGTTTTTGAGGGGTGAATATGAGAGTGCTGGAGGGTAAGAGAGAGTGGAGGGGTAGCGGAGCACCGGGGCACTTCAGAGCTCCCCTGCGAACGCCCTGCGTGGTGCCAGCTGGAGTCTCCAGACTGTGCTTCAGCCTCCAACAAGTACAGCAGGGAAACTCCTTTCCCTTTCCTTCCTCTAGGTTGCCTTGCCTAGATTGTAATATCTCCAAAATAACAACTTTCTTTTCTTTTAGTAACCCGTTTTTTCCCCCACATTTTTTTTACAATGGTAGCATTAGCACCTTAAAAGATCAGATTTAACTTGGATTTAATCTAATTTAATTTGGACCTTTGATATATTAAAGCTCTTTGTCATAGGAGCTGGGGTCTGCATCACCAACTGCACTTTTCTCCCACGATCCTCAACTGTTTGACTCCATTGGCAGTGAATCCCAAGATATTTAGGTGGCTTTGAGCATTAATGATTGCGTTGTCACAAAGCTCTTCTCAGAGTAACACTATTTGGTAATACTGTCGGCCGTAAAGTTCAAATTGGAAAATTCCAGCCCAGAATGTGGAGGTGCCCAGCTCCAGTGAAAGAGTTAAAGGTCCTGGGGTTAAACCTGTCACCATTCAGTAAAGCTGAGAGCTTTATCTATTTGTCCACCATGGCAGACAGGACTGGGGAGCTCTGTCCTTTTAAAGTTGGTGTCATCCTGCAGTCACAGCCTGCACAGGCTCTACCAAAAGTGGAGCAATTTCTTCCCCAAAGTGCAAGTGCAATCTCCATGAAGTTACTCTGTTGATTTGCTAACTTGTGGAGTTTTGTTGTCTTTGTACGTTGGAAATGTTAGGCAGAATCTTGTACTTATATGAATTAGGCTTTGTGGCAGAAATACCTTGTTTTGTTTATGTAATAATTCATGTTACCCTTTCCTCTTTAATAAATAAATTGAGAAAGAAACAGATTACAAAAAAGAACCAAGGTTTTAATTCCTATTTGTGTGCTTTAAGCTAGGTATAATTATCTACAATCTAGCAGTGTCTTATTTTTAGGAAGCCAATTACAATTTCACAGTAAGTCTGTGGTCATTATCGAGTTTGAAGTGTCAGAAAATACAACAGCATTCCCCTTTCCACTAAGTATCCATTTGGCATGTTGCTGGCTTGCTTTTTCAGGACTCAGAAATACTATACTCACCTTCACACCAAGGCAACACTGGGTACAATACAGGTGTTGTACTGATTTAGCTACGGTTGTATAAAATACTGGTAGTACAACTCGCTAATGTAAACAAGCACAAAGTCATTACTGGAAGCAAGGCAACAGGAAGAACTGCCCCAGAAACTTTATTCCGGGAGCCCTGCATTTCTGACAGCCCTCTTGAGAGCACGACAGGGTGAGCAAACTATCTGCTTTCCTCTCCCTGGGCCCTGAGCCCTTTCTCAGGCTGAGGGCTCCCCTCCCACCCAGCCCAGAGAAGGCTCCGTTTTCAGTCCTTCCTCAGTGGAGCAGAGCCAGGCAGAGCTGCTCGGCCAATACAGAGCTTTGTGACGGGTGCCTGTGCTCAGAGGAGATCACAACCACTGTGCCACCAAACATCAGGATGGCTGAATGTGGGTGGGGACTGATGGACGCAGTTGGGAGTGACCATGTTGGGCATCCTTGTGCAGCTGTGTGAGTTCCTGGGTCTGGCTAAAACCCTCCTGAGCTCCAACAAGCCTTTGGCTGCCTATGGAGCTTTCCAGAGTTGAGCAGAAAGCCCAGCTTTAGGGCAGAGAGAGTAAAACATCAGTGGTGCTGGCAGGGCTTCCATTTGCCAGGCAAGGCTAGCCCTGTTCCTGGTTGGTTTTGCTGCCTGGACACCAGCCAAAGCCCACAGAAATTAGTAGAAAAACCAACTGGATCAGGTCCATAAAGCCTGAGGACTCACTTCCATTCTTACCCCTTTGATCCAACAAGAGTAGGTATTTACTGAGTGGGGCCTCTCTAGCCCTTTTTGTTGGCCAGATGCAGAAGCGGTAGCAACAGGTTTTTCATGCGATTTAATCGTTTTCTCTCTCACCGCATTGGGCAGAAGCCTCTTTGTGTTTGTTTCTACATGATTTCAGTGCTTTTATGTTTTGTTTTGTTTTTTTAATAGGACATCTTCTTTGTGATAGTCCAGTTGCATTTCAGAGGGAGAGTCAGGGCCTGAGACTGTCTAATACTTACAGGGTTGAAGCTGTTTTAAGTGCATTGGTCATAGTGAGGTTTATTTGCAGAAGTTCTTCCAAACTTTTTCAAAGGCTTTTTTTTCCCTTGCAGACAGTAGTGAGCAAAAGAGGGAATGCTTCGTTCCCTCTAGTGAAACAGGGAAGAATTTAACCCCAAAAGATGCAGAGCTGGTGGTGGTAAGACAAGGAGCTGCCCTTGGCATCCACAGGACTTCCCCAATTAGCAATCTCCTCCAGCACTTAGCCTGCAGTCAAATCCAAGGTCAGCATTTGGGGCTTGCTCAGTTTGCAGTCAAGTCATAAAAGTGGGCACGACTTTCCCAAAGATCTTTTCAAGCATGTCATCCAAGACTCCAGAAAGCATTAACTTGCACTGCTGCCATTCCAGACATTAATCAGAGCATATATTGCTGACAGTCTCCTCAGCAGTGTGCTTATGTGAGTCGTATTTGTTTTATGGCTGTCCTGCTGATTTCTCCCCGATAACGAGACCCTGCGTGTGCTGCAGTATTTGTGAGTATATATTGGAGCAGCCAGGGCTGTTGTCAAATCATCCTACCAAATGGAGAGGCTGGTGGCACTAAGCTGCATGTATAAATTACATATTGTTCTATTTGCCATAACGGGGCTGTCAATAAGGCTGCATCAATCTAGGAACACGCATTAAAACCAGAAAGGACTCTGCAGAGGTACCACTGGCACAGGTCACATTCGACTCTGCAGTGAGAGCTTGCAACATCCCTGTCCGAGCCAGCCAGTCATTTAATATCACACCTGTACCTTGGCTCCCCTGTCAACATCTGGGGGGCAGCTTCCACTCAGTTATTCATCTTCCATAGTTTCACTCAGCTTGTCTAACCCTTAACTTCTGTTTGGTTTGGGGGTTTTTTTACAGTCTGCAGTGTTCTGTTTTTCTAGAAATAGTGAATGAAGGTACCTTTTCAGCCTTTATAAAGCCATTGCTTTTTCAGTAAAGAGAGCACGCTTCTTGCTTTGCAATGGTGAAGGAAATTTGCGTGGCATTGACAAGGCACACTCCTCTTTCATAGTTTTTTCCTCTTTCACCTTTTTCATCACCCAGGCAGCTGTATTTTAACATTGTGCTTGGGGTTTTTTTGCCAAATTAATTTTAAAATTCAAATAGAATTAAGCATGTTCCTTCCTTTTTAATATTTGTTTTATTTATTTATCAATGCCCAGGAAGGAACATGAGAACCTACATTATTAAATAACAGGTGTATAGAAGTTTGTAGCAGGATATATAGAGAAGGACAGTGAAAGGCCATAAATACCAGTGGACAGTAAGAGACAAAATTGGTGTCTGCTTTGGGACCAGACATAAAATTTATCAGACCCAGACAAAAGTCTTTGAATCAGAAGCTGCTGTATTCTTCAATAAGGGCCCAGTGTAGAGTTACTAATTTCCTATTAAAGGAGGGAATTTAATTGGTGTTTCTCTCTTTGTAAGCAAATAATGCACCGTGTTAGCAATGCACTTTATTTTGGTAACTCCCAGAAGAGACCTTAATACTGCAGGAGTGTTTTGCTAGATTAGGAATAGGCAATCTCAAGATGAAAATACTTGCTAAGCAAAAAAATATAACCTAGAATAAAGGGCTTTATTCTAAATAAGTTCTCATACAACTCTTGCAGCAGTTCCTCAGAAAACACTTCATCCCAGGGCAAACCAATATTACCTCCAACTACTGCCCTGAGCTTTGTAAGGCAGAGATCTGGCATATTTATCCCACTGTCTGCAAAAGGTCTCTTAAGCAGGATCCATTCCTCTCCTGAGACTTGTGGGGTTGGCTGAATGGGATCTTAGAACAAGTGTTGGGTTCCTCATTAGATAAATCAGCAATCTCAGGGCATAAAAGACTGTCTTTTCTCACATGTGGGGTATATAATATCAGTCTTCTCTTTTGCTTTTCCATGAGGTTTCCAAATCAACCTAGCCTGTGTACAAACAAACAAGTATCCCAGATGCCTGTGAAAATAAGAAAATCCCAATCATCTCACTTTTCTCCATTGCCTGTACTAAAACCTGCTTGTTACACAGTTCAGACTATCATGGCTACAATATTTGTTGGTGGTTTCAGTGATACCCACTCCTGCCCTCCCAAACACATCCCCATAGCTGCAGCAATCACCTCTGCTATTCCTTTATCCTTTTATCAGTTACGGAGTCAAAACCAAGCTGCCTGTTCCCACCTTCAAGATCCTCTGTAACTTGGAGTGCTCACACTGGCATCATCTTCTAATCCTATTCCTTACCCTCCTAGGATGTTTTTCTCTTCCCTCACCCTTGTATCCTTTTTGCGCTGACCCCTTCAGCAAAGGCAAGTCTTGCTCTTTGCCATGCCTCAATCTCACCTTGATGCTCACAATGTAGACAGAGGAGCTGCTATGAAGATTTTGGTGACACTGGATAGGAAGGATTTTGGGGTGGCTGAGGGAGCTCTGTGCAGAGAGAAGCTGAGCTCAGTGGGCTGTCCCTGCTTGACTCCTTTGGAGCCTGAATTCCAAACCTGTGCCTCTGAAAGCAGCCCAGCCCCAGGTATGGAGAGAGAAATGGGAAGCTGGGGATGAGAACAGCAATACAGACCATTTTTCCAGTCAAATTGAGCTGCTTTTGTCTCAGAACTGTACAGTAGCCATCACACTTCACACAGGTTGCTCCACTTCCCTCTGATGTATTCCAGGTGGAGGGGAAGTCCAGAGAATGTCATGTAAGAAATGCAAATAAAAATGTCTTTCTAGACTTCCTTCTCTTATGTTCTGTCTGCCAGAACCTTCGCTCCCCTCTTTTACTGTTTTGCCTATGGATGCATTTTATGCTTTTATGTTGCTCTTCTGGTAAAAGAAGAATTACTTGCTGTGAGTTTACATAACTTGCCTTTTACTGCTCTGGAAATGAATGTGGGACTTCAGTCTTAATTAGACTTTCAGTGTAAGTCCTGCTTTAATGAATCACTGAAAGATGTGAATAACATTAAGCTTCAGAATGTGGCTGGAGAGTTGGATACCTGAAGCTGGTCACCCGACTGGGTCTGTGGGAGGACGAGCATTTAGTACCGAGGTGAGGGTGCAGTGAGGGGGAACGGACTGCCTGAAACCTGAGTAACTTTGAATTTAGCTGCAGGTACCTGTGGAAGAGTTTTGATTTCAGAGCCCGTACTTGTGTACTCAACACTTTGCTCCTGCATCGTGGCTTCACAACAAAGCAACACACTTCACTGCATCAGGAAGTTCAGGCTGCAGTCTGAGATCCAGGCTATCACATTACCGAGTTCCTCTTGCAACGTAGGGACCAGCCTGAGCTCCACCTGCATCCACAGAGGAGAAGGATTTCAGTAGTTTGCTCCTGGAAATAAAGTGGGATGGTAGAGATGTCAGAAAAGCCTTGGGAAAAAAGTACCGGCTCATTAAGATGTACTCCCGATGCTTTTGCAAAGTGTCAGTCTCATCTGGTGAACATGGTGACACTTGCTAAAGAGCAAAAGACACTCAGCACCACACTTAACCTGGAGACCAGCCCGTAACAGTTGATAAGTGAAAGGAACAACCTGGAATGGTGATCATGTCGGGGACCTGCGGGTGTCACTGGTAGGATGTCACCAGGTCACAGCAGAGTGGGCTGCGTGGAGCACTGTCATGGAAATGGTGCTGGTGGCCATTTGCAGACAAAGGGGTTTTGTAGAAGCTGGCATGACAAGGAAAGGCTCCTTTGAAGAAGACAATGAAGGGGACAAACTAAAAGTAAAACTAAATGGACTGGGAGAGTTGCAGAAGTAGCAGTGGTTTTTTACACCTCTCCTTCTTGTCTGACCTTCATGACCCAGACTTGATGATGTGCCTAGGGGGTCCATCAGTCTGGTGTGACTATAGAACCCAAGGTTTTTGTAGCCAGCAGTGTACATGGTGTGATGTGCTGCTGCTCATGCCTGCCTTTAATTCCATAGTCCAAAAGGCTAAGTACTTATTTTCAACTGAATGAAGTAGAGATAGCCTCCAGCTCTAGTCCAGAGCAACGTTCAAACTACACCTTTGCAATCAGGATTCTCTCAGGCTCTCTGCTGCATCTTAATGATGAATATGGGAGAGGATTTGTGACTACATGCGTTTAGACCAGACTCCTAAGAAGGCAGGGACAGAAAAGGAAAGCAGAGGTCCTTTTAAGATGAGGTTAACAAAAATTTAGTTAAAGAGGAACTTTTTAAAATTTTATTATTGAGAGTTACCTGAATTCCCCCAGCTCTTCCAGCACTGCATTTGATGTGGAGTCAATACTGAGAAGATTAGCTCTGATGCAGCAACTGAAATCCACACAATTTCTCCCTCCTAATTTGGAGATCAGATTGCCCATTTGATTTATGTATACAGGTAAGGTGAGCAAAAGTAGCAAAATTTATATAGAGCAGAGATGAGAAAGAAAGGAATTACAAGGTAAATGAAGTTTGGAATCATAGGGAACTCTGGGGAAATAAGCAAACACTAAGGAACAGTTAAAGGATAAAAAAGGCAAAAAAAGTACATTTTATTTACTGGAAAAATAAGATGGGTAAAGGCTAAATCCCACAATCCTTTACTCATGCAAGGATTCCTGTTGACTTAAATACTTGTGTAAAAGTATTTCTCTGGGTAAAGGATTTGTTGGACAGTGTCCAAAACCGGGTTAAGGTTGATGTTTTCACAGAGGCGGCAGTCTTTCGTATGCCACCCTGCCTAGTAAATGACAATCATGGGACACGTCTTACAGGACACACCAAACAAATGAACAAACAAACAAAAAAAAGCAACCTCTGCCGAAGTGCCTGGGAGGTTCAGGGTGTCGGGGGGCTGGCAGGAAGGTGACTCAGTGACCCAGGAGGAAGGGTCGGTGGTGTTGGCTCGGTGCGGCGGCCGAGCGCAGACCCTCGGCCGGAGGACACGGCTGCCAGCACAAACTCACACAAGTTGTTCTGGCACCTGGCCTAGAACAACACAGGGCTGTTTTTTCCCTTTTGTGCTCAACTCTGTTGCACTGGGACAATGTGAGATTTTTAATTTTATATGAAGAAGGAAGAAAGAATTTGACCTTTTCCTTTTTTTTTTTTTTTTTTTTTTTTTAACTTTTCTGTTTCTCCACTGTACTTATCTTTATATGTGTGGTGGTGTTACAAGGCCAGGTCAGCAAATACTTTATTCCAGTGACTAGTTTTTTGTGCAAAGGTCACAAGGGGTGGCCATGAGTGATCAGGGCACTCGTAATAGTCACAGACAGATGTGCTGCTCTCATTTAATTTTCTGCTTCTTCTGTGGGCTCCCAGGTCCAGCTGATGCAGAAAGAGGGAGAGAACAATGAGTAGAGCAGTAGAAGGGAGGAGTTTAATTCTTAAAGCCTGACAGACAAATGAGATAAAAAGTCCTGTTTTCCCTGCACCCTGCTCTTGGTACCAGTGACTCAGGGAGCCACGTTGCTCCCTTACAAGGAGCTCCCTTACACCTTGCAAACCTTACACTTGTCCAGGTGTGCCTTGATGGAGATGCAGGACTCTGGCCAGCCACAGCTCTTCCCACATCTTCAGCAGAACTGTCAGAGTGAGCCTGCATGTACCTGCCCAGCAGTACCAGGAAGGGCTCCAGTCTGCCAATGTGAGCCCAGTCTGAGGAAGAGCTGCTCATCACCTTTATCCTCCTCCAGGACTTTGCATTAGGTGCCATGAACATGCATAGCCCCAGTGTCATTGAGGCTTAACTCGAGACAGGTGCTCCCTGGATCAGGACCTAAATGGTTAATTTTCAAGTGGCTTCTTAGAGCAGATGTTCCCATGTGTATCCCCTCCTTCCTTCTTCTGACACATTTCCTACACAAACAGCAGATTGCATTGCTGCTGTCCTTTTGATCTGCGGGAGGGGGAGGAAAATCCCACACAAATTATATTAGTTCTCTTTTCAGGCAGGCTGGTGATGGTGGGTACGGGCATGTGCCTCCCTCCCACCTCTCCCTGCCCAGATGCTTTTTCTGGGACTTTCTTCTTTAGCCCCTGCCCACTTCTGAAGCTGCTTTTAAGGTTGCTTACCTTAAAGTCTGGAAAGAAAGAGGAGGTAAGGTTGGGCAAATTGTGGAAAAATTGTGGTTGCAAAACACTGCTGTCTGTCTAAACATATCCAGAGGCTGGGATACTGTCTGCTCCATCTGCTGCCACACTGGTGGCTCTTATGCCTGGCACTTGGGTATCTGCACTCCTTGTGGGCACTGATGAATTAAACCACATTGCCTGGGTGAAGCTTAAGTTCTTGCCAGTAAGGAGACTCTCTTTTTGCTTGTGTCTAAATCATTCCCAATCCCAAACTTGCTGTTCAGCCTAGTGGACAGGGCCACGTAGTCTCAGGCTGGTTGCAGAGGGACAGCTCTTGCAGCCTTGTTAATAGGTGACTCAGGGTGGGGTGGCAGGAGGTGGGGTGCAGGATCAGATCATTATGGGGAGATCAGGCCTTCCCTCTCTCTTCCAGGATAAGAACCAGGAACAGCAGATAAACTTGGCAAGATTGTTGGTTCAGGATGAGTTAAAGGAGGTGATTCTCTATGAGATTGTAGTTAATGTGTGCATCTCCTTGATACAGCACCTCCAGGGTGTCAAGACTGCAAGGGTTTGGAGGACCATGAGAAAATTTCATAGTTAATGAATCCATCAAAAAGTGTTAAGTGCAATGCACAGATTTGGGCTTATAAAGCCACAGTGCTGACACCTTGGAGAATATTCTGGGGTAACATCACTGATTCCTTACCCCGTTCTTACATTCATCTGACCAGAACACTGCTGTTCTTTTTTGGAGAAAAGACACTAGACTTGATGTACTTCTGGTCTGCCCCAGGATGGCCTTTTGACATTATTATCCTGAGACAGAGAAGAAAGCTTGCTGTCACTCTGCTACATGTGGCAGTTGCAGAAGGCCTCTAGATATGTGATGGAGATGGTGGAGGTAAGGTGGGATGGAATTGATGGAGTCAGGGTGTGGTGGCCACTAATTTTTCTAGCTCCTTCCAAGAAAGACCAGGTATTGCTGTTCAGGAAGAGTCTTTGGGATGTTCAGGAGGCTTAACACTGCCAGTGTCCCTGGTCTTGCCACAGCAGCAACGTGGGTGCACTGACACACGGCAGGATGCACATGTGAAGTAGCCTAGCATGAGCTGGCTGCTGCTGAGACATCTAAACGTAGCCAGTGGAGTTTCAGAAACCAGATATTCTTCTTTATTTAATTTTATCTTTTTTCCCTGCTTTAGCATCATCCTCATTTCTAACCCTCAGCAGTGGGCTTATAACATCAGTGCTCTCTCCCGCTGTCATTGGAGACTTCCATAAGAAACACCTGATTATAATGAGGATGATCTTTCTTGAAGCAGGGGATGGGAAGGCTCAAACGTGACACTGTGACCAGCCAAAGCAGCAAGGCAAGGAGTGACTGATTGAAATGCTCTAAATAACAAATTCTTTTAAACCAAAACCAATTCCAAAGAGACTCAGCATATTTGCAGATGTTATTCATATAGAAGGAGAATCAAATATCATCAAATAACCCACTAAGCCTGACTTGCTCGCTGGCTTAGATAGGATACACTGAGCTTTGCATGTTATTTCACTCGATTTTTTGAGCTTGTAACCAGAACCAGGCAGTTTGCAGCCGTCAGCCCGCACGTTCAGTTCAGCTCCTTCTTCTGTAGCTAAATTTATTAAAATTGCCCAGGAGTGTGCACTGAAGCCATCTCCATGTGGCTGTTCACCAGCATTTCTACAGAGACGTGAAATACACAAGGACCTGGGAGGGTTGTGTGTGTGTGGGAAGGTGTGTGCAGCGATGTGGGCTGGCCCGGGCACTGCCGGCACCTCTGCTTTCCCGGAACATCTGGGAAAGAGCCAGAACATCTGCCCCTGGCACAGGCCACTGGCGTCAAGCAGTGCTGCTCTTGCAATTGCTCTCACAGCAACAGGCAGCAGTGGGGAAGGGGAAGAACAGGCTCATTACACTCCTGCAAGGAAAAGTGCAGGTTGCTTTTCTTTCATCGTGTTTCACTTGCAGCAGCTTTTACAGTTGCATTTGGGGTGTTTCCTAGATTTGTGGATATCTTTGGATTTCACAAAAGTTTGATGTTTAGTCTTTCACCCTGTCTGCAGAGGAAAAAATAACCTGCCCAGTTCTTTCTTTTCCTCATTTACATTTTTTCATTATTCTTCCATTGCAACCCATCAAGTGAGCGCTCATTTCAAAAAGTACAGGGGTAGAAAAGCTAGAGTTTGCTGCATTTTCATTTCCCTGAAACTTTTTTGAAGTTCATGAAATGATGAGAAGTTAGAGACTGCAAAGAAAAAGCAGCCAGGAAAATGGGGACAAGTGAATCCCTCCCACTTGTCACCCTGGCATCACCCCAACATCTTTCATTTCATTTTGTTCAGCAATAACAATAATAGGAAACAGACTTTTTTATCAAGTTATCAAGTGTCCTTTGTGAATACTCAGAAAGGTAATTGTTTTTTTAGTTTATTACCATAAGCATTGGGCATCATTGCTCAGCACTTGGAAATGGAAAAGTTAAAAAGAAAAGCAGGTTATGGTGGGCACAGTCCCAGTCACTAGGAGCTCAGACTGAATATGTGAGACAAGGATTCCTCCACAAGCATTGGAGCCCTGAGGACTCCACAGACCATAAGAGTTCACTTCTCTTAAACATTCTGTCCATCAGACCATATTGGCCCTACAATATCAGTAAAAGCTGAAAGCAATTTCTTTGTGCCTTTCCCAAAGTTGCCAGCATCTGTCCCATGGTATAAGCTCTCCTTCCCTGATGCTTTCACAGGTCATCCCAGGCGTGTTACCAGAGCTCAGGGCTTAGGTGGCTGCTCTTCACATCAAGAGACTGTATGGTTCATTTCAGCACTTAAAAAAGATAAATTTATCAGTTTCATTGCCTTGTGTGTAATATATGTTTATGAAGAGTGTGTCCATACAATTTATAACACTAAATTTTCAACCCTGTGGCAGCCTTCAGTAGCCTTAGATGCAGTAAGAGTCAAATTCTTTCCCTTTAACATCAAATTGTTTGTTATTGTGTGATTTATTCAAAGGCTGCAGCGTGGAAAGTAAGAAATGCCTGCTGTTGCCAATAATATAATCACATGTGGGGCTTAATCCTGTAAACATGCACAAGGAAAGTTACTTACATATCTAAGTCTTTGGTGCAAGCAGCCATTTGAATAAACCCCTCAGCCTGAACATGCATCTGTACAGTATTTAACATGTAGGGTTTGAGCCAGCCTGGGGTCTTTGTGCTAAATATATAATAATTATTATAATGAGGGTATTAATGATTTGTTTGTGTGCTGTTCTTATATCTAGTGCCAAATATTATACAGAATGTGAATCTGGGAAGAATTTAGCCCTTCACATTTTATATCTGTAATAATCCATGACTGAATTGCTGGATTCCATCTCATTTGTATATGCCATATTTTTTTCCAGAACATCTGTTTAAACCCACACTGGATAGCTGCCAGATTAGTGGAAAGGATATGGTATAAAGAAGACTTTTGTTTCCTCCGAGCAAGGAGAAAAAATAAGTTACAAGTTGGTGCATATTGCCGAGAAGAAGAAGAAACTTCTTCTCTCCAGAAGCAGATGTCCTGTAGTGTTTGAAAATGAAATGTTTTTGTGTCTTGCAGGCAAAGGTTCTGTGCTTCAACAATATTGATTGTCAGTTAGTGCAGGCTGTCAGCCTGCCGTGGTTAACCTACCAGTTGTTGGAGAGACAATCACGAGCAATTAAGAATCACATTTCGCAGTTTCAAATGCATCCATATTGCCACTTTATTCAAAATGCTTTTTTTTTTTTCATGTTGGAAAGTACATTGGTGAGAGAGAGAAGAAGTTTTCTTTTTTTCCTCCTGCCAACCATATTTTCACTGCTGGCCAAATTAAGAGAGATATATAATGCTCATAAAGTTGCTGCAGTTTCTTGATTAAAATCTTACATCCAGCACTCCTTTCAACATCAATCTATATTAATAAGGAGGGAGCACATTGCATTGCATGTCTCCGTGTTGTGACTTAGACACAAAGCACCAGGGAAGCATCAGGGAAAGATTCAGCTGCAGAACAAGCAGTAGCACAAAGAGGAAACAACTGTTCTTCATGAGGACGGACCTTTGTGATTTGAAACAGCAAAATGGATAGGAGGATTAAAACTGAGAAGAGCCAAGGGCTTAGCAGCTGAAATTACAACAGTGCTGGTTATGCAGCAGTTATGGGGATGGCTGATAGAGTCAAGGTAGCAAAGAGCTGAAATCAGCCTGATACACTGACAAAAACAGCCCAGGTGAGATGAAAAATGGAGTACTACACATTCCCAAAATCAGCAGTGCCTGGAAAAGCGTGAGGCTCTTGCCACCCCTCTGCCAAGCATCCTTCAAGGATTCGGTCGCTGGTGGCTCTTTAAAGAGAAATACCAGAGACACTGGGACAGGGCACTCTCTTACCATAACTCAGTTTGTCACAAAGCCTGTGCTTGGCACGGTGCACGTTGTGTTGTGACAAACTGTGCATACTGTCACCTTAGTTGGTGGTTGCAGTCCAAACACCTGGGAACCATTTCAGCATCATAAACCAGCATGACTTAGAAGGACTTCAGGCAAAGACAAATCCTGCCTCCTTTTCCAGAACTTTTCCATACAAAATCATTTCCTAAAAGCGGAAAAAAATCCATCAGTTCTTCCAAGACAGCACACCACTCGCAGCCTCAAAAGAAGTTTGTGGCCATCAGATGACTCCCAACACGGGGTTTCTCCACACCCCAAGCCTCAGAAGCCCTTTCTATGCCTCTGTAACCCAGCTCTCATGAAATCCTTGTGTTTTCTGGGTCTATAATGCTCAGGGGAATGGGACTGGGAGCAGCACTTGCAGGTTTTGTTGGTGAGAATATGCCCCTTGCACATGGGGTTCTGCCATATGCACAGAGAGGGCAAGGGAATGTCCTAAGCAAACCTGTACACATTGTTCAGAGATTGTCAAGAGCAGCCAGTAGAAATGTCAGCACATGCTTCACAGCTCAGAGGATCAGAAAAACAAGTTGGCTGTGACCCTGTCCTTAGGAAGGGTTTTTTCCCACCTTTCACTCCCTTCCATCAGCATTACAAGCCCCCGCAAACACAGAGCAGCATTGAAACAGACTAAGCCAGCAATGGACTCGAGCTGAGCCCCAAAGAGCTGCTGTGGCATTGCAGGACTGATGGATTAATCCAGTGAAATCTTCATGATTTAGGATCTCAGCAGAAGTATTTCAGAAAGGATGGGCAATTTGGGTCAGCAGTACTGCAAATGAAAGATGCTCAAACTGGGGAATCCAAAGAAAAAAGGGAAATTATGCAGCTGAATAATACTGAGAAATCATCTCCTACATGCAAAAGTACACAGGTTCTGATACCAAGGCTGATATAAAAGTGAATAGTTTCATCTTTAGTAAGACTTTGTCAATTCAAAACTTAGATTAAAGGGATTTCTGTGCAGTAGCTCTCTGACCATCTTCACCTCTTCTCTGTACGAAACACAAGTTTGTGGTTTTACAATCACATTTTCCTATTTTTAAAACATGTTTTCTCTGCTGTCTTGCTCTGTGAGAAAGACATTGAAACTGCAAGAGAAACTGTCTCAACAGAGGAAGCTGAAATGTTTCGTGCATGACATGTGAACAAGGGAACAAAGTAAACACCGACAAAAATAGAAAGCAGTGCTTTATTTTCTCTCTGATCTTTCATTTTTAGGGGATATTTGTGATTACAGAGAACTTCCAACATTTCAGGCAAATGGGAAATTTTTAAATAACTGATGTAATAGAGAGTTTAGGTGTTAGCATGCAATGAAACAATATCTTATTCTTACTGACAGCAGGATACAAAGATTGTTTGTATTTAGGACTCTTCCTGAACCGAGCAAGGGCAATGGATAAATGGCTTTAAATGGACTGCAGATCTTTGCAGCACACTCCATAACTCTGATAGCTCTATATCTTTGATTCTTCTAGGGTTAAGCATTCAAGGAAACTAAACATGATTTTTCCCCCTTCTCCTACATCTGTCTTTGAGCTGAGGAAGAGTTTTCTGTCAAACGACTCAAGCTATGGAAAAGTACCCTAAGCACCTCACTATTATTTATGATCCCTGAAATCTTGCTCCTGGTACCAGAGATGAGAAACTTGGATCCACATTGAGAAAATCAGTTGGTCTTATTCTAATCTCGATCAAACTGTTGACACTGACATTAAGCAAACATACTCGGGTATAATTACATTTCCCACTGATCTATGAAATATTCATGTAATAATAATGAATACATACATGCAATCATACAATATCATCATCATAAACTGTGGTCAAATACATGTGATATTTGCAATGCTTATACCTTGTTCATATAAATAAATATTCATTAGAACTGAAACTAATTACTGCACCGTTGATGACAGCTGAGAATATTAAGCACCACTACTGAATTATGCCTTCAAAGACAATGAAATGACATTCATTTTAAAGTTGGGTCAGTTTACTTGTCCAGCTATGATAATATTTTTTTCCAATGGAAAGAATAATGTTTATACTAATTGTCATGAGAATGTCTAAGCATTTTCTGTGACTAGTAATCAAACTAGGGAGCTTTAAGTGTCTGTAACTACACCAATGTTAGTCTATTTTCATATTTAAAATTGGCCTTTCCCACAGCTCATTCAAGTTTATGTTCTAGCCACATGTCCCACAGATAAATAAACAGATGCTCTATATAAAGAGTTAGATCATATTCTGAATGAGTGAGGAACATATGTCATCATTAAGGGAAGCTTCAGTGCCAACGCTGGCATTAAGGTAGAGGAAAGAAAACAAGGAAGAACTTGAAATAGAGCAACATAATCCCAAGGAAGTTGTCAAAACCAGAAGAGAGGTTATTTGTGCTAGAGTTGGCAAGAAAATGTTGTTCGGCAATTTTTACTGAAAAACAAAAGGATAGCTAGAGGAAATTTTGATTTTTAATTAAAAAACATCCTCTGTTGTTGGTAGTTCTGGCCTGAAACCAAAGAGTATGTTTTTTTACCTTAACATGCCAAATCTCTATGTTTTGTTTGCACTGAACTTTTTGTGTGGTATTTGAGGTGCCCAGTTTTCCAGTGAAAATAAGAAAACAAATAAAACTGAAATTTCCCAGGAATCTTTCTCTTTGTTGGAAATCTAATTTTTTTTTTTAAGTGAGAAATTTTCATGTAAGTTTTTTTACATGCTGCTGATGAAAGGAGGATATTCAGATATAGCTGATGATAGATCTTTGCTGTCTGAATGCAACCAGATGACATTGCTTTTATTGTTACTGTAGTGTTGTGTTCTTCACAAATAGAGACTGGAAAGACAGATCATGCCCAAGAGATCATTGTAATCTAAATATAAGTCTAGAGGCTTTATTTATAAAATGTATAGAATCAGGGAGTTTTAATTGCATGCAGAAATATTGTTCAGAGAAAGTACTATACACACATAAAAAATTTTAGTTCTGAAGTTTTTGAGAAAATCAAAACTTATGCTGTAAGTGACAACAACAAAAAAAAAAAAAAAAAAGAAGAGAAAAAGTTATCTGCAATCATCTTAAGGATTTAACTGCAATTCAGTCATAGCAAATGAGCAAAGGACTGACACAGAAAACCTGGGAAAGACCACAGATTTCCCTGAAGAACCAAAAGAGGGAGGCGAAGTCTGTGATGGGCAGAGATCACTGATGCAATCAGAGGGTTTATGCAGGATATTGATCCAAGTAATGGTTGATTTCCTAAATAACAATCTTTCTAAGATACATCCAAAGATGTGGTGAGTAATAATGCACAAAGCATTGGAAGGATAGAGCTGCTGCTACTCTGATTTTTTTCACTAAATTCCTTAAAAAAGGGTTAATTTTTTGTAAGGAATCTGCAAGTATTGGGGTATCCAAGGGTGGGAAGGGAGAGACTGTCTAGAGGAAAAGGAAAGACTCAGTTCACTGCTATCAGAGTAGCATGGGGGGGATGAGGATCAGGAAGCTGGGGGCCAGGCTCTGATTGATGGTACATGGAGAGGAGGGACGTTCTGCATCTGCACATTGTGCCCCAGCTCTGGAGGAGGTTGCTGGATTTAGCAGCCACTTTTGGCTGCCAGTTGCATCGGTCAGGGGCAGCGTGTAAAGGTTTGGCAGTACACAGCCGGATCTCTGTGAGACTTGGCTGCCTGCACCATCTTTTTATGCACTTAATTTGAGAAATGAGTACACGACAGAAATTTCTCATGGCCTGACGCGACAGAAAACATCCAGTGCTTTGTAAGCTGAAAACCTCCCATAAAGCCCCAGATCCAGGAAAACAACCGCCTGGCACTCTGGATTTGGAAAAGAAACTTTATAGGAAAGTTGTTGAAAGGCCATTTGGAGCAGGATTGTTCATACCAACAAGCTTTATGCTATTTCTTGTCCATGGTTGTGCAATTGCCCTTCTGTCCAGGTGTCCAGCATTGCCACTAATGAGTCTACACCAAACAGTCCCTGCCAACAGGTCCTGAATGCCTGAAAAGAGTGTAAGGAAAAGGGCAGCCTAGACCAGGGTGGGCACTGTAATTGTCTGTTCACAGTTGTTGTGGCCATCACCACCTGCTCTGGGTCCCTTGAATGGGCTGGTCTTCTGAGGCTGACTGTAAGAAGAGCAGAGCCATAGGTTGCCAAACACAGTCAGCAGGCACTGGCAGGCAGTTTGCAATCAGGTATATTCCTACCTTGCTACAGCTATTTCATTTATGTGACTGTTTGGGGGAAACTTCTGGTACAACATCTGACTGACACATCTCCAGCTACAGAAAGTTGATAAAAACCAAAGCAAAGCAGCTATCAGGGATAACAAAATGCATTTTTTTGCATCTTAAGCCTCCTTCTCTTCTCTCAGACACCAGACGTGAGCTAGGAGTAACTCAACTGAGGTCAGTGAAGAACTGGCTAAAGATGGTATGAGTTTTAGTTAAAATGTTGAGACAATCTCCTAACCAAGACATACAAATTTCCTCACTTGCACCATCACTGATTTTGTGTAGGACCTGGGATAGTAATTTGTCTCTCCGTCACCTGAGTTTCTCTCTCTAAATGAGGGAAACGAGGCTGCTTTGCTATCTGCTATGCGTTCTAGAAGAGTTAAACATAATTACAGCCATTCTGTCTATGTTGATGATTGCATGTAACTTCTGGTGAACATCTGACAACCAAAGATAAAACAGGATCAGAAACTGGAAAATGAAAACACTTGTAGTTTAGCCTGACTGTATAGCCCAGCAACCATGGTGGATTCTCCATGCAGAATATTTACAGGCTATCTAGCCTTTTTTCTGACATTAAAGACAGAGGATCTAGAGGACTAGAAATGTGTTTTAACATTTAGCTTTTCTGTATCCAACAGCTGCTGTCCTCACTGCTTTAAATTAAAGATAATACTAAAAAGTGAGGGAAGCCCAGGTCCCTGAGGGGCTCAGATGCCCCATCCAGCTACCAGGAGCAAACAAGCTTGCTCATGTCAGCTGAGATGTGGGTGCTTGCTCCTACAAGCAATAACTATAGCTCCCTACAGCAACTGTAGTGTGCTATCTCAGCCCTGCTTTCCTCACAAGCAAGTGCCACTCTGCTGCATTTATGGGAGGAAAAGCAGGCCCATGGTTACAAGTCACCCCACTCGGCTGGGCTGACGAGCAGTAGCTTGTCAGATGGCAGGAACTCGGTTGAGACCTCTCCAGAGATGTGGTCATTCTTCAGACATCTTAAAAGTGGATTGTGGCTGTGCTGTGGCAAAGTTCAAACAGGAAGCCCACAGTCTTCTCCCCAGGTCTACGTGAAGTTCTACAGCTTCACAAGCAGTCACTGCTGCTGCTATCCAAAGTAAATGCTTAAAATACTTTCTGCTGTTGGAATACGCCAGAACAGCCCTCCTCCCACATCCAGCCCCCATATGGAACGATCTAAATGCAAAAGAAATGACTAAAAGGGTGTTTTTGGAAATAATTAGGTCAATTAGAATGTAACAAGGAGAGTGGTCTAGACATAGAGAGCATTTAAATTAGCAACAAACTGCTCCATGTTCTTCAGTTCAATCAGCTATTTAATCATCAATTCATCTATGTGAATTCCTAGCAAATTAGGGAATTTGCTAATTTAATGTACCCTCAAGGTGGTGACTAAATTATGTATCAATGTCACTGATGCCTGCTCTCTCTAAAGCATGAGAAACACAGTCAAGCTCTTCAGAGCGGGGCTTTGGTGTCACACACTCTCTGGGGATCACACAAACTGATGTGTTTTAGAAAGGTCTGTCAGGTTAAAAAAGAAACTTTGGTTCTGCATTAGCCAATCTGAATCTTGTTTAATGTTTCCTTGCCCAAACCTGAAGACCAAGCAAAAAGCTGCTAATAAATGAGAGGGAACTGGAATGATTTTGTTTCTCAGTGTGTCCTGTACTCTAAAGTGGCAGGTGGCCATTTTTGAAGCCAAAGGTAATAAACAATTATCACTTTTATAACTGATACAGTATAAGCAGATCTAAAAGTGGAAGATGATACAGGAAACCATAGCATCCTCTTACATGATATGCTAAGAAAGCAGTCCTGTGGCATGTACAGCATGTCTCCCAGGCAATATAAAATGCCATTAGTCTCTCCTAGTGGAGCTAACCCTCACCTGGGTGAACCTGGCTCCTGTGGAAAGCCACACAAGAGTTATCCATCACTCAGGTCACTCTGCTAATTGTAACTGACACATTAAAAAAAAAATCTGTTCTGACTCTATAATTGATGCCCTGCCAGAAGCTAAAGTTCCCTCCTCTGGGGCTTGGATGTGATCATCTCACATCCTTCTTCAGGACTGACGCAGACTTTGTTGAGACTGAAATCAAGCTCTGAAGATAACAAGTGTGTGGTGTGCATCTGAAAGGGACCTTTGCAGAAAACACAGATGGGGAGGAAATGGAAGATGAGAAAGTTGGGTGTAAAGGAAAACAAAACTGGAATTTTTGAAAAATTTAATTTTGTGCTGCACAACCTGCATGTTTTACCCTCTTTGCCATTCCCTTTCATTTAGACTCAGCAATTTGAGGAAGTCCCCACTGTGTAGTCAATAACAGCCTGTGGATTCAATCTTAGGTCCTGTCTGGAGAGAAATGCTATTATTTGTCACACAGTAGCTCTGCTTAAACACCCCGTAGAAAAGGGAGTGCTCCTGTCTGGTGAGAGCAAGCTGACAGCCCCAGAGATCCTTTCTGGATGGAGTGGTACCTCTACAGGTAAGAGGGAGCATCATTCCAGCACGGGGTGCTCTTTGTCAGACACTGTCATCTGCAGGGTTTCCTGAGAGGTTACAGGGTGACAGAAAACAGGCTGAACGTCACAGAGTTCAGATGTTTCTTGAGTGGTATTCAAATCCCTGGAGATAGAGGGATGGGTGCAGCCTTGGCAAGATCTTAAAAGCAAGATAAGGAGAAAGGAATAATTAGGCATCTGAGTGGAGCTGAAAATTCACATCTCTCCTCAGGATTGGTGAACAGCTTTGGCTAAAATAAGATGCAATTTGAATCTCTGCCAGTTGCCTGTATTAAACTGAACCCTTCTCTTCTTTTTATTTTTTTCCCCCTTAAGATCAGAGATTGCTTTGTTCAATGTTGGAGCACGTCAGAAATTCTTCTGTGATCTTTGTAAGTCTAAGTGGGGGAGTGGGGAAGAAGGAGTTGCCATATTGCTGCATTTGGCACTTGGTGCAACCAAGTGAATGCTGCTTCCAGGTCTGGGTCTGGGATTCAGCAGGGATTTCGAGAAATTACAGAAGCTGCATAGATACAGTTACCCACTTTGCTACCTCTCTGTGCCTGTTTTAGGACATTTGTCTTGGTTAAATAGAAACTCCAAAAAGGGGGATCCTCTGTTCATGCTGGGGCTGGCTGTTTTCAGAGAAGTTTGCCCTTCAGCCCAGGACCTTGCAAAGACATCCGCTTCCTTCCATAGCTATTTGCTGGCATTAAAATCACTTGCACCCTTCTCAAATGGGCCTGAGATGGCATGGAGCTGGCCTCCCCAGGTCCTTGGGATTCTGAAAGCTTGCAGGCACCATCACTGAAGCCCAGAGCAGACTCAGGAGAGGGGGTTCAAGAAAAATACCCTTTGACTTCAGCAGAAAGTGAGGTTATTTGGTCAATAAATGAAAACACCAAGTATAGACTAATGTGGCCAGATCTGAAATGAAAATAAAGAAAATTTTAGCATTAGTTTACAGTGCCTGATTGAAGAATTTGGTCACATGGCAGAAAAGAAGGTCACTGAAGAAAGCTCTTTTAACAGAAACTCATGCGTATTTTAAACTGGTCACATGCCTTTTCATTTGTGTCTTCTCTGATGTGAGTCTCCTCTTCCTTCATCTTTATTTACACTACTCTGTTTTCTGAATTTGCTTTGAATTGCAGGCAGACTTTTCTCTTTCAGCCAGCTTGAAGGGGCAGCAGAGGCATCCCCCTCAACTCCTGCTTGCCCTGTGTCCAAGAGGAAAGGCTTCTCCTAACGAAAGAGCATCATGGCAATTGCTTTGACACGATGCATTTCATGCTGACTGGTCAAGATCAATTTTAGGAACAGACTGTAGCACACACACAAGTGTTGCTACTCTCCCATTTGTCTCTGCAGTCAAGCTCACATCAAACACATTCCACGTCACGTCGCGGACCAGGAGAAAAGGTTTGCAGCTAAAACAGTGGGACTCACAGCTAACACTATCAGAAGTGTTCCATAGTGATGGCACTGTGGCAAAACACAGATTTCTATCAGAGAAACATATATCATGCTCAGGAGGACAGCAGCGTTTGTAGAAGCGTGCAGTACATAACGAGGAGAATTTCACCACACACAGCAAGATGTGTCGGCGGCTACAAAGCAATAGATTTAATTCATACCTGCGAATAATTTGATCTTCAATTTTCCTCCACGTTACTTTCTACACCCAAACAGCTTGTACAAGCTATCAACGGGCAGAAATTGTCAAGGAGTTATGGCTTTTTAAGATCTGACTTTCTCAGCAGTTGCGAACGCAAGAGCAGAATGCTGATTAGCCCTAAGATGACATGTGCATAAAAAAAAGGACCCCAGGAATATAATAATTCAAGGCTACTTAAAATGGAATGTGTTTTTGTAAATACTACACAAATAGCGATTTGGGGAATCTGAGCCCCTAGCTGGAAGCCAGGCTGTATGCATTTCCAGGGAATATGCAGTTAGTACTTTGACTGTGGTAAGATTACAATAAGTATTTTTGACTATTGCTAACTATACATTTGAGGTGTGTGGGTCAGCATGGTGACTCAGCAATTAAAGTTACTTCATCCTGCTGCAGAGGACTGCAGTTTGGTTTCCAGCACCACATTTAGGATTTCCAGGGGGAGCAGGAGATGAGTCAGGGAATTAGAGCAACCTTGCATTACTTAACTAGTGCTTGTGGCTTGATCAATGGCACTGGGAAGGCTCTGCTGTAGGGAACCCCTGCAATAGTGTCGCAGTGTGCTCACTGCTACAGAGCGCTGTGGAGGCTGCCAGTGCACTCAGAAATGGGGGGGGCGGATAGAGAAGACAAAAAATACACATACGGTCAGCAAATAATGTGAACAATTACTGTAGCATCACATAGCAGGTATTATTTACCTTGCTGTGCGTGAGCTGATGCGTATTGTATCCCATCTGTGACACAAAACTTCATATTGCGTGGCTAAAAAAATACTGCTATTTTCTAGGTATAGCCAATCCCCAGTAAACTGGAACATACACAAATCCCACATTCCTTAGAGCAGGAGTGTGTCCTCGTCGCTCAGCTGCAACATCGGGCAGGTAATTAACAAATGCCTGGATAAAATGAGCAAGGTCTTGTTTATCAATCAACATCCTATTAATTAGCTCACATGTCAATTTTAATTGAAGTGATTTGTATTAATAATGGTCATCTGTGCAAGTTGTGTGGCTTACCTGCAGAAATCTGTCCTTGCTCCTGGGCTTAAATTTTGGCAAATATTCCAGCCTAGGAAATACCTTCACAATTTCAGAACACTGATTTTTTGAGAGCTAAATAGCTGTGTAACAGATAGCTTTTTATTAATAGAACCTTTACATGGGAAACCATCACCTGATAACTACATCTGAAGTGAAAACAGAATAACAGTGTTATGTAAAAAACTCTCTAGTTGAATCCATGCCATAAAAAAGCTCCAATGATACACATAAGGGGGTAACATTATTTGCAAATTATAATAATGGCTTTCCACATCTGTTCTCATGAAGAGGGAAAGCTGTGTGGCTGCTGGTATTTTGTTTAAGGTTTGAATCCATCCCATATTTCTTTACATTTTGCAAAAACCCACAAAACTATTACTCTTATTCATTTTACCTATTCTTATTTTGTTAAAGGCAATGCTGTAGCTCAGCTTACTTGGAGGTTGTCATCATCCCAGGATCAGGTCAAGCTTCTTCTGGAACTGAATTATCCCAGGTGTGCTTTCAATTTAAAAATGACTCTGTGAGGACAAATATTAGGACAATCACAGCTGCTTCTGTGCTACTGCACATGATTGTTATTTTATCATTTATAGGCTTGCCAGAGCTCCCTGGTGCTGTGTGCTGTCCGCACACTTCACAAGAGGCAATACCTGCCCCAAGGAACTTATAATCAAAAACTGCAGAATGGGCTGGGAGAAGGGAATTAATCAAAGATTGACTTTCTCTGCATTAAATACAGGAGTGTCTGAGGTATGGAGATTCAATGACTTGGCTAGGTTATGCAGAGAGTCTATAAAAGAATAGGGAATTGAAAGTAGCCCTCTTCCATCTAAATCCAGACATGTTGAGTCATCAGTCAATAACAAGACTGATTTCCATGGCAGTAGTGTTTGGAGGCTTTAATCAGGTTTCATGTCCTATTATGCTGGGTACTGTGTAAATATAGAATAACAGATACTCTCTGCAGGCATGTCCTTAAACAGATCCCTGCTGATTTCAGTGGAACTCTACACGTCCAGAAGGATACCCTGGGGTAGATCTGATTTTCTAAATAGGGATGAGGCACAGTAGGTGGGAGTAAAACCTGCAGGATTTATGGGGAGCATACCATTATAGGTAATGGGTAGCAACTTCTTCAATCCCTTGTTTTATTTTGAAAGAGGGTAAATGAACAAGAAAAAATCATAAACTTTTTCAGTGATAGTCTGGTACCTGTATGCTTTGAAGTCTCTCATTAGTGGTGTTTTACTGAAATGTAAAGTTTTTCTGCCCAAGAATAAATCAGAAACAAAACAACTTTGGCAAAGTTCTTCTCCAGTTTTTAACACAGTTGTTAGCGAAGAGCGACTTCTTTGCTAGCTTAAAATGGGGGACTGTGAAAGGTAGATGGAAAATAAAGATGCTACAATGGGAGAACTGTGAGCACGTTTGGAGGACATCTGCTAAGATGCTATCGGTGGCAAAGAAGCCCTGCCCATTCGGTGACATCATTCCCTACAACTGCCAGCCTGTCCTGGCAGGCTCCAGGGCTGCAGCGGGAACGCTGTGTGAGAGCCAGGCTGGATGCGGCAGAGGAACACAGTGGGCTTGATTCCCTCTGGGCTGGCAGGGAATAAATGGCTGAGGAGCAGTCGCTCCTCCAGCTGAATGCAGATGACAAGGCTGAGGGCAGTGAAGACCGCAAGGCCAGTCAATTGATTTCTTTCCCAGTTGTCTTTATTATTTTAAAAGTTAGTATGTCAGATGAGCACCAAGAAGTTCCTGCAGCAATGGTGCTCAGCACTTGACATGGACATGTGGAGACGTGGGTTCAGTCCCACACAGTCCTGGAGGGATAGTCCTGTCCTGACTTACACAGGCTCCTCTTGGATCCAGCTAATGCAGGAGCCCTTCTGTTCAAGGCTGTGATGGAAAGCTCAGCAGACAGGCAATGTCTGACAGCTCAAGGTCCAAGAAAACTGATGCTATGTGCCAAGTGTGCTGAATGGTGGGGTGGGCAACTAAATAGGTACTTGTTACATCAGCACACATGCAGGGGTTCTGAGCCTGAATTTTGCAGTGCATGTCTGATTCTACTCCTAATCTTTTCTTAAACTTCCCCGTAATATCTACTTAATTTCTGGTTTCAACACCTTACTCTCTACTAGCGTGGTTGAATCAGGACTGTGTTGTTGAGGCAGCCCTCCAGATCATATTGATTTATTGCAGTTAGGTTTGTATCACAGACCAGTCTGGGAGTGCATGAACTGAGAGCTCTTACGGTGAACCTAAAGCAGTGATTCTCCAGAGCAGTTCACATGAACTCTGGCCATCACTGGGTATATAGTTCATGGGACCCCGTTAAAGCTGTCCTGAAGCACCCCCACTTCCCTGAAACACCTTTGGTTTGGAGATGAGGTCCTCAACATCCAACCCCCACTTCCCTGAAACACCTTTGGTTTGGAGATGAGGTCCTCAGCATCCACAAAATCACTCCAGAAAACCACTCCTCCAGAGCCACTGCTGCTGACACAGACCAAGTGCATTGCAGCTTGGTGCTCTTGGGGAACTTCAGGCCTGAGGGCAGAGGAAGAGGATTTGGGCTTGGAGATAAGCCCAAGCCCCCTCAGAGCAGGATGGACATAACTCATTCTGGCCACAGAGTGCAGCAGCCACAAGCCAACTGTAGGGACAACTAACAGGACTGCTTCTTTATTAGAAATATTTATTTGTAATACAGGACTCTATTACAAATAAAGCAGTATCTTAATAGAAATAAAGACATCAGTAAGCACAATTTTGTGGCTCAAGTAGCCAGAGTGTCAGACCAGAATGAGGCTGAAGTAATCGCTTTTGCCCTTAATTTTCCAAACTATATAATTTTGAGCAGGTGATTCAAAGCACAGCAGATTGTTGTGTGCATGCAGATGCCATTAAAAACACACTGCAGAAATTACAAGCAATCTCCTCTCCTCTAGCATTATTATGCAAATAATAAAAACACTTGGTAGTCCACTGGGTAAATGTCATATGTATATATACTTTAAAGGCTATGGGAAGTTCCTGTCACCATAATGCTTAAAATCTTAAAGAGTTGATTGCAACTCTTGCTCTTTAGGAAACTGCAAATGTCATGAGGAAGACTGAGCTGCTCTGTGCTGTCTGTCACCTGGAGATCCATGTGGCCAGAACCAGTGCTACAAGAACCCACTGCTGTGCCTGTGCCCTCATCCAGCAGCATGGCTGCTGCTCCTTTCACAGAGATCTGTGTGTGGGGATCTTCAGGGGTAATCAACCACTGAAATAGTCCCCGTGTTAATATGCCAACACCATGCCTTAGCTCTGTAATTTTAGGTGATGCACATAATCAGCACTGGGTGTGTGAGGGCTGGGAATGCAACAGGAACCTGAAAGTTTCTACTTTTCTTGTAGTATGTGTCTATAATATCAGTATTTCAGTCTCAGAGGATTTGCCTATCTGAGTATAGTTAAGATCATGATGTTCTCTCACACAGATCATTGGAGTATAGCTTTTTTGGGAAGCTTTCATGATCTGAGAATTCATGACGTGTCACTTTACAAGGAAGGGGGAAAACCAGCAATTTGAAGCAGACTTCAGTCCCTTCAGATCAAAGCCCATGTATTCTGATGTGCATCTACAGAGCCTAACAGTGCCTAGTCCAGACTGAGACTCGTGGTTATTATTGTAACAACAAAAACGACTGCAGCGGGCTATGGGAGAGCACAGATATATTTGCTATTTTTGTATGTTTGATTTAGTGCATTTTCTATGCAAACCAATTCAGTTCCTGTTTATGTATCAAACTCTCCACAGCATGTTTGCCCCTTGCCATGGCTATCATTAGTCCTGGTGAAGAGGATTGTACTGCTCTCACTTTGGAGTTAACAGCATTGACACTCTGCCATCCCAGGGCTTCTAGCTTTAGCATCCCAGGAACAGAAGGAGCAAACCAAAGCTAGGTCTCCAGTCTGTCCTGTTCCAGGACTTCTAGCAAGCCATCAGGAAGAGCACTCATTCAGTGCTGCCCTCCACATTACCAGTACAGCTGACAGCACTTTCATAGGAAATTCATTGGAGAAGTACAAATGAACTCATACATCTATTTCATCTCAGGATGAGTTTCTAAAAAGCAAACACTCAATGTTTCAGCATGACTATATTCATTATTTTTCCAGAGAGCCTGCTATTGTTTTGCTGTTGAGAAATACACCTTTAAACACGTAAAACTTTGGGTTAGTTTAGTTTTAGAAGCACAACTATGTTTATTATATTTGGCGCTCTGAAAAGTGCTTCTAATTTCTATTTTTATTGAGCTAGATTTTTCTCTGAGACCAAAACTGAGTTTTTTGTTTAAAAGCTATTAATGCCTAGACTGAGATACCAGCTCTGTAATTCTAATAAGATGTCATATATTTTTTTTCCTCTGAGTATGTCTGAGTACAGCCCACATTTTAAAAAGGGAGGAACAAATTCACTGTTGGCCCACAAAAGTGCTACCATTACTTGAAATCGTGGAACAGAGCTTTTTCTACGATTAGGGGGTTAACTCAGTAAGCCCACTTCGTCTTACCATGCTAGTCTTTCTTCTTGTGCCTGACTGGATAATTTTGTCCAAAGCTTTGTAATTTAAACATTTTGAAATAACTTTTAAAAGTGACACTGAATTAATTGTTACCTATATATGTGTTAAAAATGAATGGGAACAAGAGTGCCTGCTCTTCTGGCGTGGTATCAATACACTGTCCAGAAATCATCCATTCTTTGCCACTAACTCTCACATTCAGTATTTTCGGGTAATGTAATACCAAGGCTCAGTTGATGTGCCTTATCCTGAAGCACTTAATAAACTAGAGTTAACAGATGTGAAATCTGAGGAAGCGCTCAGGGAAATCTAGGGACTTCCCTGAAAATTAGGGTTTATAGACTATAATCCCACTGATGATAGCTGAGTGATAAACCTCACATTGTTTGTATTTATAACAATTCTTGAGTGATTTCATTGTTCTGAAGAAAAAAAAAAAAAAAGCTGCTTTTGTTCATTGTTGATACAAAGTCACTCTTGTTGTTGCAGACCAGGCACTTCCTACTTTACCTGGGTATTTTTATCCACAGTACTTTGCTGTGTTTGAGAGATAAGCCCTTACTCCAGACTCTGAATCACACTTCCCCCTCAGATTTGGGGAATGTCAGATCCAGATCGGGATCCAAACTTTCTAGTTTGGGCCTGTCTTTCATCATGGTAAATCAACAGTCGGCAAATCTAAACAATATGTTCATGTTGAAATCTGGAGGGGTTTTTTTAATTGTACTTCCTTTATAGCAAACAACGGACGTTTATTTTCTTCTCTTCAGGACAGAAAACTGTTTACTCTATGGTCTTGTTTTTTAAACTGCTGCTTCATTTGCAGGGGGAAGTCCTAGTGACCTTGCTCACCACACAGCCTGGGTGCTTATCAATCAGGAGAGGGTTTGTCAAGAAGGTGAGAAAGCTCTCCTGAAATCAGATCTATTTCCAGAGATCCATGTTGCCTTCACAGAAGTGTCTCACAACTAGTGAACTCCTACACTTACAGGCACTCTTTACTTCTAGATATTACTACAGTCTGAAGGTTCAAAATTCGTTGATAAATTAATTTTGTTCTTGTTTTTGTCAAGTAAAATACATGTCTTCTGCAAGTTTGGCACACTGATGATGAATTTAAATTTTAGATACATCTTTAAGGACTACCTACATTTTAATACACACTAAGTATTTTGTAAGTAATACATGGTAGGGCAAAATATGATCACAAACCCAGATTTTTCCTTTCCATTAGCTTTACAACTTAAGAGTTCCCACAGCCATTCCATTCTGCCTTGGGTAACTGGGCCAGTGCCATGGGGCCTGCTTACTCTGCTAAAGTGCCTGAATGGTACGTTTTTAAAACTGTGCTGAAATATGCCCCAGTAAACCTAAAGGTGATGCACAGAAAATCCCACACTGGTGTAGCTGCTCTGCCAGCAGGAACTGCCCTGTACATTGGTGGGAAAGGAGGCATTACTCTTTCTTTACCCTTCATGAAGAAGAGTGAAGCATTTTCTCCTCTGCCTCATCATTGGCTCTTCTAGCGCACCAGTGTACCCAAAATTCAGGAATCCATTTGATGCTCGGGAGCCCTGATGACAAATATGATCAGTCAGACCTAGCTGATCAAAATGGAAGAAGTGAATTTCAGTAAATGTTTACAATCATCAAAATGATGTGGTAAAAAAGCCTCTTATTTTATCCAATAGGTTTGTAAAGGCAGAGCTGTATTCCCCAGCTTTACTGCTGTAAATGTGTTTTATGTGCTTTTATGTTGCCAACAGTGCAAAGCTGTGGGAAGATGTGCTGTTTCCTAAATTCCAGCCAGCTTCCGATTGCAGAAATGTGATCATCAGTGATCATATGTTTTTGAAGAAATCCAATCAGTTCTTACAACCCAGTTAACGTTTATGGCACTGTCAATTTGAGAATAAGCAAAATCCCTTAATGAGCAAAGAAGACAAATTTTGATAGTGGAAGGGCAGAGAAATATTAATCTGTCATAGGTGTTTCTACAACATTGTTTTTTAGAGCAGAATGGCTCTTAAAAACCTTATCAAAAATATTGCCATGCTGTAAGCAATAGTTGAAGCAATTTGTGATGTTTTGAGCCATTCCTGATGTAAGAGCAAGATGGTCTCAAATGCAACATCCAGAATCACTACCCCTGCCCCTCCATGGGCAATTCCTTAATGCAGCCTGTCCAATGTGGAAAAGGATGTTGGAACATCCTCCAAGGTACTGTGGTACCTCATTATTTAATCATCTGGTATTTTACAGTGTAAGGGAAAGCTCTGAGGGCAGAGAAGCAGGATTGGCACCCCATGATTTTGGGGGAGCTTGCTGGAAGCACCCCAAGAGGTTTAAAGGAGTCTGGCCCCTCCTAGAGTCTGAAATGCTGGGGCTGCCTGGGCCTCTCACGCATGTGGGATTAGGCCCCTCTTTTTTGAGGCTGCCCTTTGTTCTGAGAAGGGCAATTAATGTGGTGAAGGGTCTGGAGAGCAAGTCTTAAAAGGAACAGTTGAAGGAGCTGAGGGTGTTTAGCCTGGAATAAAGGAAGCTCAAGGGGGACCTTATCATTCTCTAGAACTCCCTGACAGGAGGGTGTAGCCAGGTGGAGCCCGGTCTCTCTTCCTAGGCAATAAGTGACAGGACCACAGAACAGAAGTCTTATGCTGCACCGGGAAAGGTTCAGGCTGGACAATAGCAAGAAATTCTTCATCAGAAGGGTGTTTTGACAGTGGAATGGGATGTCCATTTCAGTGGGAGGTAGTGGAGTCACTGACCCTGGAGGTGTTTAAGGAAAGACTGGATGTGGCACTTAGTGCCATGGTGGTGTTCGGTCATAGGTTGGACTCGATGACCTGTCTTTTCCAACCTAATTGATTCTGTGATTCTATAAAATTGTCCATGCTCCAGGCAGCCACTTCACAGCCCGAGTCAGGAGAGGCCACATCCCTCCCGGGGCACAGCATCCCCCAGCGCTCCGGTCCAGGGCCGGGCCCATGCCAGGGCAGGGGGGAACACCGGGCCGCCCGGGGCCAGGAAACACCGCCCCCGGGGCCTGGGGCCGGGCCGGCGGGTGGGCGGAGGGGGCCGGGCTGGCGGGCGCTGCTCTGCCGCGCTGTGGGAGCTCGGAGGGTGGCGAGGCCACGAACCGCGTCCGGGGAGCGGCGCGGAGCGGAGGGGGGCGGCCCCTCGGCACGGGCGGGAAGCAGCGGCGGGACCCGCGGGAGGGTGTGAGCGAGCGCCGCGGAGACGCGTGAGGGACGAGCCGGGCCCGGGCGGCGGGAGAGCGGCCCGGGGGGTGCGGGGGAAGGCGGCGGCGGCGGCGCAGCGAGGCGAGGGGCGGCCTCGCAGGGCGGAGCGGCGGGCCAGGCGAGCCGGCAGCCGGAGCGGGCGTGCGAACCCCACGGGCCGAGCGCCTGCGAGAGGGGGAGGAGGAGCCGCCCCGCCGCCCGGGGATGGTGAGGAGGAGGCGGCGGCTGCCGGGAGCCCAGTGAGGCCTTCGCTCGGCGCCCGCCGCAGAGCCCGCCCGCCTCGCCGGCCTCCCCCTTCCCCCGCTCGCTCGCTGGCTCGCTCGCTCCCCCCTTCCCTCCCCTTCCCCTGACTCCCTCCCCGGCTCCCTTCCCCTGCCGCCGCCGCCGCCGCCTCCTCCCCGGGCTCCAGCCATGTAAGTGACCCGCTCCCCGGCTGGGAAGGGCTGGGGGAAGGAAGCGCCGGGGCCGGGGCCTGCTCGGCGCGGCCGCATTGTGCGGGGCCGGGAGGGAAGGGAAGGGACGGGAAAGGGGGCGGCCGCTCTCCCTTCGCCTTCCCCGGGCGTGGGCTTCCCCGCCGGCCCCCGGGCACGGCCGGGTGTGGGGTGGGGTGAGGAGGCCCGGGCTGCAGGCGGCCCCGCCGATCGGTCCGTGCCGCCGGCGGGCCCGGAGCGGACAGGAAGCTGTTGGCTGCCCGGGGATGCGCTGGGGGAGAGGGCGGCGGGGCGGGGGGCTCCCCTCGGGCCTGCCCCGGGGAATATCGCCGGGGAATATCGCCGGGGAAACGGCGGGGCGGGCGGCTGGGGGGCGGGTTGTGATATTTCTGAAACAGCGGCGAGCAAAGTAGCCGAGGGCCCCCCATTTTCCCACCTCCCCCGCCCTCATTTTCTCCCCTTGTCTGCTGCGGCCGCGTTGTTCAGCCCAGCTCCGCTTTGCGGACCCACGGAGTGTTTGCCGACGGGGGTGTGATTCTCTCCGTGGGCATTTGGCGTGTGTAGGTGGCTGTGCTGTGCTTGTGACTTGATTTTTTTTTTTTTTTTTTTTTCTTTTTGGTCGTGTTTGGCAGAGGTGTAGGGAGCAGTCTGCAGATGCCCCCCGCCCCCCAGGTGAAATTCTGCAGTTGCTGAAATGTTCTTAGAGACTTGTAGGACTTGTGTCTGTTTCTTTGTAAAACACATAATCAAGTATATAAACGTTCTGGTACTTTTAATATATTTTACTGACAGGACGCTACTGATGCAGATAAAGCTTGCACCTTATCGGCGATGTATGTCCCTCCCCCCGGCCACCCCTGTAGGAAATATTTAATTGTTTTGTTGTGTTTTCCTACCACCTCTATCATGTAAGAAGCAAATCCATGATTTGCGCTTGTTTGTTTTATTTATACCACAGGAGGAATGTACATTACAAAATACAGTTATAAAAGGGAGTTACTAACACTTAATGCTGAAGAATATTTGTTTGCAGGTAAATAAATTTGACATACTGCATGACTAGTAATTACTTTCATGTAGCAGTTAGTTTCATGGTGACAGCCACAACATTTCTCCTGAGTTAGCAGATTTAAAAACCCTGTGGAACTACCTTTGATTTTTTTTTTAAATAGTAGGGTTTGTGTTGTGTGGTGTTTATAGAACTGTTTTTGGTGTGCAGCAGTGATAAATCAAATTTAAGAATTGATCCAGTGTCCACAAGCCACTTTCAGCTTCAGTATTCACTTACAGTCTTATAAAAATGTCCTGTAAGTGATTAACAATTAAATAGTTTCACAACTGTCTTGATTTCTCTGGGGACAGAACAAAACTTCTGTTACAAATACTTTAAAATGGAATTTGATTAAATGTATGTCAGGTTGGTACCGAAGTTCTGAGCAGCACAGTTCTTAAATTATGTGAGCATAAACTGTAAAAGGACTTGTTCTTGTTTGAGAACATAAAGACGATTTTGTCCGGGCTGCAGAAGGGGTTATGAAGGAGTCGCTTTTCTGCCATCACTGGGTTTTGAAATAGGTGGCTTAGTTTGTCCTATCAAACTGTTGTTGTGTTTGCAGCATGGACAGTTGGATGTCGTAACTGTGGCCCCTCACCTGAACAGCATTAACCTCCTGTCTATTGATTAGCAAAGGCAGGAGAGCACAAATATTTTAAATTACAGTTTTGTAAACCTAGATTTGGCTAAGATTAAAAAAAAAAAGAAAAAAAAAAAAAAAAGGAGGGGATGTGGCTGTAGATATTTTTGTTTTCCAGGTACTGTTTCCCCTGTAACTTAGTGTCTGAGTATCCTTTGTGAACTTTGTGATCAGCTGCACTTGCTGCCATGAAATGCTGCTTTAGATGTGGTGTCATTCCACACACAGCACATAGTAGCAAATACTGGTGACCACGCCTAAGTTGTGGCCCGCAATGCCTTTTTGTAAGGGAAGCTAAGATGGTGGAACAACCTGGTCCTTCTAAGCTTCCTTGAAAGCTGTCTGCCCAGATTTGGTAAGTGGGTCATGGTGCGAAGCTGCTGCAGGCTCAGAGGGCCCTGAGCACATTGGAATCACCGCTGCTCCCGTGAAACACCCAGGGCAGGATTTGCGTAACGCAGGAGATGTACTTCACTGGTCAAAGCCTGGTGGGAACATCTATCTGTACGCTCCACTTGAGATGTTGGCTGGAGCCCAGATTTGTTGTGTCTGTGCTGTTCTGGTACAGTTGGCTGTCAGCTGGGAGCTTGCACTGGGAAGAGAGCATAAGTTGCTCATGGCATCCCAACGTAACGGGCCTGAACACACCGTCCTGGCCCAGTCAAGTTCCTGGGTACCTCCTCTGCTCTCATGACTGTCCTGTGGCCACAGTAGGCAAACTTAGGCAGCTGGATCCTGTTTTGCCTGGTGCTGCTGCTGTGCGTTATGAGAACATGTAAGGATGTGTGCCCTGAGCACGTTTGGGCTCAGAGTGTCCTGGGAGACTCACACCAGGACAGTGTGACTGTGCATTGGTAACTGGTGGTGTGACAGGGCAGAGTTGTTAGCCCAGGGGAATGCTTTTTTGTAATCTGCTTTCTGATCCGGGCTAATGAGTGCTGCCTGGACACCGACTGACATGCCAGGACTGAGGCTGGTGGGTCAGAGTCTCACTTTGGTCCCTGTCTTACTCCCTCATGAAGATGAGGTGATTGCCATAGGTGCTCCTGCATCCCATAAAATTAAGCATCAGCGTTACAGAAGACTTCCTTTTCTTCCTGATCTGCTCAAGGGTGTGAGTGGAAACAAATAGAAAACTTTGCATTGGAAACAGGATAGGAAGTATAGATTAATATCTGTTCTTTCTAAGAGAAAAAAGAAGGTGAGGATAATGTATAGGAGAGAAGGAGCTCTAACACGACTCTCCCAAGTATGGAAAAGATGGTTCTGCTCCATCTTCTGTTGGGTGGTTGGTTTGACTGACTCCTTAAAGCAGATTGCACTGCTGCAGTGCCTAGGGAAGTGAGTTATCTCATTATTCATGAAGAAGTTAATAACCTTTAAGGAATTAATATGTACGCAAAACCGGTGTCACCATGATACAGTGCTGATGTCATGCCATTCATGATTTACAGCACTTCAGCTGCGTGAGGACTATTTCAGTGTTCAAAAAAGTATTACAGAAATGCATATTGAAAAACAAGCAAAGAGAAGGCTAAGAGAAAGACCAAGTTGTTTAGCTTTTGACAGTATTCAGTCCTGTGCAGACACAGACTGGAGCAGCCAGGTCATACTTACCTCAGATGCCCTCTCTTCACTGGGAACCATTCCTAGATGGCCATAAATGAGGACTGTAATCATTCCTTTTTTTTTTTTTTTCCCCTCCTTTTTCCCCTCTAAGGATATTATGGAAAAGGAACTTTTTCTGGTTTACACATCTTCAGTAGTACATTGACCTGTAGTTAACTTGCTCTTCTATTCCGAGAAATTACTTTTGCTTGCTGCCACTGTCTTCAATAACATCTCTTACTAAAATAAATGTATTAGGCACAGCTTGAATGTGTGTTTTAAAATACAGTGTATAGAGCAGGTTTGCTGCTGCTGGAGCTGTGTCTATGGACATCGTGTTAGACAGTGAGAAGGGATCCCCAGCTCTTCACATTGCAAATTAAAAATAGCTTAAGTTTCTCCATGTGAAGTAAGTGTTCTGACATGGCTGACTGAAGGACTGAGGTCCATGCTGCAGGTTGGTGTCAGGAAGTGTTAAATGTTTTTCCACTTTGTCGTGCCATGGCTTCTTTACAAAACTCTCCACCCCCTTCACCACCTCTCTCCCCTGAAAGGAGGTGGGCAGGTAAAGACACATCCCTGAGAGCACAGCTGCAATAGCAAGTGGGAAATACTTCTTGGGTAGAAGTGCTAGGAAAAAGGCAGCCCAAGCTGCTTGAACACCACAGAGAGCAGAAAAAGTAGAAGTAGTGCCTCTGAACTTTGTATTTCTTTGTTGATCTGCTTTTTTTTGGCTCTCTTGTAATTCAAATTTGGATTATTAAATGACAGTTTAGCTGATGACAAGCAGGAAGCTGCCAAGTGGTAATCCTGGCAAGTGTTAATGCAGGAAAACCTGGAGTAAGTTAGCTGCAGAATGGAGAATTCTGGTCCTTCATGTTTTTTATGTTTTTAATAATAGTATTGCCCTTTCTACAGCCTTCTAGTAGTCTTGTAGTTCTTGCAGTACTTCTTCTAGTTTGTCTTGTAGCTTTGTTTTTTTATGTATAGTTGTTGGAAAGGATATTGATAGCTCAGTGCCTCTAAATGGTTGAATTCAGGATGCAAAGGTAGGATTGAACAGTCCCTGCACCCTGTATGACACAAAGTTAGAAGTGTTAACTTTCACACCTGGGTGTTGCATTTCCATACTCAAGCTGTGATAATCTTGGGGATTTTGTTCAACACTTTGCAAATTGCTCAAGCCTCTAAGTGAGGTCTAGTTTCCTCTTGCCATCAGCAAGCAAGTCTAGCTTGCATGGCTATTGTGCATGGCCATTTTGAAAGGAAAAAGCCTGTGTTTGTCAGGTTCTGTCCTAATTGCTCTGGAGCTCAAGTCATTTGTTCCAAGGTATCTCTGGCAGCTGTGAATTACTGGTCTCATTCTTCAGCATACAGTCTTCTCATATTTATTTATGAAATTAGGAATTCTTACATGTCACTTGTTCCAGTGTAATTTTTTTGTGTGTCTTCCCTCCCTCAGGCAAACATCTGTTTCATGGAGTTGATAAATTCTAACTAGTGAGATCGGCAGATTTGTAATTTGGAAAAAAAAAACCCCAAACTCACCTTGTTTTTGGGGAGAACTTCAACATAAACTGTTAATTGGAAAAGCTGAGAAACAGTAACAAACAGTGTAGGTTTGTAGGCAGAGTGTCAGGGGAGTGACCTCCTTTCTCTGTCCATTTCTGCTGGCAGTGATGGAACTTGTTCAAATTTGAGCTTTGTGCTTTGAACGCTGCCTGATCTGTTTCAGATCACTCTGATGTGGTACAAAGCCCTCTGCCCCTCCTGAGGTTTCAGTTCTAGGCTGGATTAATTTTGACCACCTGTTTTCTTCCATCCAGTGTTGTGTCTTAGTGAGTTATGGGGAATTAGTTGCTTTTTAATCTAGTTTCTGATGGATGGCTATCACCTGCATGCTCAGAGATAACTGATGCACACGTGCCAAATGCATGCAGAGATGGTATATATTTGTCAGGTGGGAATGGGATGTCTCTGTGGTAAGTGAGAGACTCCAATAAAAGACAGGTCTTCGGTGGCAGTTTACAAATGCTGCTTGGCTTTGCTTTATTAAACTTGTTGGTTACTGCTGGGAATTTGTCACCAGTTAGGTTTTTTGATCACTCAAGTAATACCAAATTGAATGGCAGCATGGACACTTCGGAGAGCACAGAAGAATTATAAAAAAAACCCCAGGGAATATTTGTACCACAAGCAGAAAAATAATCAGATCCAATTCAGAAAAATAATAAAAACTAATACATTTGGGAAGAGATTACATTCAGTGAGGGAGAGAAATGCACAGAATGTTTCTGTGGTAGTCAGCCATGAACAAGGCACATTTTCAATAAGAAATGGCAATCCTGAGCTATTTAGAGAGGGGTTTTGTCTCATAAAGCAGAGGGGCAAAAATCCCAAGTTGTGCTTGGGTATATTTCATTGTGAGAAAGGCAGCAGCAGACTGCAGTGCGGTTAAGGAAGAGCAATAAAATTGGTCAGGGTGGTATAAGGCCTGATTTGGGATAACAATAATGTACATGAGTTTATCTGTGCTTGTATACCTCTAGGAGAGGTAAAAGTTAGAAATATTAAAGGTGGAGAAGATACTTTTTGTGGAGTCAGGGAGATGTGAGTGGGATTAAGGGGATGATGCTGAAGGTAGGAAAATCTGAAGCAGCATAAGAATATTCACTGCCAGAGGTTTATCTCTAAAATGTGCTGTGTGCTGGTTAATAGACTATAATCAGGCTGTAAAGAAACCTTCCAGGAGATGTTCTGGAATTCTTCCTTACAAGGAAACACTGAAAACTGGTTTGGGTGATATTTCAGAATTTTTATTGTTGCAAAGAATGAGGTGGTGTTGCAGAGATGGAGGTTTACTAGGTAAGGTCTTGAATCCACCTGTAATTCAGACAGCACCTGGTAAAGTTGTGATTCTGCCCATGATCAGCCTACTCAGGGAAGAATCAGGACTTTAGCAAGCCTGTATTTTGGCACATCCGCCCGCCAAGATAAATTCTTGTGGAGAGCTAAGCCCTTGTTTAAGATTTGTAATAATAATAGAACAGAAAAATCCCAAACCAACAATGCAGCAATGAAAACTTCTCCCTTCTGTATCCCTTGCTCTACATCTGTGACGTGCTTTGAGATGATGGTGTACTCTTCTTCTGATCCTTTTAGAAATAGCTGGGAAGGAGGAAAACGGAGGAAAACCCCTCGTCTCTCTTGTGGAGCCTTCTGCTGGAGTTCAGGAATTTCAGCAGAGTGATCTTTTGTCATAAACTGGTTTTTCAAGAGACATTCCTGCCATTATGAATGAAGTAGCGATAGTGAAGGAAGGCTGGCTTCACAAACGAGGTAAGTGACTCTTCACTTCTGGACAGTAAATTGACTCAATCACTCTCTAATCTGGTGTTTAGCAGCATGTCCTCAAATAATCTATTATTTTCCTGGTCATCCTAGTGGGAAACAGCACATAGGGAGCGTGCCTTTTTTTTGAGCTTTAAAAAATACATGTATAAGGGATTTTCTTGTGTGTGTGTGTGCATGTGTTAACCAAAAATTGGTGTCAACTGCTGTGAAAATGATGATAAAGGTTGCAAGTGAAGGAGATGCTGCTTAAGAGTGTTACAGGTTAAACTGTAATAAATAATTTTGGTTTGTATGTAGGTCTGTAGCTTTCCTTTTTTGTGCTAGAAGGGAGAATTAAGATGAAGATTTTTTGAACAGTGAAAAATATGCTTGTATTTTGTGAGCAGTGCTGTGCTCTTGCAGAGACTTGATAGGAAGTGTGCTAATCTGTGTCTGAACTGCTCTGGGTACCAGTGTCCTGAACAGGAAGAATAGCCTTGACTTTGTGCACTCTGTGCATTTTGGTTGTACCACCAATGACATTTGAGTTTTATAAAAAGGCTTTATTCTTGGCGGAGTGGTAAAACTGAAGACAGTCACATGTATCGTTAGGCTTTTTGCCTTCCTACGTGTTTTCTTCCCAAAACAATGGGTTTGTTCATTTCCAGGTACCACAGCGTTGATCCTATAGGGTATTTGACTTACCTGTTTCTTTGTATTCTACTATGGTTTCTTGGAAAGGACAGAGCAGTGTTAGGTACTTTCCACGATAGTGTCATTTTTTTGGACCAAAACCAGAATCTGTGTGCTCCAGCAATAGGGAAGCTTTCATAGTTCTGCAAACTCAGGATTTTTCTAGAGGGTTTGCAACAACTTGCCTGAAGGTGCAAAGGTGTAGCATAATTATTTATGGAAGAAATTTGAAATGAGTTATCATGACCTAGGTAAAGGCTAGTGGTTCTTTGTCAACAATAAGAAATTTCTAGGAATTTAGAAAACATGTTGATAAATGTGTATTTTAAGAGGGTGAAAGTGTACATTTCTAACAGTTGGATTGGTAGTGTAGTTTAGCAGATTGATGCTTGATGTACAAACGTTTTGTTCAAGTTTTTTTAGGTGGGGTGTGTGTGAGGTTTTTTTCAGGTTTTTTTTTTTTTTTAATTTCAGTTGGAAACATCTTTGCAGTCATTTGCTTAACTAGCTCATTCAGTAATTCTGGTATACCCAGGCTGCTTTGTTCTGACAAAGTATTTGAGAACATAAAAGAAAGAAACATAGAATTATACTTCCCATTTAAGAATCTAGAAACTCTTCAAATCAGGTTTTTTTTTTAAACAATGTTTTAAGGCTGAGGGTTTTTAACCATTTATTGTTGCATTTTTTCTGCACTTTCCTGTAATTAAAAAAAAACCCAAAAACTGTTGTTTTGAGGAGCACTACACAAGAATCTGAGGGAGAAACATTTATTTTAAACAGCAAGGACAATGCATTGTCAGGATGATTCAGAGGCGCATGTGTCTGAAACTTTTAAACAGTCATGTTGTATTTCAGGTTTGTCTCTGTTTACTTTTGGGAACTGAATTTTTGTTGTTTCTTGGATTACGATAAAGCTACTTTCAAGTAAGGAGACCTCTGGAGGAGGTCTTAGTAAAAGATGCCCAGATCTCCTAATCTGATTTTTTTTGTTTTTGTTTTAAAATTGCCTTAGAGAAGCAGATTATTATCTCTGATGGTTTGCTGATAATATTATGGTGAGATTATGTGCTGAACACATTCCCGTTTTCAAAACGTTACTCTGCATGTTTTGCATATTTGATGCTGCAAATTTGTGCTCAAACTCCTAAACTGTTAAACATACCTTGGCATTTTTTGGATGCCAGATTTCCTAATCTTTTTAATGTGTTTCCCAGTGCCTTTTTACCCTCTTGGTATGTTGGGGTGACAGCTATTTCATTCCACTTCACTGACTTTGCAACTGTTAAGTTGGTGTTGTCCTCATGAGGAGGTTTTTAGAAAGCAATGCTCTATCTTCTCTTCAGCCTGCTGGTGTCAGCCCTGGAAATCTCTTGGGTTTTGCAGCTGTTCAGGGATAGGTTGACAAATTCAGTTCATTTTGCTCTGTCTTTGCTGGGGAGTCACTTACCCACTTCGTGTGTGTTTGTTAAGCATCTTTCTGGGTTTTTTAATAATCTACATTTATTGCCAGACACTATCAGTTTGCTGGCTCTGCTAGATCAAGTGCTTCAACCACAGGATGTTTCCAAAACTGATGTCTGATACGGTGAGCTTCTGAAGTCAAGACATAAACAATAATTAGTGCAGGGAGGGACTGCTAAAGGGGGGATTTCAGATGTAAGAAACATTTATATGAATGTGTATGAGATATATATATATATATATATATATATATATACACACATACATACATAAAAAAATATATATTTTGTCTTTTAGATCATTTATAAAACCAAAAGTTGTTCTGCATGTTTTAGGTAATAGTGACTGGCCAAAATCCAGATTGGGCAATGATACTCTCTCAACCTAATGTTCCTCATAGCTTGGGTTGGATTTGGTGTCTCTTATATTTCCTGTCCTGTGCAGTTGAACAGCATGGCTGCGTGCAGTTAAACGGTTGCTACATCTCACCCCAGCAGTGGCTTAATTTTGGTGGCTTTAATGATTTGTATATGTATAAATCAGGCTGCAAAGTGCTCTGGAGCCCTTCTGGATGGCAGGTGTAAGCAAGCATAAAACCATCATTAGCAGGAGCAGGTGTTCTGGCCCGGCAGGGAAGTAGCAGGGCTTCCTAGAACCCTAGTGTAGTTGTTTTCTTCTGTCAGCATGCTTTACATTTATGTTTTTATTTCCAAGATTAAAAATACAAATGGAGAAATACAATTAAACATTGCTGCTTGACCGAGAGGTCTTGGTGGTTCTCTAAGTCAGTCACTAAAGGAAGCTCTACTTCCAGTAGTGCAGATGTTTGTTTGTGCAGGGGCCAGTCATGTCCATGACATGTCTAACCTCAGCCAGGCAGAAATAGAAGAGTTCATGAATGAACTTTGCTCTCCCCATCCCTTTCCCCACTGGCAGTCCTTGGTGCTGTTACTCAAATCCCAGCAAGGACAGACTCTTGTGACCACTCTTTGTACACCTGCATGGCTGGGCTGTTCCAACACACAGGTAGGAGGTGTGAAGGAGCTCAGGCTTGGGTTGGTGCACTGTGTGTGCAGTCCCTGCTTGTGTGACACTGAAGGTTCTGTTCAGTGGGAAATGGTGGGGGTATGGCTCGAGGCAGAGGTGCTATAATTGTGATTGAATATGAGGGGAGAAGGAGAAAATCATCTGCCCAAATTGCTGCTTGTTGAGCTCCCAGATTATAGCTTTCCTGAATGTATGTCATGAGGATCCTTAATTTTGGTTGTGTGGGGGGAACTTTTTGGAGAACAGAGGTGTGCCCAAATGTATTTTACTTGCTTTACTGATCCATTTTAAAGATCTCGTTGGATTTCTTGCATCTTTCTTCTCTGGTCTCTGTTTATAAAGGTCCTTCTATTGTTTTCAGTCTTCATCCTGTTTCTTTTTTTTGTTGTTTTTTTTAAAAGTCTTTCTGCATGGCTAACAAAGAGGGGATTGTGCGTTTTGATACTCTGTCATCTCTGTCCTCCCTAGTATGTCCGGTTTTCTTATTAGGGCATAAACTTGTATGAAAAAAAGGAGTCTTTTGGAGGCAGGGAAAGAGGGGGAGGGAAAAATATACACTGACATTTGAAAAAGGAAATGGAAAAATCTCCATTTCTCAGTCTGAGAAATCTGAAGCAATTATAAGGAGCTGGAGAGATCTGTGTATTCATCCATTAATATTTAGCAGGAAATGCAGAGCTGTTTTGTTTTTAAACAATATATTAACATCACATAGTAATTTTAACCATAAAAACCATAACATGTCCTCCAAATGCCAATTTTTATGGACTTCAGGCAGGTAAAACTATTTGATGGAGTCTCTGCCTTAAAAACTATTAAAACTAATAGAGGCCCTTAAATGAGAAATAATACATAAGATATCTACTCCACTTCTGGATATAATACCTTTTTTTCTTTTGGTTAAAGAATTATTTCTGTAATGAATGGAGTGATACAGACAACCTAATAAATAACAAGTGGCCTGTTGTGGTTTGTCTTGCTATGGCTTCGTTGCATAAAGTGGATGCAAGATCCATGTGTAAAATACAAACCTGGACTAAAATGCTGATTGTTGCTCTTTTAACTTTCTCTAGCAGAATAACACAGATGGTGAACTTTAGCTTTGTTATTTTGAGCACAGGTTCATACTTTCAGTATTCTGTTAGTGTGAATCGAAAGAGGATTTTACAAGATATGACCAGATGTATTCTTAAGCCAGGGAGTATCTGGAGGTGTTGTTTTTCTTCACCTCTTCTTTCTTCTCTCTTCTCTGTTCTCACCATGTTCCCTACCTCTTTTTCTGTATGTGTGTTGTGTGTGTTTTATTTTGGGGTTTTTTTTGTTCTCACCTTTGCTTCTGTCTGTCCCTGGGGATGTAGTGATGCACTGCCTTGGTGACCTGTGTAGTCAGAACCTTTAAGGTTCAGATTAGTTCAAGGATCATCTGTCTTTCATGGCATTTCAAAGAATGGCTGTGGCACTTGATGCAAAGGATCCTAAAAGCCATCTGAACTCTGAAGATGCCAGCTATGGACAGCACAGCTGCTTCAGAGGAAAAGATGGGGGGAAAGGAAAGGTAAGAAACAAGATAGGGGCAGAACAAAAAACAGAGTGGGGCTGAATGAAGAACGGAGTGGAGAAGCTGTGACAGGGAAAGAAGCTGATGCTGTTTCTAGAGCTGAAGGGTTGGGTTTATAGGGAAATCTGTTGCTCTTCTTGTTGGAAACAAAAGATAAGCTGTGTCAGTTTGTGGTTTTCCTTGAGTGTCTCTTTTTCAACACAAGGGGCAATAGTTTTGCAATTCTAGCTCTCAGTTGCTTTCATTTTGCTTGTCCTGTTCTGGGAAAAGGGGACTGGGGAGGAACCAGGAAATTGTCAACCAATAAATCTGACCTTGGTGGTAGGCAAGATGCTAGAGACATTAAGAAAGGATGAGATCACAAAACATCTGGAGAAATATGAGCTGATAATGGCTAGTCAGCTAGACTTTTGGAGGGTAATCTCATCTGATGGAATTATTTGTGGAGAGATCGTAGGAAACAGGCTGGATCCAGTGTACTGCAAAAAGTTTGCTGTGGATGACAGGGGAAGTCAGAAACTGAGAATCAGCTGGTGCAGTGTAACTGTACTGTACTTCATCTTTAAAAGAGCTGGTGTAGCCTAGAAATGGCTCATCTTCCTTTCACAGAGCAGACTACTTGTCTTTGAGTGTTTCTGTTACTTTCCAGCATCCTTTCAGAAAACTTTCTTCCAGAACATTTTTGCATGAAACCCATTCTTTAATCTACAGCTTCACATTTTTGAAGGGTGACATCCAAATGTTTCTTTCTTCAGTAAAAATTACTTCCAAAAAGTGTTTATTCCAATATTTTCACAAAATACTTTCATTTTTTTTAGAGAACTGATGCTGGGTTAGATGTGTTTCTCATTGATTGTAAACTGACTGGAACTTGCAGGCAAGTGACACTGAACACTCTCACTTTGAATGGCAAAGAGGAAGAGCTGGGATGCTGGTGCCCACGTTATTTATGTCAGTCCTGGAAGTTTGCTTTCATATTCTGTTTTATTGTGCATCAGAAGTGAAACAAACTAGGTCTCAATTTTATCTCTAAAAGTGGCGTAGCGTCGTAAAATAATGTTACTTTTAATAAAAGAGATTTGAGAATGAGTGATCTAGGACATTGCAAGCCCTGTAAAAGCGAGCCTGGGAACGCTTGATACGGAGGATCATGCAGAAGGTGCCTGTATTGGCTTTGATTTTCTTTTTCATGATTCCTTCCTTTTCAAAAAGGGAAAGGTAGGCCTCTGAAAAAAAAAAAAAAAAGCTGTCCATGTTTTCTGGGTTTTTTTTCTCTCAGTAGGCATATTGAGAAGTCATCAGGTTTGGATGTAAGAAGAAAGAAGTACTGAGTGTGCTATTTTGAGGTAAAGAGAGAGTAAGAGAATAAAGCTTGCTCCTTGGCCTTGTGGAGGTGGTTTTAGGCAAGGTGTTGTGCCATGCATTTAAAATTTGGCGCCCTGTCCATCCCTTGGAAATGACAACCCCTGCAGCCTCTGTGTGGTTGCCAGAAGGTTCCTTCCTTCCCTTCCAACAGGTGCTGCTGCCACTGTGTAAGCACCATCAGTTGCACTCCCTGTCTGTGCCTGTGACTGCCCCTGCCCTTGCTCCTGGTTTGCCCTCATACCCTGCGACTTTGCCAGCTGCAAAAGCTGGTGAGGACTTGGATGCTCTTAGAGCAGATGTGGTGTCTCCTTTCATATGCTTTCTGTGTTATTAATAATTCTATTAAAAATTGGGGTGGTGGTTGGTGTCAGATTCATTTGGGAAATAGACCTTGATATCTATTGGAAAAAAAAAAAAAGAAGTATTTGCTTAATAGCTCAACATTTAATTTTAATGTATTTTAAAAGAGAGAGCATTGTAAAAACCAAATACTTGTCAGCTGTGTGGGTTTTTTTCCTCTTTTACATATTGGAGTAGCTGATTTACTAAGAAAAACATTGGTTAAGTCTTATTTAAAAGTCATCTCTCATGGGGGAAGACAGAGGAGGGATTATTATTTTCAGATGCATTATGTTGTAGGTACAATGTGCTTCTTAAAGGGGGAACAAAAACCAGGAAACTATGTGAGGAAAGAGGAAGAAAAAGAATGGAGAAAGAAAAGCACCATATTAGGTGTGAAGTAGTGTGTTTTTGTGAGAAATATTTACTGCAACTGAAAGGGGGAAATAATAAAGACTGACTTAGAGTGCAGTTGGTAAGCATGCTGTAGACTTCTGGTATTATTCTCCCACCTCTTCAAGTTGAGCCAAAAATGTGAAAAAGATAGCTGGTCAAATAACATTGTGAAATTTGTCAGTTTATTCAAAAGTGCATGGTCATATTTGAGGACAGCTGAAGTAAACAATCATCAGGGACTGTGGGCAAGTCAGTTTCTGCTTCCCCGAGTCTCTTGGGTAAGTTGGGAGAGCATGTTTTGAAGTGCTGTCCAAAACCCAGGCCTTTGGTAAACTGCATGTAGAAATACACTTTGGAGTCAGTGGTTCTGTGCATGGCTGCAATGGTATTTCATGCTCATGCTGAGACTGAGGGCAGCATCTGAGTCATTTATGGGACAGTCAAATCAGCCTCCTCTGCCTGTGCTTTGCTAATGGACTCCTGATGAGAACCACAGGATGAGCATGCCAGAGAAGTGGGCTTTGTGTTGGTGGTGAACCACAGCCTACACAGGAGATACCTGTTTTGGGAGGGAGCTGCAGCCTTAGAACAGTTGGGGTTGGAAGAGATATTTAAAGATGATCTAGCTGGCCAACTCTTGTGTCATAGGCAGGCACATCTTGCACTACCTAGACCATGTTGCTCCCAGCCTTGGGCAGTTCTAGGGATGGGACATCCACAACTTCACTGGGCCACCTGTGCCAGCGCCTCACCACCTTCAGAGTGAAAAATTTCTTCCTTAGGTATGTAGAATAAATCTACTCTCCTATAATTTAAAACCGTAATCTGTCACAATAGGCCCTGATAAAAAGCCCCTCTGACTTTCTTAAAAGCCCTCATTATGTATAAAAAGTGAGCAGTAAGGTCTCTGCAGAGCCTCCTCTTTTTAAGCTGAATAGCCCCAAGCTCTCTCAGCTTGTCTCCACAGGAGAGGTCTTCAAGACAAGCATTATTTGCTGATGGAGACTCAAGAGGTTGACACTGGTGTGCCTTGAAGTGAACTTCAGGTGCTGATGGAGGTCAGGCAGCTTGCAGCAATTCCTACTGATTCTCAGATTTTAGTGCAGCCCTTGTGTTTATGTTGGCTTTGTAAGTCAGTTCCCACCTGTAGAAGTCAGAAGTCTTTGAAAGTTTTGCCTGTTTTTCGTCCTGAAGCAGAGAATGTTGCTAGTCCTCATGATGTTGAGAAAAATTGGAAAAGATAATCCAAGTGCCTGCTTCATGGTTTAGACTAAACAGAACAAAAAGAGCTGTTTAATTACTTGTCACAAAAATGCTCAAAAAAATGGAGGATTTGAAATAATTTATAATGTGTGTTTTTGTTTTTCTGGCCTCCTAGCCTTAGCAGTATTAGTACTATCAGTACTGCTATTTCTGCAGTTGTGTCAGAGGGATCACAGAACACATCCTGATTACAGTTCAGAAAGCAGGCAATATGGGAAAAAAAAATTCTGATTATCTGCAAGATGTTTGAGAAGTCTGATTGATAATAGAAACATAGAAATGAAACTGTATTTGGACTGCTTTTTTACTTATCAAAGTCCCCTGACATAAATTTAAGATTTAAGAGAAAAAATACTTAGTTAAAATTTTTGCCATGTCTTCCAGAACAAGCCTTTGTATGTTCCATATTACAAAGGACAACATATTGCTACTTTGTGCAGAATGATATAGTTAAATTGGTGTGAAAATATTTGCACTAAATAGGGTTTGTGCCCAGAATTACAAGGAGCTACACAAAATTCTGTATATTTTTGGTTTTATGCCTACATTGGGGCTTCTCAGTTGGACCATTAGTAAATAGTTACACCCTTGAACAACCTGTTAAGCAGCTCAAAATCCATTGCCAGGCCTCTGCAGAGTGGGAATACAGCCTTTTATTTATTGGTTGCTTTTCAGAGGCTTCCAGGCATGGATTGTCTGGACTGGTGTTTTTTTACATATGGATTCCTGCACCTGTCTGTGGTCAATAAACCATCTGTAAATAGCAATCATTTAACTAATTGAAAGTGTTTTCTTTGTAATTTTTTGTTTGTTTGTTTGTTTTATTATTTTTAACTTTTGGTCTTGCACTCTCCTTGCCTTCCTATGCTCATTAACTAGAGTGAAAATTTGGGAACACCAAGGAATAATTCAAGACTCAAACGTGTAGTTACATAGATTTAGCTGTATTAAATGTTTGTTATTCTGCTGTAAGTTTATGCATGGAGCAGTCTGGAATGCAGTTCCGATTATCTGTGGTGACCGTGCTGGTTGTAGGATTTTGAAGTACTTTTCTAGGAGGACTTTGATTTCTGGGCAGACGATATGAGTTGTATGCCATGGTAAATTCACTGATCAAGTCATTCTGTGGGAAGTGCTCTTCATGCTGCTGGGGCAATACGTTGAAAAGACCACACTTTAGATCATGATGGGGTTTTTTTCCTTAATTTTTTTACAAAAGAAATCCTGCGTTTTTACTTGGTTGTTACTAAAAAAAAATTGTTTATCTGCTTTAATCATAGAATGGATTGAGTTGGAGTGGACCTTAGAGATAATCTAGGTCAGCCCCCGTGCCATGGACGGGCACACCTTCCACTAGACCAGGTTGCTCAAAGCCCCATCCAAATTGGTCTTGAGCACTTCTAGGGATGAGATATTCACAGCTTCTCTGGGCAGCTTGTTCTAGCCTCACCACCCTCAGCCCAAGGAATTTCTAACCTAATCTAATCCAAATCTACTCTTAATTTAAAACCATTCTCTGTTGTCCTGTTACTGTCTGCCTGTGTAAGAAGTCACTCTTTAATCCCTCTTAAAGAATGAAATTGGTGACTTTAAAAACGGTCTTCGGTGTTATTTTTCAGACAGTGAAAGAGTAGGATACTATTTGACTTTTTCAATTTGAAATTTTCTTTGCGTCAGGGATAGTTGTAATTATGTTCTTTTCTGATGTAGAACTATAGCAGGAGCATTTGAAAGGTATGTAACTGATGTATCTCCTGATGTAGAAGTCAAAGTTGTCTTATCACTTGCATGATAAGAAAAGCATTTACTCTAAATAAGAATTAGGGGAAAATTGCATTTTCATTTGTGGAAAAACACTGCAAACTTGCTGGCAACAACCTCCAGCTGACTTGCAGTATCTCTGTAATGCCTATTGAACACTTTTGTGACAGCTTGTTTTTGTTGTTTCTGCTGAAGTTTAGCCTGTAAAGTCAAGATATCTTGATCTGAGAGATGGGAAGATGGTTAAATTACATCATCATGGAAGAATAGCAGCATACTTAGCTTTAAAGCCATTCACGACTACATTGGCACCCCTTTGTTATACAGTGTAGCTGAAAACGAACTGCAGCAATAATGAACCAATCCATCTAAATCACAGCAGCTGAACAACTGACTGTTCTATCTCAAAATGCAAATGCTTAGTGCAGAATGGATTTAATTGTAAATGTTTGCTTAGTAGGGAATATGAGCCTTTTAGTTTGTGACAATAATTGTGAATACAAAGACCGACAGAATTTTAGGGCTTACATAGCTTGTCCCTGTTCTCATAACAATATTTCAAAGTCACTTTTTTAAAACATACCATTTGGCTTTTTTCTAGCCAGTGAATAGATCTCTAAGTGCCCAATCTCCAAGTGGTGTTTTGGAAACTGAAGGATAAATTTAGCTCTATGTACTTAGATCAGGCAGAATTTTCTGTTATATTTCTTTCAAATCTATGTTAGGGCTTTTATGTAGCTTCAGATAATAAGAGGGGAAAAATGCTGACTTCCAGAGCTTGAATTTGTTTTGCTGTGCAGAAATGCCGAGTGTAACTTAGAGTATTAAGCATGTTCTTTGAGGTTCTAGTAAGGTGCCTCTCAAACAATTAAAAGGTTACTGTGAGGAATTTCTTTTCTAGTCAAACTAACAAGCAAAACCCCTCTGTATTAAAATCTTCATTCTTTGTTAAATTCCTGAAGCCCGACTGAGTGCAGCTCAAGAGGGTGAATTGCTATCACTGATTTGAATGAATTAAAATAAAACAGCATTGCCATTTTGGGAAAGGAAAAAGCTCACTGAGCTTCATCAAAAAAAGTGAGAAAGAAAAAAGAGGAATACCTGCCTCCAGGCTGTTCTTAGGTATCTGTGTAAGGAAAACCAGATAGAACTTGGAAAACAGACACACACAAAATGTGCGTGTTTATGCTTCTGTTGGCATTTTGTGTGTTCTTTAAGCCTTCACATGTGGATTAGTCCTTCTGAAAAAAAAAGGCAACCAAGCCCCCCAAAGAATAGGCCTTTGTGACACTGGAGAAGTTTACTGTGCCAAAGTTATGGTAAGAATTTGTAAATTTTGGCTGCTGAAGTACTTCCTTCCCCTGCTATGTTTTTATGTTGGAAACTTGTAAGTGTGGAATAGAGGGTGTTTTTTTGTTTTTTTTTTTTAAATGACAATGCAAACATTCATTTCACAAACTAAACCACCCGTTCACATGACACTGCTGCTGTATATAAACACCCTGTTGATCTTGTTCTGCAGAAGTGTTTGTTGGACTTCCTGAGTCATACGGAAATGCTCCACTCCTCTTTATGGGACTGTGCTGTGGACTTAAGCTGTATCTGCTCAGATTTAGTTGCCAAATTAATGTCCCTGAAAGACATATTTTTACTTGGAACAGGGCCCTCGAAGTTGGGATGTTTTTCTGTGCCTCATTTTCTCTCTGTGTTTAAAATTTTTCATTCTGCTATCTCGGGAGTAGGTTTTGTCTTGGATAAAGCTGAACCAATTGGGAAGATGTTTGGTGCTTCATAGTTGCAAATCTCTCTTCCTCTTATGTATGCTGTTGTTTCTTCACAGAGATCTTAGTTGGTGTCAGGCAATAACTCAGGCTGAGAGCTGTGCAGAGCACACAGGCCCTAGAGGATGCTGGTGGCTGCACTTGGGTGAGCCTTCCCAGCAGCCTGGGATGCAGTGATGAGCTGTGCAACTCAGTTGACTTCACGGGGGGTTTCTGGAGTAACCAAGGGCAGAATTAGAGTCCGAGGCTAGACTGTCATGGTGACAAAATATTTAGAAAACATTTTCTTGCTTGAAACAAAAGCTTGGATTGTGCAACACAAAGTACTGTCCCAGTGTAATAAACGATGCTGTGTATTTTTAAAGGGTTCTGTGTGTTCCCTGACTGTAAGCTCTTGCCAGAGTCAGCATGTTCAGGTAAAATGAGGCCTTCTTCCTCCAGACTATTGCTTTTACAAACTGGGTTAATTCTCACCCTTTATGCAGTGGGGTTGCAAAGATGTGGCAGCCGAATGTGACCTTACATTTTAAACGCAGTGGGGACAGCCCTGTTAAAGAGAGATGCAGTAGAGCAGTGTCTTCCCATCAGCCATGGTGGCTCAGTTGCATTAAGAGCAGTTGCTTAAAACTTACACCTTGTAATTGGCATAGACTGATCTGATTTCTAGTGTGCTCTGTGACTAAACTTGGTGATTGCTTTTATTGGGTTAGAATGTGCTGTTCTTGCTGCAGTAGGAACTTTTTGTTCTGTTTCATCCTTCCGTAATACCTCATGTAACTTTCTTTTTGTTAATGCCTGAGGTTTTGTGATGCCCCAGTCTTACCAATATCTATCCTCTGACTTGAACAGAAACTACAGGTCTAAAGTGTAGATAGAAGATTGTTCATTTGGAATAATATAAAATCATTTTAAGATGAGCAAACCAGTGAGAACAGAATGAAGACTACTAGCCAGCCATGTCTAGTCCAGTTCAGCACACTGCACCATTTGGAATTAATGCATATTTTTCCCAGTCTTGTCTGTGTTTCCTGGGTAATATCAGTTGTAATTGCAGAGAAAGCATGATTTTACAAGTATCCCGCCTTCTCTGCTTAGAGCAGCAGGTGGCCAGATTTCTTTCTGAAAAATAGTGACCTGTCTCAGCTCTACAGCAGCTCTAAGCAGATCAGCTGCAGCGACTAAAAAAAGTCTTCAAAGTTGATTTTTTCAAAGTTCCTGTAGTTGTTGGACTATACTGTGACTCTTGAAAATGGAAAACAAAAGCAAAACATGGAGGAGGGGAATATACTTTTCTAAGGTTTGCATCATCTTGCATCTTTGTATGCTTGGCATGTAACCGTGTCCCATTCAGAGTGCTGCTCTGAACAGGGCAGAGCTCGCTCTTTAGGCTGCTGCTTTGTCCCTACCACTAGTTCCTCTGTTGCATTGAGCTACAAAACCAGCTGCTTTTGCTTTTCATACCTATTTTTACCATCTCTAATTTGCTATTAAGATGTTAACTTCTGCCTCCCGTTAGCCTAGATTGTGTCTATACTGTGACTACAACGTAGAGGCAAGCAAGGACTTACATGCTTTCTCTTGTGCTACCCTTTCACACTTGGGAAATGGTCCCTGTAAACAGCTGCAGTGCTGCTTTATTATCCTCTTTAAAAGCTCTGGCTCCTTGTGTTGTTTATAAAAGGCCCCAATGAACTTGTAATGTGTGTGTACTGAGACTGCTGTTCCCAGCAATGCCCAGTATCCGTCCCCCTTTTTGTGTGTGTCTGTGTCTGGCTTTCCATTGTCCCTGTCCTGTGACAGTCAACTCTGCAGAACAGGGACTGTCTCATTGTTCACATGTACAGCAGGTGGCTCAGGTCCAGATGTGTTTCTTAAGTTGCTGTGTACTGCAGTAACCCAAATCATTATGTTGCAGAAAAGCTGCATCTAAAAGAGGGGGAAAAAATTCAGATACACTGTACTAAGTCTTCTGCACTTCTGAAGGTTGGGGTTGGGGTTTGGGTTTGGTTTTTTATTAATCCTCTGACATGTTACTGGTAGGATTATGCAAAAATTGGATATATATGTAGTTCTCTTCACATTTTAAGGAATCTTTCCTATGGCCAGAGGAAAGCTTTCTTTTCAGGAGCTGCTCCAGGCTACTAGAAATGGGCTACTTCACAACAGCTCTTGTTGGTTTCTTGGAGAGGTTTGTTTATTCCTGTGAACAGAGTGGGTGTGCTTATGGCAAAACCTCATGTTTCTGGAGACTTTCCTCTTTTCAAGCATTATTTTAGAAACGGAATGACACAAAACAGGATGTGTGGTTGTAGATACATGTTCACGCTTCAAGGGCCACGCATACCTTTTTGACCATGTACAATCCTGTGCTTTTTCTCTCATCATTCATGTGGTGAAATAAACCATGGAGGAACAGTGGATTCATTTCTCCTTTTTATGCCCAGAACACACAGAGAATGTATTGATACTCGCTTTTCTGTTGACTCTTAAAATGCTCAGACCAGTTATTGGAGGTAAGGATGTAAAAATGAGGGCAGATGGCTAAGCAGGCTTGAGATTTTATTCTCAAATTTGTTTTGAAAATTGCCATTTGATAAAAATGCATTTGTTCTATTTCTTGTATTTTTATGTTTTTTAATTCTGAATTACCTACATGCATAGTGTTAGGAATTCTCCTATAGCGTTCTGAGTGGCCCCAGTTTGGGAAGGGTAATGAGACCAGATCACCTCAAATGTCTCTTTTTAACATAAAATATTCTGTGATTCTTGACTGGTTTAATACAGGAATATTGGGAATCTCACGCAAAGCCCACCGTGATTTTGAAGGAGAATAACAACCCCATTTGTAGAGTAGTTTGGTTTTATTTTTCAAATTCCTTGTGATGGCCATCAAACAGAAAATAAATAGCAGTTCCTCAGTTGTCAACAGGCCTTTTCATTTTTCAGTGTTGGCTGGTCTGTTCAAATACAGAAGTTGGGATTTTTCAAGGGAAAGTTTCAAAACTTGGAATAATAAACAAACTGTGCTTATTTACTACTTTTTGTAAGTGTTCTGGGTCTGAACCCAAAAGTTGCTTTTTGCTTTAGTTGCTAGAATGTCTGGTGTACTAAGACTGCTGCGTAGCTGTGAAGCTGCTTGAAGTTTTGCTTTCATTTGTTTATTTGGCTCTTGTTGCTGTGACACTTGCTGTCAGAAAGTAGAAGTATTTCTAACCTCATCCCAGCCTTTCTCCTTCACTTTTTTTATAGTCCTGGTACAAAAGAAAAGGGAGAAATTTGGGGGTAGCAGGATGTGTGGTGGAGCTAGCTCTGTTCTTTCCGGTCACCTTCGAGCAGGGCTTCTATTTTGTCACTGGTAGAAGTTGAATTAGGTGCCTGATGATGTTGCCTTCAGAAGAAGCTGGTTGGCTGCAGCTGCTTCAGGCTCTGGCAGAGGTTGGCTGCTGTTCCTTCTGACTCTGTGGCAGAGGAGGTGTGCTTTAGATTCATGCTTTGTTGCTGGTGGCTTGAGTTTACAGCAAAAGCCTGTTGTAAAAGTCGAGGCCTGGGCCCTGGGGTCCAGCTTATCAGCAGCAATTGACAGAATAGTCCATGGATAGCAGAGGTGACCTGGAAGTTCATCATGGCAGATCTGGTGTCCTCATCTACCACCAACTCAAAATTTGCTTCCTTTGACTCAGTCAGTGTAGCCACTCCGTAGTGGCTGTGTCATCCATCAAGGCCTGTTTGTGATGGTTTAGTAGCAGTCTTGTCATTTTTTGGCCATTGAAATGAGCAGTCAACTTTTGGAGTCAGATTTGATAAATACATATCGAATGTGATCCACAGTGTGGTGGTTCTCTACTGTTTGTTGCAGGGTAATTGTCACCCTCAAACAGTTGACATTAAATACTGCTTTAGGAATGCCCTTAAGTTGTAGATTGTTTCATAACTGCATGGTTGCAACTAGAGTCCCAAAGGACAGAGAAAATTTTGGACCTGATGTGCTGTTTCACTTAGAAAAGAGGGCCTTTGAGGGTAAGGTTGCAGCCTGGCTCAGGCAGGAATGGGAAACCTTGAGCAGTGTGCAGCCTCTGGAATTTGTTTTATCTGCAGTAGTATAGTTGTGTGGAGTCTGGGGCTAAGGTCTCTGTATGAAACTACATTAGACCTGTGTTTGGATCTGTCTGTGAAATGAGATAGCTGTAGTACCAGAGGGTTTTTTTTTTTTTTTTTATTTCTTATTGTTGTATAACCTAAACTCCCTAGAACAGGGAGATTCTTGAAGGATGCAAGTCTAATACCAGCTTCCTGTTAAACTTTCACTAATTATTTTAAAATTATGCTTAGAATCTGCTGTGAATGTTTTTAATTTTCTGCTTTGAAAACTTGATATGTCTTCCTTCCTTTTCCTACAATACCAGGATAGTGGTGGTTGTTTTGGAAATTTTTTTCCTTGTTCAGGTTTCGACTTCTCAGTGCAAACAGCTCTTACATGTGATACCTTCTTCCATTTTTCTTGGGCTAGAATTGCTGTTGCTAAAAGGCATATCCTTTACCCATTCCTTGTGGCCCAGGGAAGCTTGGTAGGGGCAGTCAAATTGAAGGCAGAACATCTAGGAGCTGAAGTGGTGTCTGGTGCATGAGGGTACTGTCCTGGAACTGAGAATCTGGGCCAGTCTTCCCCTACTCTGCCACAAACTTCCTCCTTATACAATCACCTCAGACAGGGTTATTTTTCTCTCTCTGTGCCCCAGTTCCCTATCTGTAAAGTAGTGATAACAGCACTTCCTTACTTCATGGGGATGTTGTGAGGACAAATGCAGCTCAAGCTGTGGCCCTTTTGGATACTGTGGTAACTGGGAGCACAGATGGAAGAAGGGAAATGTTCCACATAAAAGCTTTCTGTTCGTTCAGCCCAGTGGTGGATTATGGAACTGACGTGGGTGTGGCTTCCACAGAAGTCATGGCTTGACTGGTGCCGTGTCTTCCCTTCAAAGGTTTCCTTGCTCACTTTTGTGTGCCGACAGGGAAATGTCCTTCTGAATGTAATTGTTTGGGTCCTTGGCTGCAGGCTCTGTGAGTCCAAGAGCCTGGCTAAATCTTGCTGTCTGTTTTCCAGCCTGGCCTGCTCACAGTTATTGAAAGGAGTGTGTACTTCTGGCACCAGCCACCCAGGGCATTTTACAGACTAACTCACATCCTGGAAGGAGTTAAAAATATGTATGAATGGATTTTCACTTGGGAAATCCAGACTACTGTAGCACTTACTCTGAGCAAGCCCTGGACTGCAGTGTGACCAGAAGAAAGCAATTGTTCCTGACATAACTGGTTAAATTTCATAGAAACCACATCCTTTGTGTTGCCACTGACAACACAACATTCCTTAAAGTTTGATTTCAAGCAAAGCTTTATAACTCAGCTGTACATGCAAGCATACTTTCTTCTAAAGAATTTCTGTCCAGAGTCACCACAGAGTGAAGCTCTTTCCATTTTAAAGTGGTCTTTATATAGTCTTGTTTATGTATAGTACAAAGAGGTGAGAGACAGGAAACCTATCTGCCTAATACGTACATTGTGACATATCTTAAGGAAGGAGGCGGTGAGTTGAGTATTTGTTCAGTTGAATCTTGCTCATGCAAATGAGTTTGGTTTTGGAAGCTTTTTCGGCCAGGAGGTAGAAGTTTACTTCATTTATTGCTTGTTCCTTGGAATATGAGGTTCATGTCGTCTTTCTTGTTCACCTGCTTTGATAAATTCTATATTTAGTTGTCTCTGCCCATCCACTTGAACCAGACAAAAATAACTTCAGTGTAATCCATCCTCTCTGTCCTTTCCTCTCCACCCCTTCCCTCCCCTTTCCTTTCCTGCTGCTAGGTTTAAGGCATTCAGTTGTTTGGGAAGTAGTGTTTGTTTTGTTTTGTTTCCTTACAAGTAGGGTTGGAGGGCAGGAGAAAACATTTATACTCTGGCATAAAATTGTTGTGAAGAGTATGCAAACTGTCAGAAACACTTCCTCCTCTCTTACAACATTTGCTGAGGGGTCAGAGTGTGTGCAGAGTGTGTGGAGGGAGGTGGAGCAGAGAGGTTGGGAAATGACTTGCATGTGGCATACATCTGTCTGACAAAAAGCCAACCGTGCCAGGGGATAAATGAACAAACAAGGAGTGTTTCAATTCTGAACTCAGAGGTTCAGAACTTAAAGTTTGCTCAGGAGCAACTCTTCAGATAAGTTTCCAGTTGGACCTTGACTCGTGTTGTGCAAACACGTAGTAGCTAGCACAGAGGAGTCTGTCCTCTAAAACCCTGCCTGGGAGAGGATCTGGGCACAGGTTGTACTTTCTCCTGTGTCCCGCAGTAGGCATATATATATATATATATATATAAATATATATTTATGTGTGTGTGCCATATATACGTGGTCTATCACAGATCAACACCGGCCAAAACCCCCAGAAGTATTTAAGCCTTAACCCCTTGCCTTTAGCATGAATTAAGATGAAATAGCATTTATGTTAATCTGGCTGTGGACATTGGCTATTTTTGGATTGGATAAAGAATGTCCACTGAATTTACCAAAATGCTTGCTGTCTATGTTATCTGAAATATTATTGTCTTCCACTATTAAGCTGATAGGGATTTAAGGGAAATGGTATTGTTTTGGTAAAACTGCTTTGAAATACAGCCTGCCAAGTTCTTGTATCTTGAGCTGAGTGTTGCGTATGTTGTTGTTCCTGACAGACACGTTGTCTGGAGATGTAGGGGGACCGATTGTTCTGACAAAAAATGTTGCTTTTTGTAACTCAAGCATTTTTTTATTAAAGATGTTAAAGAGAGTGATGTGGAGCAGAAAGATTGAGAGAAAAGTCTTTAATTGATGCCTAATAAAATTCAAGCTGTTTTTTCATTAAATTTTTCATTTCAGTATCTGCTTTTCAAAAGACAGTGAAATTTTTTTATTTTCTTATTTTTGCATTCATAGAATTGCTGCAGGACAGAAGGAAGAAAGAGTTGGTTTTGAAAATTGGTGACAATTTTAAAGATTTTAAAATTTTAAAATTCTTTGTTCTTCCTCCTCCTTTGCCTGTGTGCCAATAAAAGCCAGAGCCATGTGGCAGTATCAGAGTGGCAGTGCAGCCCCATTTTGACTTGCAGCCTGAGTGATGCAGATGTGAAGGACAACTGATTGGAGGACACTGATCCTGTAGGGTCTTCTGTGGTGTCAGCTGTGTTGGGCAGTACAGTGGAACCACTCCCCAGACCTGGCTTGCACTTGGGAGCCAAAATCCTGGTTTGAACCTCGACTCTGTGAATTTGTAACAGGACTCACTACCAGAGCCCACCTTCCATCGGTGTGGTGGTGTCCGATTGCCTTGGCCCCCATGCTCAATCCTGCTTTTAAAGCAAAGGGCACTTGAGTTTCTAGGAATGTTAATTCCTTACTTTGCAAGCACAAATACGTGCTCTGAGTGTTTGGAAAGGAGCGGGCCCTGAATTTAGAGCTTACACTCCCAGGCACGGTGTAATCCTGTTTAGGAGTCTGGGCTGCTGTGATGGTCCCAGGCAGGCCGTGCTGCCTTGCAGGCATCTGCTTCTCTGCCCATTGAGTCAAGTCAATATCCTTAAAACTGTAATTTACACTGTAATGATGGATTACACTTGTCATGGTTTACAGAATTTTCTGTTGTGTGTCTAATAAAAGAAAACGCTTTCTAATGCTTATTATTTCTGAAGTCAAACACGTTCTGAACTAAAGCTCAGTGTATGTAAGGCAAACTATGCTTTAATTTTACAATTGTCTGATGGGACTTTGCGATTTATTTGTTGTTACTTCCTTAATGATGTTGCAGTCAGAGGCACTGTTTTGCTAAATGTTGTGTAAAAAGTAAATTGTAGCACAGCAGATGTTGGTATTTGGATGGATGTCGGTGCAATGGGGGGACAGCAACAGTCATCTCTGTCAGCTGTCTTCAGGCTCGGCAGGCCTGCTGCGTGGTTACTTTGGTGTGTAAAAACAGCTCGTTTTGCAACTGGGAAGTTTGGCATTACGTTTGGCACTGAGCCATGTAGCTGGGTTAACGCAAGTGTTTATCCAGTGATTTTCTCAAAATTGGTAACTCGGAGAGAATGTTATTAAACTTCTGTACAAAGAAAGGGGGAATATGGATGGATCTCTTTCTAAAAGGCATTTATGTTTATAATCCTGAATTCCATATTAATAAGAATTCCTTTTATTTCCCTCACCCCCATCTTTTTTGCTTTTTCGTCATCTTTTTCCAGCTTGCTGTTTACAGTTTCCTTTTTAAGGATTACGATGTGGAAGCATACCTGATGAAATGCCATAACCACCTTTTTCTCCATCCTGTGTGCTGTCATGAATTAAGTGCAAAGAATAGAGGACTGCAAATGAAGCTGTTTAATTGTCACCACCCAAAATTGAGTAGAAATTCCAACTGCAGCATGAAACGAGAACCTGCTTGTATGCATATCTGCAGAGCAGTTGATTTCTGTATGATAATTACTGTGAATTTTACCTTTGGGTCAAGCACAACAATCCTTGCAGGCCATCAAGAATTTTTCATGGAATTCCTGTTAATACTGGATATATTTCTTTATGGAAGTAGCAATTCAGACTGCGTTTTCAGGAAGGACAGGCAGGAGCATATGGTAGTCTTGCAGAGCAGCAGTTCCAATCAGATTTTATACCTGAAATTTGGAACCTGTTGATTTAATGTTCATTGGGAAACTTTATCATAAAGGATTAACTTTTCAAAATAATTTTAATCTTGCATTACATCTGTGATTAAATAATTAGATGTTTTCATTGCTTGAAAAGGCTTCCATTTCTTGTGAAATTGGGAAAAGGATTAAACTAGGAAATTTGGATTCTCTGATGAGGGGACAAAAAATGTATAGAAAAACATTTTCTTAAAACAGTGATAGTGACCCTGTAGTGGACTTGTGCTTAGTTAATCTTGTAGTTGAGCTGCAATTTTACCACCAAATACAATACCAGGACAGTAATTTTCATTTGGGTCCTTTGTTCTCTCTCTCTTTTTTCTTTTTTCTCTTTTTTAAAGAAGAGGGTGTTACCTGTACTGTCCAATTTCTATAGCCAAATGTGTCTTCATTTAGAAAACCATAATTTGCAATAAGTCTGCCCACAACCAAGGTTCATTTAATATGCTGTGGATAAATGAAAATTGCAAGTGTTCAGTGACTGCTTTTTGGAAACATTTTTGTCTCTTTAGTTTGATAGTCAGGCTGTAATCCTGAAGTTAAAAAGGTTTTCTCACAGAGGATGGGGAAATAAATGTGCAAAAGCAGTAATAGGGGAATAATCTTAGCTCAGTGGAACATACCTTTGTGTCTGTGAGTATCTAAAGGATATAGCTTTGAGATTTCAACTTGCTGGATTTGGCTGTGTGTCAACAACAAGGTCCTGAGTGGGGAGCACACTCTCCCCATGGACTGGGCACAACCTGCACTTCCAGCTGCCTGTGTTGATGCTGGGACAGGAGCAGGAGAGGACTGGTGATGGCCACAGACACAACTGGCCTGGCCTGGCCTGGGGGTCAGGCTGCAGCCTCTCCCTTCCCTGCCTGTGCTTTCAGCCCAGTCAGCACCTTCCCTTCTGCTCATCAGAGACCCAGCTTGTCCCTTTGTCAACACTGCTCGGATGCAGCTATTTCAACCAGAATTGTAGCCAATCTTAATTCATGTCTAGCACTGTTTTCTACCTCCCAAAGGTGCCTCTATCCCCCTCACCCCTTTTCTTCTCCTGCTCCCACCTTACTGGCAGCAGCAGGGTTTGCAGCGTGGCCTTGCTTGGCTTGACCCCTGGAGTGGCAGAGGAGCCCCCAGCAGCTGTCACCTGGAAGCATCAGCTCAGGGGGCAGTGGCAGGAAATGCTGTAGAACAGAGGGTGTGTGAAGCATGGAGCAGTGCTTTTCTCTACGTGTGTCTGTACCTTCCTTGCCAGAAGTCCCTGAGGCACGAGCGTAGCCCCAGATGGCCTTCAGGAATGTTACCCCAGGTGACCTGTAGGGCTCTTTCTCTCTCCTTTTTTAAAACAACCCCAAACAATTATAGACAAGGGAAAGCAAAAAGCTGTCCTATGAGTTTAAAGTTTTATTTATAGTTTTCTGGTGTTCTCAAAGTGTGGCAATCTTAATTTCCTGGAGAGCTCTTGTAGCTGTTGCAAGTTCTACATCTAATGGGTAGCTGTAATGTGGTTAGGCAAGGGATGTGTTTGGAGTTTGTTTTGCTTCTGCTCTTCGGGGTCAACCTAGTGAGAGTGGGAAGATGGAACTACAGAGAGTGGTCTGTGCACGGTTATGGGATGGGGCTTTTAGGATTTGGATGGATGAAGGAATGTGTGTGGTGAGGAGCAGTTGTGTGGTGTCCTGTGCTTGGAAAACCAGGTATGGAGGAAAGGTGGGGCCGATGCAACAATCCCTACCTCAGAAGATCCTGAGAGACAAGTGCCAAATTTGATGCCCACAGAAACTGGTGTGAGTTCAGGGCAGGCTGGGGATGATGTCTGTTCTTCCACTGCTTATAAGAGCAGTTTGAACAGAAAAGATTGGAATTTTTGCCATGTCTTCCCAAAACAAAAGAGGCACCACAGACTGGAGACTTAATTCAAGCTCCCATTTTCTGTGTCCATCCTCTTCCCACTTCTGTGTGGGATATACTGTTCATTTTTTATGCTATTTTCAAAATGAAAAGTGACTTTAGTGTAGCAAGATGCTGTTGACAACAAGGAAATTAATTTATGGTAGCAGTGTCAAGGCAGGTGGGTCTTTATTGTGTCTTTTTTCAGGTTGGTCTTATTCCTCCTTGTGTAAGAAACAGATCTTCATGTCACTGAAATGTATCTCTCCTGGAGCTTGGAGCTGTTACTAAGAAGTATAATGAGCTTTATGTAATAGATAACTTCGGGGTTAAAAAATAATTGTGATTATATGTATATGTTTTTAGTTGTATTTTAGACATGTTTCAATGCCACAGGGCTAAATTGAGGTACCACAAATTCAGCAGGAATTTTGCTGTTTGATTATAGTAAGACTCAACATTTTTACTGTCTATTATAAAAATAAATGAGTTGTAATAGTGTGTCTGATTGAGTGTACGACCCTACTAAGGCAGCAGTGTGGCTTGTGCTCTGCTTTACAGTGATGACACACCTTGGTCCAAGGCACAGAAATCCTTGGCAGAGTTTTGTATGCCTGTGTTACTCGGCTAAGCTCAGCACCAGAGCTGCTGTGGTGGCTGTTCAGCTCTTACCCTACTCAGTGGTGAACTTCCTTTAATAAATTCTCAACACACAATTAAGTTAGTTTGCAAAATTCCTCCGAAGTGAGGCAGCACTCCTGTTATCTGGAGGAGATTTTCATTGCGGAGTTTGGGGTAGTGACTCAGTAAAACTTATCTGTGGAATACTAAATTTGGAGGCGTAACCAGGAGGTTGCCATGATAACAAATACTAGGACTTGCTTTCTGGGAAGTGCTCCTAATTTTTCCATTGATGGCCATTAAATGCCTCAAGATAAATGAAACTTTTTATTACGACTAACACGGTCTCCTTGTGCTCCTCCAGGATTTTGTAGACTTGCTAGTGACAAAAGAAGGGAAATCCAAATTAGTCCTAGCCCAGTAAAGACACCACCTCTTTTTTAATGTTGCTTCTTATTTTTTCAATTAAAATGTTTGCTTAACTTAGCTTTCATTCATCTTTCTATGAACTATTTATCGGTTTGTATAAACATGTTTAAAATTCTACACTGATTTTATTTTCTTGGCACTTTTAAGAAATTTCCTGATGCACAGCATGATCACAGTTACTGGTAGAGCTGTTATTGTAAGTGACCAAAAACAAGTCTGTGCATTTATGTTGAGAATTAGGACTCAGACCCAGAAGCTAAAGGATAACAATACAATGTGTTAATTTCTTGCTCTCCATAAATTGCTTGTTTATGAAAATCCATGTTCTACAGCTTAGTTTTTACAAAGAGAGCTTTTTTTTTTTTTCCCCTCTTCAAACTGCCTCTGAAGTTGGTTCGTATCTATTTTTGAAATGCTGCTGTTTCCATAAATCTCCCCTCAAGTCCTTTAGCCTTTTTTTTTCTCCATTTCTTTACAATTCCCTGAGGTTTTGATTCACTTTGTGAATGACACAATGATGTGGTAATGGGAGCCTAGAAGAGCAAGTGAGGGAGTCAAGGAGTGGTGTATGAAAACATCCTCAATGTGGATGTTTTCTGTTTTTGTCGTGGCTGTGTCCTGCTTTTTCCCTCTCCTGCTCTTGCTTTCCTATGGGCTCCCACCCCCAAGCTTCCAGGTCATCTCTCAGCCTCACCAGCTTTGGGATTTTAATGAGGAACCTCTGCTGAGTACTTTCCAGGCTTAATGTTCATAAAGCAAATAAATACATCATAAAAACCACTCTTGCCCAAGTCTTTGACTCACTTAATCTTTTTTTAATGGGGCAGAGTGAGGGAAGGGACCTAAAATAATTTTTAATCAATTAATGATGCTTTTCCTGAACATCCCTTATGTTTAGGTTGCTTGAGGAATACAAGCTGAAAGACACTGATTTCAGTCTTAATTTGTTCTGGAAGAGCTTTTTTTTGTGTGGTGTTTTTGCTTTGTCCCCTCAGACACTTGCCAGTCTCTAGATGAGATTTACTGAAGAACAAAACTGGGTTTGAGAAATTCAGATCAGACATATTCAGATAAGCACAAGAGTCATGCCTAAGGAATCTTAGGTGAAAAGGTAAAATAATTGAATCAACTTTCAGATGCTGTCTAGAAAAGCCCATCCTTCTTCATATACACCAGGGTGTCGCATGTTTGGTGTTTCTGGTTTAGTTTTATTTTTCTTTATATTTGTGGTAGACATAAAATCTTTGGTGGACTAAGTCACACTTTTTATAAGTACATGTGGTGTGTTTAAGAGCCTGATTTGCAGAAATATTGACCGTATTCAGACTGAGTTTGAGGAGTAGTAGTAGCTACCTCTTTCCTCTAAAGAAAGATACTTAAAAACTTGCCGAGGCTTATTAGCTTAAGTGCCTTGTTAGCTTCTTGTGCTATTTTCCATCATAGTGTCAAGTTAAAAATTTCTTGGGGAGAAATAATTGTTCTAAGTATGCTTAATTCAGTTCAATGAATCAGACACGTCCTCTGTCATTTTTATTTATTTATAAAAAAAGGACAGAGTTGGGCACCTGTCAAAAGCAGAAAAATACCTGATGGCAATTTCTGTTACAGGAGTGTTTTATTTTGTTAAAATCCTGTAGCTGCTTGCAAGTTTATTGCAGAAAAGATTTCTGTAATCATGTTGGACGCTTCATGGTAGTTTTAAGGCTGTTTGTTCACACCATGAGGTAGTGAAGATGCAATTCACTCTCAGATTGTTTTCAGTATGGCTTAAGAAATCACTTTATATTTTCCTGTAATTTATGTAGCTATCCTTAAAACTGCTGTTTTTAATGAAATTTCATTTACATTTTCTCCCACTGGAGACAGCTGTAGGTTAGGACTAGCCTGACTAAGCTGTGCCAAAGGTAGGAGTAAGGAGTTTTTTACATGCTGATTAATTCTCTTTTGCTCCTTTGGGAATATCTGGTATTGCTTAAATTGATTGCTGTAAGCAATATGGCAACATTTTTGACCTTCTAAACTGAAATTCAGCAAAAAAAAAAAAAAAGGAGAAAAATATAAACCTCCATGTTTCAGTTTTACATAACTATACAGTTGAAGGATAGTGGGAAAAAATACAGGGGTGTCATCTTCTGCAGTAGTGTTGTTGGCTTGTGATCTCAAACCTTTTGGCACAGATAGAATCTGAAAACGTGGTAGTTGTCCATCCCCTGCACAGAGAAAGTATTGGGTGAGAATCTGTTTTTCTTTCTCTGTGATCTGGCTTCTCATCTCTTCCATGGCCAGCTTTGTGAATCCGAGCACCCATTGCCTTCCTTAGGTGTTTCCCACCTGCACTGTTGTGTAACTAAAGGCAGGGGCAGTTTCCAGTACCTTTACTTTTCTACATGGCTTTGTGGGAAGCCCTAAGCCAAGACGGTGTGCTGCTTTCTGAAGTTAATTTACAGATGTGGGGTGCCAGGTGACCTGGAGTTGTCCTCCCACAGCTCCCTTTGTCGCTCGAATGCCAGACAGCTCATCCTTCACCCTTCGCCCCATCCCTTCCTCCCCATATTCCCCCAAGATATGATAATGAGGCAGATGCCCTGTATTGCAACTCTCCCTGAGCCTGAAAAATGGCAGGAGGTTTAGAAAAGCCGAAACCAAGGAGGAGGAGGTGGCGGCACTTCTCCTGAACCTGTTGGCAGTCACGTCAGTCACGGCCACGCACCCCACAGCCATCCCACTCCCCAGAGTGGGGAGCCGATTTGTCGTGTCCTGAACCAGCCCCCTGGGACTGTGGGACCCCACGTCGGGCCGTGCCAGGCACGGAGGAGCTGAGCTGAGCTGTGCCGTGCTGGCCTGGCACGGTGGCTATGCTCAGAGGAGCCGAGCTGGTCACACAGCGCTGGCCTGGCGCAGAGGCTGTGGGCTGTGGGTGACCTCCCCACAGCCCTGTCGGCAGGCCCAGCCACCTCATTGAGATTCCAGGCACAGGGAGCGCCTCTGCAGCTGTACGCTGGAGGCGGTGGCCGAGGAGGCATCCAGAGAGGGGCCCCAAAAAAATCATCAAAGAACCGGCCCCTTCGCTGCGCCTCTGAATAGGCTGACAAACCAGAGGTCCTCCTCTCTCCGCCAGCATGTTGGGAAAGACATTAACATAACCTCTTTTTTTCCCCCTTTCTTTTTATTTCCCCAAGCTACTGAAAATCTACTGTGTTTAAATATCTTGTTCTGACAGTTTGCTAAGGGGAGCAGAGTGGTGCACTAGCCTGGTGGGTGTCTGTGCAGCTTTTTTTATAAAAAACAAAACATAATTTGAGCTGAGAGTTTTCATTTGGGTCACCTTAGACTTAATTGTTTGCTGTCAGGTCGTTAAGATCCAGAATTAGCTCCTGCACTTGGAAGGGGTTTGCTTCTGAATGCTTCAGAAACGCAAAGGCAAGTTTTCAAGCCCTGCTTTCTTTTCCCAAATCTGTTTTGATTTCAGCTGGTTTTGAAGTGAGTGGACACTTACTCAATTTACTCAAGCAGCAAGAACTAACTGTAAATTCCCATCCCACTCCTCAGCATGAACGGGATGGCAGCTCCTGTAAGCTTCACATCTTTAAGGAAATTGGCATCTGTTTTCCGAGTCCTTATTAGGCCGACAGGCTGCAGACCCCTTCTCATGGCCATTGAGGCTCAGGAATGAGTCACTCCGCCTTTGATGGGTGGCACATTAGCTCTGCCATTGGCATAACTTTCATGTTCCCTCGGACAGGAACTGGGGCTGTACAAGCAGGGAGTGCCGTACATCATCAGAGCGTGTGGGAATGCAGAGAAGGCTTGCATAACTCAAAAGCCCTAATTTTTTGAGTGTTATGCTTAAATGCAATTAAAGGTGCTACTTGTGATGCTCAGAGCAGAAAGTGCATTATTTAGATAGTAGATTTGTGGCAGCCACTTGACTGACTGCCTTTCATATAACTGAGACTTTGTTTTCAATCAGTGCTCCTGGGCTTGTTACTTGGTTACTTTGGGCCATAAGAAAGTTAATAGTCTGTCCGGTGCTTTTGAAGATATCAAGGGTAGCATTGATGCTGACTTGGTTAACCTAATGATTTTTTTTTTTTTTTTCCCAAACCATTGGTATGTATGACTTGATTAAAACAAAAGCAGAGGCTTCTTAAATATAGTCTGTTCTGAATTAAAGGGTGTGGTGTTGGCTTTGAATGAGCTTGATGCAGCAACAAGCATGCAGCAGTTGGTAAATAAAGATGGATTTTCTTTTGTTCTGCTGGTGCTTGCTGCTCATTATTCTCCACTTACCCCGTGAGCTTCCCAGGGAGTGGCAGCTGTTTCTGATGTTAGACACTCTATCAGTGGTAGACAGCTCCAGATTCGGTGAGATACTGTTGTGGGGAGAAGAGGAAAATAATCTAACCCTGCATTATTGTAAATCCTCAGTAGAATTAACTTTTCATGAACCAAAGGAGTTCTGTGTTTAACTTTTTCTGAAATATTCAGACATAAGTGTGCTTTGCAGTGTGTGTTACAGCGAAAAAGCTTTTCTGGCATGAGATGGATTTACATTCTGAGTGTGTGTTAAGTATTTTAATGTGCAGTGTGTGGGGGCAGACACAAGGCAATAAAGGAAAATCAGTCTGTAACAATCTTTGTGTATGTTTCCAGATACATACAGTTTGGGAATCTTTGCAATTTGGAAATTGCTTGGAGTAAACAGAATGGTACATAAAGATTTTAAATAATAAAGCTAGCAAGCTACAGTGGAGTCTGTTTGGTTCCAGGATTTTATATGTAGGATTTATAACCCATGCTTTTGCTTTCCTGTCTCTGCAGTGTTAGCATTCTGTTACTGAAAACAAAGAAGGCTCTGCCAGGGCATTACACAAGCAATGAATCACAGAGGAAAAAATGTTTTGCTTTGTAAATTGTTCACTTTTCCATGGTGGATCATTTTTTTTTTTTAGTGTTGTCTGATAGAATTTGCCACACATGCTTGCATTTACTGTACTCTGTACGATTCTTTCTAGTGTGACTACATAACTGCTAATATTAGTGACTTCAAGTAACTTCTTCTTGTGATTCTTAAAAACAAAACCGCAACAGGAACAAAGAACACAGGGCAAAAATTGAAACAGCTCAGTTCACTCTTGAGGCATGACAGCTTGCTGAGTATATCGGAGGAAGGAAAAGGTGTTGATGTTTTTCAGACAGCTTTGTCCCAGCAGTTCCACATAATTATTTTTTTGTCTGTATTGGCAAACTCCTTTTATGCCTCCAGTACTCAGATTTGCTGTCACCTTTTGATGTGGTCCTTGTGGGCTGTAGGCCATTTATAGTCTTTTAGCTAATTATAAAAATTAAAACTTGTATCTTAAGAATATGCACTTTGTGCATCTGTTTGATGACTGATGGTGAATCTGTATGTCCGAACTTCTGTAGAGGAATGATAACTTGCTCAGGCTTGAATGTGAAATTATACTTGGAGATCATCTCTTTGGGAAGTCACACACCAGACAGTGTCTTGCCACTTTTTTGCAGGATGCAGAAGTACAACCTCAGTGTGTTATATAATAAAAATTTGTACCACAGATGCTGCACTGTGCCTCATACTTTCCTTGGCAAGAACAATAATCAATAATATGTTGGATTACCATATTACAGTATTCATTAAGCTCTAGACATGTGGAAAATTTTTTTAAATAAAATCATATTATTTATTTGCAAATGAAAAAGGTGGATCAGGAACCATAACCAGCTAAAGCAATGCTTAAAGGAAGATGCAAGTAGAATGATCCCTGCAGAAAGACTGGTGGTAATGAAATCCTGGATTTTTCACACAGAAGCAGTGAGTGTGGAGGAGGATGCTATATATGTATGGAATGCACCATTTTAAAGACTGTGTGATTAATCCTGTTAGAGGATGTGTTTCTAACAGAGAAGCAGATCGGTGGGATAAAGCTGTAAGAAAGTATGAGAGCCAAACATAAGCATCTAATCTCAGAGAAAGTCTCCTGTGACAGTACAGTGTAATTCTGTTTAAAATTATGTATACTTCACTGCAAATAGCCAGATAATAATTTCAGAATCGGCAAAAAATTAATGTCCCCTCTGTAAAAGCCAGTGGGGAAGGTGTGTAGCATGAATTAGGGAGTAGGGGAAGTAGAAACTCTTGTCCCTGTTCAGAATTTTTTGTCCCGTCCAATCTGGACTTAGTCTTAAGCGCGGGTATGATAATGATCACCACATACTGGGGGTCATTAGGTATCCTGGGCATGCTTTATGCAGGAGAAGAAAATACCAACGAGTCAGGTATGTAACTGCATGTTCCAAAATCCAGATAGTTTGGGCATCCAACTCCCCAGCCTGCTTACCTGGCAAACCTCTAGTCAGGAGCTGGGCTGAGTGTGCCACGCATTTTCTCGTCCCTGCAGTCACATCTGTGGTGTAATAGTAATGAGATTGGAGTAATCTCACTGATCTGGGCCAAGTTGGACTGATAATTTAAATGTGAAAGGCTTCGTAATCTCCTGGTGATCCCAGAAAGTTTTCAGCATTTAATTAAGGTCAGAATTAAAAAGATGATGACAACAAAACCTTCTACATTTACCTCCTTGCCTGTAAATGTTAAACCATGACAGGTGAGTTCTGAAATTCCTGGAGTGATGATGACACTTTGGTAAACGCCTTACAGATTGGTATAACACTTAGAGCAGTAACAGCCATCTCTGAAATGAGCAATGAGAAGGTTTGTGCTCCTTTTCCTCGCCTCTATTTTGCCCCATACCTGTTTCATCAGTTCAAATGAATGTTTTCTGCAGACGTGACCCCTGCAAAGGTGGCTACGTGTGACTCTCTGTTAACAGTTCAGTAGCTCTTAGTTTTTGCTTTGGATTAGAAAATGGAAAGCCCAGTGAGGACTAAAGAGGTGAAAGCAGCTGGTGGGGGCTCTGCACACCCGTGTCTGTGTTGTGTGGGCATTGGGATTTGCTTCTGTGTGCTGGAGGGAGAAGGATGAGTGTGAACAGAGAAGTGACACAGCTGCTGCCCAAAGCAGGTTGAAACTGCACCACAGACAGAGAGGAGGTCTGTGGGGAGAGGAAGGAGACAGAGCAGCTGCAAAGGAGTTCCTGGGTTAGGGTGCACTTTGCTGGGAGAGAAATCACCAGTGGAGGAAAGCTGCGCAGCAGGAAACTGTGAGAGGAGCCTGGGAGGAGAGCAGCAGAAGGTTGCCAGAGCCAATAAATCTGGTGAACCTTCTTCTCTCACTGTTCTTTGTTGTTTGAAGAGCTTGTCAGCACGTGAACCTGTGGGCAGTGGGCATCAGCCACTGCAGGGCAGCATTACAGGGTGCACAGGCATGGTCCTGGTGTGGCAAGCTGTAGAGGAATTCAACTCCTAGTGTACTCCCTCATCTTCTCCCCAGTGTTAAACAAACCAGTGGGAAACCATACAGAAGGGAGGAGGGTATGATTGATGCACTGCTGTGGGTGCTTTGTAGTTGACCATTTGCTTTTAAAACTTTTAAATCAGTTGTTGGGGTGAGCAGAATTGGAAAAGTGTGGCCAGTACTTTGTTTAGAATAACACCTCAAATGAGATTTTTGTGACTCAGTTGAGTAGAAACATTGCTGCAAGACCTTGTAGGACCTAGAGGGCCAGCTTGGCACCATGAAAAGCTATTTGAGGTTCTTGAGAGACTGCCTCAGAAAACAATGTTCTGGTTAATAAGCAAAAAAACTGAGGCATGTTGACAGTCAAGAGCCATCGGTGGGACTTCTGTCTTCCTTCCCTGAAGATCAACTTAATAAATCCAGTAAATAACTGAGGTTTTGAATAACTCTTTTCTTCTTACTCTACTAGTGAACATTTTGAACGTGGCTGTAATGCAGTCACACAAGTATCACACACAAGATGAGCAGTAGCGTGGTGTGAGCAATGGGTGTTTCCTCAGACAAAGAAAGGTGGTATATCTTTCAGAGTAGATGTTTGTTTTTGACTTTGTGGTGGCTATACATCATCCAGTGTTTTCCCCTTCATATTGTGATATATCGTCTTGCGTTTCATGCTTGAGATGTTGTGAGAGAAGTGAGTGATGTTATGTAACATAAGAAGAGAATTATCTTCTTATGGTCTGAAAGTGACTGTTGGTTTGATAAAGCAGTTGACTAATTAGTAAATTACCCATTGTTGTTTAAAATACTTGCGCTGCAAAATGTAAATGAAAAAAATTTCTCCACTTGTCAGTATGAAAAATGACAATAGCAAAAATAATACATAGGACATCTGCTCTGATTTTTTTAAAATTTAAAATGCATTTAAGGCAGATGTTGCAGAATTTGAATGGAAATCAAAGTAGATGGAAGAACAAAACATTACTCTACCTTTTATGAAGTCCCGTTTTTATGGCTAACATCACTATCAGTATGTGACTCGGTGCCTATATTTTTCCACTGTTTGTATCAGACTGAACTGAATGTTCTTAAAACTGCTGTTGTCATGATGACATACAGTTCCAATATTAACAGAAATTATTGGTGTGTCAGTATTTTGGGGTGTTTTCTGATGTGATTTCCCTTTGCCCATCTTCTCTTTCCAGGAGAATACATCAAAACATGGAGGCCACGGTATTTTCTGTTGAAGAATGATGGCACCTTCATTGGCTACAAGGAACGGCCACAGGATGTTGACCAGAGGGAATCACCTTTAAATAACTTCTCAGTAGCTCGTAAGTGTTTGTAGCTGCTCCTTTGTCCAGTTTGGGGGTTGATGTCTTCTTGTAACAGAGCTGGTAAGCTGCATCGGTAGCATTCAGATCTGTCCACAGTGATTTATCTAAACGCTAAATGGGTTTATTTGAGCTGATAAATCCCATTGTGTTTCTCAGGAATGATTGTAGTATGGAGGTTTGATGCTTTGTTTATTTTTCTTGAAGTTTTCTAGTAATTGACCATTTCTGATCATTGAATAAAAAGGTTTATTTGTTAATATTTTTTGTGCATGTTAGTCAGCAAATTGCTTTAACGTGAAAATTCACCCAGGTGCATGTACTTGGCAGGTAGGAACAGCAGAAGTGTTTCTGCCACCAGATCTGGATTCCAGTGGCATTGACATAGGTCAGAGTTATTTAATCGTTAGCATGAGAAAATGCAGAGCAAGCATATGTTTTAATGAAGCACATTTGGATTTTCTTAATTTTGAACACAAACCCATAGTTCTTCTACCAAAGTCAACGAAAGGATTTGAAAAAAAATAACATATCCTAGCCACTGCACTGTCTACTATGCAAACATTTCCAACTTTGCTCAGGTGCTGCAGCACAGGATGTGATAGAAGACTCCGAAGACAATTTACTTTTCCTGCTCACGTTTTTAACATTTTGTATACTTCCAGCTTTTATTTTCTCCTGTTCTTAATCTTTCCTGTCTCATGATCTGCCTGTGTCTCATTCCACCACTTAAAATTAGATCATTGTGGCACCTGTTATTAACAATGACCTGTTCAATGTTCCTACTGGTGACTACTGGAAGCAAAGCTCTGCAGAGAGAAGGATAGGGGCTTTCCCTCTTCATTACAAGGTAGCTCAAAATACAGAGGGTTCATCTTTGTAGCTGATCATTAAGCAGGTATCTGTTTTGAAACACCCTGCTCCTGGAAGAGAGCTGGGCAGCAGTAGGAATTTATGGAAATTTCATTGTTTTTCCTCCAGTAGCAGCATATACATGTTCTGAGTGACGATGGGAATAAATAATGGACGTGCTGTTGCCTGGTGCTTCTGTGCAGGATTCCAAGAGTGCTTTGGGGCTTTTTGTCTCATTTGAGAGGCAGAATTGTCCTAGTGTTTTCATTTCAGTAATGACATGGTACTTTCCTCTTTAGACTGGTATCTTCTTACAGATCAAGAAGGTAAAGCAAAGCAGCGGAAAACCATTAATTCATAAATTAATTCAGTACTTGGTCTATAGCCAGAGGCTTTTAACAAATGCACTTTCTGGAGGACACTTCCATCCTCTTGCTGCTAACTGCATTACTTGGGCAGCTCAGTGCTAAGGAGTAAAAATGTGTCCATCACCTTTTTGTTGTCCAAGTTGCCTCTAAAATGGGTTAACTTAGTTTTCACAAAAGGAATATGGTGCTTTTTTGGCAGATTGAGCCCATCAGTCTCAGCATTTATAGATAAACAGGTTTGTTACCATGGCATCAGAGCATTGTCGGAGAAGACACAGCACATGCTTAGAAATGAGTTGTAGTCCCTGTAAGAGGCACTGTGGGTTGGGTGGTGGGTGGGAGGGTGTCGCAGGCAGTGGCTCTTGCCTGGTGAACAACCAGGCTCTTGCCTGGTGGCAGGTCAAGAAGGCATTGAAGATTGGAGTGGGGCCTCCTTGCTAGAAGTCATTATTGTGGATTTAGACCCACAGAAGCAGCTATTTCCCCACCACGGTTTAATTTCTCATGAAGGCAGTAACAGGCAGTGCTGCCAGCACTTCTGTCCCTTCCGGGTGCCCTCCACACTTTCACAGATTGACAGAATATTCTGAGTTGGACGGGACCCACGAGGATCATCGACTCCAACTCTTGGAGCAAATGGTCCATATGGGGATTGAACCCCCAAACTTGGTGTTATTAACACCAGGCTCTAACCAGCTGAGCTCAGCTCAGGGATCACTCTTTGGATGTATTTTGTAGCACAAGCTTTCCCTTTGAACCTGCTTGCCAGATCCTTTCATTTAGGTTAACATGTCACGTTAGTGTGAATGAATTTGAGCTGTCTCTGGAGGAAGGCTCAGGCCAGAGCACAGGCCAGTAGAAGCCTCCTGCCAGTGAAAGGTGGGGGGAATTTAGATTAAATTTTTTGTAAAAATTAATCCTTCTGTTTTCTTTTTCTCTAAGAGACCATGATAGCCCTGACTTTTTTTGTTAATTAGTGAACCAGATTTTTTTTTTAAATGAGATGGCAGGCTGTCTCTGTCAGTCTGTTCTTTGGAAGTGGTCCCATGTTTCTGATTAAAATCTTTGCCCTCTTCTGCTGTACAAAAATGCAGGCTTTTTTAGCCTTGCAAGTAAAAGGAGGGGTTTTTTTAAAACGGGAATTCTGTTAGTTGTAGTGTAAAATTCATATTGAGTGATTTTGTCAGCACATGAGAAGTGGGAAATAAATTAAGAGAACGCTATGACAGAAGATAACTAATGGTGACCTGTCCTTTACTTTAACAGGTATGAAGAGAGTATTAGCAATAAATAGTGTGTGATTTCCATGTGCTTGACAGTCTCTTCTTTTTCCTACACTACCTTTTCACTTTTGGTCTGTGTGGGTTTTGATCATGTATTTTTGAAAACTTGTTTCTAAGCCCCTCTAGATGAAGGGAGGCTTACTATTTATTTTAAATAACTTTTTCTCCACCTAATTTTCCTTTTAAAATAGCCATATATGTTTGCTGTGTTTTTGGAATTTACTTTCCCTGGAATTAATCTACTGATGATTTATTAAAAAAAACAACAACAACAAACCACCAAAACCAAATATAAAAGTACCCAAAGTAACACTCATGAAACATAGTGCTGAGTGTTTAACTGAGATTGTTGAATTTTGTTTGTGTTCTGTACTTTACTACTAATAAGGTAGAAGGAATAAAAAAGTCTATACCTTAGAGTTCTGCTCAAGAGCTCCTGCAGATGAATAACCAATAGAGCCTGAGTTGTAAATCTGTGAGATAAGTAGCCTTCATACCAATTGTAATCTCGGATTAGCATGTATGTCTCCCTATTAGGTTATAAGCCTTTAAAACCATATAGCTGAGAAAAGCAGTATATTGTCAAAAACCACATGGAGAGAGAGGCTGTTCCTGTTAGAAAGGGATTATTTCTCCCAGCTGTCAAAAAGGAAGATGGACTGTGGTGGTTTTGTTGTACTGCTGAAAACATAATTGCTCAACAATACGAGAGCTCCTTTTGGGACAGGACTGTGTGTCTGCAGTCAAGCATTTTTCAGAGGGCACAGGATGGCTAGATTAGAGGTTGGATTTTTTGTCTGCTGTTACTAAGAGCCACCTTGGTGCAGGTCTGTAACTTGGTGCTCCTGGCCCCTCACTTTTGCCATGCTGAACAGTTCAGAGTTGAATCTATCCAGTGGTGCTAGCAGAAAACAAACACTTCAACATAACATTCCTGTTTGTCTTCTAGACATTTTATTTCTTCATCATTGTATTTTCCTTATTTACATTTTCCCTTTTTTTTTCTGTTTTCTCCGTACCCTTCCCTAAAGAAACCAAAGCAGGAATAGGAAGGATTCTTCCTTGACATTATTAAGTGTGATGTCATTATATAGGGAGCAGAGTTTGACACCTTCATCGAAAGTAATCTGCCTTTTAGCTTAAGTACTGGGAAAGCAAATATTGTGACATTTTAGAAAGTCACTGGGATAATACTAAGTGTCTTTCAAATACAAAATGGTAATTTACATTTGAATGCCTTGGTGTCTGTTCCTATTAGGAACAATTTCTCTGTCCTACTTACTTTAAAAGACCAAACGCCAAGAAAGAATCAAGAGGTTCTTTAGAGAAATTTAAATAATTTTTAACAGGCTACTGTTTATAGTACTCACTCTGTTGCAAATGGGAAATGCTTACATTTGTCTGTTCCCCCGGAAAAACTTCCTTCAAAGTGGGTAAGCGACTCTCAGCCCCTATTTGAAATTGAATGCTTTTATAGCAGAATCCCCAAAGATACCATAAATCAGACCTAATACTACCCAGCATCTCTGTTTATGCTCTGCTGGTGTGGTACACTTCGGAGTATTATATTGATGATTAGAGGAGATGGATTTGGTGCTTCTCTAACTTCAACTACAGTGAAGAGGACACAGTTGAGTTTAAAAGTAAGAAAAAAATGCTGTTTGTTCTTTTCATTGATCAAATCCATGTGACTATCATATATGGTGAGAAATAAGTGGTAGTTTCAAACTTTCTAGTACCTATGTGGTGTAGCACTTTGGTAAAGTAAAACCTTCTGTATTTCTTGATATGTGCTGTTATGATTGAGCAGGGTAATTAGACAGCATATTGTTCACTAAACAAAACAATTCTGGGTGACATTCTTGAATTATAGTGGTTATTAACTGACAAATCTCTATTATTCATCTTGCTGTATGCCTTAAAGATTGCTGGATCAGCAGGCTTAACAAATATCAATGGACAGTGCTGATTTAGGGGAAGAGTGACATGTAATTGGTCCCTGTCTGTGACAAGAAAAGCCTTGTCTGGTTTATCATGCTGAAATTAAATGGTTAAATCTAGAGTTCATGGCTAGTTTAAATATATCCATGCAGCTACTTCGGAATATGAATCTAAAGTGTTTTTAAAATCTAAGCAAAACCTCTCTGTTTATTTCTTTAAAATGTACTTTGGGATAAGTATGGGAGAACAGCTCTGGATTAGCACAAGGTTAGAAAATAGCCTGATGTTGTTCTTCGAGTTTTCAGCCAGATTCGTGTCTTAGGGCTGCATTGTGCAGGCTCCTAGAGGACAGCCCCAGCATTAATCTAATCACATTAAGCAGATAAAAATGGGAGGCAGAACAAACAAACAACAAAAAAAAGAAGGGCAGCTAAATGGAGGTGGGAGGTCTGGGAGCAGGAGTGAGATCTTTTGAGTGGAATTTATCACACCAGGCTCATGGGGCTGCGCCAGCCCAGGCAGTTGTGTTTGGCTTTCGTTGCCATTCTGTGAGAGGACAGAGAGGGCTGGAAGGCCGAATCCAGCACGGCCACATTGCTGCGTGGAAGTTGTTTAATCTGAATGAAGGAGTGCAGTTTATTGCACTAGAGCCTTGGCGTGACTCATTAATAAACTTTCTCTTATCTAATTGGAGTGCTTTGTTAGGATGCAGTATAACCTCAGTGAGCTATTAAAGAAAAATTATATTTTCTTGTCATGAAAAATGCAGTTGCTAATTGAAAAGCTTATAATTCCAGCAGCAAATGAGGCATGAAATATATTGCCAAAAATACAGCGCCCAAAAACACTGGCAGTAAATATTTTATCTTGGTGCTAATTAAGAGCTTGAACTTAAAACTGAGCATTCTAAATTTACACAATAATAAAATTAACCTAATGGCACCAGTGTAACCTTAGTAATGTGTACTGTTATTCTGGTGGATTCTGTGCTCTACTTGCACATTGCTGATGGTGGGGAAGTTCATAGCTGTAGCAGTAAACAGAAATTTCTTCTTGTCTTCATAGTGCCTTTTTATTTATTTAGAAGTCGATTTAGAAACTGAAGACCAAATAACAACAAGCTTGTGGTTTCATTAGCTGCAAGGAAAAGAGTTTAATTCAAGAAAAAAACTCGCACAATTATATTTTTTTCCCCTCTGCTCTCTTGGTTTCTAATTTGACTTTCCTCTAGCAGGATCTGTTTAATTAAATAGCTTTTCTATTAATGCTTATCTTAAAAGTGTGGTGGTTTGACTCCTGTTGTTATTTCATTGATTTTCTTTTGTTTTTCAGATCTGTTAGTAGAACTAAAGCGTACCCTTTATCAAGAGCATTTTCTGGCCCAAATTTGAAGGATGAACAATTGTAACATCCTAAGAAGTTTAATGTAGCAGATACGATTTCAAAAAAATTTTAAAATTACACTCAGCTCTTCACAGAACATTTTGTTAAAGGAAGTGGTGGCTTAGCATGTAGCTGTACTCCTGTAGCCTTTTTAGGCTGTGATGGAAGCTGCTCGCTGCGTGGCCGTGCAGCATCTGACTGCAGCAGCTCTCCCAAAGGCTTTTGGAATGGGGTCTTCTCAGGGGGTGCCTTTGCAGTTTGATGTTCCCTCTAGTGTTTGAGGACTGGAAATGCTGAGTCTGATCTTCATCAGGTCGCTGCAAAATGATCAGGTGTTCTCTTTCAGCTCCCTGAAACCCATGGATGGGGTTTTATATGGGAAAGTCAATAGGAGGAAATGTGGGGGCTTGACTTTAGTTTCATGTAATGTAATTGCTGCATTATCAAATGACTTTGGCCATGTGCTGTGCTCTGGATGACCTTTAGAGTATGGGACCTGAGTCTGAATGGCTTTGGGTTATCACATCACATTTCTGCTTACCTCTATGGACAGACCAGATGTGAAGCCTTTCAAAGCAGAATTTGATTTCAGAGCTGCTTAGATGGCTATCTCCCAAGCTATTTATTGGTTTCATCAACACAGTAAATTGTCTCAAGTCTCCTAAAGAAGTACTTACAGAGATTTCTATGGCTGATTAATTGCAACAGTTTGCTAGATAAGAATAAAGACAAATGATTATTTAAACCTGCTTATGTACCATGACTCTTTCTTCCTTGATTGTGGTAGAGTGCCAGCTGATGAAGACAGAGCGACCTAAACCAAACACATTTATCATTAGATGCCTCCAGTGGACCACAGTAATTGAAAGAACATTTCATGTGGAGACTCCAGAGGAGCGGTATGTTTCATTCATATTTAATGCATAAACTCCTTGCAAAAGCAGATGCAAGTGTTCAGCATTAATAGTGAGTCCTCTGCTGAAGCTCTTATTTATCAGTTGATGTACGAATGGACTGAAAAGTGACAAATAATTTTCAAGTGCCTCAGTTTTAGTGTGTTTTTTAATATAAAAGCAACCCTAAAGGGGGGTTTCAGAGCTTGGATTTTGAGCAGTGTTTAAGTGAATTGTTGCTAAGTTGGGTATCCAAAACAGGCAGATGCAGGTGTGTACCAGCACACAGGTAGTTATTTCTGGAAATGTAAGGTTCATTTCTCACTGGAAATGTTGTATGTAAAATGAAGGGTTTCTGACCTGGGAGTTTCTGGAAGGATGAGTACAAGTGAAATAGAGATTCAGGCAGAGTTGAGTTGTATCAAAATAGTGACCTTTTAAAGTCTATTTAGACACCCTATTTCTAAAGGAAAAGTTAGTTGTATCATTGCTGATTGCTAGTGTTTTATGCAAATTAGATAATAAAGGTGATAGTTATCTGCTGCAGGTGCAGATTTCTGTTTCATCTTTTAGGAGACAAAGCTAAGAGCCATATCCTGTGCTCTCATCATTGGACAATTGATACCTTCAGAGAGAACAGTTTTCCAGCACAGCTATAATGCAACTACTGAGTATTTATTTACTTGCTCTTCAGAAACTGAAATTATTCCAGTATCATTGCCCTAAGGGAGTAGGGGGTCTTAAAACCCTCCCTAGATATGACACTAGCACATGTTTATTTTGAAGACCAGTGAATTTTACCCAGTGCTACTCGCTTATTCCTTTCATAGCCTTTGCATGAACTTTGCATGCTCCTTATTATTGCTTTTGATTCTGTTACAATGATCAGAAGAAGGTTAAGTCAAATTAAAAGCAAAGAAAAAGAAACTGGTCCTTGTTTCTTTTAGGAACTTCGTGGTCAGTGACCCTAAAAGGAGTGAATAGCAGTTTCCACTCGGGGGAAGATTGTATTTCAGTCCTGTTTTGTTCCCTCCTAGCCAATTAAGTCAGCTTTGTGACACTTCAGGGCTCAGAGTGTTAGTCACCTCTGTTGTGTACTCTTGAGACATAAAAGCTGAGGGTGAAATTCTGTTCTGCCAGAAATCAAAGATATTCACTTCAGTAGGGCTGAGATCTCAACCAAATCAGTAACAAAAGAGATATGAAGGTCAATATGTCTTTAGCTTTCTATATGCCTTTAGAACCAATGTTTGCTTTTTTGAAAGAAATGGAGAGAAAAGTTCAGAAGAAGAAGTTCTTTTTGTAATCATTTTGAATGTAAAAATATGACTAGTAAATAAGGGAATGTGTTAGTGATGGTGAATAGAGCAGTCTGTGCTGGGAGTATAAGGAGAATGTTCTGAACATTTGGCATTGCAGTGCTGCCCCAGACAGGGCCAGATGAATCGTGCACAATTCAGGCAAAATCCAAAATAAAAAATGCACAAGGCAGGAAAGACCCTACATGGTACGGTTTTTATTAAAATCTTGTGCTGGATACTTTTTCCCACGGACTTTGCTTCCTTTGGGGAATGATCTGCCTCTTACATCCATAATAAACAGAAACTCGCATGTTCAGATATGATTTTTTAAAAAAACCCCACAACTTCATAGGACCAGTGAAAAACTGGACATTGATAAGGATGGCACAGAGTTGTTCAGCGTTGGCTGCTGCTCATCTTGCTGTAATAGCAAAATATGTTACCTGAGACGTCCTTAGGAGAATTTCACCAGTCCCTAGAAAACAGCAACTAAACCACCACATCCTGTTCCCTGCATACACAAATGACAGTAAACATGTTAAATTCAGATAGTCAGCTGGATGAGTCTTCAGCCCCTGTGTGTGTCTTTAAAGTGTCCCAAGACCCTGGAAGCCCTTATGAGTTATATTCTTTATGTTCAATAAATCTGCAGTGAAATCGAGTGAAGGCCAAGAACTTTCACTTCAGTAGCTTCCAAAGGTGTGAAATCTCCCAAAGGACATTGGAGTGGAATTGGTCTCCATGGGAGTTGAAGGGGTCACTGTTAGAGCACTGGTTGCTGAAACAGCTGTGGAAACTTTATCGTAATCAAGACCTGTGCCTAAGATGAAATGTCACTGCATTTGCTGACATTCTGATAAAGTTTACACAGCAATTGCTGTATTAATGTCATCATCTTTACAACAGAAGAATAACCTAAGTGTCCTGAGCTTTAATACCTTCTCCAAGAACGTCCCTTGCCACTACAGTCACTAAAATACAGGATACGTGTGTGAAGAGGTGCCATAGTGTCCCCAGGAGTTGGATGTGTGTTTCAGTGCACCACAGAAATGTAGAAGCTGTCTTTAATTGCTTTGTGCTTCATATGAGCCTTTTGCTTTTTGGCTTTGGCAAATCTGTTTTGGTTATGTAAATCTTTGCATCACCAGGTCATATCCTGAGCTGTTGACTGAATGCCCATTAGAAATTCTGTTTCTGTATTATGTCCAGTTGTCTCTTGTTTCTAGTTCGATTAATAAAGATTTTAAAAATGCATTTTTACAGTGCTTGAAAATGCACATAACTCATCGTGTCTTCCATTGATTCATCAGAGAGTATTAGTGGCTCTGTATTCCTTGGTGATCCCTGCCATGGCAGATGGTAATCAAAACCACAAATAATTAATGCCTTTGCCTATATTTTGGCAGGGAAGAATGGACAAAAGCCATCCAAACAGTAGCAGACAGCCTCAAGAAACAAGAGGAAGAGATGATGGATTTTAGATCTGGCTCTCCCAGTGATAATTCAGGTGCTGAAGAAATGGAAGTTTCCATGACAAAGCCAAAACACAAAGTGGTAAGTGGGTATAGCAGGAATGATTGTTTTTTAGGTCTTCTGAAATATAGACAAGAAGTAGCCATCAATCTGTATCTGTTCTCCTGACAATTACATGATTGGCTGTAGATGCAGCTTCTGGAGGAAAGAATTGTTTCAGCTGAGCAGAGCCTGTCTGGGTCTGCTAGAGTTCTGAGTTCACATGTCCTTACTGGATGGCTTTCAAGGCCAGCTCAGGACTGGGTTTGGTTTGCCTGTTTTCCTGTGGTACAGAGCCTGACACCAATGCTTCTGCTGGACCTTGTGACTCTGTAAACTCCTTGCAGTCTGGTGCAAAGGTATTCTGGTGGATTTGCAGGATTTAGGGTGGGTCCATGGATTTAATTGCTCTGGATTAAGTAAGGGTTTAGGCTAACTCCAGGCAGCCACTGCAGTTTCTGTCTGTAGTGCTCCGACAACTTGGGGTTTTGCATTAGGCACTACATAGTGTGAATGCACAGGGCCAGCTAAGGAATGGCCTTCCATGACATGAGTGTGTTCTGGAGATCTTTACCCTGTTGGGCCTTTATAGGCATCTGTCTTCAACTTCCCATTATTTCTTCCTACCCCATTGTGTTCTTCTCCTCGTTTTTCTATTTTCGAAAATGTTCCCACCTGCTCCTGCAAGAGGGAATTGATAGAACCTTTCCCCATGTGAATGCATTGTCTGTGGATTTTAGGTGGGCACTTCCTTGTGTCTTCATCTCCCTATTGTCATCCTCACCCACTTTCATAAGTTTGTTTCATTTTGGGAAAACGGATGAAGTTTTTCTGTGAAAAGATAGCCATCCACCAGTGTATTCACTAAGGTTGTGTGTGACCCTTGTGTCATGTGAGTGATGTGCATGGCTACTTTCATGCCACTGAGTCAGAGCTTGCCAGTAGGCTTCTGGGCCCTTGGCTGAACAGATCCAGCTCTTGTTGAGTAGCCCTTCACAGAAATGCAAGAACCACCTCATTCATCAAATGGATGCAGTCTTCTGAAACAGTGACTGTCTCTTGCTGGACAGTGAGGATAACCAAAATGATAACTGGGGTCTTGGCATCAACTGTATTGAGCAATTTAGCAGAAAATCTCCTCAGCCAGCTCTATGGAAGAGTGTGGAAAAGTTTTCTGTTGAGGCATCTTAAAATTTTCCCCAAACTGAGGCTGCAGCAGCCTTTGGTTGTGTAAGTCCTATTATCGTGTTGGCAGTGGTCATTGATCTGATAGTTCAGTCTCTGCTCAGTCTCTGATTCCTTCAATGTTTTCCTCATGGTGAAACAAATCAGAGCAAATGGCTGATCTGTGAGGCAGTGTTAGAGACTGGAAAGATGGCTCAAGATGTGCATATGTATGGGGGAAGTGGACAGTTGGGCCGTGCCCTGGTGAGACAGTGAACTGCCCCACACTCCCCAAGAGCCTGTATCCCAGCCTGGCAGAGCTGCCAGTCACTGGCACAGCCAGAGGCAGTGCTCCATTCTCCCCTAAGCCAGCCCCTGAGTGGCCAGATGACCACAAGTCCCACCTGGGGGAAAGATCCATGAAGGCCCAGAGATATTTAGGGCCGAACACAAGGCCATGACCTTTGTCTGGAGCCTACTTCTTCTTGGAGTTTGTACCTGAACCCAGCTGGATTGCAGGAGTTGGTAGCTGTATGTGTGCTTTTCTATGTCTCTTTTTCTCCTCATTCCCTCTTGTTGGAATATTTTGAGTAACTTACCATATAAAGTTTGCTAAGTTGAATGGTTAAAGTTAATGCTGTGAGAAGTGTTTTGTGTTGGTTGTTGCAGTAAACCATTAGCCAAAGCTGCCTGATTTTCTAAAGTTTGGCAGTGAACTTGTGTGTTGTTTTGATCTCATGAGAATATCTGGTTGGTATTTCTCCCATACTTCCAACTCAGAATAAGGAGAAAGTAGTTTTTGGTCAAAACAACTGTTTCATGTCAAAAAGGTCATGGAAACCCGGGTATAGAAGCTTGATCAGACACAGACGTGGTCTGAGAAAAACGGGCAGAAAATGCAGGTACTTGTGGAGAATATTGGAACTTTCTCAAAAGAAGGGAAAAAACCACCTGGTAAGGGTTCCACTTCGGAGTCTTTAATGGCTGCCCAGAAAGATGAAGAAGCACATGTTAGAAGGGCCAGAGAAAGAGCTGATGAAGTTGCAAATTGCCTTAGAGGCTGAAACAATAGCTCGCCTCAGGGTGGAGTGAGAGTTAACAGCCCAAAAGGAGCAAGCCCCAAACCTGAGAAACCTGTTAAACAACTTTGTGCAGAACCAAAGAGCTTTAGAGTTGCAAATTAACACCATTGAGGAAGGGATGTGGAGGATGCACAAGGGTCTTCCAGCCTAGGGGAGGAGTTGGGCTTCCCTGAAGGTGATTTCAATCCCTTCTGCTCCTTGGAGGAGTTCGATGCCACAAAGCCAAAACCCTTCCCAAACCATAAACTCCGCCCATCGGTAAAGAAAGAGGAGGTGGGACTCCCTGAGCAAGATGTCACTGATGTCACCTCTGTCCACTCCTTGGAGGAGGAGTTTGACTCAGCAAAGCCAACCCCTACTGCCCCCCACTCCAAGCCCTGCTATCAAGAGGCAGAGCCTTGATGATATGATAACACATTCTGCAACAGAACTGGTTAATTTGCAGAGGAAAATTAGCAATCACCCTAAAGAAAATTAAAGTGAGAATGCTTTGAAAATTTCACTGATGGGGAGTGAAATAAAGCTTTCTGAGGAGAGAACGACCTATTGTGTGAAAAATTTTAACCTCTTGGAGGAGGAAAATCTCATCCCTCTCCCCACTCCCAACATGTGGTAAAATTACTGGGAGAGTGTGGGAGACAGTGGGCTTCCAACCAACGCATGGGAAACAGCTGGTGCCCTGTTGGCCTTCTCCAGTGTTATTGTTATTTATTGCAAAATTTAAGGACCTAGACCGAGACAAAAAACTCTGTGCTGACTCCAAAAAGTGGAAGAGGGTGGTGAATCCAAATATCCTCAGTTTCCCTGCATTTGTAATGGAGCTTTGCATACTCCTCCTACACTGCCTCCTCCAGGCAGCAGTGGGTGTTGAGCCTTGCCTGCCACTAGAGGCCAGAGCTGGGACTGCTGCAGAATCCGTGACCTCTTGGGGAAAAAATACTTTTATCGGGGTGCAAGTTTATAGTTTAAGTCTTGGTAATAACTCTGCATATTCAGGTGTATCCTGACCAGCCAGAAGACTGAGTATATGTCTGGAAGTGGAATAAAGAGCTGCTTAAGCAGAAGTGAGAAGGACTTTATATACACAGCTGTGAGATCTGCAGCTGGAGACATCTAAATTATGTGAAAGTCTGCTCTGGACAAAGAGGAGCACAGTAGGACTGTATTGATCAGACAGTAAAAAGTAAATCCATTAGCTATAAAGCTGCAGTGAAATCTGAAATCTAAAATGAAATATATTAAATGGTTTATCATTTTGTATTTTCAGAACACTGTCCCCAGTATGCCAGCGTAGTTGTTTGCACCTGGATTAATTGACCATCCCAGCAGGACCTTGTACCTGACAATTGTATGGTTTCAAAGGGTTGAGCAAGAAAGAAAAGAGTGATGTCCTTTTCCCTAAGGACCACTCTAACATCACATATATAGAACAAATACATATTATTTGTTGGTTTTTTGACTGGAGTCAAAATTGGATGTAACAGATTATCTGTTGTAACAGATACAACAAAAGCTGTTTTGTCTAAAGTTAAAAGGTCTCAAAAGGATGGCTGGCTACTCTAACTCAAGTTGGCTGACACGGTGCTAAGAGTGCTTATGAGTATTGTTAAAGTACTACATAACTTAAGTTTCATTAGTGATGAACCCATTTTTTATGGATTCTAAGGTTATTTTCACAGGATGTTAATTATTCAATGAAACTTTCTATAGCACAGAACACAAAAGATTGCCAAGTAGATGTTTCCTCTTTTTGAAGTACGTCTGAGTGGGACCAAGTTTTCTCCTTCTAGAAGTGTTCCATGAGGGGATGAAGTGATAATAGGACAGAGGAGTTGCTGTCCTTTACTGCTTCGAGTGTTTACATGTTTTTATCTTGAAAGGTTTTAAGATATTTATGTTCACATATATTTATCTAAGTTTGTTGCTGCAATATTTTGAGATGTTCATATTTTTCCTCTGGTTGCCAGAGTGACTGGAAAGATTCCTTCCTCCAGTTTAGTTTTGGGAGATCACACATAGGATTGTATATGATGATAGAAACAAGTTTGTGTACCTCTTCCTATCTCCTCATTGCAGAGTATAAAATTTGCTGTATTGAGGGAAGCGTATGTAGTAATGGTCAGTGATGTGTATGATGAGCTATGATTGCATAGAAAAAGGGGATGTTGAACTGTTGGTGGCCCTGGAAGGAAGGAGAAAAGGGGCTGACAGTGAAGCTGAAGTGGAGCTGGGATGTACCAGCTGTAGATGAAAAAGGCATAAGTGATTAAGAGAAAAAAGATTTGGACTTTGAGAACGTCTGGAGTCTGGTAAAGTTGGAAAGCATTTGGTCCAAACTCAGGACCTTGGCTAAAATTATTTGCTGAGAAGGTTGGAATGACTAAGTGTTGTTGTATATTGGACTCCACCCCTGAGGCAATTCAGACTATCAGGTAGTCAAATTTTACTGAATGTTGTTTCCCATGGTGCCCACTGACCTCTTCCTCTTTCCCTGGGTACAGGTTCTGGTAATCCCTCTGAAACCTGCTTGGTGAGAGGGATATGGGTGGCAGTTTCAGACATGTATATTTGATAAGTCTGTGCTGATACTTTTTGCTATAAGATAATGGACTCCAAAAAGCAAAACAGCCTAACTATTGATCCTTACAGACTTTGACACGTATGCAATGTATTGCACTATCAGTAAGTCAGAGAATCGTGAATTGAACTCGCCGAGCTATTTTTGAGCCCAGCTTAGAGGTCCAGAAAGTATCAAAAATAATTGTATAAAATTCTCTAATGGTTAAGAATGCCAGACCTCACAGAAAAGGAGTGCTGTCTTAAGGAATATGCAGGAAATCACAGACCAAATTGCAGGACTCCTCAACACTGCAGCTGGAACAATAGTTCATGAACTCTTCCCCCAGATCCTGATTTGCATCATACCTCACCAGCAGTTCTAGAGACTCAGGGAGTGGGGAGCAATGAACTGCATAGGATGATATTAACTAGGCTTATATTTTTGTTTTTGGAATAGCAATTGCCCATTACATATGAGTTTCAGTGTACTTTCCTCTTCTTTCCTTTCTGCTCTGTCTGCTAGATTCGACCACAAGAGGAAAGGTACCATTACTGCGATCCCATCTTGAGGCATTTGGGTGATGGTCAGAGACTGGAAAGATGTGATACCTCAAGACATTTTGGGGTGCATGTGGGGTGCATTTTGGTGTGGGGGAAGAGTGAGACAGTGCCCTGGTGAGACAGTGAATTGCCCCACACCCCCCTAGAGCCTGTATCCCAGCCTGGCAGAGCTGCCAGTCACTGGCACAGCCAGAGGCAGTGCTCCATTCTCCCCTAAGCCAGCCCCTGAGTGGCCAAATGACCACAAGTCCCACCTGGGGGAAAGATCCATGAAGGCCCAGAGATATTTAGGGCCGAACACAAGGCCATGACCTTTGTCTGGAGCCTACTTCTTCTTGGAGTTTGTACCTGAACCCAGCTGGATTGCAGGAGTTGGTAGCTGTATGTGTGCTTTTCTATGTCTCTTTTTCTCCTCATTCCCTCTTGTTGGAATATTTTGAGTAACTTACCATATAAAGTTTGCTAAGTTGAATGGTTAAAGTTAATGCTGTGAGAAGTGTTTTGTGTTGGTTGTTGCAGTAAACCATTAGCCAAAGCTGCCTGATTTTCTAAAGTTTGGCAGTGAACTTGTGTGTTGTTTTGATCTCATGCGAATATCTGGTTGGTATTTCTCCTGTGTGTCCCAACTCAGAGTGCATAAACCACTGGAAAGCCCTTTCAAAAGTTCCATTGAGTGAGTAGGTAGAGACCTTACAGGGAGTCATTTTGTCTGTTTTTTAGTGCTGTTCAATGAAGCACAAGAAAACTAGTCTTCTAGAGAGGTGGGGAACATCAGAAAAAAGGTGTGGATTTAATCCCTGGAATCAGAGCAGTATGTGCCTTTTAATGAATATCTGCACTGGCCAAGTGGTCAGAATGGCTATGGATTAATAAGTTCAGTGTTACTTGTACAGTTGAATGTTGGGTCATGCAAAAGAGCATTCAGTTAATTGAAAGCTTATGGTTTTCTGTAAATAGTTTGATTGATTATCTTTGGGAGGGCACCGGCATTAATTTTTGTAGAAGAATCATTTCTGCTCCTGAATTCTTCTAAACAAAAGGATTAAAAAACCCATGTGTGCAACATATGCGATGCATTCTCACGTGAATGAGAAATTCTGGTCTGAGAATAATACACTTCTTGTTAGATCATGTAATTCAGTTCTTCTTTATCTGTATCGTTAACAGACCATGAATGAGTTTGAATACCTTAAGCTACTGGGAAAAGGCACCTTTGGAAAGGTCATATTAGTTAAAGAAAAAGCAACTGGACGGTATTACGCTATGAAAATTCTGAAGAAGGAAGTTATTGTAGCAAAGGTGAGTAGATGGGAAACTTAGGGATGTGGTTCACCCTTGATAACAGCCTTTGTCAAAGTCATGGGAAGGATTCTCAGAGTACTTGTAGATAATTGCTCTGTTAGTGTTTGAAGTGGACCCCTGATCTGGGGAATCACTTTGCTGATTTCCTTCTGCTTGCATTTCAGGATGAAGTAGCGCACACGCTGACAGAAAACCGTGTTTTACAGAACTCTCGGCACCCGTTCCTAACAGTAAGCATTTCTGCCTCTGCACAGTGTAATTTGACATCACCACCACCAAGGCTTTCCTTGCTTTTTGTTACTAACAAAATGCATCTGAGATCTGCGTTTACAGAGTGGCTGTGTAGTTTTGTAGCCTTCCATTTTAGGGACAAACAAATGAAAATACCTTTTCAAGTTTTCTGATTCTTGCAGGGCAGGTCCTCAGCACCTCTTGAAGACAGTGTTCCAGGGTGTAGTTTGACATTAGGACTCACCCATTTAATGACTTGCTGTCTCTGAGAGGAGTATCTGCTTTCCTTGCCCTTCAAATGTTAGGTCTCCTCTTTGTAGCAGAGATCAGGGTGACTCTGCTCTTGTGACAAACAAATTCAGGAAGATATACTGGGGAGAAAAATCTTTGGTTTTGTCTCAGTCATTTTTTTAAGCTCCCAGAAGCAGCTCACTCTGGAATCAGAGCACTGATAATGCCTGCCAAAGGATAGTGGTAGGAGCATGTGGAATGGGGAGAGGAAGAGCAGGACTGTGCTTTATCTGCTGCTTTGCTTTTGAATTGTAAAGTCAATCCATACTCTTATTTTAGACCTCCAGTGCCAGCAGTCTCTCTGGGCTGAGTTCAGATATCCAAGTTCCATCTGAAGATTTTTTTTCTGGTATTTATTACAAGTTGCCCCTGAATAGTTTACAACTGCTTAAAGCCTCTAAGAGACTGTGTAGGATCATGATTGTTTCATTTGGCCAGGTACAAGGGCTTAGCTGGAGCTCAGACCTTTTAAGCATGACCTCTGGAAGTAAATATTGCCTGTATTCAGTAAAATCAATAATGTTGACATGTCTAAAACCTGGTCCTTCATTTTTCTGGAAAAAATACAACTGGTTTAGAAGTGCCACCCTTTATAATGAAGACAACAATATCATATGCACTATTTTCTTTTTAATGCTTTTATAAACCCAAATATCCAGAACAAGGGCTGTCTTGAGATACTAGCTACAAGACTGGGTTTAGCTTGGGTGCTAGGAAAAGGTTCTTACTCAGAGAGTAGTTGGGTCCAGGAATAGGCTCTTCAGGGAAGTGGTCACAGCACCAGCCTGAGAGAGTTCAGGCAGAATTTGGACAGCTCTCTGAAGCCCATGGTGGGATTCTTGGGGTGTTCCTGTGCAGGGCCAAGAGCTGGACTTGATGATCCTTGTGGGCCCCTTCCAGCTCAGCATATTCCGTGATGAAAAATCTTTATACTATGGCAAACAAGTTGATGTTGCTCTTGCCACAGGAATACATATGATAGGACTACACACAGGCACCTTGTGACTCTCCATCACAGCCTCTCTCTGGTCTGTTTTTGTGAATTGCTCACAAATTGGTATTGTCAGTGTTGGCCAATGTCAGCTGGGAGCAGTTGCAGACAGCAGGGCAGAGGCTAGGGGGCTGGTTTGTGAAAATACTTGTGTGTTTCACGTAAGAGTGGTGAACTTGTACTCAAGGGTTTGGTTATGGCCTCTTACCTGTCAGTTGAACCTGTGGCCAGAGGAGGAAACTTCACAGTCACTGTGGGTACGCTTTCAGTCCCTGTTAATGGGCCAGGACTTTGTTTCACAGCATTTTAGGTGATGATAGCTTCTGCAAGGAATTTGTTTAATGTTTTATTAAATTTATTTAATGAAATAAGTTGGCAGTGTATCAGTCCTCAGCAGCAGCTGGATAATACCAGTATTATATAAGATTTAAGGACAAAAAGTTCACTAAAATAGAAAATTTCATGCCTGCTTCTGAAAATCTATTAAAAATGCTTTTCTAACTGTCACTATGATCTGCCTTCTAAGTTTTGGTTTAAATCTGTTTCAGGCTTTAAAGTATTCCTTTCAGACACATGATCGCTTGTGTTTTGTTATGGAGTATGCTAATGGAGGGGAGGTAAGGGAAATACAATAATGTTTAATATTTTAGGATTTTCCTGTTCTTGACATTATTTAGCTAAGGTCCATTTTTAGCAATTCTAATTAATCCATGTTGTCCCAATTAAATAGAGCTGTTCACAGGTTTAACTAACATGAAGAAGTAATACTCTTAATTTTTTCAACTCCGTTTTTAGAACATAGAGGTTTTGGGCATAGGTTCATATTTTACATGACAGCAATATATTGTAATCTGACATTTAGAAGTTCAAGAAGGCAAGGTTGCTGTCTAGTTGCCCTAGTTGCCAGACAAGTTTTAACACTTAAATTAATACTATGAGTATACCTGGGGGGAGAACTAGAAACTGCTAACCACTATTACAGTCAGGAAGGAAAAGTTGGAATATTAACATTGCTCTAAATTGTGCATTAAGCTGTAGTTTTAATATGTAATTGTAGTTCAGTCAAAAATAGTTGTATGATTTTCTGAACCTGTAAGATTGTAGTACATTAACTGGTTATCAGTGTGCATCTGTGAATATGAGATATAATTATCTAATCATTTAATTTATGATGCTTTTTAACACATTAGGGAACACAGCTGAGTGAGGGTGGAAAGGGGTTTTCTCTTAGGTAATAGCACCTTCCAAGCAGGATGGCATGTGAACTGCAAGACATAAGTCAGAAACATTTTAAGTTAACAAATTATTGTTCTTGTAGTTGTTTTTCCATCTGTCAAGAGAGCGTGTCTTCTCTGAAGACCGAGCTCGGTTTTATGGGGCTGAGATTGTTTCAGCACTGGATTACCTGCATTCAGAGAAGAATGTGGTTTATAGAGATTTAAAGGTATGTAGAAAAATCATTTTCAAGCTTTTGGGGTTTGGCTTTTGGTTTGTTGTTAAAAAAAGCAAGTGATCCTGAACTATTAAGAAATCCTTTCCTGACTGAACTTTATCCAAACTGTTCTTGCAGCTGTTGGGCTGGATGTCTGAATCCTTTGATAGTTCAAGAAGCTGCATAAGGCATTTATTGTGACTCTGGCAGCATTTCCGAGAACATGAAGGGTTACTGGGCTACAGGGGTTTCATTTTCACTTGCCTGCTTATGTTCTGAGAGAAACTTTGCTGGTGCTTCTGCACGGTGTAACGTAATCCTGGTTTTACCAGAGATGGAAATTCACACTGCATGGATGTTGTGCTTCCTTGCAGTGTGCTCCCATCATCTTCATAGTAGCTGCTTGCAGTTAGAAAACTGCCTAAGCTTCAAGTTACTAATTTTTTGGGGGAGCACAGAAGGGGAAAAGAAACCCCAACCAAACAAGGTATCTCAGGGCAAACGAACTTGAGATCTTGAGGAAAATGCAACAATAGCGTTTTTTTCTTCCTGAGAAGTGTTTTCAGGGCAGGATGAAGGGGATCCTGGTAGTTTATTTTGGGGCAGTCTAAAATGAGGTATGCTCTGTAATGTTTTTAGACTATCTCAGAGTAATTTTGGGCTCACTGCTGGGATTTTGTCACCCATACCACTCTGATTACCCTGTTGTGCACTTTATTGATACACTGAGGAAACTGTCTTAATACCTAGGTGACTTTCTCAAAAATTCAGGTTCAGAGTGGGATGAATGCCATGTGCTGAGCAAATGTATATAGTGATTCTGATTTAAAGGGTTTCTTTGTAAGTGATTCCTTAACCTTGCATATGATTTTTGTTTTATTTATTTTATGATATTACTTACTGGCACAGATTATTTCATAAAATCAGAGTAAAAGTAGGGATGAAGTTGTATTAGGGGGAATAATATACTTTCTAAAGAACGGGTGTTCTATTGATGATGATATTGTAGAAGCATAAATATACTGTTCATCTTCTGCATTCTTTCTGTATATATATGGTTGGACCCATACTACAGATTAGTAGTAGTAACCCCAAGACTACAGATTAGTTACTTAATATTCCCTAAAGAACTGAGGAAAATGTTACAAATTTACATTCACATTTTACAAGCTCTGGCAGCTGCTGTGGCTCTGACCCCAGTGAGGATGAGGTTCAAAACTGATCTGCAAAATTCATGTCTTTGATTATCCTGCTCACAGCCAAAGTATGTTACAGGTAGTCATGTCTTTTAATTTGGCTTTTCTTCCCAGTTGGAAAACCTTATGCTGGATAAAGATGGACACATAAAAATAACAGACTTTGGACTATGTAAAGAGGGCATCAAGGATGGAGCAACAATGAAGACTTTCTGTGGCACTCCAGAGTATCTTGCCCCAGAGGTATGTTTATGTTGCCTTCTTACATGCCTTCCATGGTAGCAGTAGGAGTACAGAATAATTTCTGTGCCATGATGTGCTCATGCACTAACTGCTGTTAATAATGCACTAACTGTATAATTATACATCCTGAGACTCCTTTATTCATCATGATCTGGAACATATCTTTAGCATAATGATATGTGATAATTTTTTGGTGGGGTAGTTTCTTCCACTTGATGGAATATGTACATTTTACTGGGACAGTGCTTGTTTCTTGTATCAGATGCATAATTATTTTTAAAATCCCTTTTAATCAGTTCAAATATATAATGATAGATTACCTTTGTTGCAGCTTGCTGTGTGTTGTCCTATTTGAAAGGACTTCACTTAAAAAGTAAAAGTATTGTCCAATTCTTTTACTGTTTGAGGACAGTAAAAGGTGACATGCTTTCAGAAACAGGACAGACCGAGCTTTTTCTGCATTATTTAGCATGGCATGCATTAAAAGTGCTGATTGTTTTATGACTATAAGATATTTCTCAGTGTTGATTTGAGCACTTCAGTTTCAGAGGAAGTAAATCCATGCAGGGGATCTTAGTTCCCAAACAGTATGTTTTGGGGAATGATTTTTTTTTTTCCTTTTCAAGTGAAAAATGCAAATGTGTGTTTGCAGGTTAGTTCCTGGAAACCCTGAATTGTGCAGCAGAGGTGGTGTTAGAGCTGGGAGTGAGGAGTGAGTTGGGGCAGAGGAGAAGTGAAGGCAGGGATGTGCGCAGGCTCGGTGTCTGCCCACACCCTGGGCTTGTGGAAGCAAACTCTGGCCTCACGGGGCACAGAGTGGTGTGCCTTGCAGGAGGTCTGCTTCCCTTGCTATGGGGCTTTGCTTCCCTTGCTGTGGGGCTTTGCTTCCCTTGCTGTGGGGCTTTGCTTCCCGTGGCATTTACATTTCCATCCTGCTCAGAGCACACAGAAGCAAGCCTTGGGCTGCCAGCAGGTTATAGATTGTTGGCACAGCTTTCCTCTGAGTTGGGAGACTTGAGCATTGCAAACCTGCCTTGAATTGAACTGCGCAGAAGTAACAAAGGATGGGAAACCAGCGTGGAGGAGGAATATTTTTGCTGCGAGCTGATGTCTTTGCTGATCAGCGCTTTTGTGCTCCCTGCTTTCATAGTGGTGGCAGCATGCTCTTGGGTTTTGTTTGGTTTTTGTGTTGGGTTTTTGTTTTTTTTTTAAACTCCCAGCTGCTTTCAAGGGCCTCCAGTCCTTTGTAATAATGAAGAACATGGGCACCTGTCGAAGTAGCTTGCAGCAAAGAGGCGGAGCCAGTCTCATGATGACTGCCAGCTTTTCCATGGATCACCAGAAGTCTTCAGTGAATCTAAATGGGGGTCCATGCACCACAATTTGAGATTTACTGATGCAGAGAGTAATTAGCAGCATGACAGAGTGTTTATTATTCATAAACATGGCTTTTATTTTAGCTTCCCTCTTAAAATCAATTGCTGAAGTTCAGTTTCTCATCAAGGATTTTATGAAGACACTAAAAATATTTATTTTGGTTTTTCCTTACTTGGAATGTGGGGATTCCCTGTGCAGGTAGTTGGGCTGTTCTTTCTGTTCTGTTACTTGCTATTATTTTTACTTCTTAATATTTGTGATGAGTTGGCTTATCCAAAAACCCTGAAGGACAAATCTTTTTGATTAACTCCGTTCTCTCCCTTCCTTGCAAATCCCATCTGCGAGTTGGAGTGTTAAATTCTGGGGAGGCTTTTATCGTCTGGTTGATAGCATGCAAAAATCTGGAAATTGTGATCTTCTTGTGTGTTTAAGGTCATACATCCTTAAAAGCAAGGGTGTTGATGCTCCTGTCTGCATTTGTAACTCGAGTCCAGCACAGCAGTGTGTCTGTACAGTTGTTGGATCGTTGTTTTTAGGTTCATACTGGAATCTCATGCATGGATGACAGTGACTGAACCATGTCAACTTTGATGTGTCAGATGCATCAATGGCTGTGATGTTTACAGCTGTTCTGCCTTCTCTTTTCAAATTCCATCTCACAACAGTCTAGAGCTGCTCGTTAGGAAATGATGATCCCTTAATTTAAATGAAATGACCTTATTACTTTACTGCTCCCCAGCTATTCAGTGTGTTGCAATAAATCGTGGATGAATGCAGGGGTTTTTTTAAAAAGTGTAATTTTGATACTCACACCATTGCTCTCTTCTGTGCAATCACTAATATGAAGATATGCGGATTGTGCTGAAGAACTTTGAAGAAATAAGCATTTTATATTCTGTTTAAAATTAACGGAGGTGAAGGAGATAATTGTAATTAGTAATCTAACTTATAATACGGAGTATTAATACACTTTTTAAAGTAACATCAGAAGTGTTTACTGCATTTTGAAAGCATTAACTACGTGCACAACAAAGGCAAACAACAAAGGTTTTCTTCCAGTCTCTCCTATTGCATCTCTTGCAGCAGTTTTAAAAATAAAAATACAAATCGGAGGCCGTGTGAGTGTTTTATTTTAGGTAAGCCAAGTGTAGGGGAGTGTGAACAGGAAGCGCTGGTTGAGCGGGGTGACTCAGAGCGGGATCTGCATTGTCACACAATCTCCGTGAGCCGAGGGCTGCGGTGCCTCGGGAAGGACGGGCCGGCTCCTGGAATCCCGGCCGGCCGGCAGCTGTGCGGGCCGTGGACATGGAGGGGGGCAGCTGCACAGCCAGCTGTCGTTTGGTGTGAATCATACGGCCAGGGATGCTGTAAATAGATCGACGTGGGGTAATCTAATACCTGGCAGCCTTTTGATTTTTACTGCAGGCCCTCTCCCTCGTTCAGATAATTAAGGGGAATAATTAGTGAATGAAGAGAGGCAGAGTGCAAACAGTTGTTACATGAAGTGCCTCGATGCTTCTTTTTTATGTGCAAAACCTTTATATCAAGATTTGTAGGTGGTTAAGATCTTGCTTTTGTTAAACTTGCACTTTGGCTCTTTCACCTTTTAATTTTGAGTGTTAGGTATTCTGAATTGCAGGAATGTAAAGCTCACACAGACCGTGCAGTAAAAAAACAGGATGGCGGTGCAGTTGTGGTTTGTGCTCCTAGCAAGAGTAAGCAGCTCAGTGCAGGCCCATGCAAGGAGTAAAGATGGTAACTAAAACCTGAGGACAGGGTCTGGAACATGAGATGTTGGTGTCAGCTACAGACAACTGCATAGGAGACACAAAGTCTAGAGAAGTCCTTGTAACTTCAACTGCACAAGCCACAAAACTCTCCCCACTCCCTTAGCAACCCACTGTGCAGATCAGAAATGTGCAGCACTGTGGCAGGGCTTCTCTGGAGCAAGCAGGAGAGATGGAGAGCACTGCTGGGGTCCCAAGACCCTGCACCAGCTGCTGCTTTGCTAGGTAGAAGGAAAAGGAAGGGAATGAACTGTACTGGGCTGCTTTTGCTGTGAGATGTGGCAGAAATCCGCTCCACTGACTGTTCCTGTGTTTACAGCTCTCTAAGCAGAGGCAGGAGTGCCTTTGGAGTGGGGCAAAGGATTGAAGGGGAAATAATTCTAGGCAATTTGGCCGCTGTTTTACAGCCTTAGAGCTGGTCAAATGTTAGGAGTGGTGTTCTGGCTCTTAGTGTTTAATGTAGATTAGTCACTGAGAATATGTGGGTGGTCTTTTAGGATGTGCAGAGCCACCCCTTTGGGATGCAGATTGATAAGAAAATGATGAATATATTTGGCTTTTTGCTTGTGCAGGAGCAGCTTGATGGCCTTTTCTTCATGTACTGGCACCTTGGTTGGGTTTTTTCTAAAAACTTGGATCCCGTTGGGAGCAACTTGTGATGAATAAGTGAGAGTTTAACAGCTGGCTCTGTAATGTGAGAACAGTTCTTGGCCTTTGGACTTTCAAAGATTGTGCTTATCATGACCATAATGTGAGGGAGGGTGGGAGAAGGAAGACAAGGAGGCTGCTATAAAATACCTGCTGCCTCCTTTTCTCCCCTCTGCTCACCTAGGATGGGGAGCATGGATGCCAGTTCTTTTCATACAGTTCTTCTGCAAATATTTTGCTGGTAGATTTGGCTGTGTCATGAAAGATGGACTTGCTGGCGTAAATTTTGCTTCTTGAGTTCTGTGTTTGTGCCTGGTTTGGGAGTATCTTCTAAAGCCTTTTCCTTACGTTCTGCAGGTTCTGGAGGATAATGACTACGGCCGTGCAGTGGACTGGTGGGGTTTAGGAGTTGTGATGTATGAAATGATGTGTGGACGGCTCCCCTTCTACAATCAGGACCATGAAAAGCTTTTTGAACTCATCCTCATGGAGGAGATCAGATTTCCACGCACATTGTCTCCTGAAGCAAAATCCCTCTTGTCAGGTTTGCTGAAGAAAGATCCTAAGCAAAGGTGAGGCTGTTGCTTAATAGTTGCACTTTTTTTAAAGGTATATGAGACAAAATTGTAATTTAATTTTTAATCCATTCAAATTGATTATCCAACAAGATGCAGCAAGTGGATCTATGTATTTATTTTTAACTTTTTGTATGAGCTGACAGTATAAATAGTGACATGAAGCTGTATTGGTGCAGAACTTCAGAGTATGGTGACTGCCATTAAAGCAAAACTGTTGCCTGGGAAAAAGTAAGTTTACCCTACCTGTGGTCTTAATGAATCCAGTGATTGCTGTGAGTTATGAGATATACACCAAATACTTTTACTTTCTGTTGCAGTTGAGACAGCTGTCCCTTTCCTGCATTTTTGTCTAGATATCTGTGCCAGTGATTTAGCATCCTGCTTTGGACAGTAGGTGGAGGTGTTTGTACCATGTTTGTGGTGGAGTTTATACCATGCTCAATTGACTTTTCCTATTTCCCCCTTTTGTTTTTGTTTTTCTTTTATTGCTGTATTTTTTTTAAAATAACCCTTGATTTAAAAACAAAAACACAAAAAAAACCCCTAATGTCTAACAAACAGAAAATAGAACAAGATCCAAAAAGGATGTTGACCTTCACACAGAGATAAACATCAGTTTAAAAACCTGCCACCTTGTCAACCCAGACATTTTTAAAACAAATAATATTGTGACTCTGCCCCTGATCTCCTGTCCCAAACCTTCCACTGTTAATGGGCCCCCAAAGAGGAAACCTTTCATGTGAGGTGCAAGCAGAGAATTCCGGTTTGCTTTCTGCTGTTTGTTTAGTCTCCGTGCATGTGTGTCCATATTGCAGGAGAATGGGGTTTGCCACTACCTGGATACTTGTAACAAGGATTTCTGTCATCACTGTAGGCTATTTCCATCACTGTTTTTTGATGGACAATCCTGTTAGGAGGTCTCATAATGCAAATCCAGAGTTTTTAATATTGGAGGGTTCATCTTGGTGGTGCTGTGGGGAGCGGGGCACGGCTGCAGCCCGGAGCATGGCCAGCCCTGTACAAGGTGACAACAGCTGCACCCCCCAAACCCGGCGCCTCTGAGGGGACCTCCAGGAGAAGGTTGTGTAATTGATGAGCAGCCCCCAGGCTCTGTGCTCTGCAGCCCCTGCCAACAGCATTCCTGCCCAGTAAAGTGCTGGGTTAAATGCAATTGTGACCCTTTCATAGCTTATTCAGGTGGGGCCTTTCAATCACTGGGAACACAAGCAGCATCTGCTGCAGTTTGTTCTTAAAGGAGCATCTCTGATGAACCAAAATGCAATTTGTTTACAAATAAAGAACACCCACTCGTTTCTAATTACGAGATTTTCCCAATGCCAATAATTACTCCACAATATGCTCACTTTATACAAATAGCCACTTCTTCACATGTATCTTCTGCAGGCTTGGAAGCAGCACTGCTCTGATCTGGTGGACAGATGATTTTCATGCTGCTGATAGATAATAACTGTTGACTAGACAAGCTTGCACACATGCCTTATTGTAATTATGCCTAATTACACTGGTGCTTCCCAAGCTTTTTTGGATCATGGACTGTTCTTAAATACTGGTTTCTTCCCGGTCACTGTTCCCATAACTTTTTAACTGAAGCTGTGGTTCAGCAAAACCCCTGCACTTTGTGATATTTCAGGCAGCATGGAGAACTGATCTGGAAGCACTAGAGGTAGAAGTCCTGCATCCTGCCCTTGTAGTGTTATGTTCTTTCTTCTGGGTGGTCTGGGTGGGCGCCTGGCATACTTGGTAGTTGACTCACAGTGAGCTCATGGAGCCATATGGACAAAAACAGCCAGAGAGCTACTGAAATACATTCACTGAAAAGTTATATGTGTGATAGTCTGGTGCTTTGGGGAGCTATTGTGTAATTCAGCAGAAATCCCCTCTTCCATAAAGCCCGGTGGCGGACAGAAGTTGGTATCACTGTAATGTTCGTGGCAGAATGCATCAGAATTGGCAGCATAACTCTGGATGAACTTCAGAGTGAGATGGAGGAGGCAGCCAAAACCATGAGAAAAAGGAAACTGGGAGATGTTGTCATTTCCCCTAAAATCGTCAAATAAAACAAACAACCCAACAATACAGGTTGATATAATGAAGCTCAGTGCCAAGAATAGTTTAAGTTAAATATCAAGGAGCTAGGGAATTGTGATCTGTATCAGTGAATTAAATCTGAAAAATGACCTGTTGTACCTGAGCTGGATTTATAGAAGCAGTGTTAGCACTCTGTATTCAGTAATACCAGTTCGGTCTCAAGCTCCCAGACATATGGAGAAAATGTGAAGAACAATAAATTAAATTCTGCTTTTAATCATGGCTGTTTTCTAAATTTGGTCATATGAAATCCATTTTGTAAGAGAAAAGGAATTTTGAAGTTTCTTTTGGGATTGATAGGAGTTTATTAATCATGTAATGTGAGCCCAAACTTTCCTAAGAAGGAAAGGATCTATTCTGTAAATATTTCCTGTTAATATGACCTGAAATTCCCCTTTGCTGCTTTGTGGCATGGATCAAATGAAAGAAGGTAATCAGAGCATTTTTTCATACATGAAACAACAAAGTTTTTACCTTTTTTTGTTCCTCTGGCTGTGGAGACTGCAACCTGTGAAAGTGGGCATGGATCAGAGCACCCCATGTAAATGGGCTAAGTTAGATGTGTGGGTGGGTTTGTAATCAGTGTCTTGCAAGCTCTGAATCTTGGCAGGTTTTTAACGTGAGAGAGCTTCAGGATGGTTTAATCTGGATTTTGATTGTTGGATTTCACTATGTACCTTAGTCCCTGTCATAGGCCAGGGGTTGTTCAGCCTCTCTTTGATGGGGTTTGCCACAAGTTGCTTTACGTGCCTCTCTGGTGCTGTTGGACCTTGCCATTCAGCAAGGATGAGAGGAAGATGATGGCAGCATTTCACAAGCACCTGTTGAAAGATCTGATGACTTCACAGAGTAGTGGTTGTGGCTTTGGAGAACTGAAGATGCTCCCTGGGACCTGGTGGTTAGTTCTTGTAGTCACACACAGATTTGGTACTTCATTCTTCCCTAGCCATGATGGTTCTTTCCACATCCACATGAAACTTTGGTCACAGATGTTCAGTGATGTCAGAGACAATCAAGCCCTTACTTGTACGAAAACCAAACTCCTTGTTTTTTTCCCTAGTGAAAGGAGGAGATTTGTAGTTAAGCTGTGTGTCTGTGTCCTCCCTGCTGCTACAGGAAGGTTAGATGCACCCTCTTGAGCACCCTTGCTCTCAGGCACAGGGAGGTCTGCAGCCCTCACAGCCACAGCTGGACTGCTGGCTTTGGAAGATTTAGAGGTGACACTTGTGGGGACTTCAGGGGCCTGGAGGTGGTCCTGGCTAGCTGGTGGCCAGCAGGAGGAGATAACCTTGAAGAGCTGATCCTCTGGGATAGCACACTTGGATGCCTTGTGGATTTTGGAGCCACACATGACAGGTGATTTGTGTTTGCTATGAAATGTGTGTGCCATAAGTAGGAAAATGCATCTGTCTCCAGACAGCTTCAGAGTCTTGTGTATCAGCTGAAGTGAAAAATGCTCAAGTCTTCATGTTTCATCAGGTGCTTTGAGACAGGATGAGATTTAGCTGTTGAGTATGATAATTTTAGTCTAAATCTGTTCTGTCCACAGCGATTTAGACAAACAGTTCACCCACAGAGATCTAAATTGAAGCTGAGAAAAACATAAAAGGCAATTTTAAAGAATTTTTTCTCTCAGCTTTCCAGAAACTACTACTTTAGAGACTTCTCAAGTGTCACCAACCTCAAACATGACTCCTCTTGGTACTAATGTTGCTAAGTGGGAGCTTTTTCAGTGCTTTTTGGTTCTACCATGTTTGTCTCACATATATGTGGTTAATGAAGAAGTGGGGAAGTAAAGCTCAGCAAAGAGTTGGGAGTTAGGTGCATTAGGCTAAAACTTCCAAAAGCTTCCAAAAGGAAAGCAAGTACCCAAAGACTCTGTATACAGGGCTTTGGGAAGAATGTGGCCTTTTCCATCCAAATCTGGAGTCTTCGAATCATGCTGTTCTCAAAGCCAGACAGAGCTTCTCTGTGCTGATAGTGACAGTCACAGGGAACTGATGTGGATACAGCTCCCAAATCCTTCCTGTGACTATTGGAAGCCTCTGAAGGTAAGGGTCACAGTAAAATAAGTTACTGGTGTCCATCTTGACTGTATAAGAGAAGGAGAAATGGGAGTCTGTGTGCTTGGAGCTGGTGAGCACCAGCAGCGTTTGCTGAGCTGTTGTTCTTGAGTCTGGTGGGGATGTTTGTGCTGTTGTAGACCCAGGTTTGGGGGCAGGGGTGACTCAGAGAAATCATGTGAAGACAGGGCTGTAAAACTAGAAGTGTGCAGGTTTCTTTTTAAAGAGCTGGAAGGGACCTGGGAGCTGAGTGCTGTTTACTTCTGCATGGGCAAATAGAGACACATTATTTTCATGTGATCGACTAATTGCAATCTTCCTATGTGTTTATAGTACGTATACATACATTAAAATGTATACATACTATATACATATGTTAAAAAATACAGTACAGCAAATTCTAGGAATTATTTCTACATGATATATCTGTGGAGTGATGGCTGATTGCCCTCAGTTTATGGAGCAAAGACATTTGTCATTAAATGGTAAAAGGGACTTAAAAGCAATATGCAGTTTCATAAAAATTTAAAATGTGAAGATCATTTCATTTTAACATTGATGTTGCACTTTATTAATAATTTCCACTTTTGAATTTAATAAAAATAAGAAATTCTCTCAAGTGTAGAAGGAAGTTGAATGAATAACCAGAATTGTTTGGCGGTTCAGTTTTGAGGGATGTTTTCTCTTTTCTTTAAATTGCCTTTTAGCCTCTATACTTTCTATTATATTTCTTTGTATACTGTAAATTTCTGTAGCTTTTGCTTTTCAAGTCCTGTATATACTATTCTTGATTCTGTCTTAGAACTTAAATGTGCAGAATTTAACTTTATTATCCAGGAATCTCTTCAGACCTCTTACTTCTGCTGTAGTTTTCTTTATTTATTGCATGTCCCTAGGAAAGACAAACCTGCTGCTCTTTATGTTCTCACTGGTGCTTAACCATGATTTTTGTGTTAGTTGCCAATTTAATTTTGTTCTCCTTGAGAGGGACCTTTCATAATAGTTCTGGAAAACAAAACTGTATTTTGGAATAAATCCATATCCAAAATATGAGATTTCAGTTGTTTCACCATTCACTTTGGATTTGTGTGATTTTTAAAAGGTAAGTAAAACATCTGGAGTCTTTCTTGGCATTTCTCTGAGTGTGTTTGCCCTTCATGAAACACAGGCTCATATTAGATAACATATTCTGCAAAGCACTTGTACATGGCTCCAGCCAGCCAGCCTTCCTGCCAGCTTCTGCAGAACACCATTCAGGTGTTCTTAGCTCAGAGTCACTGCTGAACTCCTGCGCAGTCTGTTGACATCTGTGGATAAAAAGGATTGACTCCACCCTCTTCATCAGCCGTCGTCATTGTGCTGTGGAAGCAACAAGATGTCTGGGAGAGACTTGGCAAAGCCACCAGACCCAGGGGGAACCAGCCGAGAAATGATTACTCACAGAGTTTGTTTCTGTTCCCAGGCTGCCCTGGAGTTTGTCTCTTTTCCAGCTATAGAAAGTGCTGCCAGGCAGATGGGAGAGTCCTTATCCAGCTTGATTTGGCTCCTGGGGCTCTAGGGTGAGCTTGGGTTGGTCTTAGAGCTCACCTGGGGAGGAGAGAGTCACCCAGGTACGGGAAGGCTGGGGAGCTGTTCCCACTGCACATTCCTAAAGGCTGATGAGGAGCAAACCCCTTATGTGACTGTGGCACTGTAATGGAAGAAGAAAAGGAAGCAAAGACAGCCTCTGGACTGTCAGGCACCTCTGCTGCTTGGTGTCTCTGGTACAGCTGTCACCTCTGCCAGTTTGTGTTCACTGCAGATGATGCTTGGGCATGGCCAAGGGGTTGAATGCATCAGGATCATTCCCTGTCAGCACTGAGAACAAAGTGTTGCACTGTTTGACTACTCCACACTGAACTGCCACCCAGTACTGTCCCAACAGCATTGTTCTTTGGTGCTGCATTCCAGAGCATGCAGTCTCAAGCTGTAAAAATAGCACTTCTCAATGGGTTGTAGCACAGCCTTCATATTTTCTCTGATACTTTGAACCAAACCCCCCCTCTCTGTCCCCAGGTAATCATGAACTGGGGCATGGGGTTACCACACATGGCCCAGAGGACATTCAGGGCCAGATGTTGTGCAGCAGTGGATGAGCATGCCTGGCCAGGTCTTGGCTTCAGGCCCAGAGAACAGGCCTTGTCCCTGATGTCTGTAGCAGTATAACTCTAGGCTGGGTCTTACAGAGTCATTGCTTCAAGCTCTTGAAATGGGCTCAATATCTGCTTGCCAGTGGCACCAGGCATGGGAGAACAGGCAGATCCTAGAGATCAGCCTGGCTGGACATGGTAACACCTGAGCATTGTTTTAACCTTGTTACCTGAGTCTCCTGCTGATTACCCAATATCTGTTTTGTTTTCTCAATGCCTGCCTTTGCTTGCAGATGGTGGTTCAGTCTTCTAGAGAACATTTTAACCTCCACAGCAAAATTTAAGCATCAGTTAGCTCAACGCTGCAGCTAAACTGATTGCATCTATAAGCTGTGTGGACAGTTTTATTTTGGAATAAAAGTGCTTTATCTTGATATACCTCAAGTCAATAAAACACCCTTTGTGCTTTCCTGAAGCCAAGGAGGAGGAAAGATTTGCATATGCTATGATATTATCACTGCAGTTGTCAACTGTTTTCTTTAATGGAAATTTAAATCAGGTTGCATAAATCAGTTTGCCTTAAAAAGCCTTGTCTCTCTCACTTCAAATTCAGTTGTACTGCTGGCATCACTGTGCTCTAGAAAACTGTAAGAGGTAGTTGCACATAAATGTAGAGAGAAGGATCTGTGGCTCAGGCCTTTCACTTTACAGGATTAGCTGTGGTACCCAGGACAACATCTTTCCCGAAGGGCAGGTCTTCTGAATTGTGGTTATTATTTTTTTTCTTTGTCTGAGAGAGACATTTTTTCTAATTCTGTTTGTTAGCCTGTTTTTAAATCTTTTAGTGGAACTGTGTTGAAGCCTAAAATAGGCATTGCACAAAAAACCAAACACGTAGCAAATGCTAGAACTGCTCCCAAATGCATTATATAGACTCAGAGTTACTTCAGTACGCTGCAATAAAAATTGTATCAGAAAAAATAACTGTACTCAAACATTTAATTACTTATTTTGCCTCCTACAGGTTAGGTGGCGGTCCTGATGATGCCAAGGAGATTATGCAGCACAAATTCTTTGCTGGCATTGTTTGGCAAGATGTATACGAGAAAAAGGTATTTATACAACTGTTCTCCCTAGGTGGAGTGGTGTAGCTGTGGATATATCAAATGTTTCAAATTTTGTTGCTCTCTGAAGGTACACAGAAACCCTCCACAGAAAAGGTTTGTAGTTGTTTTTAGCAACAACTTAAAATACTGTAATCAGATTACTTCTGGATTTTTATTTTGCAATGATAGGAGTATCTCTTAATGAGATACATGGTTTTATGGCTGAATAAATAGGATGTAATCAAAATAGCTTCCAAATTTAGAGAGTATATAAGCTTTTAAAATGGCTTTTCCTGTGAACTCTTGCTGCCATTTCTTGCTGCTGATGCATTCCTTGCAAGCCCAGAGTTACTGCTGGTTCCTGAGCATCTGAATCCAAACTTCCTAGAAGCAGTAGGAGATGGGCTCTTCTTTCCCACTGCATTTTTGTTGCCTTTTCAATCTAACGTCAGCATTCAAGACAAATCCAGACAGGGTTCTTACATCAGTCCAAGCCTAATACTGTTTTTTATGTGTGGCAGAGGACTGATATGAAGTGTCTTCATTCCCTGGTATTTCTCATGAGTTTTCCTTGAGACCCACTGGGTTTGTTGGCTTTTCAGTGGGAGCCACTGAAGTCAAAGAGCCCAGCCCTTCCTGTAAGAGTGTTTCACTAGTTGTCTGTGCCTCACTGCCCTTTGCTTCTCAGATAACTATTTCACTCCTCCAAGATACCCTGCTTTGTGCTCTGAGGGTGGTGTGCTGTTGTCCTCTCATGTTCAATTCTCAACAGCCACATTTTCATAACACTTGTGAAATGCAGCCAACTAAAACATGGGTCTGCTGATTCAAGGCTCCCATCTACTTGATGCCACATGATCTCACTCCATCCCAGCCATTCTTGATTTCCCTCCTTCCCCCAGCAGTCCCTTGTGTTATCAGATCTCATTTGATCTCTAAATAAAGTTTGGTTGTTCCTCCAGTTGATGGGAGCAGGTAAGAAACTTGGCAGAAACTGAGTTCCTATATTGTAGTGAGAGCATTGTCCAGTGCCTGTATACAGCTACAGAAATGGCTCTGTTTCCTTCTCTTCTTTCACTTCCTCACAGATCTGTGTGGCTGAAGGAACTGAAAAATCATAAAACAAGTTTTTGTGCCTTGGAAGTGTGGATAAGATGTTAGACCTCGGCCCTTTCAGAGCATCCCTTGAGGGAGAGCTGCATGCAGTCATGAGGGCAGGAGAGAGTTCCGTGGAGATTATTCAGTATAACGTCAAAAGTATATCTGAGCTGCTATTCCAAACAGGAAATTGTCCTCATTTTCACCCAGCTGACAAGCTGGATGCTTGAGGGTTTGCTGGTTTTAGGCTGATAATGGGGCTCAAATGTTTTGAGTAAAGTTATTTGGTAGTAGTCCCAGTTCCCTGAATGGAAGAGAAATCACACAAGCTGGAGGCAATGTTTTATTTATCCATAGGACTGAGAAGGCCTTCATAAATTGTCCCATAGTGGTACTGATTCAGATTATTCTTAAAACTATCAGGAAATTTCAAATACTCCAATCTTTTAGAGAAAACTGCGTGCTAATTGAGACTATTCCTGATCTTGGCCTATCCAAGTAGTCTAGATCCTGGCTTTGCTCGTGTCCCATTAATGTTTGCATCTGAGGTAGGCATGCTGTACAAATGAAGAGCCTGTGGGTAATTGTTGTCTACATTCTGGGTGGTCCGAAGAGGGTCTTGCGGCATTTACCTGAAGTACAGTCCCATGGATTAAAGCTGGATTTTTTCAGCTGCCAAGGGGTGTTTGTGTGCTAAGCTTGGTTCCCTGCCATCTCCATTAATGCTGGATGTGTGCATGAGTATGGGCTTTGGTAATCCAGAACATTTGCTTTGTAATTAAACTTTTTGGAAACATAGCTTTACTTTAAATTATAAGGAGCTTTGAATAACTGAGGTTATCCCCCAAATGTATAATGTTTATTATGCTCACTTGAAAGAGTGCTGTCTGTCTCTGGTGCAGAGAAAGGTGCAGTTTAATTTGCAGTATTTTGCCCACCCATAAGCAAAACATACGCAAAGAGATTTCAATCACATGGGGTTTTTTTCCTGGTTCTTCTTCTCTCCTAAACCAGCATGAGCCTGTGGGTACCAATGCTGGTCTGCAGCCGTGGGAGGCTACAGGTGGCACCTCCCTGCCAGTTGAACTGCAGAGCTATTGCAGTGACAGCTTTTCAGTAAAGCGACATATTTGCTTGTTAAAGCCAGCATTGGAGCTTTCTGCGGCTTCCCCTCTGTTTCCAGCTTAGCACTCAGAGTTTGACAGCTAGGGGGAAAAGATGTCTTGTGGGTGCATCATAATCTGTCTCAAATTGCTTTTAACAGATACTAAAATAAAAAGGAAAATGATACAGGCAGCGCTAGCCCATTCCACATGTGTGCTGGCTTGGGATTGCTGCTCCGAGTCACTCCAATGTGCTCAGTTCAGGTGTCTGCTGCAGTGCCCAAGTCCTAAATCACTCTGTGCTGGGCACAGCAAGCAGAGCAACTGAGGGCACCGTGAGTGCCAAAACCACCATTAGCTTAAAAGGACAGCTAGAGCTTCACACACACACACACGAGCACAGCCTGTCAAAAACAAACCCAGGGTCGCTTTGGGAAGTAGGCAGAAACTGCTACAAGGAGAGAGAGAATAGAGTTACATGAGGAAGAATCTGCATGCTCCGCGGGGTTTTTATATGTCATGTGTTGGTGTGGTTTGATTGAGAAGTGTCGCTAACTTTATAATGTGAAGCATTCCCTTTTCAAAAGCTTCAGGGAACTGCAAGGCTCAGAGTGACTCCTGACTTTGGGATATCCTGTTTCCTTTTCCTTTTTAAATTCAGGATATAAAGACAGCTTCTAAGGATCTAAAATTTTTTGTAAGGGTAATGTACCCATCTCCTTTAAGCCGTTCTTGGGCACAGAGAATTGTGAGTAATTGGGAAAAAAAAGATGATGAATATATAGTACAATTGTGCTTTCTTTATGATAAACAGAGCTTTTCTGCTCCTAAATTTTTAAAGATTAATTTTAAACAGTAAATGCTTCTTTGTATGTGGGAACACTGCCATATGTATACATTACATTTCTTACAGTCTTTACAAAGAAAATGAACACATTTGATTGGATTGCTGTTTGTAAGACAGGACACTGTTAGGTGCTCTCAAAACAGATCCCAAAGACCATCCTGGTGATAGGGAGCTTGGCTTTGCTGACTTGACAAACAAAATGATTCTTCACATCCAAGCAGGAGGCAAAGTCAGGGCTGGGGGAGAGGTGTTTCGTATATTCAGGATTTGTTGGTGTTTTCCAGGTAGTGATTTCTGTTAGTGTCATTCTTGTTTGTACAAGTGCAGAAGTGCATGTCTTGGGGTCACTGCATAATTCCTGCTGGAGCAATTTACCATCCACCTTGCTATACCTCTCCCTGCAGTTTTGGATTGGAAGCTCGACACTTCCTCAGTCACGCTCCCAAATTGCTGCCCGGTGTGGCTGTGTGCTATTAAAAGCTGGCCACGCCTAACCCCGGGGGTGGGCGAGCGGGATCCCTGCCCTGATCCCTGTGCTCCGGAGGGCCCAGAGCCGTGTTTCCATCCTGCTTCTGCCACCCCGTGCAGGGGGAGGTGAGCAAGGTCTGAATCCCAGCTCCATTGCCCTGCAGAGCTGTCTGTGTTCCAAGTGTGTGCATCTGTATGCAGCCGGCTCCCCGTCCCGCTTCCCAGGCGCGCTCCTCCTCCAGCCCCAGTCAGGCAGCTCCTCTCCATCTGGAGCTGCTCTTGCCAGAGCTTGCCTAGGTACACATGGATGATTTCCAGCCTGTCTGCCCAAGCGAGTCTCAGGAATAAACCCCTACGAGTGCAGCTCCTGGTGTAGCAAGAAGACGATGTTCACTGCTGACTGGGCTCAGGTTTTTGTAAGCACTCCAGGTTTTCAAAGTTCAGAGTCGACATGAAACTGCTTTTGGGGACCAGGAGTATTAAAGCTTGGTGTTGCTGCTGCCTTGGCCTAGATTCTGCTGGGTTGGTCAGACCTCCAGGGTCAGCTGCATGGGCACAGTAGCACTGTAGCTGAAACTTTTTGGTCAATGTTACAACCCTGGTGGCCATACACAGGGTTAGCTGAAAAGTTTTGTATCACTAAGCATCTTTCTTACTCATTTTCATCCTCTTTAAGCAAAAATCTGACTAGATGAGGTTTCCATACAATTTCCGTATAATGATGTGGGGAACTAGTGTGTGTGTGTGTTGTTATTTTAAAACATTGGTCAGCATGTTATTACTTGAAGGAATTTTAGGATTCTAAGTTCTCTTTGTGCAGTTAAATCCTAGGGGGAAAAAAAGCCTTAAATGCCCCATAAATAGGAAGTGCACACCTAAGTAAAGTAATACTAAGTAAAAAATACTATATAAGCTTCCTTCTTTGTGAACTGGTGCTTTTTAGTCATTTTAGGAATGTAGAAAAAGGTACTGCAGCTTACAACTTTGTCAAATTCTACTTGCTTCAAACAGTTCAAGTTCAAGAACCTGTAAATGGATACATTTTTTTCTCTTCATAGCTTGTACCTCCATTCAAGCCACAAGTTACATCTGAAACAGATACAAGATACTTTGATGAAGAATTTACAGCACAGATGATAACAATCACTCCTCCTGACCAAGGTAAAGTTTTTCCAAATGCTTCCCACTGTGTTCTCCACACCACCAGAAATAATTTGCTATGATGGGTCTCTTCAGCACATTTGAAAAAGCATCAGTTTAAACTTGAGGGTTTTCCATATGTATTTGACCAAGAAGTTGGTAGATTGATGTGAAACTTTCCACATCTTTCCAGTTTGGGAAATGAAAAACCTGTTTAATAAGGGTGAAATTATTTGTACTGCTGTCTTTTCCAAATCTGCACATTCCCACTGGAAATCACTGATAATAATGAATTTTGCTCGTGTCCATATTCACACGTACTGTGTATATGCCAGCAGTCAGTTGAACGTGGGCTAATGTCTATATTCAATCAAAATATTGTATTTTTGTGATAACTGAGCATATTTGATGCTCTCAAATAGCAATTGCCAGAAATTCAGAACAGTGAATGTGGATTTAAGCAATGCAGCAATTTTAAATGGACATCTGAACATCCATTTTCTGAAATAACTTTACCATGCATTATCTTAATGTTGATCTGCTGAAAATAAAGAAAGGTAGCAAATGTTACCTGATGGTTTTTTTTCCTCTTTCAGATGACAGCATGGATTGTGTAGATAACGAGAGAAGACCTCATTTTCCTCAGTTCTCCTACTCAGCCAGTGGAACCGCTTAATGTTTCGCCATTCAGAAACAAAACAGACTGCATTTTGGGGACCTTACTTCAATGGACACTAGAGAACTTTCTATATTATCGAGTTACAAACTGTGTTTGTATTACAACTTAGATGAATTTGTAGGAAGCCTCACAGATTCTGTATTTAAAACGATTCTTTGATGCATTTTTGAGAAGGAGAACAAATCCATTCTTTTAAGTATTATGTCAAGGCTTTTATGCTGAATGACCATAGGTTTTTAAGAATATACACCAGAACAGTTTACTTCAGAAATAATTAAGGTATTCAACATATCAGCAACTGACCAGAAAATCCCCTTATTTTATTTATTTCTTACAGTTCATGATCTAAATACAGAATCTGCACTCTGAACAATTAGATTTATATAGGAAGATATAAGACTTTAGTAGCTAGTGCAATAATATAAGCAACAAAGTGAACAAACTCTGGAGGGTTAAGGTTCAAACTCATTTTGGACAGCAGTGAAGTGTCATCCAACTCCAGAAAACCAACTATAGGAACAGCATTAATGGCCTCAGTGAGGTAAATCAAAAAGCAAAAGTTATTTTTGTTATAACATCTGCTACAAGACATTACATATCAAACTGAATCCGGTGGGATTGCCACGCCGTACAGATGAGTATTTCATTTTAGACAGTGCATTTAATTATTCCATTTGCATAGAATTTAGGAATACTTCATAGGATTGGCTTCTCAGAACCTAGAAAACGCTTGATTTACCAATCTAATATGAAAGGCAACAACACAAAATCACCCACTTCCACCACTGTACAGAAGTACCACACAGGTCTAAGTGAGAAATCATCCTCATGAGCGAGTCAGCCAGACACGAGTCCATTTGGCACTGAAGTAATGACTTGTTGCCGCTTTTTTTTTTACGAAAAGATATATGAATATATATAAACACTTAATGATTTTTTGCATCATGCCAGATCATTTCTTCTTTCTTGAGTGTGCATTAAAGGTATCAACCAACAGTTCATGGTGCCTTCTCACTCTTGAAGATTCAGTTTAACAGTGTTTCCCATGTATAAAAAAAAACTAGGTTGAAACTTCATATGTGTTTGAATAATAATGGTGTTCAAAAAGTGAACTTTTTTTTTTGTTTTTCATTTTTAATCTTAGTGGGAAATTCCCCACACCCTATTTTTGTTGTATCATGTTTCTTTGTAATTTTCATTAAAGCAGTCTTATTCTGTCTCTGCTGCAAATAAAGTTATTCCATTGTAGGTTGCGTTCTTTAAATTGTGCTTTTTGTTTGTTTGTTTGTTGGTTGGTTTTTTTCATTTTCTTGACTGTATAAAAAATTATGACTTGTATTCTACTTAAGTAGCATTTAATATTTTTATTTGAAAGGAAGTATATTATGAAAACCCTCTCTTCCCCTCTCCATCAGACATTGCTGTGCTTGCACAGAGAGCCCATCATCTTGACTTCTTTTTAACAACATTCAACTCCAGTATTTTTACTCATGCTATGAAAGTTTCCCTCCAAATACTTAAATAAAATTGCTTTAACAAGTTAGGTTCTTATTTCTTGTGGTAGGAGCCTTCTGAATTTGTAGAGATGTAACAACTGCTCCAGTTTCTCAAGTTTGATGTGCATATCACTGAGGGATTCAGGTTGTTCTGTTCCTCCTCAGTTGTTTCATCTCTGTGCTGATCACTATGCAAAGATAATTTTGGAAAACGCTTGTTCAGAGAAATGCACCCTGTGCCAGGAATAAATTGTCTTGAGGTGAATGAAGACTGGCCTTGTTTTGCTGCCCTCCTGGTGCCAGCAAAGGGCCCTGATCTGCAAAGGTGTTTCTGTTCCACCACTGGGGCTAGTCTGTGCTGCACAATCTCTAACACTCTCCAGGCACTAATATTAATCACAGCAGGGAGGTGGTTACAGAAGGCTGGAATTCCTTTTTCAAACAGGAATACAAAGAACAAGAGATGAACATCCAAGAACTGCAGTGTGCTTCAGACTAAGCAACAGGAGTTGCAACCGTGGCAAGCCATTAAACATCCAGCATGTTTTTTGGTTCAAAGAATAAGCTGTAATTCCCAGTGCAATTTACTGCCTGTTTATGCAAGGAGGGAAGGGGGAAAAGGAGATCTGTGTCTCTGTAGAGACTGGACAGCCTGTCCTGTTCAGCAGGTCCCATCTAACTGCTCTCCTTCCTTTGCTTCCAAGTCTTCACATACATCTCCAGTCAGCCCAGGGACGAAGTCCAAGGAAACTCTTCTGCAAGTCTACAAGTCTTGACAAGTTCTGAAATAACACAACTTTGCGCATCCAAATATAGGCAACGTGAGTGAGCAAAGGTTACCATAATCTGCCCCAGGAAAATCTGCTCTGTCAAATGCAGGAGCAGGCATGGATCAGGTTGTTTTGTTGAGGCTGATTATGTCTCAGTGTTTTTCTGCCAGTTGTTGCTAATGAATTGTTTTAATTCCCTTATATAAAATAGAACTCAACCTCCCAAAAATCTCTAAATCTTAGTGTTGTTAGCAACTGAGAGCTGTGAGGGCCACACCTGAATGCTGGGTCTTCTGGACACATTCCCTCATTTTGCCAGTGGTTGTTCTAAATACCTTACTTCTTGTCCATAATTGAATGGTTATGGCTGTTACAGCTGTCTGTCTGCAAACACAAAAGGTGTTCTTTACATTTTGATTTAGCTCAGAAAATTCTCTTGCAAAAACCTGTGACCTGAGTGTCTTTCACCTCAGATTCTTTATGTACCATATATGCAGAAACTGCTTAAATCTTGCTGGTTTTTTTTTTTTTTTTTTTTTAGCTCTTTGATTTGGAACCTCAAAACTTTTTGTAACAATCTCTACAGCCAAAACCTCCCCATTCTTCCTTCTGGCATTGAAAAATGTCATCTTGCTCTGGTTTCGCAGATTGCAGCAAAAGTGGTGCATTCCAGGTTCTGAATACCAATAGCGGGTCTGTGTTACAGCCCAGGAACTTTGTTGTAACTTTGGACTTGGAGAAAAACAAGGGAAAAAAAAAACCTTTGGCAAGAACGTATGAGTAAGTTCTCTGTGTGCCTGTGACTGCAGTCTGGAATTGAGGTCAGCTGGGCAGTGGCTGAAACAGATACACTGCTCTGAGTGCTGCTTGGGGTTCAGACATGGGCTGGAGCCAGGTTATTCTGCAAATTCCCTTTTATATTCCCTGGTGTAACTAAAACTTCCAGTACAATCCCATTAGGATATGACAGACTGTTCTCCCTTTAAAGTGGATGAAGATAACTCTGGTTCATGGCATTCCAAATTTTGTACAAACTGTGACCTCTACCCACCATCCCCCCTGTACAATAAGCAGCTTTTTCTTTATTTTTCTTTCTGCACCTTCACTGCTCTAGCAGGTGACCTCCACCTGCTCTCCAGCTCTCATACTGGCCTTGAGTCTTAAGCTGTTTTTTGAATTCGTTCATAGTTTCCACATGAGAAACAAACCATGATAGTTTTTGGAGGTTTGAGGGCAAAAACTTGACTGGATTGTTTGAATTGGACAGTCCTTGCTTTAACCAGTGGGAAATTTTTGTTTGCTGCTTTGGATTATGCCCATGTGTTGAAGTGCTCAGTACACCAGCACTGTGTTACTGTACTCCTGAATATTTGTGGGGCCTTTTCAATCTTTGTCAGAAAATAGCCTGAGCTTCTTAGAGAGCACATGCCAGAAGAGATTTTTATCTCCAGTAGTTGGCTGTAGGATGGTGGTCTCAAATCAGAGGTCACAGCCCACAGTGGGAGTGCAAACCCCAAGGACACAGAGGTGCAGAAGAGGAGCCCACAGATGGAAAGTGCCTGTGCGAGTTGTACAGATCTGCCTGAGAAGTTTAGGAAATGATAATTTACAGCTCTGGTTTATTTCACTGTACGTGGAAAAACTTCAGAGGTAAAAACACAGTTGAAGAAATAGGCGAATGTAAAGGATCCTATTTCTTCAGCGTTGCAAATGACTGTTTGTCTTCCACTTCGAGCTCAATTTTTTTTAATAACAGGGAGGTTAATTGCCACGAGGAGTAACACACAAGGAACACACAGTGCCTATAGCGAGCGGGAGCTTATTATCCCCCTGCAGCTGAGTGTGCAGACGTGTGCCCGCTGTCTGCTGCAGCATATGCTGCATTCTAATCAGGTGATGACTGCTTGCTCTCTGTCCAAAATCATTTTAAACAAATGCAATTTGTTACACGAGTTCCTACTCGACACTTTTTAAAATTTCTGTAACTGATGGTCACCACCCTGGTTTTGTGAGCGTGGTGGGTTCTTAAGGACCAAATCAAGGTCTTCATGTGTAAAAACTCTACTTCCCTCTGTGGTTTTACAGCCTGCACATAGCTCACTTCTGTTTCCCCTTTGCTGAGCTGCTTCCCATGGGTTTTTTTTTGCCTGTAACTGGGGTTTTTTGCCTCCCCCCCAAAGATGGGCTTTGCGTTAAATGTAACCCTGTTTACCACAATTCATGTCTTCTGTCAGTTACTGTAAATGCTTATAAGTTGCATTTCATCAGGGCTTTGAGTTTCTTTTAAAATAAATGGCAACACAGACAGCATTTGCTGTATTTTCTGCATTCTGAAGGTCTCTCAAATTCTCTACATATCAATACATTCAACCTGCAGAAGATACAATTATTTTTATGCTGGAGTGAAAAGTCTTCACAGAGGACACAAACCCTTCCCCAAATGCTGTGCTCTGAGTTATTGGTAAATTCCCTGTATCTCTTCCTTTGTGCTGCTGTGTCCTTACAGTACCAATGCTGTTAGCCAGGAAGTTGTGTAGTACTGAAAAAATCTGTATCAGAACAAAAATTAGTGATTGTCATCTTCAGCAGGGTGCCTGAGAGTTCATTGAAATTGGATTAAGATGAGCATGAAATCCATTCTTAAACATGCTGGACTCGATGGTCCTTGTGGATCCCTTCCAACTTGGCTTATTCTGTGATTCTGTGATCCTGCTCTGCATTAGGACTTGCTGCACTTCAGAGGCTCCTTACTCTGAAATTGGCTTTTTATTTTAATTTACTGGGGCACAGATCTGACTTCAGAGAACAATTCCAACACCTTCTCCCACACACAGGGCTGGAGTTCATACAACATTTGAGTGATTTTTTTTCTAAATAGCTAATGAACTTTTCTCACATATTTGATAAATTGCTCCGGTGACTTTTAAAGGCTTTATGGATATGCAGAAAGATCAAAATATAAGCCCTTCAATGAACTTCAAGAACAAAAAATGGAGTGATATTATTGAGATGATTGCAGCACATAGTAAGTTTTCTGCGTGGTATGTTTAGCTGCTCTGATCGTTCCTTATTCTGATATTATTGGGAGAAATGAAACTAAACAGGAAGATGGGAATACCTGGTACCCATCCATTAATGAGTGTAGAATGAAACTGATTAAAACAGAGAGAACAAAATCTCTTGGAGCAACTGCAGACTAGAAGTTGCAGAGGAAAGGAAGTGGAAGAGAGAGGAACAAAATGTACTTATTTACCCAGGTGAGGTCATAAATTTAATGTGTAACTAAGATAAAGGGATTAAACTAAGTATCTCCCTTTACCTGACTGTAAAACTTAGAATCAGGTTACCACTCTAAAGTTTTACTTTCTGTAGTGACTTGCTCAATGTGAAGGAAGTGGAGATCAAAGATGGCTGTTTGGTATTTATCTTTTTTAAAAAAAATTCCTGTAAGCAGCAAGCTGAGTTGTAATGAGGGCGATGCTTCCTGGACTGCCCAATGGTTTTCCAGGTAACAGAGAAACCTGTCTTAGCTGTGCCTTGCTTGAGGTGGGAGAGGCGTCCCAGCAATCAGGAAAGCACCGTGTGTGAGTGGCCTGGGGTTCCCCTGTGCAGAACAGATCTCTTCAGATCACTGACAATAACTCAGCTTTTATCAGCAATCACTCAATAGTCTCTCCTTACAAGAAAGGAGAAGTCAACAAGGACACCTCAAACAGGAAGAAACCCCTGGAAATAAATCCATTTATTTTCCTAATGGGTTCAGCTGCAATTTCCTCTGAGCAGCACTGGATCCAGGCACGCAGGCTGGTGGAGCCCTGAGCACCCGAGGGCTGCCGCACAGGAAGGCTGGAGCAGCACAAAGAAGCTTCCAACTCCCCATCTGGAAAAAGCCCCCACAGGAGCACAGGCAATGGCAATGCCATCTGTCTTCTGCTGAGCAGATCTCCTCTCCTGGGAGCAGGGAAAAAGCTGGCACAGGGAGGTGGGCTTTCAGTTCCCTGCTGCACGGAGGTTGGATGCAGATTGCTGGGTGGTACCTGTAGAGACCAGCCTGCATTATTGAGACCCTTTTCTCAAGGCTTTTTTTTCTGAATTCCAGTTCTCTTCATTTGCCTTTTGCTTTATGACATCATTCTCCCATGTATTCCCAGGAGACAGGAAACTATGGATTTCTTCCTCCTCCATCTATTTCATTCTTTTTTTGTGCCTTACCCTCTCTCTCATCTTCTGCAGTCCCATCTAGAGGGTGTGTTATCAACTGACAGAGTATTTCTTTAAATAATTATTTTTCTCATGCTCCTTGGGTCACTGTGGAGACTTCATCTGACCCCAATCCATAGGAACACTTACACTGTCTTTACAGACCCGTGTCCTCAATGTAGACTCTTGACTGGTGCATTTTGGCATGAAATACTGGCCTAAACAAAAAAAAGAGCAAGTCTCCCCATTGAGTTTTTAAGTGATTTCCTATTTTTATTGATATTTTTAACATCAATTCTGCCACAGGTAAGAGGAGGAGATAAGTGCCCAGTGCCTTTTATCACACATTCTTGTTCCTTTAGTAGAGTTAGAAGGGAATTGATTGCTTTAAAAAAATATTTGGTTACCCCTTACTGTCTGGCATCCATTTCTGTTACCAGACATACCTAAATTTGTGTGGATTTCCAGCTGATAAATGTAAAAAAACCTGGGGAAAACAAAACAGAAAATTTGTCTGCCCTTTATCTCACTTTGCTTTGCTTTGTGGTATGAACTATCAAGTTTAACCTATCTAGAGTTCTCTATAAATGTACACTTAAGTACCTGATAAGACACTAACTGAAAATTGCTGATGGAAAATATTTACATCTTCTCTTAAAAACTCTTACAAACACTTAAGAACTCTTTCAAATGTGGGAAACTAAAGCCAAGCTACTTCAGCATCCTCAAGTTCACTGCCTCAGTCTGCAGCCTGTACATCCTGAGGACAATTTACCCACTTTTCTAGTGCTGTGAAAGGCTTGTAGTCCAACTCAACAATATTGATAAAAGTCTTGGAACTCAAGACTTAATCATGTCATTTCCCATCCTACTGCAGAACCATGGAAAGCTTCCCCCCTCTGGCAGCCAGCCCACGTTATCCCCTGGGTACCCACTGATCTCATTTTCTAGGAGGAACTGAGGGGGAATTCCTGCCAGGCAGCTCCGTGGAAGTTGCCCAAGAAGTTTTAACACCCTATTCCTGGATGATACTGTCCCATCCTATAGTTACCCTGCTTGGCTCCAGCTAGTCTGCAGATGCAGGTTCAAAATAAAATCAACCTCCATTCTGCTCCCTCCCCCCTTATTTGGGCAGCTCAGTGAAATCCAAACATATGGACTCCATAAATTCTTTGTAAATGGCCTCGTGTTAAACACTCAGCCAAAGCAATGGTTATCATTAAACAAATAATGACACCACTAGAGCAGAACACAAATTACACACAGGGGCAGATCCTCAGCTGTGCAGCCCAGTTTGCCCAGTGACACCAGGCTCATTGACACTGGTCCCTTGGGCTTGGTGCAGTCAGCTGCCTGCTGTGAAACCAGCCTGGAATCCACACAATCCTCCTGCAAAGCTTTAAGGGGTGCCCTTGCAGTGCCAAATCTTGAATGAAAGGATGTTCTGCAGTGTTTGTGGAAGAGCAGGATGTGAACACTGGGACAGGCTGCCCAGGGGATGGTGGAGCCACTCAGCATCCTGGGGTTGGCTAAGAGCTGTGTAGATGTGGCACTTGGGGACAGGGTTTAGTGCTGGGCTCAGCAGTGCTGGGTTAATGGTTGGATTTGATGTTTTTTTTTACAACCTAAATGATTCTATGGTTCTGTGACAGCAAATTTTCAATAAACACAGATCATAATCAAGAATGCATCCACAGCTAGGCAAACCAGAGTAAAACAACTGAAATAAAATACTGCTGGAGACAGGTTTAAATATAGACTGACTTGAAAGCACGTGAGGAGCTGTTCTACTGCTGGGGCAAACTGTCTCTCAGTAATATGAAATGCCACAGGGAATGTGTCAGAGTAGTTTGCTACAACAAATACACACACACCCCAGCCCACTGAATTTTTTCAGTTATTATAAACTCTTACATACAATCTAGGTAGTCCCAAAACTTTCTGAACAGTAATGGAACTGTGGAGCATGTTACATTAAAATATGTATCAAAATAATCATCTTAAATTTATTTTACACCTTCCAAAGAGCTCAGTTCATCACACTTTTGCTTGTGTGGCATCTGACCAGATTGTCAAAACCCATTCTTACAGGGTGCTGCAGGGTACTGTAACTTAAGTGATTCATGCATGCAGCTGTTGGAAGCGCTTGTTGGGTTGTGAAAAAGCTTGTGGTGCCAAGTGCTGATCTAGGAGAACTCAGATCTCCATCAGCCGCCTTGGCTCCGAGTTGTTACTGAACAACAGATGGTAGCAGGAGTTAAGCAAACTAAGAAAATATTCTAAGTTAAAGGCCTCACAAGAACTGAAATTCTTGAGAAAATACAGAGAACAAGTGTTGAGGTTTGAACTAGTTTTCCTGTCCAAGTGATGTATGCCACTAAACTTTAAAGGGTACTCTCATTTCTGGTAGCATTCGTTATGGTGGAAGTCTTCATCTAACTTGGGCAGAAGTGACCATGTGTGGAATTAATATCACCGACATTTCAGGTACAGCTTGGAGCCACAACTCCTGCACATGAAGCTGCACTTGCCACAACACTTGGCACTAAGGTAAAGATGAAAGAACCTCAAGTCATGTTTTGCAGTAGATTACACACAGCAGCAGCAGCAATGAAGGGTCAGCATCACAGGCACTTGATGATTTCTGCAGCAGGACAAGGACAGCGCTGCAGTTCACAAACAGGAAACTTCTTAGTGCTAAGGGGAACAGAAGGGCACAGGCTCTCACTGTGTTAGCAGCAGCATCAGCACAGAAGGGACAAAGTCAGTGCAAGATGTAAGAAAAACTGTTCTAGCAATGATCCCAAACACGACATAGGAGAGTGTACGGAGTAAGCAGGGTGAAGTCTTGTACCAGTGAAGAAAGGAAGTCCCTCTAACTCGATGTTCAATAACTTCTATTTCTTGGTCTCACCAAGACAGCACTCCAGTACCAGCTAGGTGAGGAACCAAAAGGTATTTTCAGGACTTACAGAAGTTTGTGTGTGGCAGTGCTGATCTAAAGTCACAGGAATAAAGCAGTTTTCTCTAATACTCCATGCCCTGACTAAGCAAGGAAGCTCCTGCATTCCTGTGACCCATCTAAGTACACAAATTTCTTCAAACCACCTCTTTAAGCAGCAGTACAGGCAACTACACCCAACTGAGAGCAAGTTCTCTCATTTTTAGAGAAGTGAGGACTTCCAGAACAACCTGGAGTGAAACCACTTAACAGAAGAGGAAACAATTTATGAAGGAAATATTCAAGCTGGCTTTCTTCTTTTAATATTTTTGGGAGGAGACCATGAAAATCTGCACATTGACTACATATTTTCAACCTTACATTTTACTGGTCATCCCAACTGATCACAGTCCCAGGTTTCTAAGCTTGTTTTTACTGCATTTAAAAATACTCCAAAATCTATTTTGGGGCAGTAAATAATCTTGCTATCATGGAAAGCAAAATCAGAACAATCAGATTACTCATTTGAGGAGGTATTACTCAGTGCAAGAAAGCGTGGGAGAACCAAGCTCCAATGAATGAAATGAAACTCACTTGGGTGAAACACACAAAAGTGCATTAAATTCTGTATGTAAACTACTTGGTTGAAAATTGAATCATTTCTTTAGGTTCAGAAATCAATATTCAGCAAAGTGCTGCACTCTACAGCACATCCCACCAAAACACCTAAGGATATGAGTAAGTTTGTTCATATCAGCAGTTCTAGCAGAGCAAACAGGATGTAAGAGTGGACATATTCAGACCACATAGCCTTTTACCAGTTCCTCATTTCTGGCAGCAGCAATCAATGCTCAGGAGAACAGAAAAAAGCAGCAGATCTCAGAGTGCTGAAGGGTTTCAACAGTGTATCCAAAAAGCACCACCCCTCAACACACAGCCCTGGAGCCCTCAAAAAAATGATGAAATCCTCGTGCCTTTGGTAGACTCTGAAGAGCACAGGTGTGCCCCATGTGTGACCTGGAAGTTGCCAAGCTTCTTGTTCCCCTGTGTCGTTTCTCTGCACTGCAGGGTCTCCAGGGCCCCTAAAGCCTCGTGTGGACAGCAGCAGCTCTGGATCTCTGCACAGGGGGGTCTCTGCTGCTCCTGCAGCCCAACAAGGTTTGCCATTCCCCTGGCAAAGGAAACCTTCATTTCTCTCCTCTCATCCAGTGCTTCTCATCTCAGCAGAAAAGCCAGGGAGGTTGGTCACATGTAATAGGTCCTTGATAAATCTGCGTGACTGTTCCCAGTTATGTTCCCACCCTTCCTGAGCCTGGAGCTGGACACAGCAGTTGTGGAGATTCACACCATAACATTCCCATGGACTGAGGGCAGACTGACCAGCCCATATTCCACAAATTGTTCTCCTCAAAGACTGGCACAACTCTCACCTTTTTACCACCACCAGGACCATCCCTCAGGTGCCACTGCCAGCCAGCACCCCACTGCACATTTTCTGGTCCAGACTCACAGTTCTACTCTTGGCATGGACATCACTGCACTCCTTCACAGCTTTATGAGAAGCAACTTGAGTAGGATATGTTAATTAAATGCAAATCAATGTGTAATGGGAATATTTGTTTTGTTTTGTTTTTTTGTGGGGGTGCTTTTTGTTGTTGATGTTTTTTTTTTTTTTTTAAAAAAAGTGGGATCAATTTATTTGCATTTGATTTACATTTTGCTTTTGTCTTTGCAGGCAGCAAAGTGGTCCGTTCTGAATTTCAGACCATATTTTTTGAACGGTACAAAAAATCTGGGATTAAAAATAAAATGGGAACATCTGACCTACAGATTTATGAGGGGAGTATTTTAAAACTCACTTCCTCCCCAGACGAGCAGTCCAGTTATTACAGTATCAATTGAGCAGGGAGGACTCGAGATAAAAACCTAAGAATTTGGGTAACAATAGATACAAACCCAACGTCGTGCTGCCACCCTGTGGCTCGAAGGTGACACTTGTGCTGCGAAGGTTGGAGGCGGGATTATGCTTTATTTTAAACCTCTAATCAGATCGAAGAGCACTTCTGCACAAGGAGGCGCTGGCAGCTGTTGGAAGTTTAAAACAATCGTACAGGACAGATCAGGACCTGGTGACACCATGGCGGTTCTGACGTGACTGTGCAGGTAATCAAGGGGACACCTGCCCCCAAAACCTTCAGCTGGGTTTTTGTCAGGGAAGGAAGAAACAGAAAAACATCTGCATCTTACAGAACAAATAAATGAGAAGGGGATCATGTAAACTATTACACTTGAGTAAAACAATGTAAGAAAATACAATGAAATAAATCCTAAAATTTAAAATAAATCCTATAACCACAAAATGTTCAAGCAATAATAAACTCTGCAAGAGATAAGTAATTTAACACCTATCACAGGGTTTTAATGCAAATCACAACCATGAGAAGTAAAAACTTGTAATAAAAGTGTAAGACATAATAATTTGATTCCAGCTGAGTTTTTTTCCCAGAGGAAGAAAACAAAATAACAAAAGCCCAGAACACACACCAACAGCAAATATTAAAGCTTGTATTACAATTGTAGCAGTTCAAATGCAATCAACTGTAAAAGGTATACTATTTCAGTATCTGTCAATATAAAATATCTATACAAAAAAGTTATATATGTGTGCATGTGTATTAGCCATTAAAATATACAACAGATTGTGTGATCTCTTTCACCCTATTGCAATTTTAATAATGTAAAATAAAAAGTAATTTAGAAGAACCTTCTTCCAATTTTCTACCCACAATAAGTATTTGTCTTTAAATTACATAGCTCCTACTTATTTCTTGAAGAGTCGTGAACATTTTCTGAGGCCTCTTGGCTCCTTTTAATAGGTTAACCAATTTACCTCACTAAAAACAATGTTCAAAGCTTTGCTACCTTCCCCTTCTCAGTAGTGAAAGCCCTAAAAGGAGTAGAGGGAAGAGCACCAGGTAACTGAACATGGGGGTACAGCTGGCCTTTCTCAGCCTTACCTGTCCTGATTTAAAAGCCTGCTGGAAGAAGGATGCTCTCTGGGAAGAGGGTGCATCCCCCCACATCCCTCTCCTTTTCCAAGCTGCCACACCCGAGGTTGTGCTGCAGGGTTGGGCTCTGGAGTCCCTGTACTGCTGCAGCAGTTTTGTTCTGCAGATGTCTGAGTGCTGCTGTTGGGTGGGTTGAGGTTTTCCTCCTTCTGCCTGGACAGCCCCACATGTTCCTGCAGTAGCCTGGGATCTAAGCTTAGTCTGACCATCGATGGTAAAACCACTAAAAGGAACAGAGGATAATGCCTGACAGACACAGAACTGTTGAGAGATACTCTGTCACACTCCATCCCAGCCGAAAGGAATGGCAGCACAAAGAGCTTTTAGTTGCAGAATTTGCCATGATGAAACACTATCACACCTAACCAAAAGTTACAGTGCAGCAATAGATGCAAGTTTGTACACATATTCCATACCTGGGAGCTTAATGACAGGTAAGTTTTGCTGGGATTCAATTTTTGTTCCAGTTTGATCCTGTCAAAACCCAAAGCCATCACACAATGACTGGTAGAGAGCATGATGAAAGAGAACTATTTATTCCTTGCATGGTGCTGGCATTTGCTGTCGTCTAACCAATCCAGAAAGCAAACAGGCCCAACAAACCTGAGGACAAAGATACTGTTTCCATTTCTACTTCTTGGCTGCACCTCTTCAAAGTGAGATTCAGAAGATTTAAGCCCTTTGCATATTGCTGCCACTTCAGAGTGTCACAGCTGATGGCAGCAAACACAGCACAGAAGCAAAGCAAAAATGCCATACCCATATTTCTAAGGAAAAAAGAGGACATTGTCTTTCACCTGCATTATTTGGGGTTTATGCCCTATCCTGAGAAAAAACACAACTGCATCCAGATATCTACCTGTTCAGAAAGGAATACCAAAAAAAGCCTATGAACTGGCTACAGTCAGGGCCCAAATGTGTAAGACACTAAAACAAAAAGGAAGAGGCTGAGGTGCTGGCTGTATTAAACAGCCAATCACAGTTATAAACCAATCACAGAATGGAGAGCTAACTATTTTTAAAATTTTCACATTGTATGGATCACCTGTAGAATTGCTCACTTTTCTCTTGGAAAGAAAGCAGACTTCTGGACTGAACTGCAAAATATTTGGGAATTACTGTGTGCACAGGACAAATGCTATTGAACTCAATTGTATTTGTTCTTTTCAGTGAGCTTTTTTATAATGTTGTGGGTTTATTCTAATACAGTCTGGAGACTACCGCAGCCATTTACCATCTCGGACTGTCCTTGAATATCTGGTTTCTATGAAACCACATATTTCTAGAATTTACTCAGTTACTAGTCTTAAAAGAAATTGCTTTATCTTGATCAGATCAGCTGAATTCCTTTTAGACATAAAGGTCTGCTCTTTGAGACATATGTCACCAGTAATGATATACAGGCCTCAGAAGTTCCTCATCCATCTGTAAAATAATTACTGCAGGATATTTTTACCCATCAATATGCTGGCTCCTCAGGGGATCTCCTTCCCTTGGAACAGCAGGCAAACTTTTGATTTTACTTTGCACTGAGTAGAAGGAGAAGAACATACGATAACTACAAAAAAGCAGTACCAAACCAAATTTCCTGCTCAGTTAATAAACCAGACAATTTCTCTGGCTCTCCTTTACAGTCCTAGGGGTAACCTATGTGTTGTATTGTAACTCTATTACAGCTCAATGATCAGTGGCAACAGACAAGCCCTTGTGAGGAGGAGTTAATTAGACAGAGAAAAATCTTTGTATCTATCACCCAGAGATTCTTCCCTTCACAGAGATTGTTTTGTTTTTTTCCTGTAGGCATAAAGATTAGTCTCCAGTCCTACCTCCCATTGTTTATCTGAGAACTGCAGGACTAGAAAAAGAACTGAATAATATTTCAGCCTTTTGGTAGACACAGGCAGTTTTCTCACCTTCTGAAGCCAGAGAAACAGATGTGGAAACCACTAAACTCCATTTCTCACATATATGAAGCACCTCCTCTATGCAAGAGTTGGCCATGATGTTCTGTGTTCCTCCTGCCCTTCTCCTCCCAGCCTCTAACCTTCTTCCAGCCCTCCTGCTTTTCTTCTCCCAGCTCTTCATGCTGCATTGGGCATCTACCCTAATGCAAAACCATCTTTCAAGCAGCTAGAGGATAACAAATAAGAACATTAAGCCATGAAATCCATGTCATTGTTTACAGAGGACAGCTTTCTATGAAATACAGCAGTGACTAAATGAGCCAAAAAAACATTCTATCACTAGTTTGAAACACAAATCATTTGTAAACAACATGTCTCATCTCTCCCAGAGCCTAGAAGCAAAACATTATTTTCAGTCTCTCACCCTCAGGACAGAGTAAGAAAAAGCAGACAGATACTTAAAGGTCTCATTTTGAAAAAAATATGCTTGACTGAAAAATGCTTTAGTTCATTGCTTAAAGCTTCAAATGAAATAAAGCCAAGTTTTAAAACTCTTTCCTAAAGCTAACATCTAAATGCAGTAAACTACAAGTTCTTCCCATCCATAAAACTCAGCTTTGTGGTTTAAAATGATTGCTACAGGAGCAACATTTTTACCTGTCCTGTGATACCAGCTGGGAACTGCACCAGAGATCTGCCACCATCCTGCATTCATCCATTAGAGCTTTGAAAAGATAAATGCCGTGGAATTCCTGCACATTCCAATTAATTCTTTCACTGCTATATTACCTGTCTTGAGACTTTTTTAATGTTTGTTATGGGAATGAAGATAAGACAGATTTCACAGCTGCTCTGAATGAAGACTGGAGCAAGAACCAGTAGAGTCTCCCATTTTAACTGGCTCCAAAACATGCAGAACAGGAAAACTAACCAGATCCATCAGCACATCTAGGCTGGCACAGATGGTTGAGAGTGAAGTGACATCCCTCAGGAAATCCTAAAGGTGCAAATGCTTTTAAAGTGTGTCTGCATAGTTACACCAAGTGCTACACAGGCTAGAGAGGATGTCATGCTGCACCTCACTGTGGCTGATACACCCAAAGCCATGCCAGTGCAGCTGTGAAGAGCTGCTCTCCAGCAACACCCACCCTCACCCTTTGCTAAAGCAGTTTCCATTCTCTTTGGATAGCTGCAGTATTCTGACAGGCAAATACCCAGAATGCCTCCAACAGAATGTCAAATAAAGAGGTCCCCACAAGGGAGAAGTCAAGCTCTCAAATTGCACTGCAATGGCCTTTCCAGCTCTTCAAACAGAAATGGCTGAAGTGGAGGGAAACAGGTAAAACAAAATTAGTCCAACCAAAATATACTAATTACAGTTAAGAAGAATGGGAAGCATGAGTGGCAGGCTTTGCTTCAGGAATTTAAGGCAAAGAATTTGAGAAACAGACCATTAGCTGTGCCACAAGGATTTTTTTTCTTGTGTGTTTCAAACCTATTCCTTTTATCCTACAGTCTGAAATCAGCCATTCAAATCAGCATTTTCCTGAAGTAAAGACCACTGCAGTTTTCTCTTAGGCGTAGTTGGTTTGCCAGATGAAAAGTCTTTTTTTTTAATGAACCATAGCAAAATAAGTAAAAGAAAACTACTTTGAGGGGCTGTCCAATAGTACTTTACTTCACTCTAAAGCACAAACAAGACTAAGCCTCTACAGTGATTTGAAAGAAAATGAGGAGTGAACTGGTTTATGAAGAGGCAGCCCTGAGTGCTGACCATTTCTCAGACCACTTCATGAGCTATTTCTGAGCGGGTACTCAGGACAATCAGAGTTTACAGTGTAGGTGATCAACTCATACAGATAAGTTGCTTTCCAAGAAAGACCTTTCACTGAAGGTACTGGAAAATTTAGTAATGAGAAAAACTTTTCTGCTCCAAGCAGAAAATAGCACACTGGTGTGCTACTGCTCTTTCTATCAAAGTTACCATAAAAAGATTAAAAAAATTCAAGCTGTCAGTAATCACAAACTTTGTGATCGCTTCAAAAACACTTAGCCAGAATCAGCAAATTCTCTTATTTGGAAAAGCCTTCGGGCCTGGCTGATTTTCCTAGTTAGCTCACAAAGAAAATGTGTGTCCAGAATGGATTCACACTCACCTGAAAGCACAGAAGGAGCAATTGGTTTCTATTCTGATCCCACAAAAGTGTGTCCTAACATGACCAATACACGGAGAGAATATTCTGAATCCTGTATCACATTAGGAACACCAGGTAAGAGCACAGAGTGAGTGGTCCCTTCCAGAAAGGCATATCACAGCTAGGGAAAAGGAGAAAGCCGACTCAAAATAATCCAGAAAAGCTTTAAAATATAAATGTTTATTTAGCTACAATATTAAAAGTACAATAAAAAGATATAAAACATAGAAATTCCATAACTAATTCACATGCTAAAAGGATTAATTGACCAGCTGTAAGGAGAACACTTCATGAAATTCATGGACGTTTTAGCCACAAGGGTTATTTCATCAAGTTTCAGACTTGAAATACTGAACAACCATTGCAGAGAACTTTCTCTCCCACATCACCATAACTAGGGAAAAAAAAAAAAAAAAACAAAAAAAAACAAAAACAAAAAAAAAGAGAAGAAACAAAAGTCAGTGTGCCTACTGTTTCTGGAACATAACAATGGCATACTATTCCATTATCAACTGCAACCACAGGACTCCCACACAGCACACTCAGTATTTCTTTATATCACAGAACTGTTAACAATGAGGGGAAAAAAATAAGATTATTCCTTGAAAGTGCATGCATTCAGTGCTGGCCAGCATGCTATATTGCTGGTGGGGAGGCAAGAGAAATTCTTGCCTCCTACAGCATTTAAATAAGAAGCTGAACTAGACTTGTACTATGGTTGATTAGAGTGCTTCACACAGGCATCTTGGCTCGGATGTTTCAGGACAGTTTTACTGCTGCTGAAGCATGGGAAGAGTTTAACTCCTTTATGTGTATGAGCAAGATATCTGCTGCACCCAACTATCAGTAATTCAAATAAGCTTCCAAACTCGAAAGGCACTTACTCAACGGTGGAGCACAAAGAGCAGGTAACCGTGTTACAGCAGCTGCAGAGCCTGCTGCAGCTCTGGCAGACGAACCGGTCACACTGTGCACACGCGTCCTTCACATCGGCCGTTCTCACACACGACGAGCAGGCTCTGGACGCTCCCACCGGCGGAACTGCTGGGCAAAGACACGGTAAAGAAGGGATGAGCTTTACAGCGAGGCAGAGAAGGCAGCTGGAAGCCCCAGGGGCTGCAGGTGGCAGCACTTCGCAGGGCGCTCGGGCATGCAAGGGGACAGGGAACACCGCTGGGAACTTCATTGCTTCGTCCTCTGCTTAGTGGAAAGACGCTAAGGGATGCTAAAGCAGAACATACACGAAATCCGTCAGATCAAATCTAACGCTTCCTTTAGGGAAAGCCAATAAAAACGAATTACAGAGCACAAAACTACTCATCATAGTACAGACATCCTTAGGAGGGGAAGGACAGCACTGTAGCTACCAGGGACAGGAACAGAGGGAATGGCCTCAAGTTGTGTCAGGGGAGGTTTAGGTTGGATATTAGAAAAAGGTTCTTCACCCAGTGGGAGGTCTGGCACCACAAGGCTCCCCAGGGAAGTGGTCACGGCCCCAACCCTGCCAGAGTTTAAACATCACCCCGACAACGCTCTCAGGCTGATGGTGGGAACGTCGCGGGTGTCCTGGGCGGGACAGGAGCTGCACTTCCATGGGTCCCTTACAGCTCAGGGTACTGACATGCCGCGGGCACTCACCCCTGTCGGCGGGCCGCCGCCGCAGTTTCCCGTCGTGGCCGATGAGGAGCTGCCCGCTCCACCGGGGCCCCTCACCCTGCGCCTCCCCGGCCGGCCCCGGCTCCGCCGGACGGGCGGCGGCCACCGTGCCCTCCATGTACGCCTGGGCACCCCTGAAGAGCAGCCGCCGCGTCCTCTCTGCCGGCGGGAGAGCAGAGCAGAGCAGAGTTAGGGGCGGGCTTCCCGAGTTCGCGGGCCGCGGCGGGCCGGCACATCCCCCGGCCGGGGCGGCCTGCCCGGCGTTCCCCGCTCCGCGCCCCGCTCACCGAACACCTCCCGCCGATACTCCTCGCCCCGCACGCCGCGGCTCAGCTCCCGCAGCCCCACGCGGGTCTTCAGCTGGAGCGGGGCCGCGTCCCCGAAGGGGCAGGAGCGTTTCGGCATGGCCGGACCGACCCGCGCCCGCCCCGCCCCGCGCCGCGTCACGGCCGCGCCATCGCCTCCCTCACAGCCCGGGCCCGGCGCTCTGGAACCGCGGCAGCGCCCTTGTTTCCGCAGGGAAGCGAAAGCTTTGTCCGCACCGGAAAATTTCTCTTCCCGCCGCGTCCCGAGCGCCCGGCGGGGTTGGCAGAGGCGCCGGCCTGGCCCCGCCGCCCCGCCCGCTGCCACCGCCCCTCAGGCGTCACCTCCGTGCGCCCCGAGTGCACCGCGAAAAGCGAAAGCGGCTGTGGGGCTGGCGTGTGTCAGTAAACTCAGACACGGATATGCTGAGTTGCAAAGGACCCACGAGGATCATCGAGCCCTACTCTTAGCCTTGAACACCCCAGGACTCGCACCGTGTACCTGAGAGCATTGTCCAAACGCTTCTTGAACTCTGTCAGGGTTGGGGCTGTGACCGCTTCCCTGGGCAGCCTGTTTTAGAGCCCGACCACCCTCGGGGTGAAGAACCTTTTCCTAAACCTCCCCTGACACAGCTTCCACCCTTTCCCTCACGTCCTGTCACTGATCACCGCAGAGAAGAGATCAGTGTCTGCCCCTCCTCTGCCCCTTATGAGGAAGCTGTAACTGCAGTGAGGTTTCTGTAGGAAATAGAAAAGCCATAAAACTAGAAAGCAGTGGGAAAGCAAATCTCAGAAAGAAGAAATGTAAGAAAGTTAAAAGAAGCAAGGTCAGGAAATACTAGTGCTATGTGCAGAATAAAGATAGGCCTTAGAAAATATGTTAAGCAAGATAGTAGAAATATGTACGTTTAATAATGGAGCTTTATCCATCGTTTTAGACCATTGCAAGTAAGCATTGTTAGAAGATGTATGTGTAGTGTACTAATTTGCTTTAGCAAATGCTTGTCGACTTTTAATATCTATTGGTAAAAAAGATTTTAAAAGACGATGTAACTAAGAGAACTTCAGCTGCTATTGCAGCAGTTGAAGCTGCTTCTATCTATCTCCCTGACATAGCTATGTAAAATGAAACTGGTAGTTATGATGGAATAAAAGCTTTGAGACAGCCACTCCAGCGTCCCATCCTGTGATATATATATATATATATATATGTATACACACACACACACACACACACACACACATATATATGGGTGTGGGTGGGTGTGTGTGTGTAAATACAAAAAAGAAAAAGATCAACACAATTCCAAAAGGTTTCCCCTCAGTCTCCTCCAGGCTGAACAGACCAAGTGCCCTCAGCTACCCCTCATACAGCTTCCCCAACAGACCCTTCACCATCCTCATGGCCCTTCTTTTGGAAGCTCTCTCATACTTAAATCTTTTTTTTATTTTGTGGCATCCAAAACTGCCCCCAGCACTCGAGGTGAGGCTGCCCATATCAGAGCAGAGCAGGACAATCCCTTCCCTTGCCCGGCTGGTGATGCTGTACCTGATGCCCCCCAGGACAGGATTGTCCCTCCTGGCTGCCAGGGCATGGCTGACTCATCTCTTATTTGCCATCAACCAGGACCCCCAGACCCTTTCCTAGTTTCCCAGTCTGTCTCTACATTCAGGGTTGCCCTGTTCCAGATGCAGAAACCATCACTTGTCCTTTTCAAACTTCATACAGTTGGTGATTACCCAGCCCTCTAATTTTTCGAGGTCTGCCTGCAAGGCCCTACCTTCCAGGGAATCAACAGCTCCTCCCAATTTTGTTTTGTCTGTTAACTTATTTAGTATCTTTTCCAGTCCTGCATCCAACTTGGTCATGAATCCTCTTTTCCCTTCTTGGCAGGCCCCTGCATTATGCTGGGCTCATGGAGCTCTTTGTGCACCCTAAACCCCCTGCCCAGGTTTCAGCTGTCTGAATGTTGTGGAACAACAAAAATGTGCAGAAGCTTTTCTTCTTGAAAGATCACCAAGGAGGCTGGAGAATCCCTGTGTGACCAGGGGGTTCTGGTGGGCTCTTCAGCATCAGCCAATATCAGGAGTGGATTCACCACTTGTGGGCACAATGAGTTTTTGGGCCCTGACGCCCAGTTTCAGCTAAATCTGGAGTTCTTCAAGACCACCTGCTGTGAAAGGGAATTACTGCAATTAATTTGCCATTTACAGGGGGGCTCTATAGCACCTCAAGTGTGGTTTCATGGGTTAAAAGTCTCAGATGCCATTCCAAGTGGCAGCCAGTCTGGGTACTATGTATATTTTGAAAATACATTGTTTTCCTGAGGGAAAACAAGTTTAAAGCTGGTGTTGGAGTTTAAGTGGTATGTTTTGTGTCACTTGAAGGTGATCCGTCAAGACAGTTTTATGTCTTCCAGACAATTTTATTTCTTCCAAAGGTCTCTGAATTCAAAACTTCCTCTGTATATACTGTGGGCAGAATCACAACCAAGTACAGGAGCAATTTTTCCATGAATGAACTTACAGTCTTCTAAGGGTGAAGGATTGTCCGTGGTTTCTTTGTTTTGTTTTGGTGAAAAAAAAGTTACCAAGTAAAGACTTAATGTTTCTTCCTGAAAAAAAACAAAGAAGCAAACAAAACCTCTAAACACCAAAACCCAAACAATAACAACCTCCTCAAAAAGAAGTGGCAGAGTCAGTATTTTTAAAAGTATTTCTTTCATTCAGAAACTCATAAAACCTTCAATGTATATTTTCAATATTAGCACAAGATTTAGAATGGCAGTAATTTATATGAAAATGCAATTATGCAAGACATAGGTCAGTTTGATGAAGATGGATACCTAATACAATACCTAATGGACTAATTCTGGTCTGGTTTCATTGTTCAAGTTTTTCCAAAACTACTGAAACCCCACAACCAGTAGTACTGAGCACAGTGCCTAACTACAGCTGTGGAATCACAGGCTATCCTGATTGAGTTGGAAGGGACCCGCAAGGATCATTAAGCTCTGCATCCTTGTTCTGCCCAGGACAGCCCTAAAAATCACACCAATGCCTGAGAGCATTGTCCAAACACCAAAATGATGAGAGTGAGTTGCTGAATTGATAATAGTTTGCAGGTACAACCACTCTGGTTTCCTGCAAGTTAATGTGATTCTTTTTTTTGAATTCTTCTGTAGAGATGATCAGCCCAGCCCAGCTCCTGGCCTGTGGAGCAGGAGCCACAGTTGTAATTCACAGCAATTCCCAAAAATCCCTTCTGAGCTCCAAAATCTTACTCCTGCCACTCTTTATTTGTAAGGATTTCTACTTTGGCTTTTTTTTTTCATGTACTTGTAAATGTATGCTTAAGGATGTTCAGCAGACTTTTCCAACTACATATTGAAAACTCATGGCCTTTTCTTTCTGTCTAAGGAAACTACTTGGTAAATATTCACTAGCTAGACACTCTGATGTTCCTTAAGTTCTCTGGGGAATATTGGTTAATCAGAATGTAATTCCAGTTGGAAAGAGCCCTGTCAGGATAGAGGACAGCGGATCACACACGTTTCGTTAACGGGGCATGGGATACACATGGATGGACTTTGACTGTCTGAGAACTGGATGAAATATGAAGAAAGAACTAAAAACACTATTCCATTTGTGAGGAAGGAGTGTTCTGAAATGCTGATCTCAAATATGAAGTAGATTTGAAAGGGAGCAGCTCATGCTGCAACAGTGCTGCTGGTGCTGTCACAGAACAGTAAATTTAAGGGCAATTTTGCAGAACCACAGGATATTCTGAGTTGAAAGGGAATTACAAGGATCATCAAGTCCAGACTTTGCTGCTTTTTTTGAGGACTGATTACATTTGACACATTGCTACCACTAGGCCACTGCAGGAATCTTCTGTTTCAGCTCTCCGAGTCAGCCTCGGGTGGTGACATCTTTTAATTTCTTTGTAAGACTCACCTTCACCAACATCTGCTACTGACCAGCTCTCTTCTCTTTGCAAGTTATGAAGGCAAAATAATTCTGTCTGCTCTGTACCAGCAGGCCTGAGCACCCTGCAGGGAGGGAATTGGTTCACCTGCCTGTCTTCTGAATTGTTACCCAGCAGAATGGTGCTGAGTGTTTTATTAGTTCCAGAGCAGTGAGCCTTGAGGAAGATTCACTGGTGATTTAGAAGTAGCAAAAAAGATGAGACCTGACCTGGCAAAGCTTGTTGGCATTGAATGTTCTTGAAAATTAATGCTGGTGATTTTTCAGGTTAGTTAACAAGATTCTAAGTGTGAAAAAGCAGCCCAAACACATCCCAAATCAGTGAAGGTAACTGTGAAATACCATGATTTTTGTTTATCCTTGAAAATCTTTTTGTGAACCACCACCCACTCTTAAAAAACCCCAAACAACAAACAACCAAAAAACAAACCAAAACCCAGGGAATAAAAATTACAGTCTTTTTCTTGCTACTTTGCTTCTCCTGTGTCTATGTGAATACTACAGACAAATTGCCTGGTTAATAGTTTGGTCACTTACAGCACAAAGAAAAATGGAATTTCATGTATTTTCAACAGTTTCCATTTCCAGTAAGCAAGTTTAAGGCACAAAATGGATTGCTGTTGTTAAGCCTGTCTTTCATGTATTTTATTTCTACCAGTGCTTCAAGAAATTCAGGGCAGACACAGAGGAACTCTGGGTGTCCCCATGTCTGCTTTTACGGAAAACAATGAAAAACCATTCCCTATTGATGCTCTGAATAACATCCATGACTATGAAGATATCTATAATCCTTCTCCACTTTTTATTCAAGCTAAAATATTTTGTTCATATTGAAGCACTCCTTTGCAGTGTGTCCTGTGCCACATCCAAGTCCATGGCACAGGGAAACGTTTGGGAAGGGAGGGAGCCCCAGGTACCCCAAGAGCTCTGCACAGACACCTCTCTGATACATCACTGCTTGTGCCCCTTCTTCAGAGTACTTAAAAATGCATTGAATGGGCAGAAGCTTCCTCAGTTTTACCAATATACTGTCCTTGGGATCATGGTTATCCCTTTATAACAGTTGTCTTCACATTCCTTTTGCACTGAGACCAGTTTAATTAAGGATATCACATTCTGACCTGAACTGCCTTAGACTCTGTCCACAAAATATAGAGATTTAGATTTTTATGCTCCAGTAAACAATTACAGATTTAAAGATTTTTTTTGTTTTGTTTTTGATTCATCTGATCCATCTGTGAGACAATCATAATAAATGTTTACCTGTCACTCAATGCTTCCAAATACTCCAAAATGTGATTAGAAATAAACAGCCAGATAAAAATCAGAGTGTAAGTCACAGATATTGCAATTCAATACTGAAAGCTGTCTTGAAAGGAAAAGAATTTACAAGCTCAGAAAACTGAAGAAAATTCTGCCTTCTGTTTTAGGCAGGCTCAGGGAAAATATACAGGATAGCTAATTTGGCTTTGTGAGTCTAAATATTTATTTGCCTTATTTCTTTCCCTCTATGCCATGTTTTTCAAGAAACTTACTGTAGAATGTCAAAATATTCCATTTCAGAAATAGGTGGCAGATAAGTAACAATCCAGGCCTTAAAATACTTTATCTATCCCTTCAGCTTCACTTATACCAAAGCCCTCCTCTCCATGTGCTTGTAGTAAAACTTCCCATTTTTTCCTATTTCTTCATTACTAGGCCATTTAGAAAGATACCAAAGCACATCACATAGAGGTGATGTGATAGAGACTCTGCCTCCTACATCTCTTTAAATAGGAAGTTTCCTTAGTTAAATTGGTAAAAATGAATGGCTTTTGGCCAACTCGCTGGTTCTTTTTAATGTTTTCATGCTATAACGGTTAAAGAAATAATCTGGAAACTCTTTCAAGTGGAAATTACGATAGTAGTTGGCCATGTGCCAGCATGCAGTCTGTGTTATGTGGGGTGAACTATCAGGATGGGCACTCATCCCGTGTTGGGTTTATGGTAAAGCACTATGCCCCATGTGCTCAGTGCCACTGCACTGTCCTTTCTCTGCTCTGCAATATGGATCTGAAGATAAAAACAACCCCTCCTTGCAGAAAACTGCTTTTACTGGAAGGGCTAGGGGCGGTTTTCTGTCTTTTGTGTACTTTTTTTAGTACATCAGCCTTAACAGACAACATGTTTGCAGCTGGGATCAGAGGGCTGCGCCTGGTTCAGACATTATCTGTTCACAAGAGCATGTTGTTTCATGAGGACTTGCTAGCACGACTTTGTGCCCTCATCTTGATGAGCTCTTGATGAAGTTAATGTATCCAAAAAATATTTGATAAACTGGGATTAAGGGCTGGCTCTTGAGTCATGCTGCTGTTAAGAGAAGGCTCCGCCACCTTGTCACCCCAGCAAGTGCTTGCTCTTAAATTAGCACAGCATGGTTGAGTTTCAGAGCCAGCCCTGAGATGTACCAGTGCTGCTCAGCGGATCAGAGCACCCGAGGGTCCCACTCACTAGAGGGCACCCTCAAAGCTATAAATTGTTTTTGCTGTTACAAAGATGTTATTGTTCTGCTGACAGGGGTTTACAAAAGGACTGCTTTCCCCATTTTCTTTTCATGGTTGTTGTTGTTCCTGGCCCTTCCATGGTGTTTTTTTTAATTTCTGTTGCACTGTTTCTTTCAGCTTGCTTCTTTTCATATTATTTTAATCTGTCATGAAAAAAGGAATATGAGTTCTGACAGTGAGAACTGCTATCACTGACCTAATATAGTGCCAAGTGTTCTGTTTTCCTTCTCTGCAGGCAACAATGTTTTTGATTTAATGCTAGGTGGTTGTCCTAAGAATTCTTTAAATCTTTGTCCGAGTAGTGCTATCCATTATTCAGTGTGGATTTACGTGGGAGAGGCTCTGAGAGGTAGCTCTGTCCTTTCACTATCCCCACACAGTACAAACATCCTCTCCCACACATGGCTTGGGAAGGGATGGGCAAAACCTTCCTCCCTCCACACTGCAGCTGCATCCAGCCCTGCTCTTATTATTTTGTTGTGGAAGTGAATCCTTGTCCTTCGAGACAGTTTTATATGTTGTTCCTTGTATGCTCTCCTCTCTCGGTTCCCCAGAGCAGCCGTTCAGCTGGAATAACGCAGGGTGCATCTGCTCAGCTCAAAGGGGCTGTGTCAGTGCAGTCTGGCCAAGAACCCAGCTCTGCACTCACCATGTCTAACAAACCATCCCCAGCAGCAGCCCACAAAGTGTGTTTATTTTAAATATGTGTGGCTGTGTTGTCAGCCCTGCACAGAGAAGATCTCTGTGCGGAGAACAGAAGCTGCACAGAGTCAAGGCGATTCCCTGAATGTTGCCAGGATAACATGCCACAGCTACAGGGACCATCACAAGTGCTAATGTGGAAATTTCCTGAGCACAGCCTTTGCAGATGAAATCCATTTATGCAGGGAAGTCTTGAAGGCACTCATTCGCTTTGCTCTCTGCTGAGCAGTTTGCATGAGTGGTGTGTTGTAAGCTATAAAAGTAATGCTCAATCCTAGGCCTACCATCCAGTGTGCCAATTAATAGAACAAGATTTTTTTGTGCTGCTGGCATGTTTACTCTGCATAGAAATCATCAATGCATTTTGCATAGGGCTCAGACTTTCATCAGTACCAGCTTTAGTATTTTAATTACATAGTGTGGGGCAAATCAATCTCTAATGGACAAAATGCCTTATCCTATTTGTAATGCCTTAACTAGCTATCCTCTTCTATTTCTTTCACTTGACTTCTTTTCTATGTGTATTAGAATCTATTATAAATTATTCTATGTATTTATGTATAAGCTCAGAAGCTTCTTATCGTGTATATGCATTAATATTTTTTGATTTTTTTTTTCTGCATGAAGATTTCAGAGAAAGTATTGGTATGACACAATCCTTTCCTTCTTTTTTTTTCCTATCTGCAAGATTTAGAAGATCCCCTGATTGTTGGTAAAGGTGTTCAGTATTTTATCTGTTTCTAATGCTGATCCATTATCACTACCTAAGCTGCAGGAAGAGCTATTTAAATATACAAATGTATCACTGGTTACAAATGTAACTGGTTCAAATATAAAACTGTGATACAGGCATTGAATACCTGATTGAATAATGAAGAAGAGTAGCCTGACATTCCTGCTAGCTCTTCCAAATTAACAGCCCCCACCCAGTTTGTCCCAGACACAGGTTGTTCTTCAGGCCAGGTCCAGCACCCAGCACATGAGCTTCCTGCCATTTTATTCCAACTTCAGTTCTTCTGGCAAAGTTGGAGATGTTACTTATTCCAGTACCTGACATACACAAGTAGAGATCGCTGAAGGCATATTTTTCTGCAGAACATACAATTCTAAAAATCAGTGGACTAAATACTCAGGGAATGGGTTTTATGTCTTAGTCCCCTTTTCCAATAATCTCCTTTAGAAGCTATAGATAGAAACTTAATGCAGTTTCAGAATGACAAGGCAAACCTTTTGTGAACTTAGTCAGTAAATGTCTTCAAGCTATATTTTATCTCAGACAGACATGATTGAGGCCCCGTGTGTACAGCTACAAACTGCATTCCTGAATTCCGAAAGAATCCAGCTTCCAATGAAAGCAGGAAACAGTGATAAGAGTCATTGCCAAGGTCACCACAAGGGCAAAGCCTCAATGGCTGGGAGAAGTGAAGCAGAATAAAATTGGAGTACAAAATCTGAACTATTTTCAAGGTTATGGGGTGGTAACTGAGCAGCAAATCTGTGACTGAGGTACTGACACATGTGACTGCACTGAGAGCAAAACGAGTCTTACCTGTAGCAAGGCAGAGTCTTGAAACTGGAATATCACATCATCTTGGCAATTCTCCCTGTCTTCTTCACCCATTTACTAAGGGTGCAAAACATGCCAATACAATGGATGGTGGACATGCAATGAACGTTTAGCAAGAATTTGTGGTACTACTCATCAAAATAAATAATGGGAAACACCTTCCCTCCCTCTCCTGTACCCCTCAGTGTAGCCCAGCAGACCATCTGCTTTATTCAAGATGCAAGTGCACTCTTGGCTCATACTCATTGTGACATCTCATTTAAACCTCAGGTCATTCTTGGCAGAGCTGCTCCTTAGGCAGATGCTTCCCAGCCCATACTGAGACCTGAGGAACCCTGGGCCTCTTCCTGAGCTTCACAAACTTTCCATGGCCCAGCCCCCAAGCTTATCAATGTCTTTGCCATTTTTCAGTCCCTCTGGAATTCAGAGCTCAAAGGGCAAGTTTCCATTCATGGTAGAGGGCTGCACTATTTTAAGAATCTCAATGGACACACAACTGTAATTACTCTGGGTTTGACACAGGGAGGTTCCTCTTCAGAGGCAAAGAACACCATGAAACACCTCTTTATGATCATGACTGCTAATACACTGTATTTCCACGCTTGTCATTTTGTCAGACTCACCAAAAGCTGACTCCAGTACACTTGCTTGATATCTTTTCCATTTACAGGCCAGCGAGATTCACAAATACCATTTCCTCACATTTCAAGAATTAGGGCCCAGTTAGCAGGAAAAGATTTGTCTTCTTTGAGGAAAACTGGATACTGCCACCTCTGCTGGAAGGGCATGTATAGCTGACTGTCCTTAAGACAGTCTTATATATCTATATATTCTGCAGTCCTGAAGAAAACTTGTCTCAAATGACTCGGCCCAGGGTATTTTAAGGATTTCAGCAGCCACCTAAACTGTCTGAAGTGCTCTGCCACTCCTCAGGCACCGTAAAGGTATCACTGAAACCCAACACTGCTGTCTGAGGCACTATTTACAGTCCTGCAATGTAAACTCTGATGTCTGTGCTCAGCTCCTGAGCACAGTAATGCCTGTCACAGGAAGGGTGCATTATCTTGAGACTGTGAAAACATTAAAGTACACAAGTGTTTGAGGGTTTTTTTCCCTGACGAAGACATTTTCTTGCCAAACACATTTATTTAGATAGTGTTCAAATTTGTACTGCTTTCAACCACTGAAAAATGCAGCTGTTGGCCAAAATTTTTTTCCATTAATGGAAGATATAAAGTATATGTGCTTACAAAAGACCTTCTCTCCTGCTTTATTTTTCTTACCATCTCGTAGATGATATTTATCTCGTAGGTAAATATTTAATGAGCAGGGTTTGCTCCAGAAATCTAGATATTAATAACACATGAAGGTATTTTAGAACAACTAATTTCCTGTAAGTGTATAAGAGATTAATTGATAAAATCTTGCAATCATTCTGTAAAACATGCTCATTATCAAAACTCGTTTGTGATGGACCAGTGATTTGGGAAGAAAAGGACCTAGTTCCTTACTTCCCTGAAGCAGGCTGTACAATCCCAATTCTCTCGTTCTATGAATCCATGTAGCACCATGGTAGTTGAGCAGGCTCCATGCTTCAGGCATCCTCTTTGTCATTGGCAATCGGGATCTAATAAAGAGACAAAGCAAGCACTAACACACTCATCAGTGACCAACAAACAGCCAGGTTACACCCCTGAAGGACTGATGCCACAGGCACTTCTAGAAATAAGATGGCTGGAGCTGGATTTCCTTTCTTGCCTGATGCCCAAAGGGTGATGTGAGCTCACCCTTTTTGTCAACATCTGACACTTCAAACCAGCTCTCTGATGGACATGACATGTTACTGTACAGGAGGCAAGGCCACTTCCATAGGGAATAATGAGTGGGGTAGAGCTTGACCCCATGCCAGAGGTTAGAGGCAGGAATGTCTATTTTTTTCTCTGTCCCTGCCATTAGACACAGCTCTCCAGCTTGGGTTTGGTGGTTTTTTAAATTTGTGTGCGTGTGGTTTTTTGGTTTTTTTGTTTTTTGGTTTGGGCATTGCCATCCTGACATAGATTTAGATGACGCTACATCAGATGCTTCAGCTACCAAAGACCATTCTATGTGAAATTATACATATATGTGTGTGTACATATATATATAAAACTGATGCAAAGGAAATGAAGAAATACTAATTATCTTATACAGGTCTCAGGCATTGCCCTGAATGGTATGTGAGGCATTGACCTGCTGTCACTTACCTGCTGCTTCTGGCTCCTTCTAAACAGATGAGGTTTCTATGGAGGCTTCTGGGAGCCCTAACAGCACTTGTCTGAAGCCCAGTCAGTTCTAGAGCTGATAATTTGAGCCAATATTGATCTTTGCTTTCTCTCAGTGTTGCTGATACAGAGCTTCATGGACCTCACAGCAGTTGTTCTGAACCAACTTTAATTGCAAGAATTTCTGCATCACTAAGAAAATGTATTTTTCCTTCATAAAAGCATTTGTCACTCAGATGAACTAACTAAAGATGACTAACTGAATCCCAGTGGTAAAGGTAGATCTCTGCTCAGTTTGTAGAAGGGAAGGGGAGACAAAGTTTGTGGAATTTGTGAAAAAAGCCCAAACACTGGAGATTTGTAGACTGAGAGAAAACATACCTTCATTCACTAATGCTGATACTTATTGTCTAGAATTCATGAAATATTAAACCAGGTTTTTGTATGAAGTTTATTTTGTTAAAAAATAAGAGGAATAGAGACCAAGCACTATTAATTTAAATCTGTTTTAATACATCTTCAAGGACAAAATGAACAGTTGTGGAAGAAAAATCACCTGAAAAAAATCTGCATAAGATGTAAGTATAGATTGCACATTACTATGGAAATGCTTCATTTTCCTTCCTGTTATAAAGTGTATTATGGCAGAACTATAGCGAAATTTAAAAAATTACAAAAGCTTCAAAATCCTATCCTGAATGTGTTAGAAAGTGTATATCTGACTAGGAAGGCCATATTGTAAGGGTAAGTGTCAGAAAATATCTCAAAAACATTACTGTCATGGAGTGAATCTGTAATTGCTACTTTTAAAAAACTATAATCTTTACCACAAATTACGGCTCTTCAGTAAACGTTTGCCCTTATTCTTCCACACAGATATCAAACAGGATGATTCATCAGCCAGTTTTAGCCATTATTATTGAATTTGGCTGGAGAGAAAGAAGTAGTTAAATTCATCACAGTGATTGTTATTAAATGAAATTCCAAACAATGCAAAATAACATACATGGAAAACAGCCAAAATCAAAGGAAATTAACGTTAAAATGTTCCTATTAAGCACTGTGACTCTCAGTAAAGAGCTTTTTGATAAAAGCCTGAACTTATTCACATTTAACTCAATGACAGCACATGTAAAATTTAATAGGAGTAGAACTTTTATTTAAAATACCCATGCTATTAAATGAAAAGCATGGTTTTATTTTTACGGTAACAGAGTAAGTCATGGGATAGTTGCCTATTATGTCATAGTCACTGACAACATCACTGGGGTTTTTGATGAATTCTTGAAAGCAAGGACAGGCCATGTGGATCTAAGGGACACTTAATGGAGAAATGGAAAACAGAAAGATAAGGTGGGAAGTAATCCTGTGAAAATTACACTATATAAGCTATTGTCTTCAATATGTCAAATACTGAGTTTAGAGTTGATCATTTAATCCAGCTATTCAGCACACCAAGTGGCTCGTTAGTCACTGAGAACTCTGCCTATAAATCAACCAAAGCTTAAATATAGTGGTCACCTCCCAGCACAAATGCAGGGAGAAAGATGGGGCCAAGGAAAGAACAGCTCTAGATCATTCAGAAGGCAAATGTCACAGGGTTAAGCCATGTGAAAACAAAACTTAATTACTGTATCTCCAAGCATCTTTATGTTTAAAGTACCTCGTAGAAGTGAGGCACACTTCACAGTGCTTGTGATAATTAGCACTTACCAAGTACCTTTCAGAAGTGCTTCGAAAACATTAAATAAAGGTCAGAAATCTCATTGGTCTCTCATCAGAACAGCCACAAATACGACTGGGAGAGCTTCCTCCTCAATTCAGATCAAGGACTGCAGGGCTTGACCCAGGGAACTCCAAAAGGCGGTGTTGAAGAGGTGAGGATGTATTACTAATTGCAATTTTACAGATTGCTAAACCAGCAGCAGCGAGATTCAAAAAATTGTCAAAGATGGAAAAAGTAGTTAAAAAGAAGTAAGGATTCCTAGCTTTGGGATCTACTCTATAATGAACTAGGGCATGGAGAGACAGCACCAGAGCTGGATGGTGTAAGAATTCTGCCTTACAAGCAGCAAAACATCCATAAACAGTTACACTTAGTGCTTTATACTGGTACTATGAAAAGAGTTTCTTGACACAAATGGCTTTGAACATTACCTGCTATTTGATATTGAGTGAGATGAGACAAAAGGGATGAGTATGGCACAAGATCCTCCTGACAGGTTTTCCTTTTCCCCCCCCATTTCTAATGCCAAGTGTCATTGTTTTGTACCCTTGGAGTTACCATGTCAGGAAAGGGCTGTTTTTACACACTGCATAATGGCATCACTGAGGATGTCATGCCATTTTCACAGCCCATGGGAATGATACAAAAATATTGTTATAGCTCTCTGAGACATATATAAAAAAGGGAACATCTACTTGGAGAATTTTGCAGTTAGGGAATAACTACATCTCTAGAATAATCTTTTTCCTCCACAAGAGGCAGGCCTTTTTTGAGAGCTCTTGATGCATAATCATTACAAATTAGGAGATCCACAAAGAAGTCCAGGAACATTCTTGAAGATTCTGGGACCTCTCCACAGCTTCTACATGTCCCAACCCTGGCTGCCACATGTCATCCCCTTCTATAAATAGGCATTACATTTTGCTGAGGAAGGTCAAAATGTGTGAGGGGTGTAAATACTGCAGCAGTCATCATTGAGTCATGCATTGATTTATTCTTGGAAACCTATGAGCTGTGGAAGCGAGTGCCTTACAGAGCCACGAGTCCCAAGCTCCTCAACAGAGTACCAGAGTAGAACTTGGGAAACTTCAATCACAGGACTAGCAAGAGGAAATGTCCCAGGCTCATGGAGAAAACGCAGCATGCTGTCTCAGCTCCACTCTCCTCATGTGTTTTGTACCCTGAGGACTCTCTTTCACCTTCACTCATTCCTTTTCCTACTGCATAAAAGAAGGCCACACACCTGACAGTCTCCAGCCTGTTAGTACACAGAATAGTTCAAAGAATTATTACACAGGTCAGCTTTCTCCAGTTTGGCCCCTTTACAGATGTTATCTCAGTTACTAGGATAGGCTTTGTGATAAATACATTTTACATTTTAGCTGCTCTCCATTCATTTTAGTAGGCTATCAAAAAACATTATATAAAAATTTTACATAATTGTGTTTGCTTTGCTTTGTGCAGTCAAAAATACTCACCTAACTTTGCTATATTTTATAAACTGAAAATCTTCATAATTCAACCAACTTCAGTGCATGGTATTTGTCCTAGTACTGCCAACCCAGATACACAGATATTTTAACATTTGAAGAAAAAATCCAAGCTTCACAACTCTAAAGTTACCCAATAATTACTGGAAAAGGCTTAACAGTGGTTTCAGCAAGAACAAATACTACATAGGTGTAAAGTACTTTCAAATAGTAACATGGATCAATTGAAAAAAAATATTTCCCCATTTTGTTAGGAATACTTTTTTTGACTTTTTTTATGATGGACACCAAGGAGATTTTACACTGAATTTACTGAGAACTTAAATAAAATGTTACAATACAGAATATATGTTGTGTTTCTATTTAATTCCTAGAAGAATTTGTTTGTTTTAAATAGCATTTCCATTTAAAGAGGAAGCAGTAAAGAACCGATGAACGCCAAGTTGTGCTTCTCATCACTGAAGTTCTTCATTTGTTTAAAACAGCTGGATCATCGATTCTCTTGATTTCCCAACTCCAACCCATTTAACTAGGGAGGAAAACACATCTGTTAGAACAATTACTGAGAGTAAATACTATAATCAATGAATGGAATAATTTCCATTTTGCATCAGACTTCACTACGGACTGACCAATTTTAGGAAGGAAGTTTAATTGTCAAAAATCCCTCTACTCCAGCTGCACTACTGGACTAAAAGTGCAGTATACTTCTGAAGTTTGAAAGCATGATATAATTATACCATAAACACAAAGCATTGCAGATGGAAGGCCTAATAGAATTCCTAGTCAGGAATGTTTGTTGCAGATTTAAGTGCCATTGTTTTGAGTGACAGGATGTTTAGCTACATCCCTGCAGAGATGAAGCCAGAGCTGTGCCAGACTCTGAAGTCTGCATGATGAGGAACAGGAGATAATGATGCCTACATACTGTAATACTTTTACATGTAAGGCTCTAACTATAAATGTTATCCAGGGTGAGCAGCCACCCCGAATTCCACACTGCAGCTGTTCCACTGCAGTTTTATTGCCTGTGCTTGCTTTAGAATTGATTGTGGGTAGGTCTCCTTTAGCCATCAAACCTAGCAAGGCATCCTGACTTTACACTGCAAACCAGAGGAATAAAGGTAAGGGGAGCTGTATTTACACATCTCTTGTGTGTCCTTGACCACACACAGGCCATTCTCTGAGTTTCAGTCTCTGCTATCTGATGTTTCCTGCTCTGTGACCGACACAGGAATTGCCACGGCTGTAACCAGCCTGTACTCCACTGATGTGACCTTTGAGGTGCTTTATGGAAAACAGAAGCACACATGCCAGCTTTCTAAGTCTATTACTGTGGAACTTTCCTTGCAAACCCCACCATTCATGCCACACCTAGCTCTTGGCATATCTAGAGCTCTAGCAGTTAAGATTTGAAGAAAATTGGGTGGCTTGATTTTTGCAGGTTGATGATGTCAAGATTCCTGTTTTTCCAAAGTGGAAGAACTGGGCTAAGCAATCTTGTACCTGTTATGCAACACAATTCCTTATATGAGTAAGAATGGAAAAAAACAAAACAAAGACATCTAAGTTCAAACAAGCAGTGCAGGATGCAGAGAGAAAGGGGGAGATGAGGACATCAGTCTAACTACAGGCTGAAGCACAGTGCGCAGATCCCGAAGTTTTCACTTACAGAAGGTGGCCATTTGCCAAGAACAGCACATGTTTATCTTTCCTCTGGTTAAATCCTTGGCAGCAGCAGCTTGGAGCTCGCTGCAGCACTGCAGACCTGCCTGCTGAACACCACCCTTTGCTGCTTCTTGGCAAGCTGTCATTTACCCCATCAGCCCAACCACTGGTACTTTCATTCCCTCCTGCCCAAATAAAGTGACTTCCAACTAACAAACTGAGCACTTTCACAGAACTGTGTCTGTCTGCTGTGGCACCCTCATATGGACATCTACTGAGAAATTTACCTGGCACACCGACATGGTTTTCCACACAGCGGATGTAATTTTGGGCCTTGGGTGGGAGGTCTTCCCATTTTCGTGCTCCAGTTGTGTCAGTCTTCCACCCAGGCATTGTTTCATACTCTACTTCCACCTTCTGTAGTATCTCCTGGTTAGCTGTGGAAGAACAATTTTTGTCACAGTTGATTTTAGCTGCTTTGCCTTAAGAGAACAGACCTATGGCTCTTGATTAATAATGTCTTTTGACAACAATTAAAATCTGGTATGTGAGGAAATAGTATTTTTACTAGTTTATTAAAATCATCACTCCTTATCATTCACTCCTTTATTCTTAATTGAGATTATGATACTTAGGAAGATAAATCTGATTCAAGAGGATCCAGGAATGCAGTTTCCTCTTCCAAAACTGTAGAATGTACTCTACGCTGTCACCATGGAGTGAATATCAACACTACAGTTTTATTTTTGAAGAAATAAGATTTTTGAAGGTTTACAGTACTTCCACTTTTTGGTTCAGATTTGCACAGAATAAAACAGTAGACAAGGCATTACTGTCTCAGAGAGTTTCATCTTTACAGAAGGTTGAATCAGTCTTGTGAAAAACTCTGATGTCTACAAGCTTTTCCTCACAGGAATTCTCATTGTGTCCACAGCCAGGAACCACCAAGAGTGGTGGGAAAGCTGACTGCTGCCAGCCCACCCTGCACCTCTAAAATCTCCCATAGCTCAACAGAACAAGCCCCTTTTCTTGCAGAGACTGTTGCACATATCTTGAAAACATCATTAAAGTAAAAAAAAAAGTATTATTACTTCTAAAAAGTGTTAACATGAATCATTATTGAGGGGACAATATATATTTTTATTAACCACAGTGTTGTTGCTGTTAATAAAGCTTAATACAGCTATCCAGAAGCAGCTTTACTCTGCTTGTTTCCATCTCATTTTTGTACACCTTTTATTTCAATTTTGCTTCATTAAATGCTATTACCAATGATAGTGTCACTGACTTGAGTCTTGCTGATTTTCAGATCCCTGATTTTGCCAGTAAGAAATCTAATGGGACAATGCACAGACGCCCTAACACAAGATTTTATTTGTTCTAAAGTTCTTGCCATTGTACACAGATGCAAGGTAAGTGGAAAATGCCAATGTAATGGTACAGCCATCTTTATACAGATACTGCAGCTCTATAAATTGCCACAGAATGTCCAGTGAAAAAAAAATCAAGTCTGATTTTAAAAAGCAAAATTGGCTTAACAGGCAGGAAAGATAAAAATGAACATAGAGGTTTAACAACTTACCTGGAAAATATGGAATTCTTTTTCCACCCAATTTGTAGGCAACACCAATTTTAATTTCATCAAGGACATCAAGAATATCCAGTTTTGTTAATGCCAAACTGCATAAAAAACGTCAGTTAGTTACACACATGATGAATCTCCTTTTAAATACTTTCCATCTTTTTTTTTTTCCCTTTCACAAATCCAGCTCAAGCAGTCCAGCCAGCAGAAATACACAAATGTATTAAACTATGAATATTGTTAACTGAATTCTGGGGTGAATACTCGACTGAGAAACTACGAGACGTTTCCAAATGCTTGGCTGCTCACACAGGTGCACAGTGTTCAGTTCAGTGCATGAAAATGCACTCTGACTGTGGAAAGGGGCCTGATTTGGATGGGTATGACACTTGACATCACTGACAGTGACTATTTCTGTTACTCCTACTGATTCAACAACTGTCTGACAGACTTATTGACTGATTACACTTTTATAACAGAACAAGCATAGTCTGGTTACTAAAACCACACGTGCAGTTCATTAGGTAGGATCCCATCCTGACTTTCAGTGTCTGGGCTGTGCTGTCAGTTTAATGAACCTCATTAAATTTGTGAATGAACACATGAGGAGACAAAAATGGAACCTCAAGAAGACACTGTAGTATTCACTGATCTCAATAAAACTGCATTTTAAAACTAGTCAGGTTCTCCAGAACAATATTCTAGATGTTGCCTGGCAAAAATCTGAGCAGCTAAGGATTTAGACAGGTATGTGTAAAATAGTCCAGGCTGTATGTGCTTGGTAAATTTGTGATGAATGAAAGGATTAAGTGATGAAACTTTTTGAGAAAGAAGCACCATAGAGCCAGTTCTTCAACTTTTTAAATCTCTCCATGTTTTTTAGCTATAACTATTATCAGAGAGAATATAATTTTGTTGATAGGAGTGCAGTAATTGTACAGAGCTGAAATGGAAAGAAACCCAATACCTTCTTAAAATTTTCCATATAAACTAGAGCTGCATAAGCCAAAGCAAAATATAAATCCAATTAAAAAAAAAACCCTCAAAGCTAAAACCCCATCTGATAAATTAATGAAAAAGACCATTGTTCCTTTATAACATTAGTAGCATAAACAATATTAAGTTATGTTTCAGTTTATAATATATTAAAATGCTCAGAGTCATATGTTTACATATATGGACAAGTTTGCCTGAATGCATCAACCAAGGAAGCCACTCAGTCCCAAAGAAAATAAAACCCAGCCCATTAAAAGCAGAATTTATAACACAATATTTGATTACACCTTTGTAAATAAATGAACTTGTTGAAACTGGAATGAAAGCTGTGCCAGTTGCTGTACCCTTGTGTCACTCCATTAATTTCACTTATCAAGGCAGTGGTTCCAAATGATGCAGAATTGGTCCTACGAGTAGGATCCATTAGAGTCAACCAAACCTCAAATCCAACAGGTTTTAGACCATGGCACAAGTCAGTATGAAAGCACTGGATCAAAAACACTAGAGTAAAGTGTTAGGAAACCAATATATTGATCCAATCTACACTGGCCATCTGATGAAAGCAAAGTGAAAACACATACCCAAAAAGCCAAAAGCTACCATGTTGCAAAATCACTTAATTTGAAAAAAAAAAGTCAAAGGAATTAGATTATTATTAGCATTAAGACAGTTCTCAGTTTCCCACTGTGCATTATTGAATTGCTTAAAATGTAACACTTTACTGGACTTATATTAATGTTACCTACATATTTATTCTGCGAAGCACAAAATTATCACTTCCAAATGTAGCGCAAAATCTTTGATGCTTACGCAGTGAATCCGTTGATCATATGAGCATATTTCAAAATGACAAGATCTAACCAGCCACAGCGCCTCTTTCTGCCTGTAGTTACCCCCCATTCGTGGCCACGGGACTGTAAAAGATCTCCAATTTCCTAGAAAAGGACAGAGAGAATGCTGATGGGGTTCCACTGAAAACATGGCTGAAGAACAAATATGAACAAATATGGACAGATAGCAAGAAAAACACAGTTGTTCCAATTTGAAAGCTATTTTTCATTTAAAAAAAAAAAATACTAGGAGAGGACTAAGGCAGATAACAAATCCCCTCATGCATAGGATTTTTGTATTGCAATCACTAGCACTTCAAATCACGTATTTAATATGACTTTTGTGTCCCAAGGAGAGACTTTTCTTCCTTCTTCGTGCAACAGGAAGATTTCCTCGACAATTCAGTCCTTTATAAAATTTTGTTTGCATTTACTTTCATCTTATGGTCTTCTGACATCTTTTGGTTTTGGGGACAAGACTATAAATGCTTGGGACATTGTCTAGGTCAAAGCACCTAGGGCTCCTTGCTTCTACTGCAGTGTGAGACTGCCAACTGTTCCATTCAGATGGGCAGTGTCTATACTGTGGTAAAAGAAAAGAAGGAAGAAACTTTATGTTCATGATTCATAAAACTAAAGGACACCATCAACTCATCTGATCCATTAGAAGAAGAATTTTAGTGACTAAATCCTTAAATTAGATTTGGAACACTGCCCTAGAGTGTGCATATCTCAATCAATATCCTGAGCTTTCTAGTTTCTTGATAAAGAAAATACAGCAGACATTTTAAAACAACCAAAATGTCTCCCCTTCTTTTTATCGACCCATTTGTGCATGACTGGCTGACACACACACCACATTTATTCTATAAATCACACAGAACACAGGCTGTTAAGCACAGAAGTAAAAAAACCCAGCTCTTCTGGGATGCACTAACAGTTCCAGTCCACAACAAACTCTCAGCACTGAAATACACCTAATGATGTTATGTAAGATGATGACATCTGTTTTCACATTGATCATTACAACAGAGTGTGGTCACTGCAGTGTAACATCATCATTCTCGTGTTTCTCTCGTGACAAATACCTTAAGTTCATAATGTAATTCTCCTCTCTTCACGGGTGCGATTGCTCAGTGTTATCACTACCATGCTTATTTATCAGTGGAATAACCCTCTCCCCATTCCACTGTTACTTGTTGCCAGCTGCCTCTAGAGCATTTAGGAACAGTAAACCTACGTTGATCTGCTCGGTGGGGAAGGCGCCGATGCCCACGCGGGTGGTGTAGGCCTTCACCACGCCGTACACATCCCCCACGTGCTGCGGAGGAACGCCCAGCCCGGTGCACACACCGCCCACCGTGCAGTTCGAGGAGGTCACAAAGGGATACGTGCCTGTCAGGAAAACACAGTAGCACAGCCCTCTGTCAGCAGTGGTGAGAAACAAACACTGATTTATCTTGTTCAGTTCAAAGAAGGTTTTCGCTTCTATGTTTGCCTTTAAAGCTAAACTGGAACAGCAGCCAATGAGGGAGGCAAATTCTTTTTATTATGTGTCATTCATCCTTTACAGCTTTCACAGAGGATTGTACACAAAGGAGAAATGGAAAAGCATCTCAATACTACCTCCGTTAGGCATGGGATCTATTATATTACACAGCTTCTGCTGTGTAAAGTTTTTTTGCAACATTCTGTGTATCACAGAAATTATTTCCATTACATTCATGGAGATCCTAGTGTAAAGGTCACAGTCTGGCATTCTCAATGATCTGCACAAGTGGCTCTGAGTATCTGCCACAAATTGTCTAAGTCTTAAGAGGTTACTCATGATCTCTACAATGTGACTCTGGACTGGAGAAGCTCTTCAGTCCTTAATTTTTTCTTCATTGATTTAGTTAAGACTTTTGGTAACAAAGCAGAGCAGAGACCAAATGTAGTGGCAACACTTCGAGCATGCTGCGCCAATTCAATCCTTCTCCCATGGCAGAGGAATTACCTAAGCAGCACTGCAATGAGTACCAGGATTGTTTAGAAAAAAAACATTTAAAATCAATCAAGACAAGAATATGTGCAGTGAAATTTCAGCTGCACTGGAATAAACTTCAGTAAAAATCAATATTTAAACCCTAAGCACTTAATCCTGTTAATGATACAATCTCTGTCTTAATGAGCTTTACTTCTGGGAGATCTGTTCCTATTAAGGAAAGACTATTTTGTTTCTCTATTTTCCCGCTGCTTGCAAAGTCAATATAAACACATATCAAAACAAAACTAATCAAAATAAAACTAATCTCTTAGGAGTTAAGCTGGGTTTAGAATATAACTTACCGAAGTCAATATCAAGTAATGCTGCATTGGCTCCTTCGACAAGGATCTTCTTTGGGGAGCCATGAAGGGCTTCATACATAAAATACACACCATCTCGAACCATGGGTCTTATTTTTTCAGCATATCCCTGCAAATTGAATACAAATGTCAGCCTCCCCAGACAATAGCAGGAAACAGGGAACACTGTGTTCACTTTCAAAAGACAAAACATACAGATAAGTCTAAGCTTCCAGCCTCAATAACTGTGTTTTCCTGAAAAATACAACCATTAGCTTACCAGCTCCTTTCAATCTATTGAATCAATCATATAAGAAAACATGACTAATTCTGGCATTAGAATGCCATAATTTCTGTATCATTTCTGTTCACAGACATGTGGCATACCTGTTGAATTTTGTTGCTATAATCTTTAGATAGTGTGTCTATAGTCTAGGGGAATGGGACAGACCTAGTCCAAGCACCAAAGAAAAACATATCACTCCTTTTGAATATTAAAAAATATCCTCAGGGTGTCAGCTCTGAAAAAGTGAAAGAAAGAACTTGGGAAAGTAAGAGATATTTTTAACATCCTCTTTTCTTACATATTCATGAAAACTATTTTGCCAGTGTCTCTTCTGGATTTGTTTGTAAACAGACAAATTTCTTGTAATACCAGGATCTTGAAACATGCTTCCACAAACAATTCTTTAGTAAGCAAGGATGTCCCACTGACACACTGGACACTAATTGAAGTTATCACCCTGCATTCTCTTGACTACTTTGACAAAACAGTCATTTTAAACAACATTCAAAAAAGACAGTATTATAGGAGAATTAAATCCTCCACAGAGCTTACATTAATGCATACAGTAAGAGAACATCCTGCTACAAAACACAGCTACTGTTTATTAAAAGCTTTTATAATAATGAACATATGCATTTTTCATCTAAATTAGCTCAGTAAGTGGTATGCCTGGTGCAGTGAATTTTAAACTTTAATTAATTTTAACTTTTAAATTTAAAATAAATATTTCAAGTGATAAATCCTTACTTTTAGTTTTTTCAATTGTCCTTCTGTATCAATTTCCAGTGTGGGAAACATTGACTTGTACTGTTGTGCCAGGTTTTTAAATCTGTAAAATATTGGAATTATATCTATGAGAAACATAGTCACAGAATCACAGAACCTCTGGCAAGAATTCAGTTTATATTATGCACAGTATATACTGAAAGCTATAGGGAGAAAATACCCAGGACTCTGACACTTCAACCAATGCATTTCCCAATGTTCAAAATTACATTTTAAATGATGAGGACCTCTGTGAAGTACAGCAAATACACACACACACACACACACACATACACACACATTCTTTCCAGTTTTATTTTCCCTGTAGACAATTTATATATAAAATTCAGACACATATTTAAAAACATCTCCTTAAAAGCAAATCTATCAGGCAAAATGTATCACTCTTTAACATAATATTTAGAAATGAAAATAGTTGTACCTTGAAGAAAATTCATCAAAGTCAGAGAGGAGGTCACAAATCCGAAGGCCTGTTCGTGCAGCTTTGGAAGAATATGTTGGTCCAATCCCCTTTTTTGTTGTGCCAATACTAAGTAAAAAGAAACACACCCCACCCCCCAATATTTATAAATACACACAAATTGTCACTTTATGCCAAGTAATTTTGTCAAAGTTCTTCATGTATCATATACTAGGCAGGATGTCTGAGACATAAAAAGATATTAAAGTTCAATATTAATATAGCACCTTTCAGACTTTGTATAAGTATTGCTAATATTTGTGGTATTCAGTAAAGCATGAGGCCTTGAGTCTGACTGATAGTTTGTTCACTAACATAAGTAAGAACAAAACAGAAGCACAGAATTACTAACATCAACAAGGTTCTTTAGAGACTCACAGTATTTCTGTTTTCCAAAATTACACTGATTTTCCAAATTTGCATAACTATTAATGAAATGAGGGTGTTGAAAATATTTACTTTTTGCCTTCTTGTGCTTGACGTTGCACTTCCTGGAGCCCATCTACTGCCTGGTGAAAGTCAAACACTGCAGTGGAAAATCAAATGGATATAGTGAGAGAACAAAGGAGAAAAATATTCTTTAAATCACAGACATCCATAATTTCAAGACAAAAGTGCCTCTGCTGACATTGACAGTGCACAGGCCTCCTCAAGTGAAAACAGAGCGAGTATTCCTTAAACATTGTGAAAACATGTAAAACATCACTCTTCAGTGGATACAGATTCCATTATCATGCTTCAGAGTACACAACATAATAAGCTGTGTTAAATCAAATACATAGTTGCTCTGTGGAATAATAATTTAATTTAGTATCATGAGCTAAGCAATCATTTGTGAGGGTTTTTCCCCCTTCAATCTTCACTTACCTATATGTGCTCTATCTGATATAATCAGCCTTTTCTCCCAATCTTTCAAACCTGTCAAAAGATGGAAGTAGGATTTCAGCTGTGCGGATTGGTTGAGCATTGACATTGGCTTTTACTTTTTCTGTCCTTTTGCTAGTTTATAAGGCTTCTTGCTAAGACAACTGCAGACAAAATGGATAAACCACAAGACAATATCAAATATCAGCAATGTTTCTGCTGAGAAACTTTTCTCATTTTTGACATCAGCTTTCTCATTTTGGTATGGACAAAGATACTTCTTCTTAAATGCCAGAATGCTTTCGCTTACACATAATTCTTTAAATAAATATTCTTGTTTAACTTGCAACATAATACATCACTTAAACTCCATTTGTGCCTCAGAAAATAGAGAATTTCTATATAGAAATATAATCTAAGAAGTAAAGCATCGTGGAAGGTCATAGGGTCTAAAGCCTTGCTCAAAGCAGAACCAACCGGGTTTATATTTGGGCACAGAAATTTTGGGTTAAATCATCCCTATTTGAGGTCAAGGGAAGCTTAGCACACATATTTCAGTATTTAATTTCCATCGAATGTGGCATCAAATGCCATAAAACTCCATGAAACCCATGGAAAGACTGCTTTTGAAAATACATCTAAAGACTACCACACATTTCAGCATTTAAAATACTGTTTCCTCATTTTCAAAATTCAAAAATCCATTCCAAAATCCTGAATGTTGTTACTGCGCTGAATACTTATGGTCAGAAAAAACAGCTTACAAAAATCCTCAATCCAGCTACCGATATAAAGGTAGGTTAAAATTTACTTGATACAAACCTTTCTTTTCATTCTTCTCAGCTTCTTCAAACAGGCCTGGTAAATGTATAACCACTCCGTTACCTTTGGGGAACATAAATGATTTATTTTAAAACAAGGAATTAAACGTTTATTTTTAGGATGCAAAGCCTGAAAACACTTGCTGTCTAAAATTTTATTTAAAAAGTAAAACTAGATTTCACACAGAGTGATGTGGAGAACTTTTTGGATAAATCCTGATTTGGGCTAAGCAGCTGCTGGGCTGCTAAACTCAGGAAAACCAGAGCTGGCTTGTTTCAGGCACGAACACCAGGCTGCTGCACAGCCAGCTGAGGTAAGCGGATTCTTGTCTTTGTTCATGGTGGACTTTGCCCTGCAACTTCAGCCTCAATTGTTCACAGGGAAAAGCTCAAAGAAGTCCCTGGCCTTACCACACTGACAAGCCTGTGTGAATATATTTAAATTTTCTTCAATATTCAGGTCTTTGTTTTAAACTCAGCTCAAGCTAGTGCTGTGATACATAAGCAATGCCTTCCCCCCGCTTTTGAGCTGCAAAATAGAACCCACAAGAGATAAAGAGCAGTACTGGCGAGACATGGAGGATTAGTGATGCAGTGGGCTGGAAACAGCTGCTGCCTCCTTCTCAAGAATGTCAGAAATACATGCAAGAGCCTGTCTCAGCCTAAATTTAGCATAACTCAAGTTATAGTTGTTACTAATTGACAAGGGAGTAAATAGGAAAGCAAGACAACACACCGTATTTTGCTGAGAGAATATGTTTAATAAATTCCAGCTATCCATTTGGAAATTATTAAATGGAACAAAACTGAGGCTCTATGACTCACTAGAACTTACAGTCATTTCTTGCACAGTCTGTACATCATTTCTCTCAGAAAGAATTAAAACTTTTGAAAGAGGCTTAAATTTGCTTATCATTTAAATTTAAGTTTCATGTCCAGTGAATGCTGCAAATCTTTTTATGATGCCATCTGCACCAAGTATCTTTATAGCAAAATACAACATCACCCTGAACAGCTGGTGATGTGAATAAAAAGGGGACTGGACTATGACTTCCTAAGTAGAGCCCTGCATTTTGGGGCCTATTTCTGGGAAGTCAGTAAAGAGATGCGAGAGATAATTTTTATTATTTATTTAGCTAAGTCCTGGCATACATGTGCTCAAATAATAGTACATATGTTTCTGAAAGTATAAAAAGAGAGTTCAAGTAGAGGGTTGGGTCCAAGCTTTACCATAAAGTATAAGAAGGAACATGATGAGATCTTCTTGCTTTCAGTTTTCTAACCGTGAACTAAACTGACACTGAAAGCAGAGTAACTCTTCATGTTAAAGCAGCAGTGAAATAAAAGTCAAAGAGCTGAAGATAAAGCAAATGTGACTGAGTCATGTTTTTCTTTCCTTGCTACTATAAAGTACAGTTGCTGCTACCTCTACACAATGGCATTTTTTTATAATAAGTTCCCCAACATCTTACCAATAAAAGAAATTGCCTTTGGATTAATGATGCCACTAGGAAATAGGTGAAAATCATATTCTTTCCCATCAACAACCACAGTATGGCCTGCATTATTCCCACCCTGCAAGAGAAAGAAACATGTGAAAAATAATGGAGCAAACTGTCAGCAGATGATCTGGCAAGATCATCTTTTTTTTATTTATACACATCTTTTGGTCACTGCTTTCTTCACCTTGCAGATTCTTAACATCTTGCAGCATTGTAAAAAGGGCTCAGACAGGACAGTGAGGGGGTTAAAGGAGTTCAGCAGTTTGTAGATTTATGAAGCAGGATACCATGAAGTCAAGGCAGGGCTAAGGCAGAGCAGGAGTTAATAAAGGAGTGGTGGCATAAGCTGGACAAGATCTGAAGTTTTCTGGGAAAAGAAACTGGAATTAATTACCCCTCTTGGAGTCTTGTCTGTGACATGCCTACACAAGCCCAGCCTTCTTAGGAATGTACATGGACATTTCCTTGAGTTTAAGCCCAGTATTTCCCTTCGAATGGAAGCTCTTCCCACCTGCCCAACCACAAACAGCTACTGCTTCTCTTGGTGTTCAAAACAGAGGCTCTTTGTCAGGTTGGAAACATGTGTAGACTGTGCAGCTTCACTGAATGACCTTGTCAGTCACAGAATACCCTGAGCTTGAAGGATCATCAAAGTCCAGCTCCTGCCCCTAATACAGAAAATGGTCAAGAGGTGATCTTCCCAGTTACCACCACCACTTCATGGAGTCTGCTATAATTCATGACTTACATGATTGCCTACAGAACCAAGAATATGAGCTGGTATTTTCCTTAGTAAACTGCTTTTCCACAAACAGCTTTAAAAGAGAATGATGTGACAGCACAGAAACTTGGAAAGAGGTGAGCAAATCAAGGTCATGAGTTGATTTGACCAGAAATATTAAGAATTAAAGGTCCAGTTTTCTCAGCAGGCTTAGTGTTTTTTTCCTGCTGTGTCTTAATATAAGTTTGTCTCCTGCTGATAAGGTTGAGAAACCTGACCACTCATCTGCTGTGGCGCTACAGGCCTTCAGTTTTCCCAAATGATTACAAATCCTTGTGGGTTTGAAAAGAGAATCAAATGATTTAAAATGTCTAGAAAGAGGGCATCTACTGGAAGGGGAACTGAGACTGACACTGGTAATTTGCAGACAATAGAGCATTGCCTGAATGAGTGGAGTTACATGAAAACTCTGAGAAAGAACAGTCATTTATGAAAATGAATACTGGAACACACTTTATTCCAGAGTTTAATTTATTCTTCATTCACTCATTTGCCTGTTTGTATGTAAAACACAGGAAAATGGCAACTTAAAATCCTTTCAAAATGTAGATAAATGCTGAAATACAACATTAAGAAAATAAAAATTATGGGTTAGAAAAAGAGAATATGTTTTTAAGCAGTGTGATGGAGAACCTTAAGAAATACATCTACAAACATGAATAAAAAAATAATTTTCATGCTTTGGAACATTTGAGCTCAACAATTAATTTTAAACCAATAATGTGCCAATGGAGAGCTGAAAAGGACTTCAAACACAAAAAATAGTACACACAAATTTAATTTCACTTAAAAACTCCTGGGCAGCTCATCCTTGGAATGTAAAGGACGCCCAAACGTCTTGCTAATGCAGAGTTATACTCTTGTCCAAAGAATCCTGACTATTTTGCTTGCTAATTTAACCTCTACTACAAGTAAAAATTTCCTCTTTTCCTCAGAAAATGGGGAACCAGGCTGCTTCAAAAGTATTTGTTGTCACAATGCTACAGCTATACTCTTCTTAATCAATATGAATATGAACAAATGAAATTAGGCTTGAGGACTCACAATCTGAGATAACAGCATTCATAAATTATAGTCAAAGGTATTTTCTTGTATCCTAAAATTTCAGAAGGTGGGATACACCAGTATGAGAATGCTTATGAAAGACAGTTTATGCTTTTGGAAAATTTCCTGAACAACTGACACAAACAAATGCTCTTTCTTCAGGAAATGCTTGAAAAGGGATGTTAATTAAGCAGCTTGTGAGTTGGCATACATAAAAAAATGCTGAAGTATCAGATACAGAAACACCATCAGATATTATACATCCTTTAATGACCAAAATCTCTGAGACAGTTTCAGACCCTCTGGATAGATAACACACATCAAAAATTCAGTGACAGACCACCTAAACCCGCATTTCTCCAACTAAAAACTAGTATTGACATGAAAACTGCATTTTGTGCTGCTCATATTGGTTTGTTTCCTGAACAAGTGTTTTCCATGTATATTTTTACAGCTTAACTAATTATACTTTTATAAATATAATTGAAGTGATTGCAGAGCATTGAATTACCCAAGAGACATGACCACACTTGCAAAACGTTACACTAGTCAGATGAGATATTTTCTGTTTATTATCTGGTCATCTCAGTAATTTTTCATGTTCAGTTGCATAGATATACTAACAGCATAGTGGCTGCCTAACAGACGAGATATTAAAGACATCTACTCCTTTCAAATGTTACTCCAGTTGTTATACTGGTTGCATGAGCCATTCTTCTCCTAACAAAGTATTAAATCTTATATGGGATTAATTTGAAGACTACACATTTGAAGGTGCAGAGGACCGCCTGTTACACCTCAACTGTGTGAGTTCCCCTCTTTCCCTCAAATGGTGTTTCATGAAAGTGGTGTGAACACACACACACCAAGTGACAATGTTCTCTGGATCCTCAGGATGCTTCCTCTTGGAACAAGAAACTTTCAGAGCCTCTGCTTGGCCATTGTTTCAAACACGTGAACATCATAAACTTCCACTGAATATCCAGACTTTGCCTGCAGCACTGAGCCCTCCTGAAATTTATTTATCTTCAACCTTTTGCAGTTTCCTAGGTTCCTAGAGATGGCAGTTCTTAAAAAACATCTCTAACAAAGGCAATGTTAAGGCAACAACTTCTGACATATTAATCACCAGTGCCATTTTGGCATGATCTGTACTGTGAAATGATGGTATGACTAGAAATAAGTTGCTGTGCAGTCTGGGCATCCCCATTAAACCATTCTGCTGTAGGAAATGCCATTCCCAGGAAGGCACCATGAGGGAAGCTGCTCCAGTGACATTCATATATGCTCCTCATACTCTTCCCCTGCTCCAGGGTATGTCCCTTCCACAGATGCAGAGAGGTCCAGGGTTTATTTAAATAATTATAAAGAAATTATAACATTGTACTCAGATAAAAAAATTGATTTTTTTTCTGTAAGATTTTAATCTATATCTACTGAAATTTTATAATCCAAGTGTAAAATTACATATTGTCCCAGTACTAGAAGGAGCTAGAGGAGCTAAACTACCTCATGCAACATTGTACAGTCTTTTTTCAGTACAGCACTCTGTTTAAAAAGAAAATCAATTTCCAAGCTTTTTATGTACTTATCTACTTGTGGTATTGGATTGATGCAATCATGTACATTGATTACTATTGCAGAGTGCTTGAACACCAGAACTGTATCAATACACTAAACTGAGAAGCTATATTTTACCAGTGTTAACAATTGTAGCTGGCATAAACAGCAGCAGGGAACTGATAATTATTATGAACAGGTTGCCAGAGGACAGTCAGTGTCTTCATAGTAGAACTTACAAAGGCCATGAAGAAACAAACCCACTTCCCAAAATGCTTAAAGGCTCCTGTTTTGCCCTGTATTGTTTTTAAAATCATCTCTTTATTTTCTGCAGCCAAAACATCCCAAGACAGATTATTTCTTCTGAGAGCAGCAGTGAGGCTGTTCAGTAACTGCAGCATGAACTCAATTCTCCCAGGCAGCCTAATGATATATGTTTGAACAGGAAGGAAGTGTGTCCTGATGCTCACAGGTGTTTGCTTGGAAGGTAGTATGGAGGAGAGTTACCAGATACTCTCCTGGTTGGCACATCCTTCATTTGCTCAGCTCTCCTCACAATCTGCCTGAACACAATCTGATTAAGTAGATTGATATGAAAACTCATCAGATCACAAATAAAAAAATTAAAACCAGATGATAGTTTCAAACTATAACTAGAGTGTGAATAACAAACAGGTTTATTTTTGATGGGGACCACAGTGATGACTTCTCACCCTCTTCCAGCTAACAATAGGGAAATAACAGAAACTGGTTACGGAAGATCTGCAGCCAACATCAGCGTGTGAGTGACACGCCAGTAGCACGTATGAAATGTCACAACCAGGTTTTGAATAAAAAAATTAGATACAAAAAATGTTGTTCAAGGAGATATCTGTGCTAGGAAGCAAATGGGGCTCTCTGAACAGTTTCAGTACTGGCTGATATGCCTGAGGCGTACCTCGCGTGTATAAATGGGAATATCAAGTAGGAGTAGAAAGATTGTATTACCTCTCCTTTTGGCAGACGTGCAACTGCTACTGGAATACTGTGTCCTTGGTACGGGGACAAGATTACAAGATGATCCCCTCTGGCATTATTATATGAATTTATAATCTATGAATTGAAATACCAGCCACAAACCAGCAGTTTGGGAAGCTTTCAGCTGAAAACAAATGCTGTGACTCCTGCCTCTCTCCTTTCATGATAAATGTCCCAATTACACTAATTCCATCCATCAATGGAGAAAAACATTTTCTGAAATTCAAGTGTATCTGCAGGCCAAATACCTCTCTCATCATACTATCAACCAGGCTACAAAATACTTTTGTTTTGTTACCTGAATTGAGTAATTTTCTTCAGTTTGTTATAGCATTTTTATGTGAATAAACAGGAAGGAACATTGTTACATAAATTGTTTCTTCTCTTTCCAATTTAATTAACAATGGGTATTTCTAACTTACATCAGCAACTGCCTGAAACTAATTTGAATAAATGTTGCTAATAAGTGCTACCAGCATGACTGGCTCTGACATGAACTTAATAATAATAATATAGATGCATTGACTTTCATGGGATTTATTGTTATTTACACCATTGCAAATGAGGTTTGAGCATCACTGGTATTTAAAAAAATCCAGTCAGACAAGTGTGATACATTAAGTGCTTTGCACATGTAAACCCCTCAACATGATGTCACTGAATCACCTGTGTGTGAACACTTCTGTCAATGACTGGAAGTGCTGCACATTCCAGCTGGAAGGGTGTTGCCATAGGTGCTTGTTAGTTTCCTTTACTGGAAGTTTTTTTTTTTTTTTGCTAATTTTTTTCCAGTTTAACTATTGCCAAATAACATCCAACTCACTCCAACTCAGGTTTCAAGTGGACTGTAACTTTGTTTTTTAACTCAACCCATTGGGAAGAGGTGGGTTGGGAATAACCAGAAGTATCCTTACGACCAGGAGAACTGAGGGAATGGTGATTTTTAAAGATGTGGTGGTGACAAACAACTGGTCTGAGTCGCAAGTTTTTCTCCAGACCCCAGCCATCCTCAGCCAAATCTAGTTTGTTTGGCTCTTATTTCCCAAGACTATGTTGCAATAATGACTTCAAGTACAAACAACTCTGCACAGAACTGCTCTGACTCCTGCCCCTGTTCAAGTGTGCCCTTTGCTGTCTCAAAGAAAGAACAAAATCCATAGCATCCCACTGTCCCAGCTAAAATAGTGATCTCTTCAAAAACTCACAGAATCCCATGGGAGGAGACCTTCTAAAACCTCATGAGATAATTAGTATGATTATAAACCCAAACACTCTTGAGAAGAGCTGAACAAGATCTTTGATCCTTTAATGAAACATAAAATTATTTGTAGCACAAATAAAATCACCTGAAGCTTATACCATATTGCACCAATAGTGTAGTATTATTTCTTTACTACAAAAAATGACCCTAACTTATAAAGATATCTTGGTCTTCCTAAACATCTGTAAAATGCAACTGGAAAAGCCAAGTCTAATTCAACCCAGGTTTTAAACAACAATCACTGAAGGCAAATTAGACACTCAAACATTAGTTATTTTCTCTCTAACTGAATCCACTGATTTGTCAAGTCACACCAATACAACATAACACAACAGACCACTATAGCAAAAATACATGTTTACTCCAGCAACAAATGCAAAGAATATAACAAAGAATTCAAGGTGTATTGGTAAAAAATGCTACAGTGGAAAAAATATTCTAATGCTTTCAGAATACTAAAATAAAGGAAACCAAACATGAAAAAACCTAGGTAAGTCTGCTCGTCTTTAATTCTCTCTGCTGAAGAAGCATAGTCATGTCCCTGTGGGAAGTAATATGATCCAAGGATATGAACATAACTTTTCTTATATCTGTAAACAAGTAAAGAACAGGAATGAAATAGAACAGATGCAATTTCAGTTTAATTTTCAGCTGTTTTCTTTTGATGCTTGTAGAGGATAATAAATTCATCAGGCTTTATAAAGGGGATTGAAAATTAAGCTTGCTTTCTTATGGAGATTTGGAAACTTTAAACCTGACCTTCTCATACAGTATTTATAATCCTGGTGGTCCTGAGATGATCTCGCTGATGCCCAAAGGAAAGGCTAGTTTAAAATAGCAATGTCACCATGTTGTTCTAAAGCTTAAAATGATATAGTGTGGCATGTAAGCATGTATAAGCATAATGAAAAATTGGATAAAGGACCTTATAAGTGACAGATTGCTACCAAAAAATTTTCAAGTTTGGAAGGGTGGACTACTTCACTGTAGCTACAGAAACAACTCACACTTAAATCCTCTCCTATGTTGAATAGCAAAATAGGACCTACTTGTGTTTTTGCAGGGAATCTTGCACAAAGTGACTTAGAAACCCATATGAGTGTACATGCAAATAGGATTATCAACCTTCCCAACCATTTGAGAAATCAAAAACAACAGTCCTGCAGTCACACTCATGACTTCAAGGTCATCAATCTCTTCACTGAAGATCATCAAGCACTAAATCATTAGGAGATTAAAGTCTTTCCATGCTACTTTATCCTGTAGGGAAAAATTACACTAAATATCACAGTTAAATCTCATTGAAAGGAGAGCAACACATGACACACAGAGAAAAACAGTAGCCAACAAGCCCCTGTAACTCCACATAATCATCACATAAAGCTGCCCTAATTTAATCCCTGTTGCAAACAGTTCCATTAGTCCATGATCAATAGGGACAAGTCACAACAACGTGTGGCTGCTTCCCCTGCCCTGTCAGCAGCAACAGAGGAACAAAGGAAACCTCCCCATCTCGCACCTAAAGCGCCCAGAGAAACTACTCGTCTGGCATTTCTGCCACGCTTGGGTTTTATTATTCAATTGCTTGCCCACAGTATTTTCCTTTGCATTCCTCAAAGTACTGTTACTAAAATATATGGCATTTACACTGTACTCATTAAAACTAACACAAGGAAATAAGGAAATCTACAATAATATACAACAGTTACTTGTATACAAGCATTGGGCACATCCCTCCACTGTTGCTTAAGTTGCTCCCTAATGCTTCCTCAAACCCAAAACATTTCCAGGCTTTTCTTGCTGGCAAGACTTTAACAAACTTATTTGTTAACATCCACTAAACAGAGAAAATAAACCACTCCACCCTTGGTTTATGACCTGGTTAAACCTCTCAGTCCAAGTAACTGTGAACTACTCAACCACAAAAAAAACTAACAGCCAGTTTTTCTGGTACCCTTTACAACTTCCTCAGCTTTTCTTACTATTAACATCAATTGTAATTTTTGTCCATGTGCCTCAAAAGATCAGATGATCTCTGAAAATAAAGCAATTCCTAACTCAAAAGCATAGACTTGCTAGAAGAAATATTTTTTAAAATTACTGTGTATTTAGTGCAAAACAGAAACTTAAATATGACAAGCTTAAGATATCTAGTAACAGCTCTTCTTAATGCAATCACACTCTTACTATTTGGTATTGCTTCTTACACGTCAGTTCTTAGGAGAGTGTATATAACATCAGGCAGACTGTTTTCAGACTTCCAAAAAACAGAATTGTCACAGGACTGACACATCCAGCATTGTCATGGGCACACTGGAACAGCAGTGCCAAAATGACAGCCTGAAAAATTTCTTAGAAACTGCCTTGGCCTAGACCCTGCTGCTGAATCACTGTCACTGGTATTGGTGTGATGGGAAGAAAGGTGTGCATTTGTGTTGCAGCTGGTTTACACATCTATTCAGTAACCATGATGTGACCTGTGGCAGGTAGAGGTGATTACCACAGGGTCTCTACACACTTAGTAGCCATAGCTTTCCTGTCTTTCATGTTAGACTTTGGGAAAATCTTTCCTTGTCCTTGAATTTTTTATCAAATTGTTTATGGGGCATTTTTAGTGAGAAGTTATTACCTTATGTAGTCTCACCTTCAGGAAACAGCTAGAACTGCATGACAACCAGCTGGCCTCAGTTAACTGAGAACTTATGATGTGTGACTTTTTAGGAACAGCTCTAGTCCAAGCTGGCCCTCTGGAAGCACACCACCTTGGCCCCTTGGCACTTGGGACAGGTGACTGTTTGATCATACTCCAAAACTAATCTGAGAAATCAGCTAATTAAAACCCTGGAAGCTAACACCAGCCACTAGTTCTAGCTTTGAAGGTAGACACAAAAAAAGGAATGAGCTGATGTGAGGAAATGTACATCTGCAATGAGAGCTAGCACAGAAAAAGTCATGATCTGAAGTCATATTTTGAACAACACCAAAGCTCTCTTCCTATGTCATATGTAACCAAATTACTTTATCTGATACTCTGACAACATGCTAAGGGGCTACATAAAAAGTAAACTCCTGCCTTTATGTCCATTATTCTCTTGGTTAAAAGCTTTAAACAAATACACAAAACTGCTTTTTAAAGAAACATCAAAATGAAATATTTGCCATTGAAATCTTTGGTTTTACCCTTTCCTAAAAATATACCAGGGATTAAAAGCATTGCATGGCATCATGTGACAGCTCCATGCCCCAGGAGGCCACAAAAAGAAAGAAATATTAGCCTCTAATGTTTTTCTTCTGAATGTCTTTGCTTGATGAAAGAGCAGTTCAGAGGAAAAATGTTCTTGATATTCTCCATTAATAACCTGAACTTAAACCTACTCAGTTCCTTAACAGCCTGCTGTTATTAGTTTATTTAGAAATCCCTTTTTTGCTTCTTTATATGGGTTTATGTGCCTGTTGTATCTGATATTTTAATGAAAGCAGCCTGTGAAAGTTTTCTACAGCATCATCCATAAGAACATTCAGAGATCTTTTACCCTTTCGAAACATCCTCTTTCACAAAGAATGCTACAAGTATAAAGGTGAAATGAAATCAATTACTTCTGGAGAACTAATTTCATATTTATGTTACATATTTCAGTGTCACTGAAGCATGCATACCTAATCATTCTGAACTCAGACTGCATATAATCTAAGCACTGGTCAACAAATTAAGTTATCAATTCATGTGAAATTCTGAATACTCAGGAAAACTACAGAGGCTGGGGTTTTAACACAGAATTTTCTTTTAACATAATTTAAAGCTTCCCTTGTGCCTGTGATGGACTTCAGTTGTCATTCATCTGATTGCCTTTAAGTATCCCAGAAAATAGAATTTCAATTCTTCTGCAGCAACCAACATAACAGATTAGTCTCATGAAACCAACCCACTAAAATACTTGAGAAACATTTAATGAAAGTTATTTCCCTCCACGTAAAATTAGGGAATTACTGTTCTTTAAAACCCCTTCAAACTCCAATCTGGTCCTGAATTTAAATCCCTACACAGAGAGGAGGGCAGCCCCACCTTTTTTAAAAGGTTAGCTCAAAGAGTATCCTACTGGAATGAAGAGTTACTCTAGCTGGGACATTATTTCAGAAGACCTGAAAATCCATTTTTCAGATACTAATTTTCAAGCTTTCTCTACTTCCATTTCACTGAGGACTAAAACAAGCCGTTCAAGATAATTTCCATCAATGTCTCAGAATATGGAGTGGACAAGACATCAGGTAATAAATTACACTGTCAATCACCGTATTCTAACAAAAAAAGTCTGGTGCAATTTTTCTGAAATTTTCTATAAAATCTCCTAATAAGTCAGTCATTCAGTGTTTCTTGTTTAAGAAATTGCTTCTAATACACAAGTGCTATGGCACTGGAAGTTTTTCTTAGTTTCCAGGAGCAATGTGAAACAGCAAAGTTCTGGTCCAAACACTGAGGTTTTTCATGGCACTACACAGCATTAATGAAGTTCCTCTCAAACTGATTATGCCTGTAAGTTAATGACCTGCCATTATGAGAGAACTCATCAGTGCCGTTCACATCCTTAAATATGTGCATATCTTTACTAAACCTTAAAAGACTTCTAACAGAGCTAAAAATCACACACCATTATCTACTTGCATGATTGGCTTTGAAAATATGAAATATTAAATTATTAAAATGGCACAATCAAAATTACCAAACGCACAAAACACCCACTGAAGTATTAAAAAAAAATCCACTCCCCTTTAAAGTTACATAATATTTGCCACTCAAAAGTAAATCATGACTCATATTTTCTTTTCCAAATGCTTTATAGTCGGCCATGAACTGTTATCCTGAAGACATCTCCTTCTAACCAGTGTATCAGGAATCCTGTTATAGTCTCACACACTGTGTACTGGCAAAAAATCTTCTGAAAAGAGCCCAGTGTTCTTCTAGCCCCACCTGCCTTCCATCCATCCTGGTCCCATCAGGCTGCAGAAAGACGATCTAAGGTGCCCAGCAGCACATTAAACCACCCAAGCCATCAGCCTGCTGCTAACACAGTAACCTCTCTGGCATGCTCACACACACTCCTGTATCCTTCAGAGGGCATTCTGAGGCTGCACCTGGGGGACATGCTTGCAAAGTGGCTCACTGGATAAAGAGCAAATCTATCCTGAAAGCAGCTCCAGGGCACCCCTCAAAACTCAGCCTAAAAAGAATATGTATGACTCCTTGCAGTAGTAACAGTAACCCCATGAAAATACCCTGTTTGATAGGAGCCCTTATGAAACGCTCCTCCTTAGCTAAAACTTCTAAATTTTGTTTTCTCACCAAAGCAGTCCCACGAGTTTAAATTCCTAGTAACACATTACTGGGGGAGGCAAGGGGGAAATAAATATGGAAAAAAGCTATGGTCCTGGTAATGCATATTCATTAGCTACCTTTTGCAGGGAAACCTCTCTCCAAGGTGATTCAGGATCTTGTGAGTTTAATGCCCCAAATGAAAGTACTTCCTCCACCTCTAAATATTTAACCTGCATGATAACATTTATTTACATAATATACTTAATTAGAAAAATGTCCTTGGATTTATTATCTCGGATTCAAGGATGTCTGTAGCTTTTTGGTAGCTATCATGCATTTTAAAGCAGAATAAATTTCATGGTACATACCAGCTGAGCTGGACTAAACTGACTACTTTTTAATGTGCTCACACAGTTTAAAGGGACAACAGATTATTAGCTGTATTGGTCTAATACGTTCATAACTAATGTTTGAAAACAGTTCATAGGAAGTAATTACTATTATTGATGGGCCATCCCCAGGAAGCGTTCAGGGCCAGGCTGGATAGGGCATTTAAACAACCTGGTCTAGTGGAGGATGTCCCAGCCCATGGCAGGGGGATTGGAACTGGACGTACTTTAAGGACCCTTCCAACCCGTTCTACAATTCTATTTGGAATCACCTATGTGCCAAATTTGGTTCATATAATGCAAACCCATTGTTTTGACAAACCTTACAATCTATTCAACACAAAATTACCTACAAACAAAGCCATGCAAGATGTTTCCTGTTTTCATGCAACACGAAATCCTTATTTTTACACAACTTGGGTTTTTTCCCCCCCCCCCTTTTCCCCCCCCCAATTTTAAATTTTTTTTTTTTTTTTGTTTAGAATAAACTTCCAGGCACTTTGCAGGAAACACACTCCGCAGGGAACATCCAAAACTGCCCCTGCAGTAAAACTTTGGCAGACTCCTGAGGTTTATTACGGCTGGCCTTCAGGCCGGCTCGTAGCGCTTTTCCCCGGAGCAGCAGCACGGCCGGAGACATCTCCCCTCTCAGGCAGGGGAACATTCCCGCAATCCCTGACCGCGGCTTCCAGGGCAGCCCAGCGCCGGGAAGCGCCCGGAGCGGCTCCTCCCCGGGCCCCCGCCCGCCGGCACCTCGGGATCCAGTGTCGCTTATCGTCAAGGGTCAGCTATTTGTATTTATAGCTCAGGGCTTTTTTCTTTCCCAGTGGCATTTGGAGGCGCAGACGGGGTGGGCCGGGTGTGTGTGTGTGTGTGTGTGTGTGTGTGTGTGTGTGGGGGTGTGGGACCCATACGGGAGGAGGGCGTGGGGCCGAGGGGAGCTGGGGGAAAGCGGGAGCCGAAGGGAACGCAGGGTGGGGAAGCGCCGAGGGAGTGGCTGATAGAGCCGGCCCGGCACCCACCTGGCACCGGCACACAATGTCCGATTCGGTGGCCAGCAGGTCGACCACCTTGCCCTTGCCTTCGTCCCCCCACTGCGCCCCCAGCACCACGGTCACTTTGTTACCGCCCGGCTCGCTGCGCGCCCGCTTCAGCCCGCCGGCGGCGGGGTGGCCGCTGCGGTCGTTGGACGCCCGGGTGCCCGACATGCTGGGTGGGAGGGTGGCTGTGGCCGCAGCCGCCTCACGCTGCCTCGCTCCCCGCCGCCGCCGAGCCCTGCACGCTGCCCGAGCCGCGCCGCCGCATTTAAGGGCGCCGCCGCCGCCGCCCGCCCCGCGCAGCGCTGACGTGCCGGGCCGCTGCCCTCCGGGCTCGGCTTCGGCTGTGAGCCCGGCCGCCCTCACACGCACGGTACACACAGAGAGACACAGAAGGGACACAGACACACACACAGACACACAGAACAGACAGACAGACACAGACAGACAGACACACACACACTCGCACACTCACAGTGCCCTCACACACACACCGCACGCTGTACTGCCTGGAAGACACAGTCCCCTTACCCACATGCACACAGAGCACCCCGCACAAGCGCGGTCCCCTCACACTCACGGTCCCCTTGCACACAAGCACAGCTGGCAGAGGCTGTGGAACTTGTGAGGAGTGCACAGCCCCAGGGCATGCAATGGGCACCTCAGGGGGATGCAGGCCTCTGTTACTCTCTGGCAGGAATATGAGTCTGAGATAAGCCTGTAATATGGACAGACAGATGGACAGGCATAGGGCTGTGAGGTGCTCCCAGGAGGGTCTGAAGCTGTGTCACTTTGTCAGAGTACAGCAGAGTCACAGCACAGGGGTTCAAGACGTGGCTGTCACAGCGGTCTAAGGCCTGTGGGGCCAGGTCACGCAAATGTACGGACACGTGTAGTGCTCAGGTACTCTGTGACACTCACAAGCACAGTCACTGTTACTGAGGTGTCAGGGTTTTAGGCACAGGGGCTTTTGTCCTTGTGAATACCAACACAGACACACACACACACACACACACACCACACACACACACACACCACAACCACACACACACACACACACACACACACACACACACACACACACACACATATACACACACAGGCACACACACAGAGTCCTGAGACACATGACCCTGTGTCACTGACAGACACACAGACGCTGTCCCAAGAAGGACGGGCTGAGGAACACAGGCTGCTGTCACTGCAAGACAGATGTTGTCCTGAGGCATTTAGGACTGTGGCCGTCAGCCATGCAGGGAATTGCACACTCAGAGAAGCCTGGCATGTGCACAGGTACACTGTGAGTACCCTGTGATACATGACAGTCAGAAGGAAAAGGAGAAGCACACAAGCTGCTCCAGCACACAGGGAATCATGCGACACAAACATCCACTCGCTGGCTTGAGAAACACAGGCAGGCACACTCCAAGTTTGACTGACACGCACATTAGCCTAAAATACATATGACTGTTGTTACTGAACTGGCACTTTCCCTGTTTACAGGCACATACATAGTCTGTTCCATGGCCTGAGACACTTGAGACTATTTTGGCGAGGCACACATGCACACCCACACACTGACCCAAAAGAAAACCCTACAGGACCATCTCTTTGAGGCAGATAGACAAGCAAGGCATGTGGAGCTGTGTCACAAGGACAGATTTAAGTGCCTGCTTCTCTGTTGTGACAGGCAAACAGACCATGCCTGTCACCTATAACCCCTTCCCTATGCACAAGTCACAGGCTAGGCTTGGCTTTTTCTGTATCACGTGCCCTTTAGCTCCAGGCATGTTGGCAGTGTCCTTTAAAAAAACAAGTTGAAATGTGTAAGGTTAACAGACTAGTCTGAGGCACGTGCACCAGTGTTAGTGTGAGGTGCATCAATGCACGTATGTACCAGCACACACACACACACACACACACACACACACACACACACACACGCACAGAGGCAAAACAGCAGAGCATAACAGGCTGCAGCTTCAGTGCAGGGGGAACTGCACCAGCTGCTGCTTCAATGCTCCTCCTGGCAATTGCATGTGTGTGATCCCTACCAAGAGAGCAAGGGACAGAAATTCAGCATTTTCCAGTGACACATTCCCTCTCTTACACTCTGACTCAGATGAGATGCTGTGATATTTATGAGATCACACAAGCACATGATTTGTGCAGTGGTCAAAATGTGAAAGGGTAGTTCCACAACCTATTACTCTGGCAGAAAGATGAAAAGAAACTATTGGAATACTGTAATAAATTCCTGAGAAATAAAAGTATCCAGTGTATATAGCGCACTTCAAAAATGCACATGTGTGTCTTGTTTGTGTGCATGTAAAGTTCTACCCATGCCTATAGACATACGTGGATGCATTTATATATGTGCATGTATAGGACACAATCCGTACTCCAGCACCTTGTGGGGATTCGTGTTAGCATTTGCTTTACTTCAATTCTAGCATTTGCAGCATTTCTTCTAGGAAAAAGAGGTAGAGAAGATCTGGCACTCTGTATGCTCCAGCTGAGTATGTAGCAGGGAACAGTGGAGGTAATAAATATGGAAGAGAAGACAGGAAGGGAACTCCTGAGGTTTGAGCCTGGTTCTCTGGCTTCTGCAGTGAATGAAATCTGACAACACCTTGCTGTTCCTATTGAATTCCAGAGCTGTTCTAGTTAGAACCTCTGCTAATTTCCAGCCTTCTGACCAGTTTATATCTATATTTTCTCTGCTGATGTTGCCATTTAGTTTAAATACTTCTTGCTTCCTCTTCCCTGTGTGTTTATTTATAGACAGAATTACATCCAGTCTACAACTTTGTTTTGTTCAGCAGAAAAAGACAAGATTTTTTGCTCTTCTCTCAAGGCAGACTCTCAAATTGCTGATCATTCTCACCTGCTGGCCCTGCACCTGTTCTGATTTTTGCTCTTGTTTCTTGAATATGGGCAGAGAGAATTGTCCACTGTGATCCATGTCAAGTTCCCTGTTACCTTCTACAAGGTAATTAGTCTTCTTTTTTCAGATGGAAATATCTCACCTAAGACATTCCTGGACTTGTCAAGTTTTACAGATGTGGCGAGAGTCACATCTTTCCCACACCTCACTGCAGTGCTGGTAGCTCACACACTGAAATACCACTGCCTCTTTTTGCCATTGGCACTTCACATGCACAATTCAGCTGCTTGGCATTTCATGTATATGTTCACAGCCAGATGCTGTGTGTGATCTAATGTGGCCTGAGAGATGAGACTCCCGCTTGGGTTTTGAAATTTTGGGTTATAGAATTTTAACCTTTATTTTGACCATTATTTCAGTTTGAAGGATGTGTGGTGGGTTTTGACCTTGACTGGAGCCATTGCCCCCCAAACCGCTCTATTGCTCCCCTTCTCAGCAGAATGAAGGCAACAGAAGAGAAAATAACCCCTTGTGGGTTAAGATAAAGGCAGTTTTCTGAAGTAAAAGCAAAGGTCATGTGCACACAAGCAAAGGAAAAACCCAAAAGGTGTAATTCTCTACTTCCCATCAGCAAACGGTGTTTGACCTCTTCTGGGAAGCAGGGCTTCAGTGCATGTGGTGGTTGCTCTGGAAGAAAAATGTCGTAAATAAATTTATTCCCTTCCTTCTCCTTTCTCTTCACTTTACCCGATTAGACCCTTTGATCAGTTCGGGTCGTCTGTCCTGGTTATGTCCCCTCCCACAGCCTGCTTGTGTAGGGAGGAATGTTGGAGAGACAACCTTGATGCTGTGTGAGCACTGCTCAGCAGTAGCCAAAACACTGGTGTGTTATCAACCCCCTTCCAGCTGCCAATGCAAAGCACAGCTCTAGGAGGGCTGCTATGGGGAAAATTAATTCCATCCTAGCCAGGAATTAGTTACTGTGAATTCTTTTAAGACATTTAATTCATGTGGTCTAATATGCACCAAATGGTCTGGCCACAACTCCTTGAGCATAGCTTTACTCTTTAGGCATCTTGCCCTGGTTCCAGGCAGTCTAAAGCTGCCCAACATCAGGCCACTTGAGCTTGAACTTGTTCCATCTCATGTGGGAGCATCCAGCACTAGCCATTTTCTCTTCCCAGCCACACAGTGACAGCTTGTGGACCTCATCTGTAAAACTTCTGCACTGGTCTGTCATCTCCTTTAACATATGCAGCCAGTCTGGTCCTGCTGAGCATCAGAAATTATTGTTAACAACTTCTCTTTAGCTGCCTTTGTAATTGTTCTCAGCCCATACACTGCACTACATTGAGTGTCTTAATGAAGTCCATGTCTACTGCATTTTGTCTGTCTTGATAGTTGTCAAAGGGAACCAGTGCCAGAGTGATCTGGTTTGGCTTTTGCTTTTCCGTTTTGTAGTTTACCCCAGTTTCATTCACCTCCAGGCTTTATTTTCTTTCAAATTTTCCTCAAAAGCTTGTCTTACTGTTCTGGCATGTTTCAGAGTTTTTTGCCACTTAATAACAAAATAATTTTGTCCATAACATAATAAAAAACTGTGTCATCTCATTGTGGAATAAATATTTGTCAGACATTGTGTTTATGGTTGTTTTTACAAATTGAAAACAGGGGCCCCAAGGACAGTGAAATGTAGCAGTAGCATCACTTAGTTCCTGCACTGATTCTCCTCTAATTCTCCTCAAAACTGATGACTTGCGAGTCAGCTCCACACAGACAGAATACAAAAACATCATCTGCTTCAAAAATACATATTCCTGGTGCTCTTGCTCTGCAGAAGAAGCTGTTTACTGCTACATTTTTGAGTCAGAGAGGATGTTGGAGTTCTATTTATTACTATTTTTATGGCATTTAACATTGCCCTTCTTGCATTTTTGGTTTTTTCTCTCTTTCTGGTACTCTACATCTATTAGTATAGGAACTTAAATATTTTTCCAGATTAATATTATTGCTATTCTTGCATTTGGTTTGGTTTTGGTTATGCTCTTGTTTTTTAAAAGCAAATCATCCTGACGCGACCATGTGCAAATTGCCCTGCTTAAGGACAGACTCCAGTCTTTTTGACAGGAGATGACAGACTTTTCTGCTGTTTGGTCTTTGTGGCTCTCAGCCACAAAGAATACAATTATAACTTGCATATATCTTGAAAAAAAGGTGCATCCACTGTCATTCTGAGATGGCCGTAAACTCCAGTTGTCTTTCCTCTATAGTGCCACCAATGTCAAACCTTCTATTTCTATAAACTGTTTTACATGTGAAAATACTGGACAGCTTGAAAGCAAACTAGTCAACCAAGGGAGAACTTCTCATTATAAAAATTCAAACGATTTAACTCAGCATAGAAATAATACGAGGCAGGTTAATTACCTAAAGTGAGACACCAAGTGACACACTTCGAACTCCAAGTTAAAAGGAAACTTAAGTTCAGTGAAATCAATGGATTTAAGTACATTTTGATGTTTGAGATGGAAAAAAAAATCCCCAGATCTCCAAAGTAGATTTTGCTCAGTTAAAAGCAAATGTTTGATAAATTGAATAAGTGAGGTCATGCAGAGTGCCATGAGACTTGTAAGGACTACAGGAAGGAAGCAGCCCTGTCCCTTGTGAGTCACCTGGTGCTGGGTACTGATAAAGAAGGGAATGAGCTGTTAGCTCAGTAATCAGAATTAGTGTCTCAGATTAGCTCCCTGTTCCTCAGAGCTCCTCCACTAAAACCAATTCATCTGGTAACACTTGACCTTTGCAGCATTTGCCTTCTCAGATAAAAAAATGCAGTGCTTTTTACATTTGGGTGACTAAGAAGAGCAAAATATGTGCTCATGATTAAAGCAGTGCACTTTAGATTTTCTTTAGCATAAATTAACCCAAACTATACTGTTTCTTTTCAGAACTGCAGCACATGTTTGTTCACATCCCTGATAAAAGATAGTAAAACGGTGCAAAAGCACATGAAGATCTGTACTTGGAGATAATAAAGAACTAAGTATTTGGATAAAGTACACATCAAATCAGAAAGGCAGTTTCTGTGGTTCCATTTTATTTTCTGTTTCCTTTAAATACTTGAAGCATGAAAAAAGTGCATTTTATTGAATATGCAGGTGAATGAAGATGAAAGCAACAAGTGGCATGCTAGAGAGCAGGATGCCTATTTGAATAAGGGTCAAAATGTTAACATGGTTAGTCAAATATCTTGCTGAGATGGAAGAACAACCTGTAAAATACAGGCAGGTATCCATTTGCTGTCCTGAGCCCTGCTGGAGATCCAGCACTTCACAGTGAGGAAGATGAGATCCAAGTGCATGAGAAGAAGAGATCCCCAAGTGCATGAACACAGGTGTGGAAAATCCTAGGATGTAAATACTAGCAAAGCCCTAGGCTGAAAAGCTGAAAGGGTGTCAGCCTAGGAAGAAGGAGACAAAAGATGACTTGATAACAGCCTGCAAGTATGTAAAGCATGCTGCAAATTACAAGGGAGTGGTTACGTATTTTCTCTGTGGTTCTTAGGGTGAAATGAAAAGTGTTTGCATGTTTTATTAGATTAACAAACTAATCTGATAAGCATGGGCAGGTGTGTAAAGCTTTAATGAGCTTGAAACAAAAGCTGTGCATAAGACCATCTTTGCTCCAACACTACTCAAAGGATTGAGTACATTTGAGCACAGCAGTAGCTTGGTCCAGACTTTAGGATTCCTGTTGTCTTTTTGGGTATTTTTGAGAAGAGTTTAGGCAGAAACGATTCAACATTAACTGCTTTGAGTTAGACCAACTATACTAACTATATATGTCCCAGTACTGTAGGTATTTTCTGAAGACTTTGGCCCAAACTCTCAAAAAGTACATTGAGAGGTGCACGTGTTTAGATGCTCAGGTCAAATAGTTTAGCAAAAGTTAAGAAGTTGTTCAGCTGCCAAAACTTGCAATCATTTAGATATCTGTGAGTGTGCCCCCCATTCAGCTATAAGCTCTCACATCAGGTGGCTTTGCTACCAAATCCCTCCCTCATGAATACTGAATGTATAAACCAGAGCGAATACCCCACAAAATTGTATTTGGGCTGTCATTCCAGAGTGCCCGAGGATTTAAGGATTTCAGGTGGGAAGTGAGAGACATTGCTGCTTCAGACCTCTTTTGCTGACTAGAAATATGAACATTATTTAGTCTCTGGCATCCTAGACTGAAACCTTTAATAGGTGAATGGTTTGGGTTGGAAGGACCCTTAGAGATCATCTCATTCCAGCCCCTCTGCCATGGGCAGGGGCACCTTCCACCAGACCAGGTTGCTCCAAGCCCCATCCTGCCTGGCCCTGAACATTCCCAGGGATGGGACTCCACAACTTCTTTCTCTCTGCCCAACAAAGAATTAAGCTAATCCCAAACCTAGAGGCCTCTTCACATTATTTCAGCTATTTCGGTAAACATTATTCACAGAAATAGGATTTCATAAAGTCTATGGAAAGATTTAAAGACACATTTAAATGAAATGAGTTCAACTTGAATCTTTCCAGCCAATAAAGAGGTGGAGATTATGCAGGGGGATATTTAAAAAGAGATTAAAAGAGAATTGCAATATGGTTATGCTCATTTATGCCCATGAGAGCATGGCCTGAAGTCTGCCAGGCTCTCAGTAAAAAAACTGTGGCAAACTCATTGAACTCTGGGGCACAGGATCAAGATTTTAATTTTTTTTTTTTTTAAAGAATTTTTGCCGTTTTCTAGAGTTTGCTGGGAATTAATTTAACTGCTTAGCAGTTTTATATTGCTAGATGCAATTAATAAGCTTTATTTCTCATTTATTCACCATCTTTTTAAGAGATTAAGATCCAGATAATCTGTCCTGTCATTTATACTTAAATAAAATAAAAACACCACTTCTGTATTCACTATCAGCACAAGAAAAGTGATTACTCAGAATCTCACTTGTTAGTATATGATTTAAAGCTGCAACTAATAAGCCTCACAAATTCAGGTACTTTTGTTTAGCTCTGTTTACTAAAATGAAGATATACAAAAGTGAAATACATCCTGGATTACAAACACATACTGGAGTACAACACAGTTGTAAGTAAACTTTGCACTGAAAGTTGTACTTATCCTTCATACACAGTTTTAAAACAATTATTACGTGCTTTAAAAAAGCCAACTCAAGCAATACAACAGTGACCTAGTAAGATTTTAGAAGTAGAATATTAGCTGGGAAAACCACCCAGCTCTTGAATGCTTTTACTATTGAAAGAGCAATTTGTGTTGGTGACATTTTATCATATATCAACTTGTTACTTACAGCCAAACAAGTAAAAACAGACAATAAAATTTTGCCAGAGGAAAGCTCTTGTATTTGACCCTGGATATATCAATATATGGAATTGGATTAGGAGTGTGCTTTTGCAGTTGCTTTTGATGTGTAATGATAGCAGTTATGCTCTGGAACTTCTGTATCTTCGTCAAAAATTACTTGCTCTTTATCTTTTAACAACTTTTCATTTTCTGCTGCAGTTACAGTATTATAGTGGCCTACCTAAATTCTCAACAGATATTTTAGTGCATTTTTCCATATTTTGTTCTTAAGAGTTCTTGTTCTGTTACTCTAGTATCCTCAAATTTCCGGTAGAAGCAGCTCATTTTTCCACTTGGTTAGCTAAAGAAACCTCTATATATTATTTTTCTTGTAGCAACATATATTGTACATATGTTATTTTTCTTGAAGTAACATATAAAATATAGTACTTGCAATTATCTGATAGAATTCTCCAGAAGAATTTAAATGTCCAGTAACGGAAGCTGCTGCAACTGAAACTGAAGAAAATAAAGCAGGGGAGTTGCTAAATCCACTACAAAATGTGGGGGGAAATGCATACATGCATATATGTATATATACATACATATAGAAATATGTCCAGAGGACTTAAATAAACCCCCAACCCTAGAATGTCCCAAATCAGCATGAGCTTGTCGCCAAATTATTTTGGAAATCTTATCTTAAATCTTATTTACAGAAAAGCTGTTTTTAATATGTAGAATCAAGTCAGATATTGCTCAGTTGCCTAAATAGTATTCTCCACTTGAATTTTGGTAACAGTTTTTGACTCAGTTTGATTCTGAGAAGTTCTCAGCAGCTGAAGTCCTTGCTTCAGAAGTACCTAAGTACTTCAGCAGTGGGTGCTTCTGACTTCACCTCTCCTGTCTGAAATCCAGAGAGTGAGATTATTGCTGGCCCTAAGAGACATTGCTGCTGTGTGCTGTCCCTGGCAGATCTGTCAGCTGCAGAGAAATGATCCTCAGACAACTGGACAAACCAGATATTTACACTGACGGAGCATGTGACTGGACTTAAGGTCAGAGATTCAGAGACTGCAGGGTTGGGACCTTTAAAGATCCCTGCAGAGGATTGCCCTGTGTGCTGTGTGTCACTGGCATCAAGGGACATACCTGCAAAGTTAAAGGGTTGTTTCATTCGTTGTGGAACCAGGCCTTGACAATCCTATAGGCACAGGATGATAGGGGTTCATCCGATTTACTGTCTTTTTGTTCCCTTCTTCAGAAAATAATCACTTAACCTGCTGATTATATGACTAGAAAACCCCCCAAAAACCCCATTTTACATAGAATGAAGTATGTTAAGATGAGCTTCAGCATCCTGCTGTGCCAGATCTGATACTGCCTGTTATTTTGTCACCATACCCTGAGATTAAAATAGATTTTAAAAATTCCTGGTTGTCTTTGTCACCACTGCTATGCACAGTTCTCTAAAATCAGTACTGAAAGATAACTCAGACTCTAAGTGCTCTTTCATGTTCAAGTTTATACTCCCCAAGAATTAAATCCACCTTCTCACAAAGGAATGGAAATAATGACAGTTCCACCTAAATTGTCTCCTGGGAATACAGAAGGTTCTTCTGGTTTGGTGCTCCTTTTCTTTACAGGGTTGAAGAACACCTTTCATTCTTACAGCTGATAAATGTTGCTTCCTGATTTTAGAATATACTAGGTTACTCTTTTGTATTTATAACAAAAAGAGGGGTTGTTTTTTGTTTTAATCTGCAGCTTTACATTAAGTGAGTTATGATTTCAAACATAATAAATTTTATATTTGTGGTAGAACTTAACAAGACAATATTGAAAACTTTATTTTGGTTAGTTTTCAATGGATTTTACATATTTTAAAAATGTATTTCTGAAAGTGAATAATTGTGAAAGAGGAGCTAAAAGGAAGCCATCTATTTAGACACCAGATACAAGAAAAAACAGTCTTCCAAGGGCCGAGCATCTAGCCTAAAATTTACATGAACTTCACTCAGATTTACTAACGGCTTCTTTGCAGTGGTTCTCTGAAGAACCAATTGTAGCCAGAAGTTATTAGCAGAAATCTTCAATAAAATTGGATGCCAAAATAAAAATTTAAAATATACAGATGCCATTATTATTACTAGACATGCTTCACACCCAGAAAGGCCCGGCAAAGCAAGTGTTTTTTCTGCATCAATCAGCACAGACACTTCTTTAGGCACAGATATAACTCCTTTAAGGAATCAGACCTCTGATCAGAAAAAAGCAAATGTTGTGGTAATAATAACACTGGATACAACTTGCCTACTGTGCTGCACGAAGCTCATGTGTGTACAGCTTTCTATAACCCTAAAAGTCTCCCAAAGACTATTCAGAACAATAGCAGGATATCCTCCACCTCTGAGCAAAGTAGGAGAAACTTGCTCATTGGGACTAGCTTTTTTTCTAACATTCCTATCATTTCTTCCAGGTGTGCATTTGCACTTGAAAATTGGTAATTGATGTCTCACTATGCATCTGCTTGACAACTACATCATCCATGACTAAGGCACTCTAATTGTATCAAATTAGCCAGAGTTAACAGATAAATTCCTTCTAATTAACAAAAGATTGGCTAATAGAAGTGGAATTAATTGTTAGATGTACTACACTTTCCATACTCTCCCTTTAGCCTCTTTACATCTTCTCCTTTAAACTCTTTCTTCCTTTTCTCAGTTTTTGCAGCTTGAACCTTCCTTTCTTGATTTTCCTGCATTCAGACAGAATGACAAATAAAAAAGTGAACAAGGGTTTTCTGAAGGAAAAGCTTGTACAGAAACTCTTAGTTTGCAATGCATAGGTATTCTGAACATGCCCTGTGTGCATTTAAAACTCTCAGCTGCTGGGGTTTGATGGTAAATAGCAGAACAGAGCTTCCTGGTCAATCCCTTTGGCCCTCTCCATGTGATGATGTTACCAGCAAACTATTTCATCAGCTTTAACTGCAACTTTCAACTATGGGCTGAAATGCATTCTTCTTAATTAGTCCCTTTGTCCACAAAACAGAACATTAGTTTAACTTAATTAGCATTCTAGAGATTTAGCCCATAGCAACCTTGTTTGTATTCAGGGATTTCTACCAGAATTTTCAGGAACTGTTCAGCTGTGTTAAATAGCAATTCACAGTTTCTCTTCAGGCTCTCATTAAATTTGCCAGTATTTCTGCACTACAGTTCAGGGCCAGAGTCCAGGCTGGATGATTGTTGGTACCACTCACACAATTGCCAGAATGGCATAAATCCTGTTGGGATTTATGTACATAGGCAGGATTCTGGTTTCCACAGAGCTGCTGGTACCAGAAAAATATGATTAATGGAGGAAGAAAAAGGATTGGAATGATTACTGCTCGGAAAAGGAGACCATTACTCAGTGGAAGAGTATTTCTGGCTTTTGATTAGTAGCACAACAGTAGGAGAAGGTAGTTCTGAATAACTGAGATAACTGTAGTAGAACATAAAGATGATAAACAACATTTTCTTAAATGCTTCTGCAGTTCTTGTTCCAGAGCTGCATTTGTCACCAGAACATTGCCATCCCACCTGGAAGCTTGCCTGCTTTTGATTACCGGTGAGTAGTTAATCTACACATTACAGATAGATCAGTACTTAATAGGCTGCTGTGTCATATGACAAAACCTAATAGCATCCAGGAAGATGCTGATGATTTGGTGCAGATAAGATTTTTGATGAGACGTGAGTGATCTCCTTTGCAGAGAGGTTGAAGCAGAAAATGCAATTTCCCACAATAGTGATAAATCTGTTAGTATCGATATCTGCCACTATTTCCGCAAGATGAGCTGAACAAGTTTCAGAAAACGTGCACAAGTTTATAGAATCAGCCTTTACAGAAAGTAAAGGTCTAGGATCCTTTGGTCCAAAGGAGCTTTCAAACAAATAAAACTTCTGAGCCTTAACAGAGTTAGTCTGTTTGAAATGTAGGAGCATTAGAGGCTCAAGGTTATGGAAACTGTCACTGGTTGCCTTGAAAAGGAAAAAAAAAAAAATATGTGTACTCTTGGCAGAGAAGGAAAGGGATCCATTTGCCCCAAAGAGATCTTGCTTCTGAGAGAATGGGTAGGGGTGGCGAAGTCTTATGGAGAGACTAGAAGCTTTCCATCAGTATATGCCTCCTATGTGCTTGCCTGATAAATTCTTGCTGTGTCTTGACATAACATCTTTGAGATACTATGACTGTTGGGAGACTTGCAGATTTGTGGGCCCTGGAAGAATGTCTCTATGTAATATGCCATAAGAAATAAAGGAGGAGAATTCAGGGATATGTTGTTCTGCTAATTGAATAGCACACGCAGTAGTGAGAACAAGCTAAAACACATTAGGAATAAATTTATCAATTGAGCAAGGAACCAAATTTTTCCCCAGAAAAACCACCAAACAACATAACAATTCAATGTAAACACACTTAACAAAGTCTATTCAACACAAGAAAGCCCCAAAAGGTACACACTGGTAGTAGGACAGAGGAATGAATACTAACAGTCCCTTCTCCACATTCCTGGATTAGTAAAGGCAGCTGCAGGGACGAGATTCAGTGAAAGAGAGGGTCACTTTGGATTTGCACTTCGTGGGAAGTTAGATACTTTCTTGAATTTTGAATTCAAAAATGCTTCAGGACAACTGTTTATCCCCACACTATCAAGAGCACATCCTTTCCAACACCATATGCACCCTACGGAGCAGCAGCTGCTCCTGCCTGGTTGTCCTAGGGGAAGACGTAGAGGAGCTATCCCTGTGCAGAGCTGTCTGTACAACCTCAGTCATCAACTGAATACTTCCTAGAGCAGATTTTATCTAACTTTTTTTTTCTCCTTTTCCTGAGATTAGACCGTCTCTTTGCTGGGAGCTCCCTTCTATGAACAGCTGCAAATACTAAGGGAAATCAAATGTTTCCCACAATCCCCTATAATCATACAGTGATTCTTTTCCCCACAATTTTACCACTCAATTCTCAGCAAAACTCCAATTCTGATTTTTGTCTTTGAGCTGAGAAGCTATTTTCTCCCTGTCTCCTTCCTCCTGCCATCTGCTGCTTTTATTTCTTGAGAACTGGTGAAACAGTTATCAGCCCTGGGTGACAAGCTCCCTTGCTTCCTTTCACTGTCAGTTTTGGATAGCATTTGGGTATTTGGAAAGGCTTTGTTGATTTGGTTTTTTTTTCCCTCCAGATAGATGGAGAAAAAGATAGCAAAGTCTTATTAAACTAATTCCATTTGTTTAACTCAGTTTTTGTTACCTGAAGGATGAGAGATCAGAAAGAACCCTCAGGGAAGGGAGAAAGATTTTGTTTGAGCAAAGTAACAAACCCCAAATCTCTGTAGATAAGCTTAGGAGACATGAAGGATCACTATTTATCGAAACTATTTTCCTTCTTATTTGATGTGGGAATGGAAAGATAGCACTAACAATTCTGACAGTGCTATGAGACCTGCTTTAACAGAAGACACATCTCAAAATAAAAGCTAGACCTTACCATTAAAGCTTGGAATAAATGGCACTGGGAGGAGATGATGCCCGCGGCAGATTCTAGTGTAAAAATCAAGATCACAGAACAAAAAGATGCTTTAAAAATTAAAAGCTTCAGCTTTTCAGCATGTTGCGGTTTCAAGTAGAAATAGGATCTTTACTGTGGTGACAGTAAGAAAGCAAGACAAGAGGAAAAGGAGATTAATTCTAGGTCTGCAGAGGAGAGAGGTGCAGACAACGTGGCTAACAGCTGTGGTACCTCTGAGGTGAGGTACTGCTGAGAAATGGAACTCAAAATAAAACGAAAGGGAGTTGATATCTTGGGATATAAAGAGAAGCTTTTTTCTAGTTGCTCTGACCTGGCTGTGAGCAAGAAGCATCCAGAAATGTAGTTTATATCTCCTGCAGCTGTTCTAGGACACTACACAGCCTTTACTGGGACTGCTTCTTGTAAGAACTGCAGCTGCTGGAATTACCCTTCACAGTAAATTTCCAGTATAGCTCTCCACAGATGCTGAGCCATTATGTTCTTGACTCTCTTAATTTTTTCCTTCATACCTAGAGTTTAGGGACTTGAAGGATCAAGCATATTGACAAAACATTTTTGGTTTATAGGGTTAATCTTCCAGAATGTCTGTAGCAGTATCACATCATTTCAGAGCCTGGGTAGCTGCATTGCTTGAAAAACTTCAGCTCAGTGTTTCACTGGAGAAGTAAGTAGCAGGAACAGTAGAGGATATATTTTTCATCTTTCATCTTCTATAACTTCCTCAGAAAGTTCTTTGTTTTCATATGGATCTATGATCTGAAGCACTGCTCCAGTCTCTTTTGGCAGCCAGCTGTCTGTATCCTTGCAGTTCTTGTAAAGCAGATGGTTCTCTCTACAGAAGGTTTATCCAGGCTGGGGCTCTCCTGGAGTCAGCACAGGAATGGGTGATTCTTGCTGTTAAAATATGTATGAATGTGAAGCCACTATCACCTGGCATTAAGAAAACCCTAAAGAAGTACATTAATCCAGGTATGAAATGTGTAGTAAGGGAGGTGGAATGCAGATTTACTAGAGAGTTTACTAATTTAAAGGTACTCTACGTAACTTTTATGGTGAAGTTGCTGTTCTCTCACTCCTTATTGCAAGGATTAAAGTCCTGTAAGTTAAGGAATATAGTCCACTGGGAGATTTGGAAGGGTTTTTGGAACACAAAGCACACTCTTTGGAGCTATCTAGTACAATGAAATACCAACACAAACACATCTTCCAATCAGGCTTTGCCTATTGGAAAATATATCTTTTGTCTATCAGCAATGTCTATAAAGCATGTCAGGTTGCTCATTCTTTTACATGCCACAAATGTCCTATTATATTGAGGCCTAGTTAATAATTTTCAGTTAGAAAAATTACTTGAACTATTTTCCACAGCGAAAGAAACCAACCCCAGAGTTCCCCCCCCCCCCCCAAAAAACAAACCAAAAAAACAAACCCCAACCAACCACAAAAAAACCCAAACAAACAAACAAAAAAACAAACCCAATTTTATATTTGCCCACATACTCATTTTCTGCTGCAGTGGGCAAGCACATACATTTACTTTCATTTACTTCTGCAACAAGGGTTAGGTAGCCCAGATTAGAGAAAATAGAAATTATTGCTTGATTTAAAAAAAAAAAATCTCATCCTATTTCTAAACAGTCACAAGGGCACCTGTAAGGCCTTGAGGAAGACCTGTCTGAAAGTTTTCATTGTGCTGAAAACATCTTCCAAAGACATTTTTTTTCGGTCTTCACAAAGATAATCAGCAAGTTCTTCCTTCTTCTTTTCAATGGTGGCAAATTCCTTCTGCAGGTCTTTTGAAGCATTGAGGCTGTCCTGAGACACAATTTGTAACACAATTTGTGCATATTAAAATGTAGCGTATTCTGAGCTGCCCAGAAGATTTCAGCCACTTAACAGAGAGCAGTCAGTTTTTAAAAAACTAACAACTAAGATTGGGTCACAAAGTGTGATATTTATATCTGAGTTAAATGATCTGCATTTTCTCTCATTTCATCATATAACCATGTGGAAACGTGGCACAACCTGGGATGGTTTATCAAGGGACATGCAGCACCAGGATTTCTGTCTTATAGCTTTAGTTAAGTGACCTGTTCTGAGAATATGAAAAGCTAGGATGTTAGGAAATATGTGTGTATGGGGAGGAGGGGGGGTGGAACAGGGGGAGAGGGGGAAAAGAACATTGCAAGTCTCTTCATTTTTTTTCCCCACAAAGCACAGTGAGACAAAACATGTTTCTGTGCTGCACTATACACATTTATAGTTGCAGCCTACATTTCATTTTTAGGGCCTTCCTTTCTTTTACCCACAGAAAAATCTGTCTGGTCCTCAGCTGTTTCCATATCCCAGTACCACATCACAGAAATGGAGGAAATTCTGGAATACTCCTTCCATCAGGGCACAGTGGGAGAGTAGTAATGACCCCTTTCCCATAGGGCTTTATGTTCAGTTGTAACCTAAATCACAATACCTTTAAGAAGAGGAAGAAGGATGGGAAATGTGTCACACTCACGTTACCTACTTGCAAAGGTTTTCCATGCCGTATTTTTAAATCATCTGTTGACAAAAGTAAACGTTTCTCCATTTCCAACAGTTTCTTCAAATTGGCACCTGCCTCAGCCTGCATGACATCAAGGTGGATTCTGAAAGGGCCACAAAAGGGACAGTACTTTTGTTTGCATTAACTTAAAAGGTTATTATAAACATTATCATCTCTGCAAATGAACATGGAATTAATTGTCCAGCCCAGACCCTGCTTTTGCAGGTAGTTCTTTTCTCTATAAATTCTTTTTCATGTGTGCAAACCCTCATCTAAGAAAGACTCTGTGCTTTTGCCCTCACTACCCTGGATGGACTGTGGAAGAATCTCATTGCCCTAGTATTCAAAAAACTCCAAAAAATTTCCAGCCTATTTTTATTCATAGGCAACACAAGCTCATCTTCATCTCCCCTGTGACAATACTGTCCTTATTTAGCTGGTTCTTTTCCCTCCTTACCTTTTCTCCCCAATCTATTTATAGCCCAAAACACTCCTCTCAATGTTACTTTAGCTTGTGTGTAGATCCAAACAACCACTGCCGAACCAACATCTGTAGTTCAGAACTACTCTCTGGGCCAGACAAAATTTACTGAATTGAATCATCAAAACCTGGCTTGGTGTTTCATGGTGCATCCAGATGTCAGCAGCATTAGGATGCACTGTCCTAGTGAGTCCCTTGCAGGATTTGCACCATGCCCCGGTTGATTAGCAAATCAGTTTTAAGTTTGACAGTTTGACTAAAGTAGAGGGCAATTACTTTGTATAAAGAGTGTATTTATATCATTAGCCAGCAAGATCTAGTTTCAGTCAAAGTCAAATAGAAAAGTATTTCTATTATGATACAATATCCAAATTATTGTACTGAATCCAAAAAGAAATTCATGGTTGAAAACAATATTCAGTTCAGCTTCTGCAAAGATACCTCACAAAAGCCATAGTGTTTTTCTGTTTAATTACAGAATTAAAATGCTTTCAAAAAAATTATTTAGCAGCTACATAATAAATGTCAATCCATCTACAGATTTCAAAACTTCTCCTTCTTTGAGTTACAAGGAAATCTAAATCACTACAAGGTTCCTGTGAATCTTCTAAATTAATAACAGGATTAAAAATGTTAATCCTGGTGCTACAAATGTGGATTCTGATTGGTGTAATTGAACAGATCTCCTTGTGATTCCTTTAAGCTAAAGTGAAAAAGCTGGCAAGAGACTCATGAGGCTTTCAGGCACATGGGACAAAGTCAAAAGTCTCCAGAAACAATTTTTTTCTTTCTACCCACATATATTAGAAACACATGCTGATAGCCAACTCTGGGAGTCCTGAGGTCCCCCAATTGCCAGTAAACCACCACAATAATTCCCTCCTTACATAAGCTCTGTACCTCCAGATGGGTTTTCACCTAAAAACCAGAATGTTCTGAATTGGAAGGGACTCACCAGAATCATCAAGTCTAACTCCTGGCCCTGCACAGGGCCTTCCCCAATAGTCACACTGTGTGACCCAAAAAATATTGTCCAAACACATCTTGAACTGACTGAGAAACTTCAGGGAAGATATGTTTCTATTGCAATATGTGGAAGAAGAATCTGGTCCATGAAAATAAGGGAAATTCACTATCTACAGAGTTTTCTTTTAAAGTAGTACTGGATCCACAAAGAGAAAAATCACAGAGCCCCATCTAAAAGACTTAACCAGGCTGAATTATAAATCTTAACACTATTTGGTGTTGAAGGGAACCACTGTCTCCCTCAGCAGAGAAACCCTGTGACCTTATTACACTACCATAAAATGACTCAGCTCCCTGTTGGCTTTAAAGAGGTTGGCAATTCACACATGACAAAAACAAACAATAACGTCCTACCCTGCTGCCTTGGAAACCAAGTCAAGATCTCTGGGAAGCTGCAGGAGATCCGCGTGGTTTTTTTCAACCTCCTAAAATTGAAGAGAAAATATGGTTATCTTGTACAGGCTGTCAAAGAGTATGAAAGTTTTTCAGCTGGACAACATTAGGGCTGAAAAATTAACACTTCAGTTTCGTTCTTATAAGCATAGGGATTAATTTAGTCTTGTTCATTCTTTTTCTCAAGTTGGCATCCACAGGGAGTTAAAAAGAAAGGAAAAGACTAATTTTAAGTGCTCAGGCTGATATCCCATGGGCTGCCACAGTGCGCAGGCTGACCTGAGATTTTGTCTTCATACCACAAAAATAAACTTCATTTGACAGATGCATTTTGGATATGTGTCAACACAAGAGAGCAGTTGAAGAAGAGAAAAAAAAAACAGCAAGCAGACATGTCATGTGAACTTGAGGAAGGAAACCTAATGTTACCTCTCTAAATATTACTGTATATGGATGTGATCTCATCTGCACAGAGATGGAAAGCTGTGGAAAAGTTTCATGGTATTTCCAGCACAGAGGCTCACCCTCTGGGTACCTTTAGTGGGGTATTACTGAGGTAAAAGCCCCTTAGTTTCTGGGGAATTGATGTTTAAGAATAATGCACACAGAATTAATTTCTCAGTTTTGTTGTACCTCCAAAATATGGTGAAGCAGAGTAATGTTGTTTTGGTTTGCTTTTGTTTCTGTTAGTTTGAGCAAGGCATTAATTTTAAAACCTCCAGCATCTCCAGTGTGACGCCCCTAGAAGATACAGAAAAAAGTTCCTTCATTCAGTTTTCATGTCTTGCATTATTTTCTGTTATCTTTAGAGTATAACAAGTAAAAAAATAATTTTACTTACATAGTTCAGAAAGTTTCCAACTTTAAGAATCAATTGGCAGAAAACTGGCAGTCGGTGACTGGTAAGAATTGCTAAAGAATAAGAAGAGAGACATTTTCAATAAAGTAAATCAAAATATCTGAAATAGGATTTTGCTTAGGTTTGACAGTGTGTAACAAAATTTTCATCCAAGATTATGTCAAGCCATTGTTGTAGATTTGGAAAAATACCAGTACAAAAATAAATCTGCTGAATGGAAGTGGAATGAGTAACTTTGTATTGTGATGTCTTCCTTACAAGTAGATGGAAAACTAGTTTTTCCATTAAGTTTGGAGTATAGATGTGTCAACCCTTCAGCTGCCTTATGAAGGAGAACCACATACAAGAAAGTGTATAAACTTGTGAAAGTCTGTAGCCCTTATCACCAGCACACATCATTCTAGTTAAGAAAGGCAAAGGGTTTTGTGCCTCATTATCATTGTTAGTGAGAGCAATAATCAAAAGATGCACATTTTAGCAGGGGAATCTGGGGTAAGAATAATGTTTTTGGAAGAATTAGAACAGAAACACTGGCCCTCACAATGAGATGGAGGGGGCACAGGGATGTCAGGGTGGGACTGCAGAGAGCTGTTGATTGCACCCCAATAAAGATTAACCATAGCATTGACATCAGGCATCCAGGTACAGCCCTGTTTTGTGCATGAACATAAAAATTTGCAGTTTCAGTGTTTGACAGATCAATTACTCTCTAAAATTGTTGAACTGATGCTGGAATGCAAGAGCACCTTCAATAAAGAGGCAACTTAAAACTAAAACTAGGGCTAATTCTGGGTGGAGGGGTCTCCTAAAATATTGGTGAACATCATCTGGGATGCCCTTTTCTGGCAGCCAAATCAGATTCTGATATGTCACAGTTTTCTGCTCCACCACAGAGCTAAGATGGACTGCACCAGTGCACACTACAAGAAAAACTGGAATTGATTCATTGTTACGGACAAAAATCTCCACTGGACACAAAAATGTGACCTGTATTCATACAGGATCTGGAAATGACATCTCCATCTCAGGAGAGACCTTACTGCTGTCTACAGCTCCCTGAAAGGTTGTAGTCAGGGGGAGTTCAGCCTCTTCTCCCAGTGACAGGATGAGAGGACACAACCTCAAGCTGCACCAGGCTAGGTTCAGGTTAGACATCAGGGGGAATTTGTTCACAGAGAGGGTTGTTAAGTGTTGGAATGAACTGCCCAGGGAGGTGGAGTCACCATTCCTGGAGGTGTTCAAGAAACAGCCCGGCACTTAGTGCAAAGTCTAGTTGATAAGGTATTGATGGGTCAAAGGTTGGTGATCTTAGAGAACTTCTCCAACCTGAATGATTCCGTGAACCCTGGAAGTGCTCAAAGCCAGGGTGGGTAGGGCTCTGAGTAACCTGGTCTAGTGCAAGGTGCTCCTGCCCATGGCAGGGAGGTTGGAATGGGATCATCTTTAAGGCCCTTTCCAACCCAAACCATTTTGTGATTCTCTGACATAGGAAATTTCCTTCTTTCTCTGCAGAACTACTACTTCAGAGCAGAGTAGCACAAACTGCAAATCTTCAGACACAAACTGCAAATCTTCAGAATGTATTCTAGGAGCAGGAATTTGCAGAATCATTTTGATGTTTGCTACACATTTAGCAATTAAAATGTTCATTTTGATTAGATTATAGCATAGGCTACTGATGCTATTAAAGTAGAAAAAGGTGGCTGAGCCCAGGCACTGGTGCAGCACTGATGTACTTACTTTCACAGGCTGTCCTGATGGCTTGTGCTTTTGGCCACAGACACTCCAGCAGAATTTTTGTTTCCTCACAAATCAGCATACATTCAATCCGCAACTGGTAGCTAAAAAGAGATCAGTGGAAAAAAACCACAACAAACACCACAAGAAACAAACCCCACAAGCCTGATTAATTGACTTGTGTTCAGCAAGACCATCATCCATTTTAGGCAAAGCACAGTACCAACATTCTTATGGTCTCTTTAATGCTCTGACATGAGAACTGGATTATAAATAAATCAAACACAGATATTTCCAAAGATGTCCTAGAAACAATTATCATCTCCTCTTTCAGAAAGCAATGTGGACTGACATCTGGCAGTGACTACCTTGCATAATGAGGCCATAATTTTTTATAGTTCCTGTGCAACACTAGCCAGGATTTTAGTCCTTTCTAACTTCAGAACAGAAATTTGAAATATTTTGGCAGTGATGTCCTTTAATTATATTTAAGCTTCATCATGGATTGATATTGTGGAATGAAAATATTTTTTAGAGTACTTTTAAATCTAGCTAGAAGTTTGAGAAAATGAAAAGCCACATTTTCACTACCACATTTTTTAAAAAGCATCTCTGGTTGTGACACAGCAACTGATCATAATTTATGGAGGGCTATTGCTATTAATTATAACACATCACCATGTTTTTGTGAACAGCAGAAAGAGTTCTCTGTGTGCACCTCATTTGACTTGGTAAAAGCTGGGGAGGTGGTGAAAGCACAGGCACTGCTGTGATTCACTCATGGAGTTGTGGGCTCTCCAGTGGGTGAACTGGAATCTGTAGCCCAGGGGTGGAGTGAATCAGCAGCCTGGTGACAGGATTCAGTCTGCAGCTTCACGCTACACAGGAATAGCTGTTCAACAGTCAAGGGTTTTTTCATACCAAGGTTATTTTAACTATAGTTTGCCAAAGGTATCTCAAAGTCTCTCTGACCTTTGGGAAGGAAAAATTTCTCATATGAGCTCTACAAATAGCAGTCAGAGGATTTATCCTGAAGACTGAATGTCAAGAACATCCCTCTAGCACAAGAAACAGAGGCCTTAATTTTTATGGACAAGTCTTGTAAGAACCATACTCCTGGAAAGAGACAAGGAAGATTTTGCTTACTTGGAAACTTCCAAAAGATGGAGATAAAACTGATCTGCATTTGCCAGCTGTAATTTTTCTTCTTTGCAAGTTTTCAGGCTGTTTATCTAACAGGGAATAGAAGAGCAAAATTACCACACAATTTAATTTAGCAGGGAGAATAACTACACAAACATTTCTGGTGCCATTTTCTTCTTACAGGCATGAAACTAGCTTTTCTGAATTTTCTGTGTGCACAGGCAATGGGAGGAAAGCAAATGAACTATAAATTCTATGTATGAACTGGTTTGCAAACAGGGCAAATGCAGGTTTTGTTTTGACTGGAAGGTCTTCTGCCTTTGTATGGCATCTCCTAGGATGAATTCCAAATCTGTTGGCAGGGATTCAGCAAACTATAATGCACAGACACCCAGAAAACCCTTTAAAAAGATGGGTCCTTTCCCTGCCTCCTTTTTGAAACTTGCTCTGAAAGGCTGCATATTCACCTAAGTCCACAAATACTAATGGGCTTCTCCCACCTAATAAAATAACAGGGTAGAGAGCAGCACTTTGTCTACGCCTGTATTGAGTTTCCCAACATGTTCTTGCTCAACCCTTGTATGAAGAGGCCAGACTGTTGCTGGGATGGACCTCCCACCATTCCACCTTGGAACATCATTGACCTAGATGCAGCAGAAGGATGTGGAACCCAGTTGTAGCTTCTTGCTTTAGCAGTGCAAGTGTTTCAAGCTGAGCACACAACACACTGAACTCCACCAGAATGACATGTTAATAGATACCTCCTGGTCTTCAGGCAGCAGTTTAAGTAGCTGTCTCAGTATCTCAGCATCCAACTTGGATCTGTCCCCTTCCTGAATCATGGCAGCAATCTCTTCATTGGAGCTGCAAGAAGGAGAGAAATGTGGTGGAGCATTGTGGGAGCAACATGGCAAAAGAAGATCTTAATCTCTCTGCTGGCACTCCAGGAGCAACTGAAGTAATTCATACTATACTTGCCTCCCATTACAATTTGTATTTTAGTCCTCAAAAGTACAGTGGAGATATGACAATGCAAAGGTTTTTCTTTTAAGCCTAGAGCAATATTCCTTATGATTTAGATGGTCTTTTTAGCCTTTGTTCATATTTACACAACAAACCCCAAAGCTCTGCTTTTACTGTGGGTGTCCAGTGTCACTGAGAAGGTATTTACATTTGAATTCCTCCACCATTTGCAGCAAAGACAGTGGCTCCCAGAAGGTTTTAACGCAAATCCTTGCCTGAAACTTTGGCAGGCAACATGTGTTTGAAATGATTCCAGATTGCTGTGGCTCAGGCTCTGGAGAGCTGGACTCCCTCAGCCACCAGCACTAACAGAGACAGCACCCAGCTCCAGAGCAGCCTCATCCCCCACAAGTGCAGTGGGGCTCAGCTCTTGGATCCCACACTCCCCAGCTGCTCTCAGGAGAGCTCAACCACTGCCCAGGGAATCATGCAGGGAGAGGAAATAGCATCTACATTAGGCTATGCACCATTCTCCCCCACTGAGAAGCAGTTTCTCATGGAAAAAGGAATAATAATAATTAAAAACATCCCTCTGACTGATTCTGATTTATTCTTAATGAAAAGGGACTTCTTGGCTGAGTTTTGTCTTGAAACCCTTTTAACATGGGCCATGACACAAAGGGCAAAGAGAGAGCAGAACATTCATCATCATCCTGCCATAGTTTCAAGGAATCTAAGAGTAATGGTATTTTCCCCATAACTAGTACAAATTCCTTTCCTCCCCCACCCCTCCATGAGGGCTGTGACTTGGTAAATTTCCATTTGTTTAATTATTCAGACTGTTTCCTATTTATAGAAAAACTGCACATAAAAACTGTGTATGATTTTGGACCTGAATCCCTGGAGATGCCTCTTTTAAAAGCATTGAAGTGACTTGAAATTTCCATTCAACAATCTTCATTAACATTTCCTGCCAAATTTTTATATTTATGACAATACTACCAAAGAAAAACATGTTTCTACATAATTGTACTGTTATTTAAGCATATTGTCTCTTTAGGAATTACTTATCCATTCTAGATTTAATACCAGTTTGAAAAATTATATTAATTGCCTGGAAAGAGACTGTCAACTCTCATTACTAAAAAATAAAAAAAAAAGAGGAAAAAAAGTTGACTTCTTGTTAAAGAAAGAGAGTACTTGCAACTTATTTCTGTTAAATTAATTTAATTTAATATCTGAACTAACACATAGGCACATCAAATCAGTAATTCAGATATTATTCTCCAAATCTTACCACTTAAATTGCTTCAGAAATATGCTCAGAAGGAGGCTTTTCTTTGGACCTATGAATGTGATCTGTAAAAAGGAAAAAAAATCAGACAGCTAAAAATACATTTATCTTGGATTTAACAGATTTTCTAGGGCTTTTATTTGTTTATTGGGCAAGATTAATTCTTTTTTGGTAATAATATTATCAATAACCTTCATCAATCAAACCCCAAGTAACTGACAATAAGCCTATTACATCTGTTTCAGAAAGAGAAAGAGACAAAGGCATAGAGAAGGAAATGGATTTGTTTTTTTCCAGATTATAAGAATTAATATTGAAATTCCCATGTCCTCCCTGTCTCAGATGAAGACCTATCCCTCAGCAGTTACTTCAACTTATTTCATTCTAAACCTCCCCTGTGTTTTTTTTTAAGGCTTCCTCAGACAGTGGATCTCCAAATATTTTAAACTTCCTTATTATAAATTACTTGCAACAATAAAGGATGAATAAGCTTTTCACTTCCAAGAACTTTGCCATTTTCTACAAAAAGTGGGCAGTCCAAGTACCTCTTTTGTTTTCTTTATTTTTGGCCCTGTTTTCTCTGTAGGTATCATTGGTGGGACAGAGAAAAGAAGCTCCAAGCTTGCATAGTCAGGTTCCACAAGCTCCTTGCTGCTGCTTGGCACCACAGCCCACATGGAGCAGCTTTCTGGAAGAGAATAAAAGCTCAAGATGGACCACAGAGGTTGAGGAGTACTTTCAAGGCAGTGTGATTTGTAAAAGCAAAAACACTTTCAAGGATGAATGAAATATGATGCTCATTAGCCCTGGACAAATGTGAATTATTTAAGAGTGACAGCTCCCACAGAGAGCATCCCAAAGGTTTGAAGCCTAATTAAACCTGGAAGACTACTGCCACATTCAATTCACTGAGCTGAAGGCAGCAGATGAACTTAACGGGCTGCTCCAAATTGTTTTTGCTATTCTGACTAGCTACACACTGGAGGATTGTGGTACTGAAACATGGAATGCTGCATCCAATTAGGTAAACATCTCTTTTTTCAAGAGATAAAGACTCCCAAGCCCAACATTATTACCAGAATCATCAGGACCTATTCAAATAACAAAGAGAACTTCAAAACATGATCTTGTGCAGCATGGGAACCTTTAAGACAGGATCTCACTTTGTTTTGCTTTAGGAGAGGTTGCAACAGTGACACTGAATGCATTTGGGATGAATCTCAGTTTGTGTCCCTGCACAACAAAGCAATCTATGGCACAGTATTTTTGCATCTGTGTTTTTATATTTGATCATAGCAGCAAGTTCTTGCCCCCCATGTGCCCTTGTCTTGGAAATAAGCAAGGATGAGCAACTGAGATCTGTGTTGTGAGAACTGAATATTAAAAACTGCAGCAAAACTGGAGATGTGTTTCCAGCCTCTTTGCTGGAAGCTGAACAAGACTTTCAAGCCCCTTTGGCACACGGTAACTACAGGGTTAGGGTTATTTGTGTGTGAAACACCACACAAATCATGTGGCTGTGGTCAGTGTATGAAATAAAGCTGGGGGTTATTCCCCAGCCCTACTGACAAGTGTTCAGCCTCAGATCTTGGCTGATGCATCTTCTGGCTGTGCAAGAACATGAAGCAAAGCAAAAGCTTCAGCTGAGACTTCACTCACTGGTGATGTGCCAGCAGTTCATTAAGAACCACAGAACATAACCATTCAAAGGATCTTTCCACTCCACACACTCTGAGTGTTTTACAAACCTTAATCAGTGCAGACTCACAACACTCCTTTAACAAGTAACAAATAGAGATTGAGAGGTTAACAGAAAGTAACTTCAGCAGCCACAGATCCTCTGCCCGGAGCTTCTCCTGAACTACTATTTCCTCCACTAACTGGCAGAGGACTACCTTTCCATATTTATTTTGTGATTATGGTTGAGAGCAACCAATGGGACCGCATGTGTGACCTGACTTAGGAGTGAAGGTTTAGTCCCCCAACATCAGTGCTCTCCTTTGGCTGCAAAATGCATGAACCCATCAGCCCAGTGTTACAAACAAGCACGTACTTCTCACCACATCTGAGGGGAGCTTCTGCCAGTGAAACACCTTCATCCTCAGCGTCGGTGTCTTCTTGGTGTGGGACTGCTCCCCACATCCACAGGCAGGATGACTGTGCCCAGGATTGCTGCATGGCTGAGCAGATGGGAACAATGGGGCATTTATGCCAGGCATGGAAACAGGGGGAAGAGACACGCTGCAGCCAGGAGGTAGGGGTGGAGGTGCAGGCAGCTGTGGTAGCAGGGCTGGTTTGACAGACTGTTCTTGGGAGGAACTGGAAGCATCTCTCTGGGAAGTTGATGGGTTCCCTGGACAATGCTCTGACTTCCCAGAAAGGTCAGTTGTTGAAGAAAGACTCAGGTCTGCCCTGGAGTCTTCCAAGTCCATGTTAACTTGAATGCTTTTGTTCACCTTTGGAAGAGATCTTCTAGACACTGCTTTGCGGTGATTTGAGCAGTGCATGCTTGATAGCAGACTCTCCATGGCTTGCCCTGGTCCCATTTTCCTGCTCTACAAGACAACGAAGAGATGCATAGATTAGCAAAGTTCCTCACAACTCCTCTCTACATGTAATTCCTACAGAGACACAGAAATAACAACAATCTTCATATTAATGTAAGCAATAGGAATATTTCTAACTGCTTTAAAAGTGACAGTTCATAGCAATTTCACCTTTGCAAGTCAGGAGCAAGGCAGTCCTAGCCATAAGACTCATTTTTCAATTGATCCCTCTACAATCTTGTTATTATGCATAGAAACAGACAAAGCAAATGCTATCAGCATAGCAAACCCCTACCTGGTTGTTTTTCCCTGGTGTTGATCAGCTCAGTGGGGTGAATGAAGGGGTAAAGGGGTGCCTCCTACAGAACTTAGTACAGTTACTCTATAGAGGGGACATCTCAAACAGCAGGGACACAGTCACTTAACCCTGAAAAACCAGGTTGCCACAATATACCTTCAGTACAGAACGGTTCAGGGGATTTAAAGAGTAACTCTCCAAATAGCCTAATAAAGTAAACAAGCTACAGCTGAGGAGGAGGATTCAGGGTGAGCTGCTCAGGTATTTGTGACTACACATGGAAATGATTGGTAAGCATGTAAATGAATAAATTATCTTTCCTATTTTGCCCTTAAACTGAATTTAAATCTAGGGAAAATCTTTATAGTTGTCTTGAAACTATACAGTATCTCTGAGCTTCCTGCAAAAGACTGCAGAATTCCCTATCCTGTATATGTGCCTGGTGTTAATCTTGGAGACAGTCCTACCAAAGTTAGTAGAGCATTTGCTGGCTCAAGACTTGGCTTTGTTTGCTTGACTGAGCAAACATTTCTTTTGTATTTCTTGAGGATGAGCAGTGTCCTGAGACATTTCATCTCAGTAGCTGGAGCTGCTGTGTGATTTCTCTCTTTAAAACCTCTACAGCAATGACCATCAAAAATGGCAGAAGCAGCACAAAGCACATTTAGCACATGCTAAAAGGGGAGCAGTGAGCAACTATCAGTGCTCCAGAAATGACACAGTAGATGCAGCATTTTTAAGGACTACATGCAGGCAGAAACAAAGCTTCCTGTTGTCCCATTCTTGAGCAAAAGACACATTAATAACATCAGCAGTTTTAACTAGGTGGGATATAACTTTCATATCCAATGCATCATGAGAGATTTTTTGGTACATACACCACATTTATGTTCTCAAAGAGCTAGGTAAATACTTATGAATGACCATTTTCTTTCTGACACAGCAATTTGGGGCAGTTACTAACATAGAAAAAACTTATTAAGGGAGCTACACTAAAACCTGCAATTGATGCCTCTCTAGTCCATAGTATACCTGTTAAGCATCTCCTATAATTTGGAACAGTTTGTTTTTGAAACGTAGCAGTTCATAGTTATGACAGTCTCCAGCTCTTACAGCTTCAGTAAAATAATGAACCAATGCATCTTAGGCAAAAGAAAGCAGTAACATTTTGATTTTTTTCCGTCTTAATTTACTAAGAATGGCTTACATTGAAAACATTAAATGTTAAATCAGCTGGTAAATAACATGGTACCAGTTAAAATAACTAAGTCAGAGGCCTATAATAGAAAATTAAAATTAACCACATTTGCAGTTTACTTGAATTAATTTCTTGTTGTTTTCCTTTTTTTTTATTTTTTTTTTTTTTTGCATAAATAAGCATTTTACCCAAAGGTAAAGCTGGCTTACATTTAATTTAAGTAAACAACTTAATGTATCCCCTTTAGGACTTCACAATCTTTGTGGTAAACTTGTACATGTGTCTGTAATTACCCTAACACGACAAGTGAAGGATTCAGCCCCATGAAAAAGCCTAATGAGAAATAAGCCACTTTCTGCTAGACATATTAGGAGTAAAATGAGCTGATTAAAAAAAAAAAAAATCTTATTAGAAATGCTCATGTTAAAATTCTGCTGCTTGTTTATTTTAATTAAGCTATAGGGAGAACCAGTAAGACTATTAATTAGGAAGCTCTTCTTTTAATCAGAGTGCTCATCTAAATGCTACAGGGTTTGTGTAAAGAAAAGTCTTATTTTTAAAAATCCTACTAACAAGTAGTACTATACAAGAAACAGCTAATACGCTTTGAATGATAAATAGGCTAATAATAATGTGTCTCCAATGATTATACTTTAGAGACTTGTAGAGAAATCCATGCTTTTAAAAAGATTAAAGCTTTGGTATAACTTCAAGGCAGCTGTAACTTACATTGCTGATAATGTTCAAATGAGCTTGTGGGTATATTTTAAGAAGAAATCTCTGTGTGAAATTCCTCCTTAGAAAGTTCAGCCTACCCTCCCTGGTGAGTACATACATAAATATACACACATCTCAGTGCTGCCAGACAAGTACTTACACGGGCACCACTTAGGCAGGGCAGGGAATAGAGACTGACTAAATACATCAGCCCAGTTATGATGATCCTGTTCAATCAGTTAACTTGCAATTAACTGTGAAGCTGTTTTCAGTGCTCTACTACTCCACCTTTTGTTTTATGGTGAAAGCTGATGATACTTGAGAATCACCACAATACAGGCTTTCATTTCCACTTTTTTATCTGGATGCTGACATGCTAAAAACAGGCACGCTTCTCATTAGCCTTGAAAGTGAAGCTGTATTTTGATGGCATAGGGTTTAGAATTTTAAGTCAGTTTAACTCTGTGATTTGGATCATGTAAGCACTCCTAATTTTTCACTGCTTGTGTTGCTAATAGACTGATATGGGCTACCTTGTTTTGTAAAACTTGATTTGCTTTATGATGGGAATTTCATTTATTGGTCACTATTATACTATAAACAGGGATGTTTCAGAAGGCCTGGTATTTCCCCTTGTGTGCTATAAATACCTAAAAGGCTTCTCTTGAGGGAGAAATTGTTTAAAAACTGCGCCCCACATACATTCAAGGTAACCACCAAAAGTGTAAGCACAGAGTCAGTATCTGCAGTGTGAGCTAGTTTTGAGGATATGAAGATGTACTTCTTACCAAGAGGGGAGAGTTGAGCAGCAGGATGTGCAACCCACCTGGGGAGGAGGTTAGTCGCTTGTCTGTGCACACAGCTGCTCCCTACCTAGAACAAAGCTGTTGTTCTCTAGCTCCCAGTGGGCTCCACTTGCTTTGCTTTGGGTTCAGGCACTGACTTGCATTAAGATGCTCCTGGTGTAATATTCCTCACTCTTGACTTTGCAACTTGTGTAATTTATCCTTGATGATTATGATTCTTACAAGGATAAAAATAAGAACTAGGAGCAAATAGAAATCTTAATCCTTTCTTGCACAAGCAATCTTCTCACTATAAGATTCACTCTTTTCCTTTCAGATACATTCCTAGGGTTTTTCAAGGTTTTTCTGCAACCTGCAGTCAGAGAGGCCTTTGGGGAGCAGTAATTCCTTGCAAGTTCCCTTATTCCTTTTGTTTTGACTCTAGTATGGCTGCAAAAAGAGTAAAGAGAAAAAGAGATTTTTTTTTTTTCTTCTTGCTAACAATATTTCTGTTGTGGTATTTTTCATCAATGTTTGTCAAAATGTTTCAAAGGAAGACATTACCCCCACTTTAGAGATGGGGAAACTGAGGCACAGGTTCTGAGCTTGCCCACAGCCTCCTAGGAAGCCAGTGGCATAAAATGAGTAATTTCAGTAGCCCAAGTTGCTGGCATTTCATTTCAGTGCTCTGTCTGTCAAAATCCTCTTTAGTCTTTGCAGTCCACCTCTCATTAAGATTCAGCTACTGCTGTGCCTCCATTTCCTCATATCAAAAAGCCGGCAGCTGTTGGAAACCAGAAGCAGCTGGAGAAAGTTGGAAACAAAGTGAAAGCACTCACTTTTCACTCTGTAACTGCCCCTGCTGCTGGCAGGAATGTGGCTGTGAAGTGTGTGTGCTTAATGCCTGTGGACTCTGTCCTAGGGACAGAGTTGATGAAAAAGTCCTCTAAGGGAACTGGCTCCGCTTTTTGGCATCTGGTGGTAAGGCAGGAATCTCGGGATCTACTGCAGAAGAAGCCTGGGCCAGCTGTGGGTGGCAGGTGTTGGGACACACTGCTGCTAAGACCACTTCGCTGGTCTCTGGACCCTGCAACAGTGATGAGGCAGTTCAAGAAGCCATGGAAAGGTATGTGTAGAATATGGGGACAGACTGTGAAAAGCAGGAGGCTGGGAGAAGATGTGTTACAGGATCAGCAGAGGAATTTGTAGAGAACAGGGATAAACTCTTCAAAACTGAAAGAAATGTCAACAGTTACTTAATTGGACCTTGTATAATTAAAGGGATTAAAGACAGGACATAATAGCTTCAATCTTTGGACATTTGCTAGGTTTGAGATAGGTCATAGTTTGAAGAGATTGCTGTGTTGGCTCTTATTTGATCTACAAGCAGTTGTGCTGTGGTTTGCACCCCAACCTCTGCAGGCAGCTGTGTGTGTCACAGAACAGACCTTGTGGAGACCAGAGTCTCCTCTCTGTCCTCTGGACCTGTAGCAAAGGTAGAGCAGTTGAAAATACGAGCAGGAGGAGGAGTAAATACGAAGGAGGGAGTAAACCTCCTTCTTGTGCTGTTCTCCCAGGGGTCTCTCCAATTAAGGAGGTATTTTAGAAAAACTAACCATTTGTCTGTGATTCAGGAAGGGTTTGTAGATTGCTCGTATGGTGAATGCAGTCACTACCCCTGGGGCATATTCTTCTGTGTGTAACACTGGTTCACCAAAGAGGATTAACACACAGTCCTGAAAGGGTTTCTGGGCTCTTATTACTCCTACCTTTTCTGCTTCTCCTGTATCTGCTTCTTGCTGAACAGAGAATCAGAGAAACATTGGTTGGAAAGGACCCTGGAAATGGTTTTGTCCAAGCTCCCTTTCAGAGGGTCATCATCACTGCTCTGGTTTTGTCTAACTGAGCTGTGAAAATCTGAACAAATGGAGGTACAAAACATGGCAAAGGGTGTAGATAAATCTGTTGGTCTCTAAGGATGAGTCCTGGGAATTGTGTGTTACTGAGGGTATAATTTCAATTACAAAATCAAGCAGTGAGTTTCAAAGGATTTTTTAAAGAACCAGATTTCATAGACCTGTTGCCCTTTTTGCCTGTGCTGCCTCTGCTTCTCCTCTTTCTTCATCTATTCTTACTGATGGATTTGGTCATTAATTGTCACTGATTCATGACTAAACTTATAGCAGATTATGCTGTATGAAGCCATACAAGTACCAGACAAACACCTGAGCTTCTGCATGCCCTGAGCAGGGCAAACCAACCATAACCGTAATAATGTAGGTGTCATCAGCAGAGACTGCTGATCTAAGAGAAAAAACACTTTGACAGGCTGGGAGTGTATCTAAACTGACTTGATAGGAGCTGACTGCCACAGAGTCATTCTTGTCTTCTGACTTTGAATAATGCAAGCTGAGCCTGCTTAAAGTCTCCATTAGGGAAGCACAGGGCTCCTGCTAATTCCTACGGACACCTGGCTCTGTGTGAATTGTCACACACAGCTCTTGCAGGAGTTGTTTATGCTGCAGCAAAGAGAGCGTTAGAGAGTTCCTAATGTGAGTTAAGTGCTAGCACAGCGCGGATGAAGGGGTGAGTTACTTACAGAGCTGACTGAATATGTTGATTAACTAACCAAATTCCCCACTGGTATTTAAAGTCTGGTATCTGCTCTGAACTAGAGAATTGGAAACATTTTTCTTTACTATGGACCTCATTTCCATTGCAAATCCTGAAAATCATGTGGTTATTTTGCAAGATTGACACCATGCAGTAATTGTAAACATCTAGAGGGGTCCTGTCACTGTCACTGCCCCACTTTTAACCCTCTGTAGTCACACTTCTAGTCATGGGAAAGCTTTTTATCATATCCTGCCTGGTTTTGATTGTGAGGTGACCAAACAAAATGTGATGGAGTTGGTTCATGACTGCATTTGCTTTCACTTTATTTGGTCATAACCTCATGACTAACATGTTCACCCATATTTCATGGCCTTAACTATTACCACACAGAACAAGCCAGTTCTTCCTACAGTGCTGATGTTTAGCATTGGTAAGCTTGTATGTTGTTCTTGGTTGATCACTGCATACCAGAAATATGAAGCCGTAGATTCAGGCTTTACATTTAAATGGAATGAAAACTGGTTAATTTTGCTGAAATAGGTTTATGCATTTTTCTTTTATTTCAATTTATCCTGCTTCTTTCTAATTGGAACAGAAGGTATTTCTCAGCCCCGTTGGCTGCATGGAATGTAGGAGAGGACCAAAGGGCACACTCAGCTCAAGAGATACTTACTGGCATAGCACTGAGATTTCAGCCATACTCCAAGTACAGTGCAAAGCTGTGGTGGTGCTCATGAACCAGATATAGCTCCATTTATATCTCTTTCTTTTCACAGAGTCATTAACGTTGGAGAAGGACCTCCAAGATCATTAGGTCCAACTTTTGACCAAACACAACTTGCCAACTAAACCACAGCACTAAATATCACGTAAGTAGTTTCTTGAACATTTATAGGGATGGTGAGATGTCATGTAGAGAGAAAATTATGAAGGCAGAAGTTCAGCTAGAACTCAGTCTGGCCACTGTTGTGAAAGATGATAAGTTTTTTTATAAATATATCACCAACAAAAGAGGGACAGGGAAAATCTTCATCATTTATGGGGTGTGGAGGGGAATATTATCACCACAGATGAGGAAAAGGCTGCCTTCTTTGCCTCAGTCTTTAAGACTGCTTATCCTCAGGGCAACCAGCCCCCTGAGCTGACAGACAGAGAGCAGAATAGGTCCCCCACAATCCAGAAGGAAATGGTCAGTGACCTGCTGTGACACTTAGGCACTCACAAATCCATGGGGCTGGATGGGATACCCCCAAGAGTACTGAGGGAGCTGTCAGAAGAGCAAAACAATTGGTAATTATTACTAAGAATATATGACAATTAGGTGCTTAGGTGCTTTATGTCCTATGTGAAAAGTCCAGGACTTTGATGGACAAATTCTCATGAATCATAGGTCTTCTCCATCCCCACCAGAGAAAGGAAACTCACTAAATATTTACTTTATTCTAAACTTTGAAATATTTTCATTATTGAAATAATAAAAAAACCCCAAATGACCAAAACTGCCCAAAAACTAACCCTGAAAATCCATCTCACTAAGCACAGCTGATTTTTGATGTGAAATATATGGAAAAGACTTCTGCTGATTTCTCCAGTACTTTCATTTTATCATATAGCCAATGCTTAATTACAGAATGTTCATTTATTCAGCAGCAAGAAGCTTGTGGTGGTCACAGCCTGGTTTATATACCAGACTCCATGTGCAGTTGATGTAATACACCACAAGAATTCTATTTTGAGGTCTGTACTCATGGTTAACTTAAATGACCATAGCTCTGTTGAATTGGCCGTGATATTCTTTTTACCAATTAATTCGGTTTTGCAACCACTGAAAAGTCTTCAGGATCATTAGCTTTATTTCAAGCTCATGAAAGGAGCAAAACTGCGCATCCCAGTTGAATATTGGTCTTTGACCTACTCTGATTATTTTCTTCTATTCTTCTTAAATAATCACTGTAATGGAAGCAGAGCTGCTCTGGAGCAATAAATTATAAATGTGCTTGAGTCTGCTGATTAGGATGTGATTGAATAGATAACTTACAGATGACTATTGAACAAAGAGCCTCTGGTGGCTGAAAATAATCTGTTTATTTGTAAACTCTTGAAAGCAGGGGAAAGATAATGCCAGAAACCCTCTCTTTAAGGGCCAAGGTAAGCACACAGAGGAGTAAAAACTCTGGCTGTGGAAATGAGCTGCTTTCTCTGGGTGAAAATGAGGGCAGATGAAAGACCCAGATGGAGAAATGGACACTTGCTGTAGCATCTGCGGTGAGCAGCCAGTGTGGCATCAGCAGGAAAGGTTCCCTAGGTAACACCCAGAAAACCTGTTTGTTCCCCAGTCCTGCATCTCCAAATGATGTTGTTCCTATTGATCAAACAGTGGGGTGGTGAGGAGGAGGCTGGCTGTGCACTGCTAGCCTGGGCTGCAGGCTCTTCTGTGAACATGGAACTGGGAGGATGTGTTTAATACTCAGGTTTTTGCAACTTGGAGTCTAATCTGAGAGCAGTGGAGCTAGATTGAAGAGGATGGTGCTTGGTGATGTGCTCTGAGACTGGAAAAGAGGGGGAAAAAGGGGAAACCTGTAGATGTGATAGAGACAGTCCTGCAAATCAAACCTGGGTGACATGATTCTACAGGGAATGCTGGGGGTATCCCTGCTTCCGCCAGCAGGAATGGATTTTCTGTTGCAACAGGACTGTGCTACTCTGCAGTGTCTCCTGAACTGAACCTGCCCATGTGTCTTTTCTCAATTCATCTCTGCTTCTGTTGACCAGTTTTCAATATGCTCATAGTGATGCCTTGGTTAAAGCAAACCAGTGATTTAATTCTTGGTTTCACTTCCAAGTTTTCAGTATTACAAGGGCATTACAAGTCCTATTAAGCAAAGCAAAATAAGCTTTATCCTGCACATTAGTTAAGCCACACTGAGTTACCATATAAATGAACAGTTCTGAAATGTACCCAGCTCTTCCACTGGATTTATGTTTCAGCATATATCACACCATAGATTCAACAAACATAGATCATTTTAAATGGACAGCTATGTACAAAATTACTATACAGTGTTATTACAAAACTTGAGAAATAAAGCTCTGAATTTTGAAAACACAATACTGCACAGTCCCAGTTTTAAAGCCAAAGTAACATGATTCCACACATTCTGCAGCTTGGACATAGACTCTTGAGTACAAGCAGCTGACAATGGAAGTCAAACCCAGAGATTTACTACAGGATAAGCTGAAAATGTGTCCAGTAGTGCACTCTGGAAAAACTCTTCCTTTTGTTTTAGTAAGAGAAACCAGGGCCCTGGTTCTCCAAATGTTGATGGATGCATCAGCATGTGTGACAAGACTACTTAAGAGTACTGATGTGCTTCAGTTTAATTGCACATTAGCATCATGGAGGAATCAGACACTGTTTATATGGCCATATGCTTACTAAAATACATACTTCTTTTTTTTCTTTTTTTTTTCCCTGTAACCAATTTCCCTTGCTTTAAGTGATTGAGAATAAAAATACATTTGTCTAATCTGGGTCTTGGACCTGGTCCAGTATAACTTGTCAGTGGGCAATGAGAAGAGAGACTTGGCAATGAGAAGAGAGACTTAACACACCTCCACCCATGCTGGTACAGCCACTGCTTAATTTATACCCTTAATTTAGTTGAGGCACTGCTGTTTTTAACACTTCTTCAAGGGCTAAACACTGCAGTCTGTTCTTGGGCCACACTCAGTTATCATTTCAAGAGGAGTTTGGCCTAAGAGCAGGTTGAAAGACTTGGCTTCCAGGACAGTGGATGACAGGTCTGACCTTTCACTGCCACTATGCACAGAACCATCCCCTACCCTCCCAGGTGCCCAGCCTGAGGGGTTCAGAGTCTCTGGGGAGGCTCTTTAGGTCCTGGGGAGGGGAGTGAAAGGCTGCATGAGGAGAGGCTGTAGGTCTTCATGGGGCAGAAGTTGTCCATGGTGGCATTTCATTGATGCAGAACCTGGAGTCTCAGAAGCTGGCAGCACTCCAGGGACATGTGAGAGGTTCTCTTATACCTTCTGCCTTGCCATGACACCTGCAGGAAGAGGGGGAAATGCAAATTATTTGCAGCTATGTACAAAAGTGGTGTGTTTTTGCATGCATGTGTATCTAATGGTTGAGGTGCTACTAGGGAAATCGATTTCATCTGCTCCTCAGATAACCTAAAAACAGGTAGTTTGATCTACTTAATAAAAAACTCATATTTCCAGAACCAATCCTGACATTTCAGAGTCTGGGAAACTTTGCTTTTAAGTTTAGTCCAATAATATATATACTTCTTGGTATTAAATTGCTGAACTAACTACATCCAGAGGATTTAGCAGGGCTGTCAGAAGGATAGGGCAGCACACTGTAGCCTCTCACTCCATAACTGAGTCAAATATCATTTCTAAAGGGTAGACATGGAAGCAAAGGCCTAGCAGGAAGATGAGCATTAGATTGCTGACATTCTCACAGTCTGTTTAAGAACTGCCCACAGACAATACTGGGTCTGCAGAAGGGAAGGTGAAGCATCTGTCCATCAAGAATTCCTCCAGGAAAGCCTGGACTCTCAATCCCTTCTGTGTCCTTGCAGGGAAAGGTTGATGTGCCACTGTGCCATGTGCATGTCGTAGCTGCCCTTCTGCCCTTTCCCTCCCTCCTCGCCAGGCTGTGGTCTCTGAGCTGGTCTGTACTCCCGGTTTGGTTTTTCTTTTATTCTCTAGGGAATAAATCAAGTAGATTTGTGAGCAGAGAAATTGCTAAAGCCCAGTTGCTGAAGCCAAATTGCTTATGGACTTGTGCTTTCAGGGTTTGTCCTTCCCCTAACCATTCCAAGTGACATACAGAGGGGAGGAAAAGGGGAGCTGCACAAACAGATGTGAATATCTGTCTGTAGGCATTCTCTAGGGTCTAAGGCAGGCAAAGAGCAGCTCTCTTGAGTTCAGGTGTTTGTACAGTCTCTCCTCTCTTTTACTGTCATCTTTATAAAATGATTCTTCAAGCTCTTTCTGGACTTTGTTGGAAATGAGTTGAGATGTTTACCAGGATGCACACAATGTGACCACCAGTGCCTTGATTCCAGAGGAAAAACAGCTAAACCATTTCTTTCAAGAACATGAAGATAATGTGGGATACCAGTCTTTAGGTATAAAACCTGACATTTAAAGACATTAACATTATTATAGAAATTGCTGTATAACAAGATATGGTCAGGGTGAAGTAAGAACTCAGTAGCTGATTACAGTCTTTTACTGCTCTGAAATATAATCACAGAGTCACAGGCTGTTCCCGCCCTCTGCTGTTGTTAGGGAAGCTCTAAAACTTGTAAGGGGGTTGAGTCTTGATCCATTCAATTGGATCTGGACAAGAAGGAAGAGGATTCCTGTGGCTTTGCTGAGACCCATTAACTTACACATCAGCAAATTCACCAGGGAAAGAAATGTTCTGTACCAAAAGAAAACTAGTGGGGACCTGAACAGACCCTGTATGCTTGGGACAAAACATAAAGTAATTTTAAAAAAACAAAAAACAAACCAGATAGAAGATCCTAGGAAAAAAGTATTGATTGGTAATGCTCAAGGCTTGCTGAATCTGTCTTACCAAGAAGTTCTCTCTTATCTATCTCATCAAGACAGATGAAGAAAGATGAATGAAAATGAAGAAAGAAATAGATTCCAGAGAAATGAGCTGCATTTTGGGAGAAGAAGCTCTCTGGTAGGAGACTAAGACACGCAAATTGGGTTTTTGGGCAGCTTCTGCTGCCCTTGCTGTGTGGCATACAGAAGAAGAGAAAAAAAGAGAAGTGCAGGTTTCAAGGTGCAGCTCATCTCTGCCCTCCTGGCATCAAAGCCCAGGTAGGCTCTGCTGGTACAATGCCAGGCTCTGCATTCCAAGGATGCAGTGAAACTCCTGCCTGACTTGGTCACTTCATAAAGGTACTGTATGTCCATGCATCCCTCTGTGTTGTGTTTCTGTGTCTTCCTAGGACAAAGCAAAACTATCTGGGCTTTGTATATTTTTTTTTTCAAATATGACTTTTTTAAGCCTGCATGCTGTAAACCCAGAGCTCAAAAAAAATATATATATAATTTAAACTTTACTTGTGGTTCCAGCTGCATGTCTGCTGGTCCTGCTATACTTCTCACCTATGCTTCATTGTTACTATTTTCTGTTCCTGCAGGAAATCTTCCTTAGGATTTTTAAACCAATGGAGCTACTTCCACTTGATGTAATCCTGTGGTACTGCCAAAAAAGGGCCAAGAGGAGGGCAGAGTAGTCAGGATTGTAACCACCCAATGCATATCCTATTTTCTCATGCTAGCAATGATGCTCCAGGTACAGGAACAAAAGCAGTCCTGTGGGGAAATCCTGCACAGATTCCTCCTGTCTCTGTGCAGGAGCAGAGTTCCCAGCTGGGCTCCCAGCCCCAGGGAACTAAGGATGCTGGAGAATAAATACATTCCTTTCAGGAAACAAGACAAAGAGTGATTTAATAATATTGATTTAGTTCATAAGAGATGCTCATCAGCATGGAAAGGACAATGCGTAACTATGCAATTTCAGTACAGTGGGTTTTTCAGTTGTTTATTTTTCTTGCTTTTCTTTCCACTTGCTGTAAAAACAGGGAAAGCTTTGCAAATGAAAATCTCATCCTGGAACTCCTTCTCAGGGGCAGCTGTATGTTGCCAGCATCAGTGAAGGATGCAGGGAACTTGTGTGCAACTCTAAAGTTTAATTTAGCTTTGAGTGGGAACTGGTATCTTGCCCCAAATAGTATTTGTCCCTAGGTCCAGTGTTTTATTCCCTTTTCCATATACCCGTATTTAAACAGTGCTATAGAAAGTGGTTACCCAGAAGCAAACCAAATGTTCTTTACTGAAGGTAGGTACTGAAATTGCATTTTTACAGTTTTTGAGAAAATAATGTGATCAAAGCAAGGACTTTGTTCATCACATGAAGTTTGATTGTTTGGTTAGAATAATGGCTTTTAATTATCTGCAGGGAGAAGCAGTTTGGCTGCTGCTGACACAGAGGACAAACATGTGGGCTGTGACCCTGTGTCAAATGGAGATCAGCACTGACTCCACTCAACACAAGATCAACACCCTGAAGAGTAAAAATCAGAGTAGCAAATTTATTTCACATGTGTTTGTGATTAGACACAAAGACAAAAAGCTTAGGTGATATGCTGTGAAGGTCTGTGAAGTCCCAGTGCTGTGGTTAGTTCACAAAAAAACACTTTTGTGAGTTTACATACCTCATTGTGCCACACAATCTTTTTTTGTTTTATTATCTCCAGTATCAGTCTCAACCTCTGCTTTTGAACAAAAGAGAGACACTAAATATATCTGATCATGGCAAGGCCAAGGTAATAACAGGGAACTTTTTATGATGAAAATACTGTCTAGTAGCAGAGAGGTTCCTAAGAACATAGAATCTTTGAATGGTTTGGGTTGGAAGGGACCTTACGATCATCTCATTCCAACCCCCTTGATGCCATCCCTGGATGCCCAGGGAACCCTGTGGCTTTTGCAGGCTAGAGTCAGTTCTTAAGCCAGAAGTCCTAATTTCAGGTACCAGGAAAGCATTGCCAGGGCTCAGAGCATGGGATGAAGAAGAAGAAAGCTTGGGAACCACTGTTCTAGGAAATCACTTCTGGTTTGTGGCTTGTTTTTAATTAGGGGAAAGTGGGATGTTTAGAAATGCAAATGACTACAACCCTGGAGCATGCTGTATTAGAAGGGTAAGTCCCTCTGTGGCAGCTGCTCAACCTATGCTGTCTTTCTCAGCAATGGGTATTAAACCCCTCCTTTCCTTTCTCCTCCACCCTCCTTGAAAGGAAAAACATCAAGCATTGGTAAAAAGCGACTTTCCCATTTGCCTGCCCATTTGTTTGACCTCAGGATCTTTCAGGAAACAGGCTTTGGAAAGTATATTGTAAGTTCTAAAGGCTGGCAGACCCATCTGTCTTCCCTACAAGGCATCTCCAATTTGGGATTAAGGTATCCACCCAAGGGTAGTAGGATCTGAAGGACTTGGACATTCTTTCCAGGTCTGGGACTGGCTGGGGGGTTTGGGTATGAAGAAGGGGCCTGTGTGGCTCCAGCAGCTGAGCTCCCTCCCAGCCCCAGCAGGGCAGGCCAGCTGGAGGATCAATCCTTGGTTGAAGCATCAGCAAGATGCTCTTTTTCAGTGACTGACCTTTCCCCCCTCCCTCTGCAGCAATGTTTTGAGTGCCTAATGTTTAAAAGCCACCTAAAGTACCCCTGGGGCAGGTTGTCAGGCAAAGTGCTGTTGCAATGAGGGGAAAAACCAAACAACCCCAAGGCAGCATTGATGTTGCTGCTTTTATGTGTTTATAAGTAGTTCTGAGGGGGTGATTGCTGATTAAGTACCCAGTATTAACTGCTCTTAATCACTGCTGTGGAGCTTAATGGAGCTGTTGTTTGCACATAACTGTGCCTTGTAGCTGTCTTTAGCACACTTGACAGATGTGCTTATTGCCATCTTTACTGTGTATGTGTAATGGGCTTTTTAATTATTGATTCATCATTATTCCTTTATAAACTACTTATACTTGTCACCAGAATGAACTATGCTTGTGTTTTTCTTTATAAAGCTCTTTCATGTTTAAAAAAATATAATGGCTGCATGAAGTGTGACTCTAGGGGCAGGGGGCATTGGGCCTTTAAGTGGAAAGAAACAGGTGTATAAAAATGTATCAGGAAGGTTCCCACATTTAAGTCAGTCCCCAAGGGCTGTTGATAAAATAGGCTACCTGAGTAGCTTTTGCTGTGCCTCTTCTTCTTCTTCCGTTTCCCCGAGGGCCGCTGCTTTTCCCTCTCGGTGTGAGTTTGCTCTGGGGGAAGTGTTGCTGAACAAGAGGAGTCGGTGGCTGGCTCCTCTGAGAAGGACTTGTCTTGAGAGGTGTCCAGCAGCGAGTCTGTACCAGGGTCTTCATTTTCCTTTGTCATTTCTTTTGACTCTGCCTGCTGAGCCTCATTGCAGGGAGCAGAGTGAGCATTCTCTGAGCCATCAGTTGGGCATTCCTTGTCCTGGCCTCCTGACACGGCCCCATTAGTCCAGCTGAGTTGGTCTGTCAGAGCAGAGGCTGAACTGCTGCTCACAAAGCTTATCCTGGTGCCCAAGTCAGCCACAGAGAAGGCAAAGGAGCCGCTCTTTGTGCTGGGCTGGAGGCTTTCCACATTGTTTGCCTGCTCCATCCTGGTACTCAGCGTGGTCTGGTTGGCTCCATCAGCTTCCACCATGCTCACTGAAGGGCTTTTGGTCTGGGACTCCAATGCCAAACTTCCTCCAGCACTGTTTTTAGATGATACCTGGCCTGAAGCTGAACCATTTGTGACACCTCCACCTGTCTCCATCGGGGCAGTGGTTGAGGGAGGAGTGCTTTCTGAGGGATGATCATCCTTGTTTTGCTTGGTCTTGTCATCAATCTGCTTCCCTGCTGCTTGCAAATCCTTAATGCTCTTTCCTTTAAACAGAAAACACAATCAGCCACAGCTGAAGTTTCACCAGGAATCAACCAAGAAGCACCTACCCTGGCAGAGGTTACAGGTTAGCAGCTGCCTGTGGAGGGAGCACTGACTCTAAAGCAGCTGTGCAGAGGCAGCACCAGTTTATCCTCCCTGTACCTCCCCTCCTTATACCCATGTGGTCACCCCAGCTGGACTCCCAGGCTCCAGCTCAGCAAAGCCCCTGATTTTTTTTCAGCAGGTGTTAATGTGTCTTTGCTGCAAAAATGGCTGATTTCCATGGAAGCTCTGGGACGTGGCAAGGAAGCCTGAAAGTTCCTACATCGGGAAGGGAGAACCTGCCTGTGAGGTCCAGGCTGGACCAGGTTGGACTGCTGGCTTGGCTGTGTGAGGACTTCAAGGCTGCCCATTAACCAGCCTTAACCTGCCCTTGCAGAGCATATCCAGGAAAGCCAAAGAACTATGTCCTTGGACTTGCCTAACTGCACTGACACTGAGGTCAAGAGCTCAAAGAAAAGCTAAACTGATGGGCAGTCTCCTCACAAGCACCTAAAGGACTTGGGTACTTCTGCAAATAGGGTTTTCTTATCTTTTTTAAAGGGCTTCTTCAGTCTCCCAAGTGTAGACTAAGATGGGATACAGCAGCCTCCAGGCAGAAACACGCTGTGCTATTGAGACTTGAGAGCATGGAGGGGACTTGTGTGGAGATGACAGCAGTGCCCCACCAGCATGGTACCATGGCTGACACGTGGGTCAGGCACCTCGAGGGTTTATCAACAAGAATGCAGGACCATGATGCTCCAAATTCCTGCTAATTTTGTGACAGATCTGGCTAGCAACATCTCAAGGCTCTCTACCCCTCATCTCCTTGGCACTGGCTGCAAAGCCTTAAATAAAATGCCCCAAATGGAAACACAAAAGCTTCTTACTGGTGCATGCTTGGCTCAGGCTCAGAGGCAGATGGGAATGAATAGCTGCAGTCAGGTCTGTGTCCTTACCAGACTGGCTTTCCTCCGGGCTCTCTGCAGACAAGGGTTTAGGAACTGCATCTGACTCGTGTCTGTTCTTTGTCTTTCTCAGCGTGAACCCCTTCCTTATGTCGGCGAGCAGGGCGTCGATGACACACACCTCCTCCTGCTTCATCAACCCCTTCTTGACTGGGGGGGAGAGAGAGATGGCTGTTAAATCTGCCCATGAGACAGGGCAGGAGGAGACTGCAGACATGCAGGTGGCTACTGCTGTCCCAGTACAAGCAACCACTGGGCAGAAGCAAGGCACCAAGCCTGGGAGCAGCCCGTGCTCCGTGATCCCACAGCAGTATATCTGAGGACAAGGAATTTGCTCCCAAGTCTTGGTGCTACAGCCTGGTGCCAGTGGCACCAGCTCTGCCTGGACATGGCTCTGATTGTACCATGACCTTGAAATATTCCCTATTTGTTATTGATGTTGGTGGGAACCCTTCTCTATTGGAGGAAAAATAATTTTGATTTTTCTCTCCCCCAGCTTCTTCCAGTTACATTTTTCAGTCTATCATTTCCATCCAGAAGGCGGCATATTTAAGTAACGTGCAAGATTTTTGGAACAACTGTGGTGAAGAGAGACTGTTCAAGTGTATGCGGGGACCTTGGAAGGTGGATAAGTCAAATGTTTCTTTTTAGATTTGGGATTCAAAAGTTATGTTTAGAAACTGAAAAAGTTAACTGAAATACTTAATTTGTGGTGATTTTCTTTCTTCTTTGCTGTTCAGTCAGCAAACCTAAAATTAGCTTCTCTGCCCAGCTGCAACTGTGGAAAGTCAATTCTTAGCTATGGCTGTAAGATACCTAAAAAAGCCTTTAGTCAGCCAGCACCTGGAAAATACATTACCACTACTAGTGTATTAAAGCAGGACCAGCAAAGAGCTCCTATGATTCCATCTCTATTTTTTGAAGCCATTTCAGATACTCACTGACTTTTCCATTTTCTCCCTTCTGTCTCTTCCCCTCTTCCTCTTCTAGCTGTTTTTTCCTCTTCTCTGCTTTGGCAGCTTGCTCCTTTCTGTCCTTGTTTTCCTGCAGCGAGGTAACAGTGGCATGAGAAGGTTGGGTAAATGTCTGCTAGAGAAGCTGATGAAGAGAAAGGAGATCTATAGATGAAGGAAGATAAAATCTGGCCTCATCCTGTGCAATAAATAAAATGGGCATTGGGCATAAGGGCTGTCTTACCAAAATGGGGGGGGGACTGCTGACTTGGCCAGGACTATGCCACATCCCAGTTGGATGTGTCACACAGCTACCTGCAGTGTGCTCACCTGCCTGACCTCTAGCTGAGGTAAAAGTGGGAGATACAGAAGACACAATTTTTTCCAAACAGGTGGCTTTTTTACTACACATCCCTCTTCTGAGCCTGTTTGCTCAGGTTGGAGCAAAGGGTTAAGTTTTGTAAGCCCCTTTCTCTAAAACTCGCACGCTTGGCCCAAAAGCATCTTTGTGATTTTGCAGCTCAAGTTACACCAAAACCACAAATCCCTGGTGTTTGGGCCAGGCCCAGCAGCACCTGAACTGCATGAGGATGCAGTGGAGGAGGGATCAGACACAGCTTCACTGGGGGACCTCCTGCCAAGTGCCAAAAGGAGGAGGCTGTAACCAGGCTCCCCCCTGGATTTGGGTGCCCATCCCACTCTGTCCAATGAGTGAAGGCAGCCACCAGAAGTAGGGATGCTCAGCATCCTGTGTGCAGATGCCAACCTTCAGGGCTCGGATGAAGAGATCTCTGAAGGTCTTCATGATGCTAAATATGTCCTCTAAGGACAACTTGCTTGGGTCTTCACAGAGATAATTTGCAAGTTCTTCTCGCTTCTTTTCAATGGTTTCAAATTCTTCTTCCAGCTTTCTGGAGGCATCAATGCTGTCCTGAAATGCATTAAATGCATACACTAAAACACCATCCAGAGGACAACGAGTGCAGTGCACTCACAGAGAAAGGATTGGAGCTTAGAGCAGGAGTCTGGGTCCTGGCTTTTAATTGCAGCAGAACTTTGGGAAGCCGGTGGGAAGAAATTAGGATTTGCAGATGATCTTTACTCTTGGCAACTGTGCTGTGCCAATTTACAGGGGTAGCTTGAGCAAGACATGGAAAGCTCCATGCAAAGCTTAATCCCAAACAAAGGGCTTCATACTGGTGATCCACACAGATGGTGACCGTCTTCTCTTAAAGTGAGGAGTCACACAAAAGCATGGACAGAGCAGTTGGAAAACACACCCTAAGAAATAGCCTCACCAAAGGTATCTAGGTTTGGGATGCAGCTGGAAAATGCACATTTGGTTTGTGTGGCATTGCAGCCTATTTCCAAATCTGAGAGCATGTCTTGTGGCAATATTATCTCCTCTCTTATGAGTCTCCTCAGCATGCAGAACCTCTCTGTGTGCAATGGAGAGATCTAAGGCATTACTGACCTGGATGGGTTTCTCATACTGTTGTTTCACATCCTCATTTGATGATAAGACTTTCCTCTGAAGCTCCAGCAACTTCTTTAAATTGGTACTGGACTCCGTGCGTATAATATCAAGATTAATTCTGAAATCACACAGAACCCTGCCATTAGTTGACACTCCAGCATCTTGAGCTGACCAAGGAGTGGACAAGCCTGAACTGGTGGTTTGGTCACCCCTCTGCTTCCCACCACTTCACTGAACTGAACTCTCTATACAGTCCAAGCTCATGGAAAACAGCTTCCCTCCACAATACTTATGAAAAGGCTGCCAGGCCTACCTACAATTTTGTGTATTGGGTAGATGAATGCCAAAAAAAGTCCACCCATTGAAAGGGCTGTTCTCCACCCGCCATGCTCAGCATTAGCTCACTTCCCCTGCCTGGAGGTACTTCAGAAATGCTTCTGTGTAGCTGGCCTTCACCAGCTCCTGCCACCACAAAGGCAGTGCACATTTCAGAAGGGTCTGGGAGGCAGTTTTAACTGACTGCTCTGCAAATTTCAGTCCTAAGTGTTGCCAGCTGTAGTAGAATTATTATATATTAAAGGGCTTTCAACATTCATCAACCAAATCTTTCAGTTAAAGCTATGTAAGATGCCATCTTGTTAATCTCCATACCAGCTGTGTGTGTCCTAATTTCTGGTACATTGTTGATGTGCATGGGATTTTTTTTTTTTGTAATTCAAAGGAAGTGACACACAATTTTACCCTGCTGCTTTTGAAACATATTCAAGATCCTTTGGCAGTTCCAGTAGGTCTTTGTGGCTGTTTTCTACTTCCTGAAGAGGAAGAGAGAAAGAAGTGTTATTTGGTGTGTAGCAGGAGCTGAGGGGAAGCTGGACAGAAAAGTCCAAGAAGGATGACTGTGCTGTGTTCTGTTACTGTTAGTTTGCATATTCAGAGAGGAAAGGTGTTTCCCCTGGCTATAAAAACATAGAAGACTACTGAACCCTGAGTAATACTCATAGCTCAAAGCAAAGCAGAGCTCTTCTTGAGCGTGGAGGGAGGCAGGACTGTGGTTTGATGCAATCTGACACTTCCTATAGTCCCAGAAGGGTACTAAAAGGCCTTGAATCTTGCATTCTTTACTTTCACAGCTGTCCTTGCTGAAGCTACTGCCAGCTAAAGCGGGGCTTGAACATGCTTAACTGAAACCAAGGGACATTGTTGAATGAAGGTGGCAGAGCAGAGCATGGAGAAAAAAGATAAAAAACAGCATTGCTGTGAATAGGAAAATAGGGTATAGGAAAGCCATAGGGGCTTGGAGAGAAGCATGAAAAGCCTGAGCACAGTCTGGAGGAAAAGGGAACGTCCATGGAAATGCAGAAAGGCTGCATGGGTGCCGATGAGTCAGGACAGCTTTGTGCTCTGTGGTTTGCAGCTACTGACGTGCAGATTGCACAAATATGAAAGGAAGTTGCAGACACTGTGGGAAAAGATGCTGGAGGGAAGCAGAGCAAGTCTTAAAATAAGGAGTAGTGCCCACAAGCAGCCTCCACCAGAGTCACAAAGTGATTCAAATGCTCCTGACTTGTGACACACTGGGACTTGCCAGGGAGGACATGAGTATGAGCGTGTGGCATTAGCCAAGAGTAGAGTAGGAGAAATGTTTCATCTGTGATAAAACCCTCCTTCTTCCCTACTGTGCAGGACTTAGCAGTGGTACCTCTAGAATATGGTGGAGCAGTGTAATGCGGGTTTGGTTTGCTTTGGTTTCTGTTAGTTTGAGTAAAGTGCTGATTTTGAACCCATCGGCATCGCCTGTGTGACTTCCCTACAAAAGAGAAATAAAGCAGATGTAACTCCTGTGTCCATCCAAATTACAACCCTAAAGAAGATCATTCACAAACTCTAATGGGGGAAGGAGAAGACAAAAAAACTTCCTTACATAGTTCAGAAAGTTTCCAACTTTGAGAATCAGTTGACAAAAGACTGGCAGGCGATGACTGGTCAGAAGATCTGAAAAACATAAGGGACTTCTAAGCAAAAGCCTCTGTTACACCAGAACATTTCCTAAACTGCATTGAAATTTGGATTCTGAATTCCACTAAATCAAATTTGGTATTTTGGCTTTACAGCCCAATGTCCAACCAGCAGAGAAACTGATTCTGTGTAGATTCAGCTCCATGGGTTGTAAAAGTCATTGTTGACTTATGATTCTTTCTTTACATCTGGTTTCTCATTTCCTAGTGGCAAATAACCTGGAGTTGGACCCTCCTCACTAAAAGCAATCAAGGTCCTGCCTCTTTGCAAATTTCCCAGTGTGGGCAAATGTAACTGGGCTGCAAATTTAATCTTGCCAACTTCATTTAGCTGTGCTGGGAAGCCAGTTCTGGCTTCCCTATGATCACCTGCCAGCTGCTAAAACCAGACACACTCACCCTGTTCCTGGTCTCTCATGGTAGAGGTGATTATCGACCAGCCATGAAGAGTACAGGCCCTGTCCTTGCTCTTATGACAGAGTGCTGCAGTGCTGTGCTTTCTGAAGCACTCAGCTTTGAGGCAGGAACAGCTCCAAAAGAACAATTGGGCTGCTGGGAAGTCACTCTGAGGGAAGCTTCAATTTCTCCCAGCAGACAGCTGTAATGCCAGCTGGAGAAACCCCCACCAGGAGTTGGGGGAACTGGCTCTGTTAGACAGGTGACACTTGACAGTGCCAAGAAGAGCATACTGTTCTCAGAGGAGTGGGACCAAAGGTTTCTGCCACAGGAAGCCAAAATCTATTGCATAAACTTTCTGTGTACTCACCATATAGGAGCATCAGCAATTTATAACCCAAAATAACAATCTTTTTCTTCTGGTTCCATTTCTAGGCAGGCAAATACTAAAGCATCACTACTTTCAGGGGAAGTTTGGGGTAGGCTTTTCTGGCAGCAGAGAAAATTGCTGTATGAAGTTCTTAATTTGGCAAATAAAGCTGGATAGATGAATTAGCTGCAGCGGGGCCAGCTCTGCTGTCTAAATTCAGCTCCTTTGAAAGGGCTGATGAACTTCCAGCACTTCACCATTCAAAGTGTTTCAGGGGAATACATCTGCTGCAGAAAAGAGGGGATGAGGGTGAGTGAAAAAGATCTTTGGTCCTGTTAAGGGCTTTGACCATCAGTGGAGATACCTAAAGTTGCATCCCATTTGCAGCAAACCAGTGAATGGACCACACAGGAGTTCTTTGGGGTTTGGGCAATAATATTGCAGAGCTCCAGGGGAGTTTTGGGGGTAACACTGCAGAGCTTCAAGGAAGTTTTGTGGAGGTTAAAATTTCCTGTCTTAAGTCAGATCCAGAAATAAGCTCAGGTCACCTATACCTTCACAGGCTCTCCGGATGGCTTCAGCTTTGGGCTGAATCATGTCGAGCACGACGGTGGTCTCTTCACAGATCAGCATACACTGAATGCGCAGCTGGTAGCTAAGGGTGGAGATGGATTCAGAGCATAAAGGCACTGGGATCTCAGCCAGCACAGCAGCTCCCTTCCCACATCACCAGCAAGCTCATGCGACCCCACAACATTGCTGTCAACCACATCCACACCAAACCACTGGTGTGGCTTGTGGAAGGAGGCAAGGGGCTGCTGCCTGCCTTGAGGACCAGCAGGGATGTAGATTCTGGTGAAGCATTGTGATCAGTAAAGAGAAGAGTGTCCCCATCTTGGCAGTGCATTTGGCACTGTCTTTCACTAAGTTATGGGGCCTCCTTGGGCAGATCTGACCCTAAGTCTGGGCCAGCTTCGCTGCTTCAGAGGGAGAGGAGGTGCTGGATAAGGAAGAACCCTTCATCTAGGGGTAACAGGGAAAGGGATAGCTCCAAGGTGGAAGGGGGAATCCACTAGTTATATCCATCAGTGTTGGTCTCTGAGGCGCCTCTAAAGAAACTTAAACTTCCCAGAGGTAAAGCAAGAAACAGATTGGGCTGAAGTTTATGACAACCTTACCTGGGAATCTGAAGGAGGAGAAGATAGAACTGATCTGCATTTGCTAGCTTTGATTTCTCTTCTTTGAAGGCCTTCAGGTTTTCTATCTAATGAGAAATAAAGAGTCAAGACTGCAGGGCTGCACTATGTGCTCAGCTCTGTGAGCCAAGGGTACTGTTTTCTTCCTGACCTCATGCTTTTCAGGCAGCAGCTTCAGCAACTGCTTCAGAACCTCAACATCAAACTTGGTCCGGTCCCCATTCTGGATCATGGCAGTTACCTCTTCATTGGAGCTGCAGGGAGGAGGAGCAGAGGAGCCAGCCATCAACCAAAGACCACTTTTCAGCTATCACACACTACCAAAAGATTTATCTGTGCAAGCACTCTGTGCTTTCCCTAGTAAAGAGTCACAATAATCCAAAAGGTGCCTCCCCACAGTTAACTTCGAATCAGGACCTGGATCCCTGCTGTAATGCAAATCTTACTTCTGGCCCTGATCAAATCACTCAAGGCCAGAGATGAATCCTGCAACTGAGATCCTGTCTCTGAGCATTGTGTTATCTTAAAAGAAAACTGAATTCTTCATTTGTCCATTGGCCCTGATTTGAGGAGGGTTTTGCCTCTAGATGTGTCTCACAGTCTATGTCGCCCTGAGTCTGTGCCACAACTTTATCTGTAAAATGGAGATGCAACTCCTTTGACAACATATGGGGAAGTTGTATATAAAAACATAATTAAACCTCTAAACTCAGTATTTTAAAGACAGCATAGGACAAAATGGGGAATGTTCAGACGATTTAGTAGCATGGACCACCAAAGCACAGGCCATATCTTACCATTTAAACTGCTTCAAAAATATGTTCAAATTGAGACTTTTCTTGGAGTCCAAAAATGTGATCTTCATTAAGAAAAGAGAAGATATCTCATATTAGATGAGCTGTCTGCAGGGATCTTTACTCGAAAAAACGAGGGATGGCCTCCTCACCTCCTTTGGCTCTGCCTTCACTGGTGCTGCTGTTTTCTCCTTGGGGGTTGGCTGTGGGAAGCAGAACAGTTGCTCGATGCTGCTGTAGTTGGGCTCTATCGTTTCCTCGCTGCTGCTGCTCACAGAAGCCCACATTGAGTGGCTCTCTGAAAGAAAGACAAAGTGTTCAGACTGGCTGCAGGGACAGCTGAAAGCTCCTGGCACCTGGGGTAAGGTGAGCTGCTAGCAGGGGCACCCTTCAGAACGTGAATGAAGTAAGAAGAGATATATTAGTTCTGGAAAAATGGTCATTACAGAGGAGGGGCAAGTGCCACAGGTGGGATCCAAAGGGGCTGAAGGGCAATTAAACCTGATAAGGGGAGGCAGCACTGGGCACACAGAGGCTGTACAGCCCCACCCCTCCCTGTAAAACTGCATTTCACTCCATGGTGGGCAAACTGGATCAGCATGAGAAGGACCTGAGACATTTCATTTCCAGTCCCCTGCTTGATCCTATTTTTGCTTCCTTGCATCCTAACGGAAGGACTGGGAACAACCTGGACATTTTCTGACTGTGTCCTTCTCCATTTTTCATTTTATACTCAAGTCTCCTTGTATAACGCTGGCTACAGGACTGCTTAAATTAATTTCTACTGCAATTTCTTATATCTTAAAGATAACCACCCTAACATGCCTGTAGAAGACTCTGTTAAAATAATCCCAACATTTTACTGCTCTTGTGATTGAAGACATGCCTTATTTAGATTTCACCTCTGCCTACTTTCATGCAGTGGATGCCTTACTTGTCTAGGACAAAGCTGAGACAGCTTGTCGCAGCTTCTCACATTTCATGCTCCACTTTGAATCCACTAGTAGAGGGAAATGTAACCCAAAAATCAAGAGATAAGTGATGTGATCCTCATGTGCACTCTTACTCATGACCTTAATAAATGCAGATAAAAGCACAGATGAGCTGGGTAATAAAAGTTTGGGGAACTCAGACCAAAGCCTGATCGAAGACAAGTCAGTGAATTAGGAAAATATTCCCATCCCTTTCTCTTAAGCTCAAAGTATTTTAGTTATAAACAAGCTATTCCAAAGTACTAAGTCAGTTGGAATAGTTACTATTACATTAGTTGTTTCATGTTACTTTTGTATCAGCTCTGTAGGTCAAAAGTAAAGGAAATCAGGGAAGTTCTGTATCTAAACAGAGTCCACCACATCTGACAAACTTTAAGATAGCATTTCTTCCCCTGAGAAGCAAAAGCAGCAGTGTAAAGCATCCCTAAAGCAGCAGTGACTTTACTCCAGAAGCACCCACCTCTCACCACGTTGGAGGGCAGCTTCTGCCAGTTCAGCTTCTTCATTCTCAGCGTTGGTGTCTTCACTGTCTTGTGGGGAGGCCTGCCCAGTCCAAGGGGGCAGCTGTACTGGGAGGCCACCACAGCTTCTATGTGATCTCCTGTCATGCCAGGAAGGAGGGGTGGAGGGGGAGGGATGCCACCCATGCCAGGCAATGGGGGTGGAGGGGGAGGAATGCCACCCATGCCAGGCAATGGGGGTGGAGGGGGAGGAATGCCACCCATTCCAGGCAGTGGTGGAGGAGGAGGTGGGATACCAACCATGCCAGGCAATGGGGGTGGAGGGGGAGGGATGTTCACCATGCCAGGCAATGGGGGTGGAGGGGGAGGGATGCTCACCATGCCAGGCAATGGTGGAGGAGGAGGAGGAGGAGGAGGAGGGGGAATACCCCCCATGCCAGGCAGTGGGGGTGGAGGTGGAGGGATGCCAGGGAGTGGAGGGGCTGGCGGTGTATTTGTCATGGGGGATGTGGGGTTCATGGCTGCTGTGCCAGAGGGTAGAGGTGGTGGGGCTGGAGGTGCTGGGTTGGGAGCAGTGTTGGAGGGAGGGTTAGATTTCTCTGGCAGAGCACAGCAGGCTGTGAACTGGCAGGATGAGATCTTCTTTTCATTAGCCAGTGGCCCTGAGGATCTCGCTGGTGCCTTGGTGGGGTTTGATGATCCCACTAGACACCGAGCTGCACGTGCACATGGTTCTGGTTCACCCTGGATGCCTCCAGCTGCACTCCCAGACAGGCGGTTTTCAGCTCGCTTCTGCTTGCTTGGATGTCTTTTGATAGACAGCAGCCTCTCAATGACTTCTTCAACTGTGTTCCCTTGGACTAGAGAAACGAGCCAGGGTCAGGGAAGAGAATGCAGCCCTTCCTCGTTCATAGGCTGGTTCATGCTATCCAACCCTCACCAAGCAACAGATCTGGAGCCATGGAGAGCCAGCAAGACAGGCCAGAATCAGTGGCAGGATGCCAGTGAGGACAGATTCCCACTGACTCCCATGAGCAAGAGCTCAGGGATTAACCATTAAAACAGGACTGGGAATTACAAGCCCACTGCTAATTGTAGCCACCCACATGGATGAAGCTTCACTTGACCTTATACAGAAGGTGTAGCTTTGTCCCAGCTTCTGCTCAGCTCTTACCAAGTCCCACAGATTATTTCCTCCACATTGGGGAAAGACTTTTGTGGGACAAGGGGAAACAAGAGGCGTGTGCAAGGCTGGATGGATGTTATTCTTACTGTCATTGGCGAGTAGAAGAGCTCTGTTCACTACAGCATCCAAGGACTCCCACAGCAGGAGGCTGGAGTGATGAGATGGTTCCAAGTGCAGCAGGCTCTGAAGGATGGACAGCAGCTGGACAGAGACTGGAGAGCGGCTCACCTGGAACAGAGCAGCTTTTGTCACAGCAAGGCTGGTTCTGAGCAAAGTGAATTAACTTTGCCATTGTGTGAGCTCCACCCCATGCAAGGGGCAACTTACTTTATTGAAGAGAGATGAAAAGACCTCATGATGATCATTCATGTTAATCCCATCACATATCCTTAATAATTCCTCATCATCCTCTATTTTGAACTCCTCAAATGTGTCACACTGGATAAGCAGATCCTCCTCCTCGATGTCTCTGCAATATTACAGCATTCATTTTCATGGGAGAGCCCATCACTAATTTTCAGATGATTGTTTTTGTGAAATGGCTTTTGTCTCTTTGCTTCTCAAACTCAGCCAGTTGGTGTTGAATGTACCCAACTCTACCTTATTTATAAAGGATGAGATGCCATCAGTACATCCTTTCTTTAACTGAATGTACCTCTTCCTACAACCAACACATACCAAGGAATGGGAGTTCATGGCATAACCTGGCCCAGTATAGGCTTGCTATGGAATTCTTGGAGCTGCAACAACAGAGTGGCATTCTGAACTTTTTGAAATTAGGCTTTCACCTTTATTTTTTTAAAGCCAAGACTATTTGAAAATATTCCAGTGATGTTTCTATTTGAAAAACCTCCTTCTCTGATACACAAAACAGGATTAAAAAAACACAGACACTCTAAAGCTGGCTTTTTCAGCACTCTCAAGACCACTCAGTGTCAGAATTTTACAGTTGCTGCTCTATTAAAAGATCTCTTCCCTTATTTTTATGGTGTTGGATGGAGCAATTCCAGTTACGTGGACAACTGCTACTCACATAAACTACATCCTAGAATTTATCACAGATGTTTCTGATATAACATAATTTTTAAATTACATTCAGATATGCATTAGTAAATTGTTTTAGCTGGATGCTTCTGGGACCAACAGCAGCAGTGAAGTGGTTTCGCACAGTGAGCTGCTCAGTGAGCCCACAGCTGAAGCATTGCTTCAGATTCAGTCTGAAACAGCCTCAACGAGGACATTGCTACTCCATTTGTGCCCAGAGCCTCTGTGCATGCCATCTGTGCCAACAGCTGTCCCCATGACACTGTGGTTGACCAGAGCATCATAACACTGGCCAAATGCCTCTAGCTTCCATGGAATTGGTGCATACAAGCATGGTCCTCTCCACTCAGGCACACTGCACTTCACACAACAGAAATATGGATAAGTATTAAGTTTCCACAGTTATTTCACTGTTAATCTCACAAAAAAAAAAAAAAAAAAAAAAGAAGCAGAGATTCTTACCTTAGTTTGTCTAAAACATCCAACAGCTGAAGCCCTGGCAGGTAAAAAAAATAGATATAGTTGTATTATGACCCACTTGGTACTTATTTGTTATGATCTTTACATATATTATGTTCATAAACAGTTTTTGCAGAGAGAAAAAGTGAAAATATCTTCTGATGGATCTATCCAAGTGGGTATAGTCATCTGGTAAATGATAAGACACCACAGCACACATCTGCAGCACCTGTGTGAACTACTGCACAATCCCCCTGGGGTTACTTTTGGGGCATGAGTGACCTCAGTCCAATACCTAAAATCAGTCTGATAAGGTCAAATATTCCTTGATCTCCATGGAGAGAAATGGAGCCCAGGCTCACCAACTCAGATGCAGCCAGTATGTGAGGTGAATCCAAACAAAGGATTGGAGCCTGGGATTCTAGCAGTTGGAAAGAACTTCTGAACCATGGGACAGCCTCTGTGTCTCAACTGAGTAGATACAGAGTGAGGAAACTTTATCAAGTCTTACAAGTAGTTGTAATATATGGAAATGTGGCCACATAAGAGGGTTGGTTATAGAAATGTTCTGAAGGAGCTCAAGTGATATGGTGCTGCTGGGATTCCAGAAAAGATCAAATCTATGGGAAAGCATCAAAGTTAAAAAAAAAACAAAACTGTTGACAGAAAGGCTGTTGAGAATAAAGGTCAAAAGAAACAAGAAAATTAGTATTTGTGGTTTTGTTCCCTAGCCTCTTCAGGCACCTTAAGGATACATCTGAAAAATCCCTATTTGGTAGCTGACTTTCTCCAGGGAAAGGTGTAACAAACATCCTTACCTATGAACTCATTTCTGATTTGTGTCCTTGTTCTTAGCTCTTCTTTCCCCAGGATGATGGCATTGATGGCACTTAGCAGTGTCACCATGTATGGCACATTGTCTGTGTTGGAGAGCTCGTTCATTATGATGCTGAATCGATACTGCTGGTTCTTCACACTCTGTTGGTAACACAACTATATTATGACAAGAATGGTCTGTACAGACATAAATGCCCATGACTCTCAGATGGAATTAGCATCTGAAATCCTCAGCTTATCCCACTGTGCACAGGACAGGAAGACACAGGTAAAAGCAGCACTCCTCCATTACGGAGCAGGGGCTGGCAGAGAAAAACATTGAAAACACATTTGTGCTTTCTGGTAACTGTGCATGTACCTGAGCTTGTGGGCAGTGAAACCTGTGATTGATTCTGCTGATCTGATGGTGCTTTTGCTGCCAAGAAGCACCCTGTGCTTGGCAGTCATCTGTTTACACAAGTCACAGAACAGCACCACAGACCTACGCTGACCACAAAAAACTTCCTACAGCTTTCACTTTATAAACCCCTACTTCTCTTACCAAAACAATGCAAAATAAACTTTTCTGTGGTATATGGATCTGTCTGCATGGATCAAAGCTGAGCCATTCCTCCTGCTCCAACCAAATACTTGCCTTGTAATGGTCCAAGGCATCCAGAGCCAAAGAGTGGCCATCTGATGAGTAAATGCACAGTGCAGCCAGGAGCTCAAATATTTGCTTTTTGACCATGACATTAGTTGTGTCAAGTGCTGTAGGAAAACCAGAACAAAACAAAGCAGAATTTAAAATGACATGAATGTTCTGAATCTCAGTGTCTTCTGCTACACGGATTATGAGCAGTAGTAGAAAAGAGACTGAAGGAGGGGACCCATTAAAATGAAGATGGGAAGAGAAATATCTTAATATACAGATATTCCATCCCAATAGCATTATGTGATGGTAACTTCTAATGGGAACAGTAAATGCTACAGGTATCCCACTGGAGTTTGGTGCAGCTTGTAGTTATTCATCTTTTCCATGTCCCAGTAACATGCTGCAACAGCAGCCAAGATTTTTCAGCACTCACAAAATTTATTTCCCATTTTCACATATGGGTATTTTCTAGGACAGCAGATGAACAATTTTCTTTAATTGTTAATGACTCTTATTTTTAGTGCAGAAAAGCTCAATATGCATTGTGAATTAGAACAATTGTTCCAATGGGTTCCCATATATTCCCTTTTTGCACTACTCTTTCTCTGTGAGCCCTGGGAGCTGGAAGAAAGTGCATTAGGCTGTCTTATTCTTCCTATATTAGAACACAAAGAAACTCCAACACTGAAAAGTCCAGGATACCCCCCTGTTTTCACAGTACAAAATTTTTGTCCATATATTGTCCACAGGTCCATATTTTATACAGGCTAAGAAAATGCAGGGTAAAGAGGAAGGAAGGGGGCTTGAAAACTGAAGAGGGAAGCAAGTCAGCTTCCAGGCTAAATGCATTTTAAAAAGCTGTTAATAAGGTCTTCTGGGTACAGCTGTGGAGCAGCACAGAAGTTATCCTTCCAGCACCAGCACCATTAAGTGCTGTACAATAAGTCCTACCATGATGAATTGATGAATTTCAAAGCTAACAATGAATCAAGTGAATGGCAGTGGTGTTACCTACCATCTTCCAGAAGGAGCAGAGTGAGCAGCACAGAGAGCAGGCTCTCTTGAGTCTAAACATGCCACTTTCCCTCCTCTTTACAGGCTACAAGACTCCAAACCCTTTCAGTTCCTCTCCTCTGCCCTTGGGGCTGTCAAAGATTGAATAGCAAATGTCTGCTGACAAATAAGGCTTGGGTAAGACTTCTGCAAGGCTGGGTTTATCCCCAGCTTCTCAGCAAACTGTGACAATATTTGTGTGGAAATAGCACTGGGTGGAAAAGGCAAAGTGATTTCATAGCAGTTTTATTTTAAGGAAGAAACAATCTCATTAATCAGTTGTGACCAACCATTTCCAACTAGCCTGGTGCAAGGCAGGAGGATAAGCAACAGGAAAGTGCTCCCCCTGATGCTGCAAGTGATGGATGAAGCAGGAAGATGTCTTCTCACCTTGGAAGAGTTTTCTGACATAGCCCTCGTTGCTCACAATGTATTCTATGCCTTTGTGGGAGTTCATGACTGCTCGCACACAGCTAATACAGGTGAGCTGCAGCAAGGCATCAGATATTCTGGCCACTCCTCGCCCAGACAGCCTGTCCAGGGCTTCCAAGAGGAGGTCCAGCCCAGACAGCTCCAGGAACTGAACCATCCAGGCATCATCACTGTTCTCCAGCCTCTTCTTCAGCCCAGAGTAGTTCACCACAGAGGGCATTTGCAGCAGGCGGATGCACAGCTCTGGCTCTGCATTTTCCAGGTTGGCCTCTGACTGGTCAGTCTCCTGGGGTCCGAGTTTCTCCTTCAGGGCAGCCCACTTCTTGTGGGCACCTTCTTTTTTGATTGACATCATGAACGGTTTGTTCTGAAAGAAAAAGAAAAGACAAAGTGAGAGGTTTGTCTGGACTGATCAAAACCAATCCAGTAGCCCTGCTTTTTCTCCAGTAATTGGGATGTAAAGCCCAACTACAGCAGGTTCCAGCTCTCCAGCATGTAGGGCACACACTGCAACCAGTCCTCTCTTGAAGAAACTCAATATATCCCTACCTTAACCACACACATTACATTCAGGCTCTGAAGACTCTGTGGAGAGATTTCTAGCACATCCAAGCCAGCAAATACAGCTTTGAAAGTTGCCAATTTACACCAGTCAATTGCCACTACCTATTTTCATGCAGTGAAAGGATAAGGTTGGAAGCAGCATTATCAGCTCTGAACTCCTAATGCCCATTAAACCACTTCAAAATCTCACTGTGCTGGAGAGGCTGTGCTGTTTCCAAGCATTTGTAATGGGATGGAGAAATAATTTTAAGCACACCTTGCTCATAAGAGCATCTGATTACTCTGTTCCTTTTTTGCTTTTGTTTCTTTTGACTGATGTTGAGATTAATTTTATAGCACTCACTTAATCCCTTCCTGTCTGCTGTAATAGCAAATATATTTGTACACATGGTGTTTATGCCTGTAATGTGAGAGCCTGACAGGCTGTTAGTGCAGGTACAGCAGCAGGATGCTGGCTATGAAAGCAGCAGAGCACCTTTTTGGAGATGGGGAGCAATGGCCTATCTCCTTGAAGGACATGGCCTGTCCAACCAGGCCATCAGCAGCAAGAAAGGCCAGGAACTGATTCAGCACAGAGGAACTGCAAAGCCAAGTGGAACTCTTGGTGACAGATTTTATGGTTTTAGGCAGGATTATTATTTTTCAGACTCACAGGGATCAAGTCATACAATGCAGGTCCTTTTCAAAGCTGCATGCAATCATTTTGGCCACTGAGATTAGCTCAGTTGGTCAGAGCACGGTGCTAATGATGCCAAGATTGTGGATTTTGATCCCCATATGGGCTGTTCACTTGAGAATTGGATATGATGATCCTTGTGGGTCCCTTCCAACTCAGAATATTCTGTGAATCTGTGTTTCTGTTTTAAAGTTGAATTTCTCCCATAGATGACAGTTTGCACCACAAAAATTGATGCTACCTCCCCGTCCTGCCACATCACCAGTACCTCTGTTCCCCATGGCTGCTGAGCCTGCAAAGAGCTCAAAATAACCTGGGGCCAGTTGGCCCCAAAACTCAGCACTTAGATCCACTTTTAGGGACTGAAGGGATTATGGGAGACTCTTATTTTCCCTTCCCAGCTCGAGCACAAGGCTTTCTAGCCCAGCAGTGACTAGAGAAAATGCTTGAAAAATCTAAACTAAGTAATCTCTGGAAGGTATTTTTTTTAAAGAAAGCTAAGATAAAGATGGACCCTTTACATTGGTTGAAAAAAAATCACATTTTAAAGCCTGCCTTGTGATTTTTCCTGGGGACTGTGCCATTGAGAAAGGTTCTGGCTCCTTCCCTGCAGCAGAGCTGCTTTCTGTTTTACCAAAAGAGTCATTTTGGCAATCTTCCTTGGGCAAATATACAGCCAAAAGATTTGCTCACTGATTAGTGATAGGCATGATATTATAGGCCTAAATATGCCTCTTGGAAAGATGCAAAGTGTGATGGGGTAGGACACTTGAAAAATTTCCCTGAGAAAATGTGATGGTGGGACTTTCCTGCAGCTCACAGCATCAAAGTCTGCATTGAGAGGTCAGAGGGGTGGAAAAATTAGCAGGATATGGTGACAGAAAATCCATTTAGAGAGCTCTGGAGAAACCCTCTTGAAGGGTTTTCTTCTGCTTTAGTGGGAAAGAAGCTGGCCAAGCACCCAGTTGCTCCCTGTTCTGTTAGCTGAAAAAATGATGGTCACGATCCAAAAACATGAAGTGGCAAATATAACATCTGAGAACACACTGTACAGCTGAAAAGTGATAAAAAAGGACCATAAAAACCAACCCAACCAATCCCCAAACAAACCTCCCTGCCAAAGCACAGGCTTGAGTTTCCAAGATTTGTCATCACTCCCTACAGCCCAGAGCCCTTACTCACTCTTGGTAAAATTCTTTTTGGGCTTAGTCAACCCCAGTCCCACCCCTGTATTCAAGCCCCGGAATTTGGGTTAGGCTTGATGAAAAGGAGAAGAGAAATCCTTCCTCATTGGAGGGAGAGAAGTAAAAGTTTCACAACCCTGGGGATGGGGCAGCATCCTACACCTCTTGTAGGATTGGTGAATCATGGTGACTGCAAATCTACAGTCATGGGGCTGGAGAGGTCTCCCTGCAGTCAAATTCTCCTCCACACTGTGCAAGGATCCCAGTCATCCCTTTCCAGTGCTGGGGTCAAGCTGGACCTTCAGTGTCGGGCAGGACTGAGGACCATCTGACCTGGGTGTTGGTCAGCCCATGGGCCTGCAGAAGTGGCTGCCAATTGCAAGCTCGCCTTCTCTTTTGTGACTTCTTTTTATACTCAGCAAATCACTTTTTAAATTTGAACATGACTAAACATTTCTTATCCAGTTAGAGAACAAAGCAGGCTGACTTTTTGCTCCCAGATGTACGAATGCCTCATTATATTGTATTTGTATTATATTGTATCTGCTACAGCAAGTCAGAGAAATTACAATAGCATTATTGACCTCAGGCTTAGCTGATTCCTGAAAATTAAGCTCCACCAGTGCAACAGGAGACAGGAAATACCAAGAGAGCATCCTGTTTACCAGCAGATTTGTTCTGAATTATCCTTCCCTCCCACCTGCTCCGCACAGATGTGAAGAGATGAGAAACAGAACCAGGCAGCACCTCTCCAAACAGACCTGGCTTGTGTTTTTATGCTCTAAAATGAACAAACTGGATTGATTAAATATTCTTCCCCAAAGAGAGTGCACTCTTTTTTATGAAAAGATAAAGGTAGCTAATGTATCTAATTGTAAAAAGGGAATAAAAATAAACAGGAGCTGTACTATATAAATGGAAAGGAAATGAATATGGAGGAGATGGCAATACAACTCTGCAGATGGTGTGATAAATCTGTTTACAAACACAGATATGAGTGATATATTGTGAATGCAACATCTTTCCATATTTTCCATGAAGCAAAAGTGTTGCAAAGATGCTCGAATACATCCTTAAAGGGCCGCTGGTTTTGCCTTTTATCTCTGAGCACAGGAGCTTGTTAGTAAATGATCTCAGCAGAGTGAGACAGACAAGGATTGAAATGAACACATCTATCTGGCTGGCTCACAGAGGCTATTTATTTTGGCTGAGGGAAGGAGAGTGCCCTGACAAAACCAGACAGGACAGCTGAATACACCTCACCTCTTGCCAGCAGAAGGCCATGGGGAGCTTTGCTTTTTGTTTCCCAGGGCAGAGAGGGGGCTGTGATGGTGGAAGCAATGTCCCCAGACCCTGTGTCTGACCACGCCTGCAGCACCCATGCTCTGCCTCCCCAGCTGCCTGCTCAGCACTGGTGCCGGGTGCTGCTCCCTTGGGCACAACCTGACTGTGTGCTTGCTGCTGTGGGGACAATCACAGCCACAACAATCACAGAATTACTTCAGGTTAGATTGAAGACCTCTAAGATCATTGAGTCCAACCATTAACCCAGCACCACCAAGCCCACCACTAAACCATGTCCCCAAGTACCATATCTACATGTCTTAAACGCAATCCTCTCCTCATCTTCTCACCCTCAGAGGCTGGTTAGCCACAGAATGCTAAGGGGTTAGAATGGACCCTAAAGATCATCTAGTCCTATCCCCTCTACCATGGCAGGAACATCTCCACCAGACCAGGTTGCTCAAAACCCCATCAAGCCTGGCCTGGATGCCAGGGCTGTGGCATCCACCATCTCCCTGGGCAACCTGTGACAGTGCCTAGCTACCATCACAGTCAAAAATTTGCCCCTCTTCCAATCTGTACCCATTACTCCTTGTCAATCACTGCTATCACTTGTTCTATCGCTACTACTCTGGCTTCCCTGCAGGCCCCCTTCAGATACTGGAAGGTTGCTGTAAGGTCTAAAGCAGCATCACTGTAAAAGTACTCTTAATTTTAAGAAATTCCTTTGGGAAACATAAAGGTATCCTGAGGGCTTGTGTTCTTGCACGTGGCAACAGCAACATCACAATTCATGCTGCCAACTCCTTGGATCATTGGGTTTGCAAAGTTATAATGTTCCCTGCATCCATCCAACTTGGTTTGTAAAATTTCCTCCTCCTTTCTTTCTAAATCAGATGCTTCCCGGATTCGGTTTTCTGTGCCTCTCTGTCCTTCAAGTCCACTCCTAGGGAGATGACATCTGTGGGAGATAAATCAGGGCACATCAATACTTCCTCCATCCTGTGAAGCTGTGGAGAACAGAGCTGCACAGCACAGCTTTCAGTCTAAATTATTACATGCCTCCAGGATGACACGGATCACAGCAAGGACTGGGGAGGACATGTAAAAAGAGATTTCTCAGGGCAGCTAAGTATAATTGAGTGAAAACAAAAGAGAGAAAAGCTGCAGGTCAAAACTGTTCTGGTTTTTTGGGGAGCAGACCCACTGTCTATGCAGAAGAAAGGGACTTTGGGGCTGGTGTACGTGAGGGGGAACGGCAGCTCCTTGCTGCCCTTTGTTCTGGGAGCATCCCAATCCCACATGCTGCCCTCACAGCCCTCTTCTCCCCTCCACAAGGCTGCCAGGGTGAGAAAAGCTCCTTTATGCTGCTCAGTGCTCCCTCCCTTCCATGCCTGTTCCTGGCACTCAGGAGCCTGTTCTGCCTGGCTGACTGCTAATGACAGGTTTCGCTTCTGGGTAGTTCCAGTTTTCCCTCTGCTGCTGGGAATATGCCAAGCCTTTGTATTTTGCAACATGTCAGACTACTCAGTCTCTTAAAAGAAACATCATCCTGATTTTGTGCTTTCCAAAATCACTTCAGGAAGTGTGATGCGTTTCCTTCACCTCTCCTTTTGCTTTCATTTGTGCTGTTGTTTTCCTATGCAGTGTTGGAAGAGCTCACCGACATAAAGGCCAACAAACCATCCTCCCATGCACCAAACGAGTTGGGGGAAACCACAAATCTCTGTTTCAAACACCAATCTGACCCCTTGGTGTGTGCCATCAGTGTCTGTAGGAACCAGCAGCAGGTTCTGCTCAGATCAGGGCAGCTGAGGATTAGGGCAAGGTGGGAAATTTAGGCAAGCAAACCAAAGGCACGGCTTGCACAACAGACCTTGCCCCAGCATGCAAACCAAGCACAGCTCCATCCTTCTGGTGCCATGGCCAGTAGCATCAGCAGTCTTTAGATCTACATATTCTATATATCACCTGTACCAGAGGCCAGAATATGTGAGTTATGCTCAAAAAATGAAAATGTTTTGGAATGAGTGCCCACTCTTGATCTTCAGTGTTGAGGAAGTTCATGAGGTCTCTGGCACACTGTGCTTTGCTTTGGCATAGCCTACAGGAGCTCTCACAACACAGCCCAGGTCAGCTGGGGCCTCAGCAGTGCTGCAAACCATCATGGGGAATATTTTGTCTTTGAGAAATGAGGGAGCATGGAGACACCCTGCTGCAGCTGGTGGGCAGGAACTGTGCCATCCACCCTCTGACTGGGCCTGGCACAGGGCTGGCAATAACTTCTGCTGGGAGCAAATTCCCAGAAAAGGACTCCATGCAGGGACAAAGAGTGGCCAAATCAGTATAAATTTGTATGTATTTTGCCAGTATATCTTATTCTTTCACAAATAAAGGAAAACCATGTTGTTCTGATTCAGTCCCATTCACCACTATCAGGATGCTGTGTGCCAGCACAGCTTTCCTCTCCTGGGTAAATACAAGCTACAGTATTGTGTGATGTCTCACAAAATGGGTAAATGTGTCCATTCAATATGTATTGGTAGCAGTGGAGTTACACCAGGTTTAACCCCACCAGTAAAAAATTAATTAAATAAATAAACAAACAAACAAATAAATGAATAAACCTGGTGCTTTCTTCCTCAGTAAATAAACTGAGGTAGAAAATTTTTCAATTTTTTCATTGGGCTGCTACAGGACCACAAACAAATCAAGCTCAAGAGAGATGCTCAAGGATGTTTGTGTCAAGATCTTCAGTGGCCTATAAACCCTTATTTATATGAGAGGTTCCACAAGCTTATCTTCAAATGGGTTTGAAGCCACTCTTTGTTATTATAACTGTGAAAACACTCAATAATCACTTCCCTTAATGTGGTGAGCCAGGTTGAAACCAGACTGGTGCAGCTGTCAGATTTTCTTTCTGTAATGGACAGTGCCACTGGGGATGAAGCTGGCTTATCTGTGTGAGTGCCAAGCCAGACAAACCAGTACCAGAAGCTTTCCATGGTGGGTATGAGCCCTGGGCACCCTCACATGCTACCACAGGCCCTGGCAGGCACAGTGGATTCCATGCTGGAGGGATGTGAGGTGGTGGCCATGCAGAGGGTGCCAGCCCCCAGCTATGCTGCACCAAATGGGGCCACCATCTGGTGGCCTTCCCCACTGCTGTTGTCAGCAGGCCCATGGGAGCCAGAGGGGCATCCTAACCCCACCCAGAAGGGAGTGGGACTCAGGTTCAGATCCCATGAAAACTCTGACTAGGAGTAAGGTGAGTCTGGAGACTCCCCTGCTCCAGTGCCCACACTCAGGGAGAGGCAGCAGCTCCATCTGCCAGCAATTCAGCACCATTCAGCATTTTAGGATGCAATTTATTATTATCATTTGGGGTCATGTGAGGAGCAGAAACTGTTACCCAGCAACATGGACAGTGCAGTGGTAACTTTCTAAGACTCCTGGCTTCTACTCTGTGGGAAGCTGTCATACAAGCAGATAGGAGAGCCAAAACCCTTTTATTGCCTTTTTCTTTTTTTTTTTTGTTGATGTTTTTAAAAACCTCCACAGGATGCCAAGAGGACAGAGAAAACTGACAGAGGGAAGAATTCCTTCCTCAGAGCTGAAGCCAAATTATTCCCTTGTCTCTCCCACATGGAAGGATACTTCTCAACCACTTTTGTGAGCCCTTCCTTCCCCAGCCAGCTCCTTTTCACTTTCTCTCCAACAAGCAACCTTCAGTCAACACAGTGTAAATCCCCAAACGAGTGTCTCTACAATTCGCATGCTCTAAGAAAGTTCAACAGGATGTCAGTGTCTTGATAGTATGCAAATACCACTCTTTGGAAAGGTGCAAGGAAATGAATACTCTGTAGCCTCCAGGGAAGGTATTTGCATGTCATTTGTCATCCTTCTCATTCATACCCTGTGCTGGTGGCTGGGAGGGTCTCACTTCCCCCTGGGCTGGGAAGGTGGGAGCCATGCCCCCACTCCATGTCTGTCAGCCAGTATGAGAAAGCACTCCTGGCATGGGGTGACTCAAAGCAGGGGTAATGGTCTGGCAAAGGAAAGGAAAGACAATTAGAAGGAAGAAAGAGGATGCAGGGTGGTCAGGGTGGTGGGATGGAGAGCATGGGTGTGGGTGGGGACAGCCCCTTGCATCTTGCGTAAGCTGTGCTGGGTTTTCCAGCTTTGTGGCACCAGAGCTTTAAACAGTGCAAGAACTCAGGGGTCTTTGCAATGCTGGAAGAACCAGGACAGCTTAAAATATTGAGGATGTCTAACCCAAGGCTGCCCACCTTGGGAGAGGAGCCACATAGCAAGGCTGGGAGCTCAGGCAATGTCCTCTGGGCAGGGGCTCAATGGCAAGAGGCACCACTAGGGTCCTGCTGAGCTTCAGTCCAGCCCAGCTTTTATGGGCTGAGCCGGCTCTGAAGATGTTAATAGCTCTTTTTTACAGAAAATATCTCTGAGCATTTCTGGTTGATATTTCATATGAAAACTACTTTGTGAGCCACAGCTGCAAAATGCATCTCCTCAGCCTTTTGGGAGGTGTTAACTGAAACCCAGTCATTATTAAATTGTGAATATTTCAACATGTCCCATTTCAGTATAGGCCTCCTGCCTGGCTCAGGGGTAGCAGTTGGGCTTCAAATGTTTATTTCTTACTCTGTGAGGTTCTACCCTGAACTGAAACTCCCAGATCAAAAGTTGCAACCCACATCAAGAGTCTTCCTGCTTTAGGTGGGGAACTCAACCCTTGTGTACATGAGCACAACTCCACCAGTATTAGAAATATACTGATCTGTCTGCCCTTTGGTCCAAATTCAGTTGGCCTTTAAGAGATCAAATTGCCCACATGCTTTCTAATTAAAACCATAACAATGCAATGTCCAGGGAAATGACTCTGCATGATTCCCCATCCTGCTGTAGGAAACACTCCGGGGGTGTGTCCATACAATGCAAGACTATTGTTAATTCAGGATGGGTTTTACAACAGCAAATGAATGTCCCTTTACATTTCTTGCACTCCTGAAGTGTAATCCCCATGTCCTCAAAAGATTAGTTGCTAATCTGGTTCTTGGGAGCAGGACCAGGCTCATGGCAGGTTTTAGGGGGAAAAATAAAATTTGAGAGAAAAAAAATCCTGCAAAGAAAGGACTGTGATGGTGCAAACTCCTGTCCTTGAAAACCATGGAAGCAATGTAAAAGGTTATCAATCAGCTTCCTTCAGGTTTCATCTGAAGCCATGATCTGAGAAATTCCAGAAATGTTTCTCCTTTCAGAAAGGTTCCACCATTTCCGACAAGAAAAAAAAGCCCACCCAAAAAAACCCCAGAACCTCCCCCGCAAAAAAAAACCAAAAAAGAAGTGGAGAAACTGGGCTGAAAAGCAGGAAAACCAGCTCTCAGGCTACACTATTCCTCTGCAGGCCACATGGACATGAACTTTCATGTTGCTCAGAGAGAGGGCTAAATGGTTTTCCCCAGCAAATCAGCCCAATTTTACCCCAATTTTACCCCAATTTTCTAGCAGATGATTTGGTAGTTACTGAATAGTAACTACACCAAAATCAAATAGATTACATCAAGAATTAAGAGTTTAGTTCCATGTTAGGCAAAGTATAGCTGAGAGCCTCTACTTTTTGAGTATCACTCCCTTGCCTCTGAATTACAGTGCAGTGGCTTCGCTGCCCACATGGCCAGTCCACAAAATTCAGGAATCCAATTAAACAGGCATAAATACAACCCATTTGCCTTTAGGAATTAGATTATTCCTAATTACAGCAATCAGTGTCTTCTTGCTGCTCTATGTTTCTGTGACAAATTTATTCCCACACCAGTTGTCTTTTCAAGGAAGTCATGTCAAGGGTTTTGGAAAGGGGACACCCAGCTGATTTTGGGCTGGCAGGGAGACCTATGCCAGCCAGAGGTCTGCTGCAATAGCTCTTTCTAGGTGATCCTGCCTAAAATGCTTCCTATCATGCACTAAAATCAGTACAGACAGTACTCAAGAATCTGAGGTGTGATATATCTGCAGATTTGTGATGAGTTTTGTTGGGTACTCTGGCACCTATGGGGCTAACAACTACAGGGAAAAAATTAGGGAAATAAACTTGGATAATTCAATTTCTCTGTTCATCTGACAACTGAACTCTGAGTTAAATTAGCAGAAGGACCAGTGTCAAAGAAATTGCTGAAATGGCACTGAAGGAGGAATTAGGCATGGGTAAAGACAAACAAACGTAGGGGGAGAGCAAAGTAAAATTTAGGGGGAAGGTCCTTCCCCTGCCCTGCCCCCAAGGCATCTGGCCTTTGTAACATGACTTTATGCATTGGGGGCAGCAGGAGATGCCAGAAGAGCTACTGGGATATAAATGGGGTGAACTAATGATGACATTCCCAGGTATTGGGAGGGCACAGCAGCCAGTTTGCTCCCTCATGGAGAGCAGACATCTGAGCATCCTCAGGAAACCACAGGAGCAAAACAGGAACTGCAGAGCTGACTGCTACTGGCTGTTACTGAATTTCTCTGCTCTCCTTGAAGACTGACATCACTTCAGCTCTCTTGTCACAGACCAGCTCTCCCATTGTTTTGCAGCTGAGTGCATTCACTTTAGAGGATGTTAAAAGGAGAAAGGAAAAGCCTTCTGAAGTAGCCTTTATCTGATGAATACTTCAGATAACAAAAATAAAGGACTCTGCTACTGCCAGTAGCATATTTCTGAGAACTTTGTATCTAATGGCGTTGATCTGCTTAAAACATACTTACTCTGCAGTTCTTTTGGTAGGAAGCTTCTGCAAGGAAGAAACACCCTATTTTGGGGAGGGTGCTTCCACCTGAGGAGATTAAACCATGAAGTGTGAGGAATTTGTAGCTTAATTTGGAAAGGTGTTGACAAAAATGCCTGCCAAAACCCCAAACTGCACCAGCATTTCTGCCCAGACCACAGACCCTCGTGCAGGTTTCTAAAGGATGTATGTGCTCCAAAGCATAGGTAAGAAGCCTAATATTTATTGTTTATTTATCCTGTATGCATAAATTGCACCTGTGCTAAGGCTGCAGGGGAACTGCTTAGGCATTGCCAGGATGAAGGGTGCCACAGCAGCTGCTCCCTGGTACACATGCTGGTACTGCAGCAGCAAGAAGATGGAATTAGAGAAAAAAGACCTTCTGAGCTCTGCCCCAGAGGGAGAGAGGCAGGCAGGTCCTGTCCAGGGTTTAGCTGTATCCTTCTAGCACAAGCACAAACCCTCCTCACCTGCACAAGGGTGAAGGTTTTCAGGTAGGCAGTAGTTCTTCCCTAGAAGCCAGTTTGATGCTGGAGGTCCACAGGGAAAAGGGTTGAGGGCATCACAAACCCAAAAAGCTACCCAAACCCATATTTACAGACATCCCTTCAGAACAAAACTACCAAGACACCAGACTGTACAGAAGGGGGAGGTATTTTTCCAGCTGTTCTCCAAACAGGTTGCAAATGTGATTCTCTTCCATGGAGATCAGGTTTTCCCTTCAGCTAGCTGCTGCTGAATCACAGGGGTTGGTATCTCATCTGGTGAACAGCCCAAACGCAAATATCCTGAGTGGTTTTTTTCAGATAAGGCTGACCATAGCCAGGATTCCTAATGGCATGGGTGGAGCACATATTGCACACATTAAGGAGAACAGCTCCAGACACTGCCAGGTACTTTCCTTTGAGCTTGTGAGAATGTGAACATTACCAAGGATAATCAGAGAACCTGCTCAGCTGCTAATTCAAGAAGTTAAGCATTTGAGCTGTTTAAAATAAATGCTTGAAGAAGGCTGGCTTAGCATGATTTCAACATTAATCCACTCCAAAGATGCCTTCAGAGTATTTTCTCTAGTGCTGGATAAAAAAGTTTGAAGAGCCTATTTTATAACACAGTAATCCTAAAACATTAATGGGCTTAACCTTTCATTTTGCTACAGTACTCATTCCAGCTGTTTTGAGAGGACCTAAAATTGTCCCCCTAGGTCCTAACTTTCCAGTTCCAACTCAGCCTTCATATTAATGTGAAGAGATTTTAGTATGGACCAATCAACTGGGAATCATGAGAAAGGTGTCATGCTTGGTCAAAATGACCTTACTATACATGCACGATATCTTAGGATTATCATTTTAACCTTTTTCAGTTTTCCTTATCACTTCAGATACTGTTTTGTTCTTTGCAAAGAAATCAGTTGTTCAATCATATCCTCAGGTTTGCATAGTCCAAAGAGTTGCAGTGCTTTATGCCAGCTGAACATGCAGCTGTCATTAATCTTCAAGAGGAAAATCACTATATTTCTCTGATAAGTTAATATACAATGAGTATTAGGATATAATTTTATAAGTGATTCATCTCTACACATATGGCTTGCTTTCTCACAAGTGTTATCAGAACAGGGGCTTGGGAATTACAGGCTTGTAAATCAATTTAGCTTTGTGTTAGTCCTTTCCTTTCTAGATAAATAGAGGCCTTATTTAAGGCTTGGTAATGTTTGTGGAGGTTCAGTCCATTTCCAGTAATGGAAACAACAAAACCCAGAATTTATCCCCAGGCTTATAAAAGAAGCCTCAGGACTGGGTAAATATAAAATAACTCATGAATATTGGACAGCTTGTTCTGAAATGGGGAACTACAGCCCATCAGTGCATAAACAAGCGAGCACAGCCAGGCAGGCTGGAAAGCAGCCTTCCAAGGGAGAAATGGAGTAACTCAGCCAGGTTTCAGATGAGAGCTACTCAGGGAGCCGGCATGACACAAACCAGAAAGGAAACAAGTTATAAAATGTATCAGGGAATAAAAACATTTGTTCCCCAGTTTCCCCTTCATGGCAGGCTCACATTTGCACCATTTGTCATATAAGTCAAGAAGAAGACACATTCACAAATACTTTCTGAATTGCAGAGCCCACTGCTGACACGACAGGTAAATATAGTAACCTCCAGTTTCTTACTGCATGTGAACTTTTCTGCTCTGGCTCAGAGCAGATTTGCTTCACTGCATTGTGCATGCAGTTGAAAGTTAAGCCAACCAGTTCTAAAGGATTTCTCTCTTTTATTTTTTTTTTCTTTTCTAAATAGCAGAAGTAATTAATCTGCTTCAGAGAATGAATCAGCCTTTTCTGAGCTAGAAACACACAGAGGAGATTGTGGCTGTTTCTGGGGCAGGAGAGAGGCTTACTCACCCAGCTGATGAAGCAGAGGCAGCCACCCAGGGTGTACAGCTGTGCGCTGTGAGGGGGGCAAAACCCCAGAGCTGCACCCCAGAACCCCCCAGTGACATCCTGTGCCCCCAAGGGACACGCTGGGACAGAGGGAATGGACTCAGCACTGCAGTGCTGATGGAAAAGATGAGCCAGTTCACAAGGAATGGTCCAGGAAGGGCTGTGTGGCTTTGCCTCTCCTCCTGCAGCTCCTTGGGTGGCACATCCAGCCCATGAGGGGCTGCACCCACTCCTGGGAGTAAATCCCCTGGGAGCAGGGACCATCCTTTTATTTAGGTGAAGTACCTTGATCTGGGCCAGATGGTGGAATGAACTGATTCTCCAGTTTGAGTTCTCAGTAGGCTGTGGGAAGAAAAGCACTGCTCACAAAAAGCTGCTGCCGTGGACTATGGGAACTTCTGTTTCCAGCTCGGGTCTCTGTCAGAAAATAAAGCAGCTCACTGCTTCCAGCCAATGCTCAGCAATGACTTAACAGAAAAGCAGGACAGGCGAAGAGCAGACAGCTCCCAGAAAGGGGAAACCAGCAGAACAGAAGCAGTGTGGAGATAGCTGCCTCATTAAAAATGATGCAATTTAACCCACAGAGCAGAGCGTGACACAGTTATGCCTTAGCAGCACTGACAAAAGCAGAGCAGCTCACCAAATCTATAAATCAATCAATCAATAAAGATGATGCTAGCCTCATTCATTGATCTGGAGAGAGGAAAGGGGCTCTGCTGCTGCCCTGTGGGCTACTGCTGCTTCCCTCCCTTCATCCCCTCTGCTGGCCAGGGTATGCTGGGGAGAGGCTGTGCCTCCTGCAGGTGAAGGGCTCGCCTTGCAGTCCCCAGGACAGGAGTGGGGCTGGAATATCCCTCCCTCTGGGGAACACAGGGAAGGGGTGGGACAGGTGGCCATGGCTCCTTGTGCAGAGCAGATAGGAGCAGAGTTCATTTGACCCCTGCAATGGCAAAATCACCAACATTTTCCATTTTAACTAAATATAGAGGTTTTATGGTTGCAGGATGCCTCCTTTCCCAGACTTTCCTGGAGTGATCTCCAAATTCCTCTGATGTTCTTGCTTGTTAAAATGTGACTCAGCTTTCCCATCTGGAAAAGTGGAGACCCACATAGTTCCAAGGTGGCCAGCTGCCACTAATGTTGTCCTATGTTAGCATTAACCATCAGCTTGGGAGCAGCAGAGAAAACAGAAGGCTTTGCAAGTTGGATTTGGGGTGAAATCAGTGTCAGAGAGCCTGTAGGTACTCTGTGAGCAGCAATACAAACCATCAACTGAAACTTCCCTTGTGTACCTCACGGGGAAGTCCTCTCAGCACCAAGGAGTGACTGAGGACACCTGCTCACAGATTGATGGAGCAGCACTGCAAAGAGCAAATCTCTGCCCTCAAACATTCCACAAAATTGATATTGTTCACACCTCAGCTGAATAATGGTCCTGGTAAAAATAACAAGTGGGAAGTCAATGCCAAGTAGCACCACCTGGTGATAATTACTACAACCATGCCAAGTTCAACATCAGGCCTCACCAACTACAGCATCTGGCAGCTCTTCATTTGTCTGTACTTGTGATACTGGACATAGTGCTGGAGCAATGTTCCTTCTGAAGTGGGCCACTTCTTCTGGGGTCATTAAACATTTTGGAATCAGCTGAGTGACTCCAGTGCTGGAATGAGGACTTCATCCACTGTCTCTCAGTCCTTTCTGGCTTTGTCTGGTGTCCTTTATCAGTTCAGCTGGTTTTTCAGAGACCTTGAAATACACCATCAAATGCTACAGAGCTTTTTGCAAACACTATTGCTGGCTTAAGATTCTCATTGATCTGTGGCTCCAGCATTCCCAGCACTTTGAAATGTCAGCTCAGGTATTAAAACACTAGAAACAGCTGAATCTGTGAACAATATGTGTTCATTACATCTAAGAGAAAACCCACCATGCTGTTAGATGCTCTCCTGATGCTTTCTGCAGATGTGAAAGGCTGGCTGACAAAGCAGCAACAAATGCTCATCTGCCACATCACACAATCACTTACTTTTAATTTCGGGCACTCCTGCAGATGCCAGGCTATGACTCAGGGGCTCATGCCTGAATGCCACACCCTATTTTCTTCCATATTCAGTGTCATAAAAGCAGCTCATCTACCGCTGACATTACCTGATAGCAATCATAAAGCTTGGCTGTTGCTCATTACGTATTTTTTCCTAGGAAAAAGGAGCCAGAGGATACTTGCCCTTGACAAGGAATCTGAGAGGCACTGAAAAGTCACCCAAATGCTTTTTTTAAGCATTCCCAATTTGTGCTTCACTCCAGTCCTTAGAGCATGCCTGCAGAACTGGAATGATGTGGCAGCCCCACACCAGACCAGTGAGCATGAAGCTGCCCTTTGTTAGAAGGAGACAGTCAAGGCTCAAAATTTGATGTGCCTTGTTTCCTTCCCTGAATTTGTTCTTAGCATTTTGGTTGACAGTACAGGACTGGAGAAATCTCAGTAAAATTAAAATGCAAATTGTTTATCTGCTCTGTTGCAGTGTTTGGTGTTCTCAGTGCTTTTTCTGGCCATTGGGAGATGAAGGGAACCTCTGGAAAACCAAGCTCATGAACATTGTATGATAACCTGCTGCACAGGCAATGCTGAGAAACACTGGAATAAACTTGAGCTTGGTGCATAATGCCAAAGGGATTATAATACATTAGGTCAGAAGCAGGTACTCATGCACTGAACACAAGGGACATCACACTGCAGGGCTGTGTCTACCTTCTGCAAAATATTCATGTATTTTTCACCTAGTTCACCTACAAAAGCAACATACAACATTAATGAATGGAGCAAGGATAACTCCTTATGTTTATCTGCAGCTACCAATTGCAGTATTTTGGACTGAGCAGAGCTGGATTTGTTCAGTGTCACTGTGTGACCCCATGACCTGACTTTGTTGATTTGGTGGTATTTTCTCTGAATCATTATTGACAAACCTTACTGCAAATATTAAGAGCAAGGATATTCAAGTGGGAGCTTAACCTGAGCTCAGATCTGAGCACTGAGTTTGTCTGAAGTTCCTTCAGCTGTTTCAGATCCATGAATGCTGTTCACTGCCCAATCTGCAGCATTGTGTTGCTACCCAGTGCTGAATTACATCCATGTTCTACTCACGGCTGGTTACAGTACAATGGTGGGATTAAACATCCCTCATCAACAGAATAATCATTGCAGAAAACCCCCACATCTAGTAATTGATGCCATGGAAATAAATCGGGTGGAAAGAAGGACAAAATGCAACTTAGCCTGCTTTGGTAAGAAAAATTTTCTCCTCAGCTACTCTGGGAAAACTATCCAGCATACCTGGCACACAAGACAGGGATAAAGTTCAGCTTACAACACATTTGAAGCCACTTGCTATGCAGTCCAGCGAAATCAGAAGTTTGCAAACAAAAGATAAAAATTTGTAATAACAAGGGTGCAGACCTAGAAGGATCAGACAGACAATGAAATGGAAGAAGTCAGTCTGAGGCTAGCAGGGGTCAGTACTGCAAGTGACTTAACTTCTCCCTTCATGACAGAGCAAGTGGAAGAAAGCTGAAGGAACACTGAACCAGCACAGAACATGGGGATATGTAATAAAAATAGGACTAAAAAATGACTGGAATATATTGAGAGCTGACAATAGAAAACAAATTCAGATGGACACCTGGAGAGGAAAATCCCAGCTTCCCACTCCCATCACAGGACAGGAGGAACCTGAGGAGGAGGTTAATTGCAGCACCTACCTGGTGAGGGATTTATTTCTAGGTGAGGTGTCAAGCATGAGAGGCACAGGACAGACCTCTGCTCTGCTTTCAGCTCTCCTCATCCATAGGGAAGTCGGAGATTAAGAAGCCCAGCTCACAGCTGCCAGGGATCAGCAGAAGCTGGAGCTGCTTCATGGAAGCAGACAGCAAGCTGTAGCTTGTTTGGCATTGCACAGTAAAGAGAAAAGCATGCAACTCCTATTTCTACACTGATAAGAGAAAAGCACCAAATGGGGAGAACTAAGCAGTCACAGTGCAAATACAAAGTAACAGAAAATCATATATTGGAGAAAACATTACAATATCAGTTCAATAAAGTGTTGAAATTTCCACTTCCCAGAAGGTTGGCAACAAATGAATTACAGTCGTGTGCAATAAGGCATAATATCATTCTGTGTTTAGATTTGCTGACCTGCCAGGTCTCTTCCTGTCCTACATTTAGATTATCTTTTATACAATGGGTCTTGTACACTGCTTGCATTTTTTCAGCAATATTTTTGGATGACAGCCTAGAATAGGATTATTAACTTATAACAGGACTAAAAAAAAAAAATCTCATGTCCTCACAGATTCCTGTGATCCCCTCCCCCCTGCCCTCTAGTTTTGGCAGCCTCTGTTCAGTGGAAAAATAAGCTTAAGTCGATGGAAGAAAAGTGAGATTAGTGGCCAGACAGCCCAAATTCTGAGCAAGTTCAGTAGGACGATGGCAACCTTACTGTAACTCTGCTGACTCCAACTTTCCTTTTCAACTAACTTAAGCCAGAAGTTTCCTTGCAGTCTACCAAGGAGCTTGAGATGTTTTGCATTGTGTTTACCTAGAGAAATTCTTCAGTCTCAAGAATCCAGAAAAAGAACATACATTTCACAGTGTCGATCTGGTACTGGGAGGGACGACCAAAAGCACCGTTTTGGGGTATTTCTTCTAAAATCAGTGTGTCTGAGCGCTCCTTCCCCGCCCACGAGCTCTGGAATTCAGCTCTGTGTACTGCTGTTGCAAGAAGCCATTTAATCACTGCAGAGTTATTGAGCAAAAGGGAGGATGAGGCTGGAGAAAACTATGTGGGAAAACCGGGTAGGACTTGGAAGACCTTGTCTGAAAACCACCGGATAACAGAATCTGTCAAAATAAAAGCCTGAAAAGTGGCCCAGTTCAGACGCAGGCACACCATCCATCCACTTCTGCTGGGAGATGCTCTGCCAGCCCCAGGCACAGCAGGACCACATCCCGCCTGCACATCACACCTGCAAGGTGCACCACGTTGCGCCTACACGTGCAATCTGGACCACGTCACACCTACACACCGTGTGGCTGCACCTGCGATCCAAACTACATCCAGCACCGGCAGTCCAAACCTCACTCCTTACACAGAGTGTTTGCGGCTGCAGTCCGGACCAGCTCCCACCTGTGCGCTCCACTGTCGCACCTGCAACCCGGACTTCATCCCACCTGCACACCGCGCTGTTGCATCTGCAACCCGGGCCGGCTCTCACCTCTCCCGGGTACCGTCAAGGCGGCAGCGGGGGCCCCGTCCCAGCGATGCTGCCACACCTGCAGCCCCAACCGGGTCCCACCTACACCTCCCTCCTGCTGTCGCTCCTCCATCCCCCTGCGCTCAGCCATCCCTCCTGCAGCTTCCAGCCGCCCGCCGAGCTCCGGCCCGCCGAGCTCCTTCCTCGGCGGACACCCTCCCCATCTCACCGGCCGGGAGCGGGGATGCTCAGCCGGGCTGCAGCCCCGGGAGGGGGGTTTAGCCCAACTTCTCCCGACCGAGAGGACCCAGCTCCCGCGATCGCCCCCGGAGGAGCTCGGCCTTACCGCGGCGGCTTTCCTGCGGCGGGGATGGCAGCGACCCTGCTGCGGGGACCGACCCTGGCTGGCACCGACCCTGGCTGGCACCGACCCTCCGCCAGCGCCCGCAGCCGCCGGGCTCTGCCCGCCCGCGGCAGCCTCGCCCGGTTCCGGGGCGGGGCGCAGGCGGGGCGGGGGGGTCCGGACCGGCCCCGCCGGGGAAGTTTGGTCTCCTCCCGGCCGGGGGCTCCGCTGCGCCGCCCCAAGCCGGCCTTCTGCCGGCTGTATTCCCTTAGCAGCCCGGCTGCCGTGTCCTGCTGTCGCCCTGGCAGATCATCCCCCCCGGGGAAGAGCTCTCCGCGGAGCCGGTGCTGCGTCCCCCCCGCTGCAGAGGGGTCCTGTCCTCCGCGGAGGGCTCCCCAGTGTGCCACTTGCTCCTGTGTCCCCTGGGCCCCCTCCTCCTGTGTCCCAGACGTGGGCATGCCGTGTGACAGACGGGGGGATGCCCGGCGCAGGGACCGTTTCAGGCCAGCCCTGGGGTTTGGATTCGCGGCCCGGGGCTCGGAGCTGAGGGGGGAATCACGAAAGATGGGGACAGGCTGCCCAAGCAGTCAGAGACCCGAGGGATCCTGCACCCTCCTCTAGGGACCCGGCACCCTGGTCTCTGCAATGTAAGCTCTTCACTTTTAACGTAGAATCAAGGCATCGATCAGGTTGGAAAACACCTTTACGATCACCGAGTCCATGTGTTAACCCATCACTGCCAAGCCCACCGCTAAACCACATCCCCAGTTGCCAACATGTCTTTTAAATGCCTCCAGGGATGGTGACTCAAACGCTTCCTGGGGTGGACTGTTCCTGTGCTTGGATCTTGTACTTTGCACTGGGCTAGTAAAGCTAATCTCTGAGCATTTTGCACAGATTTTCAGTACCATGTAAACATCTAGTAAGATGCAGCCTAAAACTAAAGTCAGTACAAGCTTAACATCTCATAGTACTTCAGATTGATGGGCACAGTGGGCCATCCAAAGCAGCAGAAGGGAAGGATGCCTTTTCCATTAATAAAACACATCAGCTCTAGAGATGAGCAACGAAACAGTGGACTTAAGCTAAATATTAACAGTAGTAAAGAGAATTTGGTGGAAAAGTGTTTCTCTTTGTGGGTCAGAAGTGCTGTCTCCTATAGGCATTAGGGGCATGAGTCAGTTCTGACTTCAGGCAGAGCCACTCAGCTTTGCCATCCAGAGAAAACCTGGCAGGGAAAATCATGGAGAGGGGGAATAACCAATGAAGTGTTTTTCAAAGGGCTGCTGCAAGCCGCTGAGAGCCGAGCTGAGACCACTGAGTGTGATTACAGGCAACTGGAGGATAGTTACAGGGTAAGAACACAGGGCTGAGTACTTCTGAGGCTTCAAATTGGAAAATGAGACCTGAGCTTTCACTGTTTGCTCATAAAATGCGCCTCTGTTTTTAGTGGAAGAGAAGACAAATGGAAAAAGACTGCCTCTCTCAGAGATGGCAGTTAACCAGAGTGGCTCATCATTTCTACTTTTGCCCAAACCAAATGTTTCTAATTGCTATCTTATGCAATACTCAGGTGGTACATTCTTAGCTTTACAAATCTACACAGTGGGAAAAATGGATGTCTCCCCTGCAATCTTTCTCTGAAGGCTATAAAACTGTTTTTGAAAGAACCATTTGTTTTTTAGGAAATAGTAATTGTCTTTGGCTGCTGCTGCTGTTCTTGCTTTAACATTTTTTCCATTCTCTGCAAGTTTTTTCTGCTTTGGTGTATAAAGAAGTGCAGGAAACCCAAATCATTCCTGCTGGAGAGTGTTTTTCTTCTTCTTTGTCTTTGTCTGCTGCCTTTGTATTCTGGAGCAGCCCTGATGGGGTTTGCCATATGAAAGTCAGACAGGTGGGACACCTTGATTTGGCCCAGGGGGTTCTCCTCCTTCTCCCTCATTCATACACTCATTTCAGGCATTTTCAGCATCAGATTTGTGGCCTCTGTCCCACGTGGTGACTGTAAGTGCTGGGGCAGTTGGGCAGTAGGTCCCTTAATCCATTTATCAGCTATGTCTTGTAGGAGCATGGGGTAGTGACTGTGTGTGGAGTGTGACTGGAGTCACATGGAGTGTGACTGTGGTGGAGCTGGGTCACACACAGGAGACCTGCAGCTCACATTGCCCACCTTGTACTCGGGGCAGATGAGAGGGAGAAGAGCAAGAAGAAGAAGAGCTCGTCTTCCTCCATGTTTCACTGCTTTATTTATTCTTACTCTAATGCTTATTCTTACTCTTGATACTTGTCAGTCCTGCTTGGATGTAGGATAGTACATGCGACAGTAAAAATTGCTTATAGAGAACAAATTATAACTGCTGGGCCATAAGGGTTCTCATCTCATGTAGGAATTAGGAGCAAAGCTCAGAAAAGACAAGGCAACAAAAAAAAAAAAAAAATAAAAGAAAAAAAAAAAAAAAATGCCCCTCATTTTCACCAAAATCCCTTTTGACCAAAGCAGATATAACTGCGGGGGTGAACAGTGAACACACAAGTGCTCCTTTGTTGGGATAAAGCCACGCTGTGCATGTATGTCCAGAGCTGGGTGCACGGGTGCACACGTGGTGTGGCTGAGGGGGTGCACTAGCTGGTTTGCTTACCCAGACCTATCTCTGTAGTGTGTTTTGCACTTTGGAACCTTGCATCCACAAAAATCAGGCTGAACTCTCCCTGGGCTCTCTACCTGCCGACCTGGAGGGGCTGTGATCACTGAATTTGTTGTTGGATGGTCTAAATTGCCATTTCTATTTGGTGTAATCACTGCCAGTTATCTCAGAAATGTGTACGTAGAACTCCATCACATGGACCAAATTCTTCTTTGGTTGCACTATGAGCCATTATTTGCTCTTCTGACCTCCAGCTGGCCATTTATTTTTCTTTGGTTTGGTCAAAAGAGCTGATAGCAAATTCATTTTTATTCAACAGTATCCCCACGCTTGGCTGCTCAGTCCCACAGTGCTTTAAAGGTCTGGAAAGAAATACCACAGCAGCTGGAAGATGGGGATTTGAATCTCAGCGGAATTGTTGCCCTGGCTGTATTGAGGTCCTAAAAAGCAACTTTCTCAGTGGAGCAAATTACTTCCAAATCATTCTTAGCTTGTATTGCTTTGTGTTCTCACTACCTACACTAATATTAAATAGAATAGGATAGAAGAGAATAGAAAAAAAAAAAACAGTTGGAAGGGACCTGCAATGGACATCTAGTCTAAATGCCAAAAATGTGACCTAAAGTTTTTATTTCTTCTGATCTCTTTTTTATTTCTTGCTGTCCACAGACCCATGTCAAGCTCCTGATATTTTACCTGCAGTTGTGCCCTTCCCTTCAGGAGGGCTGAAACATTTATTTGGTGTTTTTGACATGAAGGCAGGGCTACAGTAGAGCTCAGGAATGTAGAGACGTGAGTGTTTGTGCAGACATTCTTTTTCCTTCTAAGCAGCAGAGTTTTAGACAGAGATCTGCCATGCCGAGAATGTCATTTCTGCACAGCTGCAGGAATTGTTGTCCCAAGGTCTGATGACGAGAGTTGGTTTTGTGTTTGTCCCTGTTCAGATTAAAGCAGGACTCATTTCCAGCGGTAGTGAAGGTTAAGAGCATGTACTGCACAGAAGGATTCCTGATCTTTTGTTTCTTCACTTAAGCCCTTTGCAATGCTTACAGCGAAGGTCAGAGCACAGAAGAAAAGTGCTTTTTGGTTTTGAGTCGCAAAGCGGTTGTCAAAGAGTTGAATTTTCCTGAGGGAGAGGCCCCAAGAGAGTTGAGAACCTTAAAGAAAAAGATATTATCTATAATATGAAGCACAAAATAATGTTCGTGTTTTAGTGTTCCCTGAACCACAGGAGATTGAAGAACGCTGAGAAACAATGGGGTATTTGTAAGTCAGTAATGGTGCATACATACAGGAGGATTTAGACACACATTTGCAGTTGTAATGGGAGGAAGATAAAACCTCCCCTCTCATTTAAGAAGCCTAGAGACACTGAATGGGTGAAATGCCTCAGATTGTGTAATTTAGATAGACTCACAGATGTCCTACTATATAACCCAGCTAAGCAAAGTCAATTTTTCTAAGATGTTTTCAGTCACTTTGCCTCATGTTTTATTTTGTTAGAGGCTACACTTGGAGAACGAGAGTCCTTTGTTTCATCAGGGCTCATCTGCTTCTCCTGCCTCCTCCCCACTTAACAGCATTTTTCCCTTCATGTGCCATCATGTTTATTTCCCCAGCAACAGCAACTGCATCTCAAACATGACTTCATAGAGATTAAGAATGAGTGTCCACAGCAGACACTGAGGTCTTCTTCCCTTCATCACAATTTAGGATTAATGGCTGTATTTCCCGTGTAATGCATTTTTAAAGCACTGTGATTTGGCACTGATTATTCAGACACACTCAAAGTGCAGACTAACGGGGTGTAATTTTGTAGTGATTCAGTGCTCTGGTTTTCCTATAAATCTCTTCCTCCTTGTTATTCCTAGTATTCTTCCAGGTACTCAGCAAAGCCACTCTTGCTGTCACTTGCTATGGATGAGGGAACTGGTTACAAACTCAGGAGACAGTCCAGGCATCCCATTCACTGGTGGGATACACATCTGTCAGCCAGGCAGAGCAGACAGATGTGTGGTTCCCTGCTCCTGTCTGTTATCCAGGTCATGTAAAGATTTCTAAGTCTTCCAGAGCCTGGAAATGTTTCCAATTCTGTCAGGAAAGCCTTCTGCTTTTATGTCCAAGTTATGCTGGAGTTCAGGTTCCCATTGCTAATAACTCACCTAGGAGCATCCTTTGAAATCCTGTGTGTAATTCTTGTTAATTTGCAGAATGGTGAATTTAAAGTGGGATAGATGCTGAGATGGGGATACTAGTGGGGTTTAACAGCATGAGATTAAAAGACTTTGGCTGATAAACGTTACAAAATGAGGGTTGAGAGGGCATGTGATCATCTCTGAATACCTCAGGAAAGGTGTCAGTGCCATGCAGGAGCAAAATACCCCCTGGCTATTCAAGTGTGTGAACAGTGCTAGCACAAGAACAAACAGGTATTAATGAGAAATGAACCCATTTACACTGGGAAAGAGAAAAGGGGTTTTAATGGCCAGAAAAGAATTATCTCTGTCAGGAGATGAAAGACCAAAATTCTAGGCTGAGTTAAAAGGGAGCTTCATTTCTTTATGAAAAGTGATTGAAGAGGGATTTGTCTGCAATAGCAGATACCAATTCCAGTGACCACAAAGGGGTTTGATCCTTTCATTTCTCCTTTCCTTTTACTTAAACATCTGTTTGTAGCTTGAAGGAATGAAGAAAGGCTGTGATATACAGTTTGCCCTCCCATTTTGGATAATCAAGGACAGCTGCTCTCACAACATGGGGGTGCTTTCAAATAGGTCACCCCTCCTTCGGCCCCCTCCTTGTTGCTCAAATACTCACATCAGACTCAGCCTACTTCTCTTGCCTTGGTTGTGGTTCACTGTTGGCTTCCCTTCTCCTTTTGCATCCTGAATGCCTGGAGTGTTTTATACATCAGCTTTTGGATGACCAATCCACTGCCACAGAAAGAAGGCACAGAAAGCTGGCTTTAAGAACCAGCTTAAGATGCACGTTACTGGTTATAATAAAATTACTACATTAATGGTACAACTCCTTCCTCTTTACCCTTCCCAGAATATTGGATGTGCAGATATGGCAAAAATAATGCTACATTTCTGAGAGAGGATTTTTGCAAGCACTTTTGCCCTGTGATTTGATCCAGCAGAACAGAATCCAGCTATTTTGTGCCGTGTCCAGTAAAGATTTAGAACTTCAGAAAAAAACCTCAGTGATCTAGCAGAAGACAAGTTCAAGGCAAATAACAAGAGATGATTCCTCACACTAGGTGACATAAGTTGTGAAACTCCCTGCTGCAGGATGTTATCAACAGTAAAAATCAGTGGAGATCAGTTCATGGAAGAAAAATAGACTGGGGGCTATGGAGATAATATTTTTGGCTCTGCAAGTTCCTAAGCTGCAAAATGTTGGAGACAGAGGAGGTGTTATGGGTGGATATGACTATATATTATAATTAATTATAACATAATTATTTATTATTAACTTGGTATTATTAACTGTTAGACAGGACTAGCAACTATAGAGCATCTGGTTTGGCCACTTGCAGAAAATAAATGTGGGTCTAGTTGGATGGAAGCTTTAATGTGGTCCAGTACAGCTTGTCTTATATTTTGGGCTTTCTTCCAGCCTGTTCCTCATAGGTGGAAGTAGCCCTGCACCACCTGCAGAACCCAGTTCACTGCCCACCCATTTTGAATCAACGCCTGTGAAAGTTTTAGCTAAGTGATTTAGAAATAGACTGATTAAAAATATATGATAGCTGCAAAATGCTATCATATCTTTGCCAGAAGGCCTTTGTTCTGGTTTCGAGCAAGGCATGGGGTTTTGTTTCCAGAGACAGCTTGGTGCTAAGCTAGCAGTGACTCAGCTGAGATGGTGGATGGATGGATTTACCATGGCGGGACAAGGCATGGCTCCTTCCCCTCTAACATCACCATTTTCACTGCCCTCGCTTCCAGAGAAGCAGCATGTTCTGCATGTTAAGTATCAACATGGCACCAAACTTCATGCACAGTTTTGATAAATAAAATCTGTGTTCTAAGCAAAGGCACCCAGACAAAGTCCCTTTGTGAGAGCAAGACTTAGGCCTAGTGTATGTCTTTGGGAGAAATGCAGAATTCGTTTTGGGGAGGGAAACTGATATGAACAGCAGGCCATTTTCCTCCACAAAGGCTCTCTTTCAAGGCTGATGCATGCAGCAGAACAAAGGCTGACCCCATAATCTCTACTCAACAATAGCTTGGGATATTTGATTTGATTGTACATACATACATCATGCCTGGCCGTAAATAAATAGGGCCATGGTTTGATCCACTGTGAGGATAAAGTCAGCCTGTTCCCCTTACCACTCTGAATTCAAGGAAATGCTTATTTTGTATCTCTGCCTTCTTTTGACTGAGGGATGTCCATCTTGCCACCAAGGCCAAAGGGTCTCAGTTTAAAGCCCAGTAACAAAGACACAAAAGGTTTTTGCATTTTATTTGTGCCATACTGGTTCATCACTTCTTTCTCTAATCCCTGTAACTTCTGGGTTTTTTAAGGACCTTTTCTTGGCTGAATTCATGACTAAAAAACAGGTAGGCCAAGATGAACTTGGCTCTTACAGGTAACTTGAGGCCCACACTATGGTAAATATATTATGTTTTGACTAACTCTCCACTTCTGTTCCTTGGATGCAAAAAGGAGGAAGATATAACTTCCAAAACCTATCCTTGGGTGCCTGAGGTACTCCTGCAATAGAAGAATGACTCCTGCTCAAGCACATAAAGCAGTGGTAGTATGCAGATTAGTGATAGTTTTTATAAATTGTCCACGGAATTTTGTGGGAATGAAACATATTTGCTCAGCACATTTTGTGGTTATACTCATAATGCAAGGAAAATTTGAGTTGTTGCTCTGGAAACCACTGGCCTAAGACTCAGTGTGTTTGCAATGTAAACATTTGGGCCCTTGTTTATATAATTGTCTGTAACTGGAAAACAAAGCAACCACAGTGAGAGTCTTGCCTAATCGTCAGTTGTTTTACTGGATGAAACAATTTTACTTGGATGTTTTTATCCCATTCAAGTCATTGATTAGCATTAGGCAAAAGTTGGTGCAGCAACAGTTGTCAGAACCTAGCATGAATGGTCTCCTATGGCATAATATCACGTGGTGTAACAACACACAGACATTTTCTAATAACGTCAAAGTTTTTGTGTATGTTTTAATATTTAGGCCAGGAACACAGAGATCTGTTTCAGCAGAAGAGATGATGAAACATATGAGTCAGTACATAGAATTGCCTCTAAGTACAAAGGCACTTGATTATCATCAGCAATTACCCTGGCAATTTCTGACATTCCTATAAACTGACCTTTTTTTTTTTAGCATTTATTATTTGCATTCCTCAAATATTTTAAGACACATAATGATGAAAGGGCAGATTTTCTGGAGATCTTAAAGTCAGAAAAGTATAGGAAAACTATATGAGGAAACTTCAGATTGTCCTTGGAAAATTGGTAGAAAAGAAAAGCAGAGGATTAAACTAGTAGTCAAAGGGGTAAATATGAAGCCACTTCCACGGATTAATTAAGGCATATGTAGCAAAAAAATTTTCACAGCTGGAGAGGAATGGACTTACAGCTGGTTCAGGCTGAAGAAGAGGAGACTGAGGGGAGATCTCAAGAAGAATTTGGACAGTCCTCTCAGGCATATGGTGTGTCTTGGGGTGTCTGTGCAGGGTCAGAAGTTGGACTCAATGATCCTTGTGGATATTCTCAGAAAATTCTACGTTTCAAACAGACTGCTATAGAGATTTAGCTTGTGTTGCTTTTATTACATATTCATAAGTGATCTACAGGAGGAGTGAATAAAGAAGTGACAGCAGTTCCGGATGACACAGAGTTGACTGAAAAAAATAAAAATTAAAACTGACAGTAAAGATTAACAGAAGGATCTCACAAAGGTTGTTGGATGAATGAGAGAATAGCAGATGCAATTCATTTACTTAAGGAAAAACAAAACAATCCTAACCATGCACAGCGGTAAGGTCTAAAATTAGCTATTGTCACTCAGGAAGAAGAACTTCAGCTCATCATGTATAACCCCATGAAAATGTCAATTCAATGCTCAGCAATTAGAAAATGGCAAACCAGATGTTAGGTATTGTTCAAACAGGAAAAGTGCACAAAAAAAGAGAAACATAACAAGCTCCTCTAGAAATGCTTTGCAGTCACAGCTGGGAGACTGCACACCCAGAGTGGTTCTTAACTCCCTTGCTGGAAAAAAAGCCAAACCAAAATAAAGTAGAAAAAATATGGAGAAAGCATCAGGAATAGTAATAGGAACAGGACATCTTCTTGTGAGAAGACTTTTTACTGAGTAGTAAGAGGAGTGATTGAAAGGGTCTGGTTGAAGCTTCAATGTTATAAGTGCAATAGAGAAGGTGCAGTAGTGAACAAAATTATCCACCTTTTTCCTTGTCAAATGAGAGCTCAGGGTCTCATTTCAGATTAACTCCTTTTTCTTCATTAACAGTTTTTAAACAAAATCCCAGTTCTTTACATGGTCAGGCTTTAAACTGTAGAGTTTACTGTACATGCTCAAGAATAAAGTTCTTCCAAAAGTGATTAGAGAAATTCAAGGGAGAAAAGTCCATTGAGGCTGTTACTCACAAAGGTCTAGTGTGGATCAGCAGGCCCAAAAGATTCACATGGATTAGAAAAGTATTTGGATTGCACCACCCTTATTCGCCAGGTGTTCACTGCTACCAAAGAGAGGCTATGGTCCCATACATGGGACACAGAGCATGTGTGGTCCCACAGCAAATGCTCTTGTCTTCTCTCCCAGAGCTGTAAAGAGCTCAGCAAATTTGGTGCCAAACTTCTCTTATAAACTGACTTTCAGATTGGTGCTAGACTTTGAAACTCTGATTTTTCCAAGGTTACAGAGGAAGATGGCAACAGAGTCTGCAAGAGCACTCAAATCTCCTGTGTTCCCATGGGATCATGCACCATGGGACAAGGCAACCTGCCTATGAATGTGCAGTTCTGCTTCTGTTCTTTGCAATTAAGGCATCATTTAATGATTTGCTAACATTTTCAAAACATTTATCCCCTGCCACTGACAGGTTTTGAGCTAACTGTGGTACAGAAAAGCTGCTTTTTTGGAAACATCTGAAGGCAGTCACAAAGCTGATGTGACAGAGAGTTTCCACAGCTTGCTCTTGCTGCACAAAGGTTTGCTTCTTTATGACTCAGCCACTAATGTGCCTTGGTTACTCATCAGAAAACTGCTTGAAGAAAAGACTAATTTTGAGCTGAATTTGATTAATATCTGAACAGTGGAGCTGGGGTAGATACTTAGAGCTAGGGTTAGCAATAGCATGGGCTAAGGAGGACTGACAGCTTTCCACACTTCACTGGTGGAAGCTACTGCTTTCATAATAAACCCTTCCTCCTTCCAGCCACACAAGAACTGCACTGAGCCCCAGGGGTTTAGGTTAACCTCAGGATGCAGGGTATTTAGTCCTGTAGCCTATTCAAGGGACCTGCCTGCTGGTGTTCTTGGATGCATATGGGCTGACGTGACCGCACCTGCAGCAGGTGAGCTGCGTGGGGAACACACCACATCTCCACCCTGTGCCTCTGGGGCCAGGCAGCTGAGCCAGCCATGAGAAAGGCTGTTATTTAACATTGCCATGGGCCAGCAGAAAATGCTTATTTCAGTTGCAGGAGTAAAACAAAAAGGAAGTGGTGAATCTGAGTCATAAGACTTGGGAGGGTTATATTAGGGTAGGGCCGGATATACCCCTTACTTGATGGAGACCTTCAAATCACTGCCTAGTTCTTGTTTTCTTGCTATTACCAGCCTGTGCTGCCTCGTGCTTGTTTCATTTGCACTGTATTGCCTTGCCCTTGGTTTGACTGCTTTGATAAAGAGTGAAAATCATGTTCCTGCCCTTGGTATTGTGCAGTGAATTGCTTCAGGCTGGACAAATCTGTTCTCTCCCCCAAGGCCAGGCTTGGAATGAAGGATGGGTCATTGCAGGGGGCTTTTGTCTGCAGCTGCAAAGCCAAAGCAGTTCGGGGCACTTGTGTACACTGAGGAATTCAACTGTGTCTGGTCCTCTCTACCTCTTCTTTGTAAAATTTTAACTGCTCCCTGTCCTCTATATGTCTGGTAGAGAGAGACCAGAGGGGAGCTGAAGCTGACAAACACAGGAGGGAGAAGCTTGGCTGCAGAGGTTGGTCCTTGTCTCACAAGCAGCAGAAGCTGGCATGAAAAGGAAAGCTGGAAGGGCATTTCCAGGATTGTCTTTCTACACCTGGGTCTCACACAGGTCTCAGAGGAATCACTGAGGGATTGCAGGTGGCAGCACTGGAGCCTGCTTCCCCCAACAGGGCTTCTTGTGGCTGAAGCAAGCAAGTAAAAATGGCTCATTTCAAGCTGCCAGAGCTGAAGGATGAGTAGTCCATGTCGTGTCTCCCAGTTGCACAGCACAGATCCTTCAAAGCACAGCACTGCTGGATGTACTTGGCTGCAGATCTGTAACTCTTTTCCAGAGAAAGACCTGAATTCCAAAGGCCATCCTGTAGGAAGTCAGACCAAATTCTGTAGGTGCTGCTGAAAGTTGTTGAGAATCCTTGAATATTCATGCAGCCAAGAATTGCCTGTTGCTGTGACTCTGAGGATGTAATGCATATGAGATATGCAGGGAGAGAGATCTTTTGTTATACTGACTCCAGTTTTCTTTTATTTATTAAGAAATCTGTGCAGGGCTTAGGAAAACTGGTCTTTAAAGCTGTCATCAGCTTTTAAAGACAAGCACAAAAGCTTCAGCTTTTTTTTTTTTTTTTTTTTTTCTGACGAACTAGTAAAATAAAAGCTGTGGAGGAGTGTGGGTGCTCAGCTCTGTTTTCCAGCTCCATGAATGAAGCTGTAAATGAATGGGGAATGAATAGCTCTCATCCCAAACCTGCATCACCATCCCTGACAGGATGTTTCTCCACTGAGCTTACCTTACTAGAGTAATTAATCCGGTGCAGAACAATGCCAAGGTAGAACAGCAGATTTGTTCCATCTCACATGCTGGGCATGGCATTTACTCACTTGACTTCTTCTTTCCATTCCCTCCCTGTGGAGGCAGTGTGTTCATGGGCACTGTTGTAGTGTGGTAGTTTCTCTGCATTGGGATCCCATGTGTCTGGTGCAGCTGCTTTGCTTGGTCTGTGAATTCCTCATCAAACACGTAGTGGCAATCCCAGATGGGAGCATGGAGGCAGGGTCCCTACAAGCACCTTGCACTCATCTTCCCTCCAGAAACTCCAGATGAGTTAACATCAGTCATGAAGTAGTCTCTTATAAAAACAGCATGTTGTTTGCCCTGAAAATGAAGAGCCTTTTCTCATTTACAGAAGCAGAATGATAAATATTTTGATTTCAGTATGTTTTCTGTTGGGAATAATTTCCATTTAGTTTCTTACCACAGCAACTTGGGGGCTAAGAATAACTAGAGTCTAGCAGTTCCTAGCTGGTGAGACATGTATTTTGAGAACTAGGTTCAAACTTGCATTACTCATAAGGTGTAGAATCTGCTGCTGCACTGTGCTCAGCAACATGCAACTGCTCCAGTCTCTTTGCACTGAAGGAGCTTGATGACAAGCAGGACAGAGATAGCTGCCTCCAGCCCTCTGGCTGGGAATAGCTGATATTTCCCAGATATCCACAGCTGGACATACCCACGCAGAGCTCATTAGTGCAGCACCTCTGCTCTGAAGGGTTGTGAAGATGCTCTGTACACACAGCTCTGTGCAGCTCATGCAGAGAAGACTTTGGCAGCCGGCAGGTTTGCAGTCCACTGAGAACAAGGCCTGATCCTCTGCTCAGTGAGGCAGCTGGAGCCACCCCTCAGCCAGGGGGCTGCCTTGGCCCCATGGAGAGCCACTCTGGATGCAGCATTGTGCAAATATGCCTGTCTGCACTGGCTGCCTCTTCCCACCCAGCAGGGTGATAAGGTCTAATGAGTTGTGAAGACACAATGGGCTGCTTTCCACAGAGCACAAGCCAGATGAAAGGTATGGTCTGGTGAGTGAGCTGCTTCCTCAAACAGCTGGATTAAAGCTGTTACAGGTCTCTGGATTGGTGCCTTACCTCTGTTTTACAAGGATGAACTCCAGTTATGTACCCTTGATTTGCCTTAGAGGCTTTTTTTTTTTTTTAATCTTCTGATTGTCAGAGGAGGGAGAAGGGAGATAAGGCAAATGATTTTCAATTAGAGATGCTCAGCAGAGCTTCGTGCTCTGGATGCTCTGAGTGCCCAGCACCAGCTTTCAACCAGGCAGTGTTATGTGTGCCCTGGAGCTCCACTGCTTGGGCATTTGCAGTCCCTTGGGACTGAAGGGAGCAAATGAGGACAGCATGGAAAGGTCTGGGTCGCCTGTAATGTGGGAGGTGAGCAGAAATGCCAGAGGAGTCAGGCTCTTGGAATGGGAGGGGGCAGATAAAGCCTGAGGGACTGCCTGGGAGGGGCAGGAGAGAGTGTAGGAGGCTTCACTGCCATATCAGGGACAGGAGAACTGTAGTGTTCCAATTTTCAGATTGGAGGTGGGATTGAGAACCTCAATCCATCTTGCCTTCTTCAGGCAAAAAAAAAAAAAGTTTAATTTTTTTTTTCTTGAAATGCAGGTTTTATGTGAACAGAACATAGAAAGGAGAAGTAATTTGGGTCAAATGAGAAAAGGAAGCAGAAGCAAAGATGTGTGCTGAAGTGTCTGAAATGTGGTGTGAAATGAGTGGCCAGTTGTGGAATTGCAGCTGGCTGAAGGCAGTCCTTGTACTGAGGTAAATGAAGTTTATTAGATTTCTCTGCTGTGGATGAGATTACACCCCCGAGAAGTCAAAAAGGAAGCTGTGAATCTTGGCCACTTTTAGAATCTCAAATCAGCATAGCAGAGAGGAAATTTGGGATCTGATTAAACACAGAGAATCACAGAGTCTCTCTGGGCAGAGATTCATGCAAAGGAAGGTTCAGCTGGACCACTGCCAGTCAGCTGTGGTGCTCTCCAAGAGGGTGCAGAATGATGCTGATATTGATAAAAAGCAGAGAAGTTTTCAAGGTTTTCAGCTTGCATGAAGGAAGCACTGTGATGCTCCCTTGCTGTAGTAGGTATTGGTGTGGTGGAGCCACTGGGGAAATGATGGGGGCAACCAGGAGGGCCAACATCTGGCCATACTTCTGGAGAGTGGTGTGATTCCATTTCCAGAACCCATTAAGTGTCCAAAGGCCTTTGGAGATATTTATCTGTTGGAATTCTTCCACTCCCACAAGTCTTTCCTCTGGTAGGGGAGGACTCTTTCAGAAGTCCTTGTTAAGTAAGAAGGCAAACTGGACTATTTGTTGTTCTCGTTCTCCAGGTTGTTTATTATTTTCTTATCAGCAATTTCTGCACACCAGGCTTAACATCAGCTTGGCATGTGGGAGAAAAGACACCAAAAAGCCTTGAACACACAGAATCAAGGTTCTCTTAAAGATAATTCATCCAATTGTCACCAAGAACATACATTATTTCTATTTTTCTACCAATAACTAATTAAATTTCTATTCACATAACACTACACCGTGGCAAATTCTGTCCAATTGTTCAGTGACCCCAACACTGCAGAATATGGAGCAGATGAAGAAGGAGAAAGAAGCCTAAAACTGACAAGGATCCTCCATCTTGTCTTCATCTACTTACCATGCTAACATACTCAAAAATTCAAATTTCTCACTCTGTGATAAAATACGTATTATGCTACTATATAATTTGCATTATTGAAAGTTCTGTTTCGTCCCAAAGCCTAGGAAGTCCTTTCCATGGACAAAGTTTAAAAGTAGTGTTTGTCAGAGGGTTTAGCTCCTTTAAAACATGCAGAGAAATATTCTCTGCATTCTGGGTTCCAACATTTATCTTTGTCCCTATGTCCTTCCATTGTACAGATACATCAGATTAGCCTGTGTTAAGTGCTTTAAAATCTGCTGAGCTGGTAAGTTTAGGGTTGTGTTCCTTGCCAGTGTCTCTGTAGGACATGCAAGGGGCCTGTTCATAGACTGTGTGGTCACTCTGCTCCAGCCACCACTATCCCTGGGAGGATCTGGACATCCCTACCTGCCAAACCAGGCACTGATGTAAAGATCAGAGAGGGTGATGAACTTTGTTTGAACAAATGACTGACATAAAAGGGCTGCTGGCAGTTACAAAATGAACAGCTATGAGTTGTGGTATCAGGAGGCCTGAGAGGATGCCTGCACAAGTTATTTATCTTTTTTGGGGGTTGTCCACATTTAGTAAATACTAGCTGGGGAGAGCTTAAGCAATGCCTTCAGCTTCTGCTCTGCGCAGGTCAGACATGGAGTTGGTGGAATCAGCAGAGATTCCACTAAATCCTTCTCTGAGGTTCAGCTTAAAAGTAGCAGTAAGTCCAAAAAGTCCAGCCGTGCTGCCACAGGCCAGGTGGGAATTTTGTGCCACAAATGGAAAAGTGAGGTTGGAAAGCCCTGGGCTGTCATTTCTAGCCAAGACTCAAGCACATGTGCTTATTGTGCCTGTAACTGGATGTGAACTACCTTTTTGAATTCATTCTGATTTAGAGGAAAAAAGCCCTCTTTCTATCTGTCCTCGATGAACAAATAAAAGCGCTGATTTAGTTCATTCACGGTACATTCATATGTCTTTTTTGGGTCTGGATTGAAATGGGGCTGAGCTGGAGGTAAGGTCCCTCAGTGGTTTGTGGAGGCTGGCTTGGCACACTCAGGGCTCTTGCTCAGCACAGTAAACCTGGTGCCAGGTTCAGAAACCTCCAGGCAGAGACGTGCAGGTGCTCATTCCCCACTCTCATCCCCATCTGCTCTGCACTGACCACAGACCGAGTGCTGTCTTTCTACTTCCCATTTTTGCATCTCTGGTTTGATTTCTCATCAGGGCTGACCTTGCTGGGGGCCATGGTTGCTCTAACAAGCTCCAGCTGCTGTTTAGGAAGGGCACCTGGAGCCAAAGCTACAGAAGGAGGCTATGCTTATGCAGTTGGTGAGAAGGGCTTGAGACTTGACTCTCATTTTTGGGTGAAAGCTCTTCCTCCTGAAGAATGAATGGCTGAACACCTGCCTGTGTTGCTGGCAGCAGGAAAACCCCTTCTGTGTTGCCTAGGTAGAAATGTGTGTGTTGGCTTTCTCATTAAAATTATGTCACATGGGGTAACACAAGCACAGAGCTCCATGAAAATTATAAGAGGACTGGAGCACCTCTCGTAGGAAGACAGGCTGAGAGAGTTGGGAGCCTGGAGAGGAGAAGGTTCTGGGGAGAACTTATAGCACATTCCATCATAGAAGAGTGCTACAAGAGAGCTGGAGAGAGACTTTTAATGAGGGCATATAGTGATGGAACAAGGCTTAATAGCTTTAAATTGAAAGAGGAGCGATTAAAATTAGATGTTAAGAAGAAATTCTTGTCAGCAAGGGTGGTGAGACACTGGCACAGGTTACCCAGAGAACTTGTCGATGCCCCATCCCTGGAAATGTTTCAAGGCCAGTTTGGATGGGGCTTTGAGCAGCCTGGTCTAGTGGAAGGTGTCCCTGTCCATGGCAGGGGGGTTGGAACGAGATGAGCTTTAAATAAGTTCCTTACAACTCAAACCAATCTGTGATTCTGTGAAATTGTTCTTAGTATCAGGAAAGTGATTGTCAAATTTCTGGGTGTCAAATTTCAATCTACATAGAGAGGGAGAGGCTCAGACTTTCAACAGGGTGAGAAGAAAACCTGGGCCTTTGGGGTCTTCATTCCTCTTTTGTGCTTTGAGTCATCCCTGTCACCCTGGGGCAAAACATGACAAACCAGTCACAGCCCTATTTAATTTCTAAATTTTCTGAGAACAGACCAAATGAGGTCTCTGACCCTGGGGCCACAGCTGAAAAAGCCTTTTTTTTTTTTTTTTTCCTCTCTGCCTCTGCCCTGCTGGGGAAGTTCTCTGCTCCTCTGGGCAGGCTGGGTTTTGGTTTGACTTTCTTCCCTAATACCTGTAATGCTGTGGCTGGGCAGGTGTGAGGAGTACCTAGAGGGAGGAGAGCCCCAGCCCCACTCACCACTGAGCTGCCTGCACCAAAGAAAAGGAGGATTGCCCCTGCAGTAGTGCTCGTGATGAACACTGGACCAGAGAGGTCATGAAATCACTGTCTAAATCCCCCCCACTTGCTGTTTCACACAGAGGCTCTGTGAGGAACCCAGGGTACAAATTGTGAGCTCCAATAAACGTTCCTTCTAGGGACTTTCCTCAGCAAAGCTGTCAGATGAGGATATGCCCAAATGAAGTGTGCAGCAGCTTGTCTGTCACTCCTTGGGGTCAAGAAGCCTGCATCCTCTCCCACACTGCCTTTGTCCTGTGGATGTGGATGTAGTGCAGCTGTGGGGCTCACACCGGAGCACATCTCCCTCTCCCATTTGCAAAGGAGATATTTATTGCCACAGACTGCAAGATGGTGAAGTGGCTCGTAGCAGCCATGTAAAATGCCTTAACAGCTCATTGATTGCCACAGATGGGAAGACAGCAATTACACTATTTACACCAGAGTTGTTTTGTTTTACAGCCTAATTCGCATCCATTCCCCTGTAACAAACTCCGAAGAAAAAGCAGCCGTTCATTGGTGTTACTCATCTGTGTAATTAAACAGTAAGTGCCTTATCTGTCAAACAGATAGAGGCTCATTCAGGTTCTACTTGAAACGTGTTTGCTCAGAGGAAGGGCCGAGTTCCTCAGAATTGGCACAGCCCCGTTAAAAACAGCTCTGTTAAGGACAAGAATGGAGGTTTGGATCGTTTATTCAGGCTGTTCTTACAAGGGGTACAGTGCCCATTTCAGACCACAAGTGCTTACTTAGGTTTTGGAGCTGTGTTAGCATCCCAAACTTCCCAGGTTGAGTGGGCTGAGTATTCAAACTGCTTCAGATAAAAGCAGAACCATGTATATTCCCCATCTCCAGGCCCTTTCCCAGTGTGATGGAGAGAATGTGAAGATGACCTCTTCCCTTCTTAAAATCTGAACATGACAGTTTCCAAATGGGATTGTCTTTTAACAGCTCTTTACCATCTCTGTCTTTTGCACTGGGATTGCAAATGGGGAGTGATTGACACTGATCACACCAGATGGCACTGCTATTTGATTTTCTGCTTTATAATTGGCTTGCATTTCCTAGTTGCCATGTGCTCTTTAACAGGGAAATGAGGCAGTGGAGCTATGTGGGCACAGCTCTGTCTCCGATCACCCTGTCTGTGCAACAATCCTGTGGGAAGCTGCATCATCCTGATCTGACCACCTCTTCTTGGCTTTGTTTGAATTTCTAGGAGGTGCAGTTATGAGGTCCTGACCTCATTGCTAGCCTGTCTTGCAAGGCTCATTTATTAGTGTTGCACAAGCTTTACCTGCCTATGTTGCTTTCCTTTACATGGTCTGCATCCCCCCACTGAGAGTGAAATTTGTTTTGAGCAAGGCTTGGAACACTATTTCTGCCTCTTCTCAGATAGCTTGGCTGACAGTGAATTCAACACAGACCTTCAAAAGACCTTCTAAACTCCTCCTAATGACCAGAGCATTGCTCCATCACATTGCTTTTTCTGACCATTGATGTCTGTGTCTACCTTTTCTGCACTTCATCCTGTTGCTGGATTTCACCAGACCAAGTTCCCTGAAGGGACATGAAAAAGGCTGAAGAACGTTTGCCCTGGTAGAAGACCAAACTTTCAGGGGAGGCTGTATGAGCAAGGTTTATCAGAAGCAGAGGATGGGCTTTTTGTGGTCAACCAGAGCAAGCTCTGTGAGTACAGGGTTTGAAACTTTACATTTATGCAGAAAGGCTAAATGAATATACACTGAATATGTGGGTCTTTGGAAAACAAGGCCTAGAATATGAGGACAGGCATGTTAGGTTTTTCCAAAGAGACCTCATTTCTTGTAGCTCAAGCTTCAGACTGGTTTATGATCAGGCATTGACAATCCTTGACATGGGTGAAAGAGAAGGAGATATGCTGGGTTCTACTGTGGGTCAGCCTGGTGACAAAGTGACACTTTCATATTGCATAGTTCTGGTTTCATAGGTTGAGAATTTTAAGGGGTTTTCTTGGGGTTGTTTTAATTTTTTTGGAGAATAATATATCTAGTTCTATGCCCTTTTATGAGACAGGATTTTAGAGAAGTGATACCTGCTGTTCCTGTGCGGACAACACTGGGGGCAATGGGTAGTGACTCAAAATGAACAAGAATAAAATCTCTCTGCAGTGCTGTGAACTCAGAAAGAGGAAATAAAACCAATAGAGATGGATCAGACCTCCCAGTGTTACCCACAAACATCCTCCAAACTTCTGTCACATTGGCATGTGCTGTTTGCCTTGGCTATTGCTGGTGAGTCAGTGCAGTGCTCTCCCCATTCAGGTGCCTGTCCCCTTAGTGCAACAAGTATTTGTACTTCAGGATTTTACATGTATAAAACATCTCTTTGCATTTCTAACCTTTCTACCTGGGCTTGTTTGACAACTATAAGGGATGTGTTCAGCTTTAAGTTTAGATTCCTAATGAAACATTTTCTTAGGTGCCCAGCTTGAGAAAACTGAGCTTTGAGTTACTTGGGGAGCTACCTTTTAATTCAGAAATGTGAATTATTTGGGGAAATAAACTGAAGGGAGACAAGAAACATTCTTGTCACTCTGTTGTGGCTGATGACCTCCACTTCACAGACTTCCCTGTCTCTTTGCTTCTTGTGCACCCCAAACCTCCAAGAGCTGCTTTAGGTGAGGGTGGCAGCTCACCATGACTGCTTGAGCAATTCTGATTCTCCTCTCTGCCCACAGTAACGACATTTCCCCATCTCTCTGCCATGTCTCACCTTTGAACAGAAATTTCTCCTAAATATATTGATATCGCAGGAGTTTCAGGTCTTTAATCTGCTTTCCAGAAACTTTGGTTTCATCCACCCAGCAGTGTCTACAGCTTCAATTAGGGTTTAGAAAGCTCTAAGGGTAAGAAAAAAGAAAAGAGCTGTGCTGGGAAAAAGCCAGGGATCTTGAGGTTTTTCCTGGATAATGAAGAATCCCACTGAGAGGCAGGACAAGACTTCACAGGCATCACACTACAATGTCAGCCTCGGGAATCATTTTCTTGCTGATTTTCCTATTCATAACCCAGGCCACTCCATGGTCAGCTTGTGAATTTGAGACCTTAATTTAGGCTGAAATTCTCTCTTCCCCCTGCAGTCAACAGACTTGTTGCCCTCTTCAAGCAGCAGCAAAGTCAGGAGGTAACTTGTGCACTGGCTACTCTGGACAGGTTTTCATGGGCCTGGGAAAACCCATATTCACTACCCAGAATTTACTTCACTGCTTGGTTCCATGTCTTGTGCCTAAATGACACAAGAAAGGACATTTTGGGGTTTGCATGGGCAAAACATGGTGTCCTCCCCCTTACCTCTGTTATTGGAAAGAGACGAATTTCTGTCAGGTTTCTGAAATCCAGACCAGCTTCCCTGATATTCAGCCTAAAATGTGTATACAATGGATAAAACTTCACCCAAAACAACAAATATTTGAAAAGATATAGGGCAGAAAACCAAGGTAAACCAAACTTTTTTCAAACCAGTCCTACCAAACTAATCATTCCATAGCAAAATGTTGCCTGCTGTTCTCTCTGGCGTTCCTGTGGGTAGCCAGCACTCCATTTATGTGATTAGATTGTCTATATCTGCAAATCCTGCTAAGCACACAGTGAACCAGAAGAGGAGGTTTATCTCAGTTCTCAGGCAATCTTGTTCTTTATGTTCTTATCCGTTAAGATTTAAGACATGACAACAGGAAAATAAGCCACTAGAGTTGTGAAATTCAATGTATTATTACTCTGCTGTGATTCTTGAGTAGAGGAAACATGAAAACATGTGCACATTCCTAAGAAAACACCTCCTCAAAAACTAAAGCTAAGGAAGTAGAAATTAGAATCTTCATAAAATACATCTCTCTGTTAGTCTCTGTATGTCTGTTAACAAAGCTTTTTGAAGTTGACCCAGCCTCTCACTGAAATCTCCAAAAATATTTATGTTCCTCTGAGGCCCTGCACAGAAAATCAAGAAAAATAAAGTAAAATCAAAAGTCAGTATATACCCACAGTATTTCATGTGTCCCACTCTCTGAGAGGTGTCTGACTCTGCACCTACTCTGTTTCATTGCTTGAGAGTCCTGTGCCACTTGTCCACACTTGGCTTCTTTTGCAGATTTTGTCATACATGCTGGCATATTTTTTTGTAGAAGCAGAGTGTGTTGGCAGAGGGAGGGAAGGGCTGGCACATGCCCACATCCAGCTCTGATAGCAAACTGGGAAGTGTGTGCCATCTGGGAGCTCCCAGATAACTCAGACTGGGTTTATCATAAAAGTACATATGCAAGCCCAATTACTGCTTCTGCCCTGGAATTAAACCAACACAGCCATGTTCACTGTTCACCTTAACAAACACAAGCAGGAAGAGAGCATTTCTGCAGCTCAGACAGCAGAGACAAATATTTCAGGGTGATATTTCCGGTAACTGTCCAGGAGTTTATAAAAACAACTAAGTCATCCTCCTGGAGGAACTTAAGGCAGGAGTGATTTTGCTCAGACTATTCCCAAAGTGCATTTTGGTGGCACACCTGAGCAGAAGTGCTTTTTGGTGATCACACCTTGCCCTATGACCTGCTCACTCCTCAGCCAAGACTCTGGCCTGGCTGTGTCAGCTTCCAGGATCCCCCATCCCACCCTCATCAAAGGGAGACAGAGACTCTCAGAGGAACATGGCAGGGGGATGCCCTGCAAGAAGCAGCAGAGCAGTGCCCTGCTTTTGTGCCTCCACCTTGATGAGTGGGCTACCCTTCTGCTTCTGCAGCAGAGCAGTGTTTCAGGGCGGGGAGCTGGAGTGGACTAGAACTGGTGGGTCGTGCTGGCATTAAGATGTGAGGAGAAGGTTCTGTTTTCTTCTTGGCCACACACCATGAGTGCTGGACTGCTGTAAATACCCGAATTCCTCTTTGGCTGCTCTCAGGCAGCTGTGCCCACAACCTAGGAAGGCAGGTGCTCTGCACACGAGCCCAGGGCTGTGCAGCTGAGCCTGACCTGGCAGGCACTGAGGCTGAGTGCTGGTGCCTTGAAGTACCAAAGAGGAAAGTCTGGGTGTTTCTGTGGTCAAGTAAAGCTAAAAGAAGGCTTTTTTAAACTGCGTCCTTGGCTTTGCACCAAAATTTGGCTTAAAATCTTTGTTGCATCAATTCCTCATTCTTGGTCACAATGCAGCTCCCTGCCCTTGCTTCACATTGATGTTTTTATGCTTCTTAGAAGTGCATTTATTCTTCATTATTTGTCTGACTGATTGACTGGGCATTTTTTTTTGTTCCTTGTTTGGGACCTCCCACTTTGTCCTCTCCTATTCCAGTGTGATGACAGCATGAATTCTTCTGGTGCGAATGTTTCTGTGAACATAAATTCTCACCAGCTTTTGCAATGTTTCATGTGTGCCAACATCCACGGAAAGTGTAGATCTGGGGTAGCAAATGCTGCCACACAGTCTTCATTTGAACAAAATCATGAAGAAGATTGTGGGAGATTTCTATATCTGGCTCTAGTTTATCTGAACATCTGCTAGGTGAGTGGGACTCTCCAAAAGCAGACATCATAATTAATGAAGCTCAGGATTTCTATGTGTTAACTGAATTTCACAATTCCTTCCAAGTAGAGAGGAGAAATATTTAGGTCTGATAATAAGTAACGAATCCAGGTGTTTTTAAAGAAAGTGAATGTATAGCCACTGGTTGTAGATAATTTTTTTTAATAAAGCATTTAAAGAAGGGTACAAATTATTTCAATAGTTTTGGAGTACTGGTCCTAAAATGCTCTCTAAAATTCTAGTTCACAAGTGCTCCAGCAAGAGGATGCTTAGAGGATGCAAGAAGCAGCTTACAATGTTTGTTTTTTCTCTGACCTACTGCTGAGTAATTGAGTCATCCCAAGCACCAAGCTAATGTTTTTCATCCCTAGGAGAACATAATGTTACTGGGAAAAGGAGAAGAGGGGAAAAAAATCAAAAAGGCAGCTGCAGGTATTTATTCCAAATGCCATACAATGTGTCTCTAAGACTAGAAAAATGCATTTTTGTAGGTGAAGAAAATGTTCAAATATCCAAATGAGTATGGCTGGTGGTGCTGAGCCCCTGACACCTGTGGGGTCTAGGAGGGTGCAGCAGTCCTAGCTGATGGCATGTAAATGGAGATAGGCAAACCCAAAAATATAGGACTTCATTTTTGGTACATTTTTGTACACTCCCAGTGTAGATATCTGCATTATTGATATGCAGAGCTGCCAGAACACCAGTTCAACAGAACAGCTACTGCAAACAAGATGCTGAAAGAGGACAGCCTGGGCTCATTCTTACTCTTAGTGAGGACCCAAACAAGTATCCATCTCTCAGTGATGTGCATGGGCTAACTGTTTTGGGCCAGGCTCTGCTGTTGGTAAGTTTCTAGTTCAATGTCCTGTGGGCAGGCGGAGAAATTAGGCAGAAACTCCTCCACTTTTCTCCATGGGCTGGCTGCTCACCAGTAGATGCCAAGGTATGAAAAAAAAGATTTTCTTTGCCAGTCTGTCTTGGTCTGCCTGCCCTCAGAAAAATATGGGCACTTACTGAAAGGAAACGATTTTTTTCTTCTAGTAGTGCTGTCTCACAAGAGGAGTATCTTAGGGGAGGATGGAGAGGAGGCTACCAAACCATGGTAGGCAAGAGCAGAGGCAGCACAGTTCCCCTTCCACATGAGATCAAGAGACTTGAGTTGTACAGAAGACCCCAGAGTTCAGAGAGACAGCACTACCAGGCAGGAAGCCTGGAGACTTCAATTTCACAGATAGGGCATTCCTGTGGCTTTTGCAGCCTATCACATGCACATTTCCCCTTGGAGAATATAGAAGGGAAAGGAAAGAAATACAATTAGTTAAATAAAGCAAGAGTTTCCTGCATGTCTGGTATTTGCTGCTTCCATGGACAAGGTGCTGGGGCCTCAGTAAGCATTTTTGATTTTGCAAAGAGAAATTGTGTTTTGTGCAAAATAGGTGCCTTTTGAATGTATCGTTTCTGAAAAAAAGGATCAGTTTTGGTTTTCTTGGTTGATGAAATGTGTCTGTGGGGTTTCGTTGAAGTGCTGCCTTTAGTTTTCCCCATTTTTTTTTTTAGCTCCACAAAGGCTTCTTTTTCCAGAATAAAAAGAAATTATATCTGTATTCAACTAGAGCACTGAGCCATTTTACCTGCATTTCACCTGTCTGTTACAATCTGTATCTCTGTTATCAGTGGTCACTTCAGTGTCCCTGTTCACATCCCCTTCCAGGAAGAGCTACCCTGGGGTGGCTGGCTGGCAGTGATGCCATTCCGGGAGCTCCCATGTCACTGAGCTCCTCCACCCCTCACAGTGTTTAGAGGTGATCCAGGAGGCCATGTATTTGCTTTGCTGTACCAGCTCAGCTAAATATATTGGCGTGTCATCTCAGAAATTGCATTGCTGTGGGCACTGTGATTTCAGCTGAGCTGCAGCATCCCCAGAAAGCAGACTTGTCTGGGTATCTACTCATGTCAGAGCACCAGCACTGGGTGCTCATGGCAGCTGTGGTGGGGGATGCAAATGACTGTCTCAAATTATGTGGGTGAGGAGCAGAAGCAGCCCTGATGAGGCTGGTGCAGTTACACGTGCACAGCTTGGATCTGAATCCAACCCCCGACATTAAACAGCCCCGAATGTTGAGATTTATTTTAGGATAACGCAATCAGTGCTTTAAGTGAAGAGTTTTAATGGGGAAGCATTGCCAAAGTGCTAGGAGTTTAGAAGTGCAAACCCAGTTCAGGAGAACCTCTACTTTAGCAGGGGTTTGGCTGTAATTTGTTCACTGTGTTGAAAACATACCTGTCTGCCCAGCAGGACACAGGAACTTAACAGTTCTTCAGACCTCTTGTGTATTGTGATTTGATGATACTGTAAATCCAGCTTTAGGGTTCTCAGAACCAGAACAAAAGTACCAACTCCTGTGGCTCAAAGTGCTGATATTGCTGCATAAACTCCCTCTGCTTTTCCAAGTGTGCACTGAAGGCTGCACTGCTCGTGCAGCACTGCAGTGATGAGCTTTGTGGCACATTGGCTATCACCTGCCTTCTTTGAGCTGGAAAAACAACCAGCCCAGAGCTTGACCTGGGGTTTATGGCCAGGTGGAGCTATTAGATGCCTCTGGCTGCTGGAGATCCCATTCACACTGCTGAGAGCTGGGGTACGGCCCTAGGGAGCTACACCCGGAGCTGCAAAGCTGCCTAAAAACAGGCAGTGCAGCTCCACGCTGTGGGGAAGAAGGGATTCTCCACTCACTGACACTGCGGCTTCCTCTTCTGCTGGGATGCTGAGGGAGCTTTGCCGACTCCTCCGACCCCCAGGTCTCCTCTTGTCCCCTCTGTGGTGTGGGGCTGGGATCTTTCCCCTTCCTCTGGCTGCTTTTGCAATCTCCCCTGAGCTGTGCTCTGACTCCTGCCACTTTACATTTTTTTCCACTTACAGGCTTGGAAAACAACAGCAGGTGAGTTTGGGAGGATATTGGGCAGGGGACCAACAAAGCCCCGTGGAGGACTTTGCTTTTTTACTTCAAAGGTGTGTTTCTGCCCACAGGGGACGTCTTTGGCGAAATTCCCTGTGCTTCCATGGGGACCAGCCCTAAGGAGGGGTTAATGTTCAACTGCTTTGCTGCTGCTGCTGCCAAAACCACTTATTCCAGGTGACTGTCCCATCCTTTAGGAGAGGGTGCCCCACTGCTCATGTGGCACACAGAAATCTCTTGTACTGCACTGCCAGGGCTGGCTCTCCACTGATTAGCATTCACTAAGGTGCTGGTGAGATCCTGAGCATCGATGGCTCTGGTAGAGCATCAGCTGAGTGTGGGATAAACCCTTTCCTCAGGGGCCAGTTGCTGGTGGCCAGGCAGCCCATGGTTGAGCAGGTAAGGCTAGTGATGAAACCTGCTTGTGCCAGGGCTGCCAGCCGGGGAGAGGGCTGAGTACTGCCAAAAGACATGCCTGAAGCAATATTCCTGGGAAGGGTGGCAAAGGCACACTTGTTGTGGGATCAGTCAGGCTTGGCTTCAGCAGGGATATCTCAAGAGACTGATCCAAAAAAGTGATCCAAACTGCTCCATGTGATCCCTTGAGTGGCAAGTGCTGAGGGTGTTTTGTGTTTTGGTGTGGTGGTTAGCATCTGGTTTCATCACGAATGTTTTGCCCTGGTTTGAATTTCTCCCAGGATGTTCTCGGAAGATCACAGGTGAAGAGTGCAGCAACATGGTTTCAGCTTGGTATTGTCAAATGGGTCCAATTGCTTTCTTATTATTTTGGCTGAGAACACCAGTTGTACCCTGCCACTGTCACGGCTTCCAGCAAGCTGTCTGTTCATCTCTACCCCTAAAATGTCATCAACAGTGACATGGATCCCTGAGAGTCTTGTTAGTGTGTCTTGCTGGCAACATCTCTGCTTTTGATCCCAAATGACAGCCTCAGCCATCTGTACTTGGATCCTGGTACTCCTAACAAGGCAAGAAGTCCATTTCCCTTGCCTAGGAGATTATGGCAATCTTCAGCCTTACCCTCCAACATTGGGGGTGGCCTTTTTCCCCTTTTTCCAAGTCAGGTAAGGTTTCTTTGGTAGCAGACACCTGGATGGAAGTGTGCTCAGTGCACTATTTAGCTTGCTTGGGTCTGTCCAAGTGCAGCTTGTCTGCTGCCCTGATAACTGTGCAATGGCTGGAGGCTGCCTTGAGCTGCCTTTGGTATTTGTTGTGCTGCTTTTATTATATTTTCTCTTAACATGCTGCATGCTCAGGGAGGTTCCTGCTTACTGCTCATGTGCTTGAAAATGGAGTATTTTAGGAGCTTGGATGTGAGATTGGGGATGTAGCCTGCTTTGGTTGCATGCTTTTATTCTGCTCATGTTTTCACCATATGAATCTTTCATCCTGGGTCTGGTCTCACTTGGATTGCAAAATTACACAATTTTACTGAAGTTGTTGTATCCAATACTGATGGCAGCTCTATTGCTTCTTCTTCCTGTCTCAGGATTATCACATCCCAGATCTGGGACTCAGCTGTGCAGAGTCCACTTGTGGCAGCTGTCTCTCAGGCAGCTCTGCCGCGTGTCCTGACACCTCTCCAAGCCCCTCTCACCCATGGGGACATATCCAGTTGTGTCATGTGCTGCCAAAGAAGGTACTTTTAGAAGGCCCGAACATCTTGTGTGTAATTTAGAATTTCCTCAGGGGTATTTGGATCCTGCCAAGCTTTGATTTTGCTTTGCTTAATTGCAGTTTGGTTTGTTTTTTGTGTGATGGTGTGAAATATCTGGGAACTCACCCTGCTTACCATCAGTCCCTGTGTCTGCTTGCCTTCTGCTTTCTTCTGAATTCATATCACTTCAAATCAGTATTACCTTTCCCCCCTCTCTTTCTTGAGCCTTTGACATAATTATTTCTCTTGCAGTACTTACTGTTGTTGACCTGTGTGTCATTTGCTGATAAACCCTGCCCTTCCCCATTCAGAAGAAAATCATTTGCAGTGCATTTTTTTTCACCAGATTTTCCTCCTCTGCTTTGTCCTTTGTCCTCCTCTGCATTTCCTTGTAAATAACTTCTGGTGCTGTTTATCCATGTGTACCAGGCCTGTTTAGCAAATCAGATCTGTGTCCATTTCATGCAGGCAGGCTTTGGAGAGAGTCTTCCTAATTGTATCTGTGTACATTTCCAGCTCTTGTGTGGCAAACAGAGCTCCTTTGAGCATTTCTGGACACTACCCTGGCATCTTGGTGTAGCATCTGCTGCCTGTTAAGTTCAGGCTCTTTCCCCTCAGCTGTGAGCCCACAGATCCTTAAACAAGTGACCGTGTGAAGCAAGTGATGGAATTTGTCCTGGCTGTGGTTGTGCCCCTGCCTTACCCAGGGGTGCCAGGAGCACGTTTTCATGGTGCTCCCATGGGGGTGCTGGCTGTGTGTGTGCAGCAGAGGAGCTGCACAGTGTCCCTCTGCACGTAGGCACACAGCTGGCAGCTGCTTTTTGACGTGACTCCAAGCAGCAGCTTTGGGCACTGGACCCAGGAGAGAGCAGGGGTGGTTTTGGGGGGGCATGGAGCTCTCCAGAACACCAGGATGCTGTTGGGAGCAGGGTTGCAGTGCTGGAAAGTGGCTGTGAACACGATGATGGCTGCAGAGCTCCTGAGATGTATGGTCAGGGCTACAAGGCGGCAGGACCTGGAAGCCACTGGTCACTCCTGGAGGCGACGGGAGGCTGTGTTATGGTGTGTCAGGATCACTGGGATGGGACTTGGGCTCTGCTGCCACCTTGCTCAGTGTCCTTAGTCTTGTCACTGCACTACCCAGACTGAAATGTCTCTGCCCATTACATGGGGATTTGGGGGCTTTTTGTGGTGTATTTCAAGACTGACAGATTGACAAAAGATAAATCTTATTCTTTCATCAGCGTTTCCTTCAGCAGGGCTGACCTGAAGCTAACCACTGATCCAGATGCTCTTGGAATCGACTGGGAGTTTATACATCAGTTCCTTGCTGAAATGCTGTCACATTCAAATTGTGATTTATGATTCTAATGCTCTCTCAACACCATTCTAATTTTTTAATAAAGATACTTTAGTGAAGTGTTCTACTTCAAGCCCAGCATTATTCATGTGTTTAAGATATAAACAGAGTAACTGGTGAAGCAACAACTTCATTCAATTTAACAGTTTAACAGACCAGCATGGCTGAGAAAGGAAACCTGCCTCCTGGAGCTATCCCCAGGTGGGGAGTCAGGAAGGCAGAACAGCAGATTAGTAACTGCTCAGCTGATGTCTTCTTACTACACCAGATTATATTGGCAAAGAAATTGCAGGCTTCCCTCTTTGACATAATTATGGTAGTAAATTAGGTACACAGAAGAACTAATGATGAGATTAAACAGAGTTATGAACATATACAAGATCTCTTTCCCAAGGTCAGCTCTGGATGACACAGCAAAGGCATTGCAATAACAGGTAATGTCAGTCAGTGGTGGGCAGCATGTTGCTGGAGCCTAAATGCAAACCTTTGTTCAGGGAATACAAAGAGAGGAGGAAGAAAGGAGCTTTGAAGTTCATGATATCTCCCTCTGCTCTCAGAGGAGCCCTGTTTTTAACAGGGAATTTGGCCTCTTGCCACTCAGGTGCTGAATGAAGCCCTACACACCCCACACAATGTTCTTTGTTAGGAAACCCTGCAGGACTCAAGGGCTGACCTCTGGATGCTTCAGACACACATCCTGTGGGGGCACCCAGTGTTCCAAAGCATGGAACTTGGGCTTTTTGGATGCTACTCAGCGTTTTAGGAGGCAACTTGGTCTACTTGGCCACATCCCAATCCCTCCTATACAACACAGGGCAAGTAATTTGGGTCAGCATTTCAACAATGTCTGGTGATTTTTTTATTCAGTTTTAAGCACCATCATGTTTGATTGTTTAGCTTTGGGCAGCTAAACTGGAATCAGGCCAAAGCTGCTAACTTCAACTCTGCAAGTAGGGCTCTCTAAACAATTATATCCTAAGTACAGGACTCAAAATTGCCAGTCACTTCTAAAAAGCCTGGTCTTATATCCTCTGTCTGCCAGTTCTCTGTGGTGTACAAAGAGATAACAGTGCTTCCTTTGCCTCCAGGAATGCTGAGGGCATGGACACAGTAAAAGCAGAAGGGCACTCTCAGACTCAATGGATCAAAAAAATGTCTCAAGTAGATTTTTATTCATTTTTAGATTTGATTCCATTTCCAAAGTCTCTGTAATTACGACCATATAGAAGTCATACAGCTCTGCAGGCTTTGCCCCACAAGTGTATCCTACGTCATTCCAGAGGAGCTGCACAACCTGCAGGGAAGTGCTTTGTGAAGTGGCTCTTGACAGACCTCCCTGTGCTTTCTAAGTGATATGAGAAGTTTTATCCACATTTCACCAAATGACCTTGCCCAGAGCTGCAGCTCTGAAGTAAAGTCCCTGTGAGTCTGCAAGTTGTGTGTGTGCAGCAGATTTTTTTCTGTACCTTTTTTCCAGTGAGGATGTCCTTTGCTAAGATGAGGGCGTTAAGCTGATCAGTTTTCATTCTGCTTTTTTTTGCTGTTTGTAGAATAAATTGAATGGACTTGTATTTACTTTTTGTCTGGGGAGGGAGTGGGTCTGGTTTCTACCCCATAGCAAAGAGAGGGGAGAGTTATGCTCCCAGAGGAGTGCCTAGGCAGTCCCAGCTCTGCAGGAACTGGGAACTGCAGCTTTTCAGAAAGGAAGCATTACAAACCACTGTCCTCTGTGTCAGGGCAGCAAAGTCCAGTCTGGTGGGAGTCAGGGATGGGGAGACCTGGCAGTAAGGGGTAAGACTGAACATGCTCTTGCAGATGAGCTCTGCTTCTCCAGGCTGAGACTGTGCTGTCCCAACACTGTGGGCAGGTGGGGTGGGTCCTGCAGCCACCCACAGGGACATCGCAGCTCCATGTGCTGGATCACACACTGACCCTGGTTGTCTTCTCCTCACCCTCCTGAGAAATTTATGGAGAATGAGTTAAGGTATGGGGACTTTTATTCCACTTAGTTTCCAGCCCTTGAAAACCACTTCCAGGTGGGATTGTGGCTCTCCCCGTCCTTTCTGTCAGCCAGGTTGCTGTGGTC
>CM031861.1:54317037-54518748 GCA_018697195.1 Certhia americana | reverse complement strand
CAGCAGTGACAGCAGTGACAGCAGTAGCCGGCTCGTGGCAGCAGAGGGAGACACACGCCTGGCCACGGGCCGGGGCTCCGCTCGCCCCTCTGTTCGCAGCCGCATGAAGTACGAAGTTGTACCTAATTTTGCATGCACGCACTGCCTTTGTCTCTAGTGCCAAGCATCATGTACGTGGAACTTTTACCAGGTAGGGAAACACAACGTTGACATCGTTATGTACAATTTGAAATTCCCATCTCAGTGGCTGGCAAATTCTGAGATGGGAGATTTCCAGCTTGCTGTTTCCAGGAGAGAGAGAGAGGACAAAAAAAAAGAAAAAAAAAACAAAAAAACACCCAAAACCCAAACCCAAAAAAAGAAAAAAAGAAGGGAAAAAATAGAGAAAAGTATTAAGAAGAAGCCAGTATCTGCTGATTGCAGACCACAGCACAACTGAGAAAGCACAGACTGTAGGGCTGGCTTTGGTCTGAGGCAGGAACAAGTACTTTCTGCCTACTTCCCTGTCCCCTAGAAAGAGTTTTGTAGCCACTCCGAAATTCCAGCCTTGTCCTTGGAGCATGCTGCTGGTGTGAGATGGAGTGAAGCTGGAACTATTGTCAGCTCACATGAAATCCCAGAACAATGTGGGCTCTCTGTAGTAATGGGTGATATTACTTCAAATGGTTCAATAACGCTACCGCTCTGCTGTCTTCTACACCATAATATATAAACTCTTTTATGGATCTAGATGGAATTTCTTCGACATTTCCTCAAATTGCATTGTTTTAAGGTACCACTGTATTTCCATTGGAAACCCAGTTGTAATAGATGGAATCCATATAGCATTGATGCTGCTTTCTAGGACATGCCTAGTCGCTGTGAAATATAAACCAATAAGGTCTTGGACTATAGCTTAATCTTATCAGCAGAATTCAGGTAGTGTAGGACTGAAATTGTGCTACTAACAGGTGTTGCCAGCCATCACTGCTGTGATGAAATGAGATGGAAAAATCAGGAAACAGAGCTGTGTCTGGATGCACACAGCTCCTGAATGCAGCAGCACAGAGAAAGGAGCTGTCTGTGCCTGGCAGCAGCCTTGTGATTAAAATAAACAGTTCTGTGCTCCTTGTATGCTGCAACCCCAACCCCACCTCAGTGAGTCTCCCAAGCCAGGAGACATAAATCCTCTTCAACTACAGAGACAAACTGTAAGTGATTGCAAGAAAATGTGGATAGTTTACTGATATTTTTAGGATCTCCTCTCCTACTAGGTTAAGAATGAAGTGAGGGCTGTCAGCACCTTGGGGATTGCTGTGGGTATAAGCCAGCACCTCAATTTATTTCAGTTCCTCTAGGAGCACAGATATATCACTGTAGCTGCTGGGATCTTGATCTGGATGTGCAAAATCCACCCCAAAGGCTTGCCAATATAAGCTCTTAATGCCACCATCTCTCCTGCCTAATGTTCTACCCCGTGGTGCTGTGTTATTATTAGGCAGCTTATACAGTGTAGGTTAAACTGGAAAACCCTCTGTTTCTTAGCAATTTATAGTCCCCAATTATTGGGATCTTAAGTTCACACAAGTCCATGTGCATAAGCTAGTTCTTTGGAGAGCAGGAGGTGACTGCTTGGAAATTACTGCATTTAGCTCAGAAATTTAGCTCAAAAAGAAGATATTTAAAGGAGCCAATTTTTAAAGAAGGACATCAGGTAAAATTTAAGGTATATGTAGCCCCTTAGCTTCCTCTGATATTTTGAGGGCTGAGTTCTGTTCATTCCAATTGTCTGGCTCTAAACAGCAGCCTTAATAGTCATGCCCATGGCCAGATATCCATGCTAAGGGAAGCCAAATCTGCTGGTTTTCAGTACCTGATGGGTTTTGCCTTCTTTCCTGACATTGGTGCATCTTTCACCCTAGCATTTCCTTGCAACCCAATTCCATAGGGCCAGGCAGCAGCAGTCCTTCAGTCCCAAATCAAGCAAGGAGGGAGGCAATGCACACATGTGCAAAAATGGTGTCTCAGATATTGGCTCCAGACCTCTTGTCCAAGTCTTTTTGTGCTGCACTGCTGTTAAATCAACATCCCTGCTGTCCAGATGTACATGCCATAGCACTGTCACTCTCCTCCTCTGCTCCTCACGTGGTCCTGGAGCTGTGAGATGAGGTCAGCAATGTCACTGGGGCACTTGTACAGCCCTTGCATCGTTATTTGTTCCCAAGGACTGTTCTCTAACTGTTTAATTAGTCCCTTCAGTAATGAACCATATACCATTTGTTCTCTTTCAGCTGATATTTACCCTCTAGGAATCAGGGGCTCCTGAGAGCTGTCACACAACAGAGTGTTATGGGGACCCTAGGGAGAGGAATCATGTGTAGGCTTTGCTAATGGTCCAGGCAAGCAGGGCAATAAACCAGCCCCAAACACCTGCCTTTAAATACTGAGAGAGAGGGAATGGGCCTGGACTATGATTCTGCTTTTTAGCTGGCTCTCCTCTCCCTCTCTCCAGTGATGCTGGGACCTGTGCATGGACCTCGCCTCAGCTGCTACGGCTGCAGGCTGCCAGGCAAAGCACAGCAAGAGTTGTTTGCCAAAACATGTCCAGCCAGAGACAGCAGGAGGGTGGAGAGGTGACAACCAGGGCCCCACAACCAGAAGCAATGCCTCCCTGTGCAGTGGCTGAGACTGGGCTGCAGCACAGGTGTAGCACTTGGGATGATGGGCTGTTCTCAACGGCCTGAATTTCCCAGTCAGGTATTTCTGGAATGAGAAGGCCTTGAATTTTTGATGGCTTGTCAGAAATTAATAGCAAACTAACCCCTATGAATGTTCTCCTTTAATATTTTTATTGCTTGAAATTCAGAAGCTTGCTGTGGCCTCAGTCCTTGAATTTTCCTGTAACCCACACGTTGGAGCAAGTGAAGCACCCGCTGACCTCGGTGTGAGGGTGGATGCAGGGGCTCCTTCACTGCCTAAAAAAACTATATAAAGGTGTTTTTTCTGCTCAGGTGCTGCATATTTCTCTCAACTTGTACCATTACACACTTAAAGAAATGCTGGTTCTTGCGGACTGATAGATTTGAACATGCCAGCATTGCTAAACACTCTGTTTAGGATTTTTAAACATTTAATTTGTAGCGATGGAGACTAAATTGAGAATTAAAACCATGCTCAGCAGTCCCAAGGGAGTTTCCCTCTTCCCTCCCACTCCATCTGGAATGAAGAGGAGTTGGAATTATACATGAATTAATGAATAAGTAATATAGAGTCACACAAATAAATTACAGATGCAAGGACTTTTTTTTAAAAAAATCATCCACAAGTTAATATTTATTTATGTAACTTGCATAATTCCAGCCAATGGATGCATAAATATTAATTACCAATTAAATTTTAATAGCAAAGCAAAAACCTTGTATTTGCTAAATGTACATATTAAAGCCATTGTTATTTGTTTGGACAATTAGGTTTGTTTGTGACTTGGGCCAAGCAGTGACAAGAATACAGTTTTAGAGCAGGGGACATCCTGGATTAATCATGTTTTTTGCTTTAATTGCAATTGCTCAAAGAGAGGATGAATTAATTATTTTTTTTACATCCCATGAGGAGATTATAACAAATTTTAAAACAGCCCTCAGCAAAACAGGGGCATTGCTGTACTCCCATTTGTGCATCCCCACTACATATTTGATAGATTTCCAATACAAAGAGGAGGAGACGGATGAGGAGGAGGATGACGGCTTCTCAGCCATCAGCTTTCAGTGGCTGTCCCCATTTAGAGCAGCTGATTATCTGACCTGTGGTGGCACTTTCCCATTTATGTGTCTCCTGGCAGCCCAACGGCTCCCCTGCAATTGCTGTTTTTGCAGGTTACTGTGAGTCATTTTGCATTAATGTCCCTGTGTATCACTTTTTGATGCACATTGTTAAACCCACCAGGGAAGGAAGTGTTCTGGGATGAGAAAACATTTCCTTTTCTGCAAAAAGGGGAGGATGGAAAGCTGGTGAGTCCTGGCAGTGCTCTGGCTCAGATCTGAGGTTTCCCTGTGTTTTCTCACACTGCTTTGCTGTTTGCTCCAGTTCTGCTGTTTTCTCTGTGTGTTGTTCTTCTGGTCTGGGGAGCTTGTGAATGTTTCTCAATGCCATGGTTAATCCAGGCACTGTCCCCTATGACCCAGGCTGGCTGAAACCTTCCTGGTTCCCAAGTGGATCTTGTTGTGATTTGGGGCCCCTGGGCTGTGACTCCCTTGGGCTCAGGAGAGGGAAGCAGGTGAAGCAGCTCTGACTGCCAGAGACTAAAGAGCTGGGAAAGGGGTGGTTTTACTGAGCTGTGGCTTCAGCAGCACTTGAGTTCGGGTGGTGTAACATGAGGTGAAAATGCCACGTGGTGCAGCAAATATCTAAGGGGTAAACTGTCCAAAGACAACTCTGAGAACTGAACACAGCTATGGGTAAAAGGTGATTTATGTTATCTATGAACTTTTTAAGGTAAAAGAGAACACGCCATCTAAAATGGGACCACTGCTGTGTAATCTCATGCAAAGAGCTGGTGCTACTCCCTGTGGTGCATCCTTGCTCTGGGGGAGTCAGGGAGGTGCAGCTGCCCTGTGGTTTAGGTTTGGATTTGTGCTTTGCAACTTTCTTCTTTTAAGTCAGTAATTATGGACTTAAGCTGGTGAGACAAACCCTGAGTGAAGCACATCAGTCTATTTCATCCTAGTGGGGAGTCAGAGTCTGCCTCCCATTGCCATCCCACTGTGATTCACCAAGCACATGGTCTGTTGTAGGTAAGGTCTTGGAAGTCAAAAAGGTGAGACTCAGTGCTCCCTGGGACATACCTGGAAAAGCTTTTGAAGGCTCAGGGCTTTAATAAGGATGGAGAGCAGATAAAACATTTATAGCAGTGTTTTTTAATTTAGCCTCATTTAATTACAGGGGCACTACTGGTTAAAGAATTTATTAAGCAATTTTCTTACCCACTTTGAGATTGATGGAGCATACAAAGACATGAGTTGATTAAACCCAGCCAGGTTTCACCCAACTTTCTGAAATTAGTTATCTCTAAGATCTGAAAGGACAAGTACATGACTCAGGGTTCTATACAATAGCCCCTGGTACCTCCACAATGAACTCTCCTGAATCCTGTGTGTTCTTTGGTTCAGTAATAGTGGATGGCCATTGAGCATGTCCATTTTAAGTAGAAGGAAGAAACAGAGACAGGAAATAAATTAAGCTGGTTACAAGCACAATAAAACAAAGTGCACAAATTTAAATGTAAAACACTGAAAATGTACCAGAAGTAATAAAGACAAACCAGTGATAGGAGTACAAACTGAAGCCCTGGCTAATTCTGTACTGCAAAGATATAAAAGAAAATCAATATTAAAAAAAAAAAAAAGGGACCTTTATCACAGAACCTGTTAAATGGTGTATGCAACAATTTAAAAGAAATTACTTGGGAGCTAGAAGTGCAGCAAAGAAACATCTAAATAATTGACATTTAAAGAATTAACATAAAATTATTCCAAGATAGTGAGGGAAGTAGTCAAGCAGTCTTCTAATGCTCATGCAAAACCAGGCAGTTTTTACAGTGCACTCTCAACCTCGAATGCATCTGCTTAACCATTAGCCTCATGTCCCAGCTCTCTGTAGGCAATATAAGCATTCACTAATGCATAGACCAGCCTGTTTAGGTCAGGGGTTTTTGTCTTGTCCTTGGCCTCACTTTTAGGTGATGAAATGACAGGCCAACACAGGGTTTGTTCTATCTCTGCTCCTCCTGATACCATGGGCAAAATTCCTGATGGACAGAGAATTAAATCAGCATCCCCTGAGTAAGCCATTGCTCCTTTGGAAAATGGATTTCTCTGTCAGTGGCTGACATCAACAAATACAAGATGTTGTGGCTTTACCATGCATCCTTCATTGATCAAATGTTTATTTCAGTATGGTGCTCCCCTTTTAATGGGATATTGCAGATGTTCATTAAACAAATACTCATTACATAAGCAAGACAAGGTCTGTCCTTAATTTCTTCTCAGTTAACTCTTCTTTCTACAGCTACTGCAGGTAAAAGTCAGGAGACTATGCCAATGCTGGTGTGTAAAATTCAAAATATTTTGTCGTCTTGTGTTGGATTTTGGGCTCCCCAAGCAGTTTTGGACTGGCACAGCCCAACAAGGACCTTTGAACAGACAAGAAGTGAAGGTGCCCTAGTGTAATGAATTGCTGATGGCCAAGCTGATGCCTGTGCAGCCAGGCCAGCTGGGAGCTGGTGCTCGCAGACCAAGCCCTCAGTCCTTCAGGCAGTGGGATTAAGGCTCTGTCTTTACTGTGTGGCTCCCAGCAAGGCTCAGAGCAATGACAGCACTGCCAGCTTCTGCTGTCTCCCTTCCTGCGTGCATGAGGAGTAGTGGCTCTGGCAGTCCAGGGAGCACAGGATGGGAACATCTTTTAACTGCTTTGATCTGTGTGAAAGAAGTTTTGTCCCTTGCTCAGATGAAGATTCCCAAGTGGCTGAGGCTTAACATCCATGAGATTTTCTCTCTCTTTAATAAAATATTCTCCTACACCTAGATCCTGTCCCACAGCAGCTGAGCTGGTGTTTTGTTGTGTAGCTGTGAAAGCAGCACAACATCTGAGCACGGAGCATACCCAAGAGTCAGCTCCTGACATTTGGGATTCAGGCTGTTTGCAAACTCTAGCATGCCTCAAGGGCTCTTTGATACAGGTTTCACATTCCCAGAGCTGTCTTCAGAATAAGTGGGGTGTCACTAGCCAGGAGATGGGGGGTTTATTACAGATCTGTGGAACAAAAGATGATTGATATGAACCCAGCATCCAGTCACGCCTGAAACAGATTCCCTCTCCCACATGGGTCGTGTGGCTTCTCCGTGAGCTCAGACTTCAGCCTTTGCATTTGGTACACATCACCTCTCTTACCTTTGCTTGTATTTTCCATGACACTTTCAGGAAGTTAGTTTTTTTTTGTTTTTTTTTTTTTTTTGAGATCTTACAGCTCTAAGAAAGGTAAACTTGGCTGCTGGGGCTTCCAGAAAACCTATATGCAGTGGCAGGGTTGCAGATGCCCTCTTTCTGTGAGAAACCAGGCTAGAAGGAAGCCAGGAGCACAGTGATCCCTAGAGGAGTCAGGAAAAGTCCCACAGTTTTGTTTTCTTTGTGTGGAAGAGTGTTGAAGTCTGGAAAGAGCCACATGGCTGGAGCCTGGATGAGTGCCCTGCTGTAAGCTGGGGCTGCACTGGAAGGAGCAAAGTCCAGACACAGCCCTGGTGTGAAGAGTTTGGGGCTGGAAAATCCCAAACCAGGAGCACTCTACTATATTTCCATTTCTTAGAGCTTGGATAACACATTCGAAGAGGTTTATGCCAATATTTTTGTCTTCCATTTCCTTTTCTTCCCATCTACAATTATGATACATATTCAGGGTATTTTTTGCTCAGGCATGAGATTTTTTCTCCCTTTTTTTTCCTGTTTAGAAGTACAGTTTCTCCAGTGATATTTTAAAACAAGATGAATTTATCCATGTCTTCAGGCTTACTCCATTTTACTTGAAGTTTTGTGAGGCCTAGTTCTCTGTTTCACAGAATAGCTAACTTGGGGGTTGGGATGTGTTAATTATTCAATGATTTAAATGAAATATCAAAGGAGTTTTTATTGATTTGCATATAAAAGTTATGAAACCAAATATATGGCACAACAGACAAATTAGTAGGCCATAAAAAGCATGAGTGAATTACTGTTTTATTAAAGCTTTAAGATAACATGCTGTAGTATCTGAAAAGAAAGGTCAAAAGGAAAAAAAAAAAAGGGAAAATTTAAATGTGTGCACATTAATGGACTGGGGAATGTGGCTTTACTAATAACTTCTGTGCATAAAAATTTATATTTTTCAACAGAGCAATCATTTCTTTCACCCTGTTGGGTATTTTAAATGTGCTCCTGTGTATATAATATTAATTTAGTCATAAAATAAAAGGCAGTAATTCAGACAGTAGCCCATGTGAGCTATTAAATTCAAAGTACCGTGTGAAGTATTTGTGGTTATGGTTCCTCGCAGTTCTATATGAGACACAAACAAACCACTCCTGACAAGATGAAAGTGTTTGCTTTCAACATACCTCTCTGTGCTCACTTTGGGTTCCTGCCCTTCCTTTTTGAGACCTGACACCATCTCTGACGAGGTAGTTTGGGTTTAAATATAAGAACGGTCCTTCGGAAAAAAAAGGCACAAAATGAGGATTTGTGCAATAGACAAGCTTTTAAAAGGGGATTGTACATTCTGTGAGTCTTTCTAAACTAGCCAATGTTACAGTTCACTTCTTTTTATGCCAGACCATTGAGCTGTGCTGCCTTAGGAGGTGAAAAGATGTTTTTACTTGTCCTGCTCATCCACTAATGTGGGGCTGAAAGTTAACCAGCAGCAAATGGGCTTGACTGTGATGCTGGTGAGCTGTGTAAAGCATTTCCATGTTGTCTCTCTGAAAAGCTTGAAGCAAATATTCCATCCACTGCAGAAGCAAATTAATACATGGCAATTAATCAAAATTCTTCTCACTTGGTTTCCCTGTGCATGTGCTCTTGCATTAAGCCTTGGAGTGCCTGGTTGCTCTCCTGTTAAATGTGTCTGTGCTAAGACCCGACAGAAGCACTTCCCAGCACAAGGAAATTAAGCCCAGGCCTGGGATGAATCCTTCAGAGACTTGGCTCAGTGCCTGCAGTTCAGCTCATGTGTCAGTGTCCAGCCCTTAATGGTAGTGGAGCAAACACTCAGAGACTGCAGGTAAAACTGTCTCTATGGACTCCCTCTATATTAGGATATATCACCATGCAGCATTTCAAAGCCATCTTTCACCTTTTAATATGAGTGTCTTGGAGACAGATTTCATCCTTGCCTCCCTTCCACCCTGCCCTCCCACCTTTCTTTACAGAAAATCCAAATCTGCTGCTGGGAATAGCCCCTGATAGGGTGGAATCTGTAAGGAGAATAGGATTTCCATGGATCCTGCTTCCCGCAACACACGCAGCTCAGAGGCCACACAGCACAGTGTCCTCTAGAGCCATGTCTAGACCATGTGCAGTCATGTGGAGCAGAGAGTGAGCATTTGCCACAGCTGAGACACAGCAGCAGTTGCTTACAGAGAATATCAGGTCCACAGTTGCCCAAAATAACTGTGTGGCATAAATCAAAGACAGCCAGTAAAGCAGGAAGAATTACTTCCTTCCTCCAGCACTTCCCCATGCCATCTAAGGGCAGTTTAAATGCAGTTGCTGAATTCAGTGCAGACTTTGAATGTCTGATTCCCAGTCAAGGCACAGCAGTGCAAAGAGGCTGGTGGCTCCTGTTTGCTTCCTGCCCCGCTCTCTGCTTGCTGTAGGGGATGAGTGGGCTCCTGCAGGTGCCACAGCAGGATGGACAATGGGTGGCCTTGCTGGTAGCCTCCCAGCCATTTGTTTTACTCTTCCACAGCTGTAGTCTGGGCTGGTGGCTTGTCCCAGGCCCCTTGTGGTGGTGACGGCCCAGCTTGAGCTCCTCTGCAGTGCCCCAGGCTTGCCCTGAGAGCCTCTGCTCTGTGCTGCCTGGGGGCCTTGGGATCTCTTGGAACAGCCTGCATCTGACAACATAGCTGTCTTCTGTGTCCTCTGCACCTTACTGACACCCTCCAGGATACCAAATGGTCTTGCAGGGTGTGAGAGATGCTTCCCTCCAAATTCATCCCTCCTGTAAATCAGACAGTGGAAGGATGGATACCCATGGGATCCCTCAGCCAGCAGTCTTCCCAGACAATGCATCCTGTTTGTCCTGAGATTACTATCCTGTAGAGAAGCATGGGAGAGCCATTACCAGCATGCTGTAGCTGGTCTGAGGGCAGTTGTTTTAGGTATTGGCTTCAGAGAGGAAGAGATCACAGCTTGGCAAGGGAAATAGCTGCAGGCCACCCCCACACCTCAAATGAAGGGTTAATTTGCCACCAGGAGAGAGGAGATGTGTGTGGGCAGGCACAGCATCCCCACATCTGTGGTGAGTCAGACACCCCAGAGATTCAGTAAGGCAGACATGAAAGGGAGAAGTAGGGCAGGGCAGACAAAGGCACCGAGGGATCCATCTGCCAGATCAGAGCTGACCTCCTGCCTGTTGACATGCAGAGCAGCGGGGACAGCATCCATCCTCCCCCAGCTTGGCACAGGGGGATGTTCAGGACTGGCAGCTGGAAAGGCAGGGAGCTGGTGAGAGGCAGCCACGTGGTCGGGCTCCACCTGGACAAATAGCCAGAAAAGATTGCAAAGCCGTGGGGAGTCTTTTAATTATGTGCCTGCTGCATCAATTAACAAAGACAATGGCATTGGGCTGTCTAGTTTAATTGTCAGAGCCAGGGAGGAGGGCATCTGACATAGGCACCCTCAGCCTCTCTGGGGACAGGGCAAACCCAAATGACCCTGAAGTCCCAGGAGGAGCCACAGTGCAGTTTCTGCTTTCCCACTGCTGCCTTACTGCACTGCGCAGCAGCTTGTGCCTTGGAGCAGGTGAACTCCTTGCAGGCCTTGGCCATGAGCTCTGGAAATGCTCACTTCAAGCTGGTGAATATGCACAGAGTGAAATATGGGATTTAGAAACCAAGGCTCCAGAAGGGAAAGGTCAGTCTTTTAAAGAAAAGGCACTTCCCAGGAATGTTAATACAAGTGTAGGTTGTTGTATCACCGATTTCTTTATTTTTTTGCCTTTTCAGCAACCTCGAGGTATTCCAAGCCTCAGATAATGTTGTACTTCCCCCTACCTCTCAATGTGATCTTTATTTCCCGACCTGTTCAAGTGCTAACCACCAATGGGGGTCCTAAAGCTTGTGTCTGGTCACGACAGCTGCTTCTGGCTCAAAGTGGATTTGGGGGAGACAGATAAGAACCCAATAGCCAAGGACTATTTTGAGCAATGCATGCACCTAATTACAGTGCTGGTCTAGGCCCAACTCAAGCCAAGCTTGGAATAAACTAACATCTGTAGTCTGTATGCAAATATGACTATGACTCCATTATCTTACTCCACAAACAGTGAGAGCCCAGGGCCTGTTGAGCTCTCCTGTACAGGAGCAGAGTGTGTGCCAGGATTTCCCTTCAGTATGGACATCTTTCAAGGTGCCTTCTTGAGGCTGAGAGGTTCCTTATCACATCAGATTCTAAGCAGATGAATTATGAATATGTGCACTAAAAGTTTGAAATTTTAACTCATACAAAGGATTGATTGTGCTTATATAATGCTTTATACATAAATTGTTGACAAAGTATGGATCCAGCTTCACACAAACTGTCCTTTAAGAAGCAGTTTGTTACATAAGAGGGTCCTTTCTGAAATTCATGGTGTGATGGGAGTAGATGTCATCTTTGTCTGACCCTGTCCTCTACACAGTAAACACTTAAGTGCACCTTGCCATTGAATTTTGTCAAACCCCTGCTGCATTTACCATTGAACTTTATTTACTCACTGTTTTATATCAATAAAATAAACCCTCTCTCCTGAGAGTAAAGTGAATAATTCCACCCACAACAAAATGGAAGCAGATACCTCTCTGTGTAGGATATGGCCTCTGGTGTTTGTCAGTGCTCAGCAAAGTGAAGATGAGTCAGGTCTGAAACAGGTGCACATCATTTCAGGCGCATTATGTTCCTGTGGAGATGTTCTCAGTCAGGCTCCAAGTGACATATTTCCTTGCCACTTCACTTTCTTCTCAGCATTAAAGTCATTCCTGCTGCGGATCTGTCGTGATCCTTCTGGCTGCCCCCAGGGCTGTTGCCTTAAGTGGCAGGAAGAAGGTCTGGTTGCTTTAGGCATGTCTGACCCTGTACCTTCAGCGAGCTCCCAGGCAGCTTGGGAGTGTTGTATAATTATATTCTCCTCTCTGGGGTATGCAAAAATCTAGCAGAGACATTGAAGTTGGTCCCAAAGGCAGGATGGGTGGGAGCTTGGTGCAGGATTCAGGATGGCTGGAAGAGCCAGGAGGAAAGCAGGGGCTGTTTGAGGGGCTGCCTGGAAGACAGAGCTGCCCAGATACAGCACGGGGCTCAAGTGGCCAGCTTGGCATTGAGGTGTAAATAATTGTCCAGACATCACACCAGAAAAGTGACAAATATGGGAATGTGTCTTTCAGAACCCCTGCCTACATGGAAAGGGAATTAAATCAGAGAAGCAAGGAGGTGCTAGCCTTGTCTTGTGTTCAGAGGGGGATGGAAGATGAGATTGGGAGGTTAGGAAGGAGACCAAGATAATTCTTTCGTCTGTGGATCATGAAGTTTAACTAGAAATCCTTTAAAAACATTTTTTCAGAGTTCAAGCCACTGGTGATTTCTATCTCTTCTGTGAAACTCTCACTCTGTCACTTTGGGCAAATTACCATGAAAAGATCATGTTGGTGGAAAATTTCAGCCTGTGTAGAAGTGCTCACCAGTAAAAAGGAATGAGAAAACTGATTGCCAGTATCGATCAGCATGCACCTAAAATTTTGCAGATCCCTGAAGAATCTGTCTACCCATGATCTCATCTGACAATGTGCTTTTGGCAACAATAACAGTTCATCTTGATTCTGTGACTTCATTTCGTGTACATTATGTTTGATAGTACCAGAGCAAAAAGAGTGTAAAATGTGTCTTTTCCTACCTGAGAAGCTCTAGTCACCCATTTCATGTAGATTTAAAATGATGGAGTGCAATCAGCACAGTGAGGAATGCTCTGAAAACCCATCACCCCAATAAGTGGATCTCTTTAAGTAAGAGAATGAAAATAAAAGCATATTTTCTAAGTGCTGAGACCTCTCAGGAGAGCAAACAGTAGGAGTGGTGAATGGAAGGCAACTAATTTCAGTAGGAATGGAACGAGATTGGTGTCTGGTGCTCTGAAAAATCCTGACCGAAGGTGGGAATATCAACGTACTTCCTTTATCAGCAGGAAAAAGGGTATCCCCAGTATAGACACCCCTGCAGAATAGAGAAGTGAACAGGTTTGATGAGGGATGCTGGATTTATGGCTCCAGAAGGGGATGCTGATTTTCTTGGGGCTGGGTTGTGATGCTCCATTCGTGATCACTCTGTGTGCACCAGCACAGCAGCACCCGACTGGGGCTGATGGAAACTGATGGACTTCCCAACACGTCCATGCACAAAAAGGAGTGACACTGCTCTGCAGGGTGCCAGAGGAGCCATAGATGAAATGTCCATTTCCTATCCCTCCCCTAGCTACTGAGCTTGCTGTTTTGGGTAAAAAAATATTTTAAAAGCAACATTTCCCAGTGATTGCATAAACTTTCCAGCTCTGCTTGGAGCCAACTAATCCAATCCATTGTGCTGTGTGGTCTTTTCTGGGGGTGCTCAGCTACTGGGGTGACAAGTGTTCTCTCTGGGGTTGGCTGGAGATGGTGGGGAGGGCTGTGGTGGGCTGGGAGCAGCAGAGGTGCCTCTCACGCTGCTTGCAGCTCTTGGGTAACCACATCACACAGCCCCATTTCACATCTGCATAATCCATCACTTTTAAAGACGTTTCCTTATATGGGTTAATATAAAATGTTGCTCATTGTGTCAGCCAGCAGGAGGTTTCATAGGTCCTTTAGGCAACTTAAACAGTGATTAATCAAAAAAAAGCCTCCACCTTCTTCGTGCTGTTAATGCTGTTGTTAGTTTGCAGGCAGCATAATTTATGGCATTTTCTGATCCTGTTAGCTAGGATGTCTGATTAATTTTGGCTCTGGGATTAAGTCAGCAAAAGAAATTTGACTTTCACAAGCAAGTGATATATATCATCCACCCGATTGTGGGAGGGACACAGCACTGTCTTTCTGCCAGCACTTTTATAGTGTCCTCGACTATAGCCAGGAGGTGGCATTATGTACTCATTTTATTACTGCTGCTGGCTGGGGACTAAATAGATTTTAAAGCCCAGGACATGGTCAGCTTCTTGACCTTGACATGGAAGAGAGAGCACTACCATGAGATGCTGGAGACCATGCCCCTGCTCCCCAGTGTGGACCACAATGTACGATCTGGCACATTTCTCATCCTTTTTCCTCCCGGATAATTCAGAAAATGACATATCAATGACTTAATTATTAACCAGAGTTTTGTTTGTCACTCATTTTTCATTCTTTGTACTCAGGTCGCTTTTTGATGCTTGATTCATTTTGCCCTTACTGCTTATATCTTGTCTGTGCTTCTTGAGGCTAGAGAGCAAAGTTGGGGGATAATACAAAATATTCAGTTTATCTACTTTTCTTTCATATAGAGAGCTTTTCTTTCATTTTGCTATTTTGCTTATTATGGAACCCGTTATCAAGAAGGCATAATATCCATTAGTAGCTCTTGGAATTTGTCAGCTGATGAAACAATCTTGTCTGGGGTTTCTATGAGGATATTTAAGCCACCCTCAAGTACAGGTATAACAGAAGTGCCTTCATCTGGGAGCATTTGCTCTTGTTAGGTGGGATCCTTGCTCTGGGAGGCCTGGCAGAAGCCATGATGCTGTCCATGGGTACAAACAAGGCATGGCAACTAGAAACACCACCCTCCTTCCTTTTTCCATGCCAGTCACCTCCATTCCTTCATTTTGGGTAGCAATGGGCAGTTCATAGACTAAATATCTCTTCCTTGTTTCTTCAGAATGAAACAAAAGGGGGCAAGTTAGACAAACCCCAGGTTGCTGCAAGTGATTCAGCCTTTTGATGGAAAGTTCAAGAAGAAATCTCTGCCCCACCTTGGCCCTGCAGTCCCTAAGGAAAGGCAATTCCACATCACAGCTGGGAGTGTGACTGCAGCCTGGAAAAAGCAGCAGAGATTTGGGTCTGAAACTGTCAGGTGGTAACTATTGAGAGGTGACTGTAACCCTAAGATGCTGCAGTTTATATTCTTGCTCCATTAACTCTGACAACAACCTTCAGAAACCAGAGTTTTCTCAACCTGGTTTATAAATCATGCTGGTAAAAATGCAGTGGGATTTGCTTGTGCATAGCACGGAGCTCTGCAAGTAAAATTAACCTTTTGATCAAGAACTGAGATGAGTGTGAATATATGTTTGGCACCTATGTGAGGCTGCTCAAGTTTTGGGCTGGGTTTGTAGAAGCCCAAGAGTGGATACTGAACACCTTGAGCTTCAGCTATTCATTTTTTCCCTAGCCAGACCCAGCCAGCTGAGAGGTCAGAGCTGGTGGGATGAGACCAGCCCCAGCCTGGAAGCTGTTACAGGCGTATCAATTCTAGACCATCCACTCTGCTTCCCAGCAGCCAATGATGTGCAACAGCTTCCAAGCCTCAGGCTGGGCTTACACCAACCTGCTCAGAGTGGTGGAGAGTAATAGCTTTTGTACCCAAAGATTTCCTCTGCCCTTGGAAAGATCTGCTTTCCAGAACCTACAAAAACATCAGGTTTTTTGTGAAAATACGGGCCTTTAAAAATAGCTCAACTGGTCACCCAGGAAAAGACCCACTTGAAATCATGAACAGTTTTTCAAAACCTTGACCTTTGTGTCTGAAGGGATGCTACCTTCTGTGTAATCCGGGCAATCCTACCAGGTGTATGAGGCTCACAGGTGTGCCTGTGCAGTCTCTGTTGCACACAGGCTTTGTGTGGCACTGTGTGACTGTCACGGTGGCTCTGCAAGAGTGAACTGGGTCACCTCCTCACTCATGCATCAGCAGCAAAACTGGGAGCTCAGCGCTGGTGGCAGGACCTTTATCAGCAGTGATGAATGGCAGGGGGGATTTTCATCTCTTTGATTAATATAGCTGAGCTGACAGTTAGAAAGATCACATCTTGGCTCCTGCGCCAGGAGATTTGTGTAAGGGAGTCCTTGGGAGGTCTGGATGAACTAACTTTATTTCTGCGGTCCCAAAACCTCAAGCCCTCAGAGTTCCTGCATGCCTAAGGGTGGCTAGTGCTGAAGGGCTTGGGGAAGCAACACTTGTGCTGTCAGGCTGGGAAGAGAAACAGTGATGGGTCCAAAGTCATTGCATTTGTAAAGGAAACACTGAGGCAGGAACAATCCATTTTGTTTACAGGAAGAATATCCTTTCCTTCTGTGGATGTTTGGCAAATAAAGGCAGGATGAATTTGATCTCTGTTTTGTTTGATGTTTACTGATTTGAGAGATGGAGGTTTAAAAATCCAGGGGCTGTTCTGTGGCTGGGGAGGAGGGAGTCAGACTGCAGCTGCTGGCGAGTGTCACGAGTGCCACAGGGGGCATGAACCTTCCTGGACAGAGGCTCAGGGTGAGAGTTTTAAGCAGCTGGAGCTTTTCCTTTGCTCATCACCTCTTCCTTTCTGCCACGGTTCATTCATTCTCCTCACTTCTCCCCAAACACTGCTTCTGAACATCTCTGTCCTCAATGACCTGGCTCACCTGTAGAGGGCAATTCCTTGGTTTTCATTCTGCCAAAACCAGTCATTCCTCACTCAGCTGATTCCTCTCTCATGCTCATGCCCTCCTGGACAGCCACAGTAAGGATCTGGATACCTCCTCTTGAGATAGCTACCTACAATCTGAGTCCGAACATTTTTTTATTATGGCAATGCAAATCTAATGTTGCTTCACTGCTTCACTTCAACATCTAATGTTGCTCAAGAGAAACTTGTTCCTGCCTCCCCTTACAACGCTGTGATCTACTTCTTCATGCTCCAAGGGCATAATATGTGATATTTCAGTTGGGACCATGAACTCAGCAGATGAAGGGACCTCCAACAGTTCCAAAAATGCAGAATATTTTTCTCACTATTACTATTACAAACAGTGTAGCATGATAAGCAAAAGGATGGAATATGCTGATCTTTTCCCCAGTCCCATGCAATGCAATAGTTTCACTATGGGTCTTGAGATACTGAGTGATCTTGCACTTTATTATTGGACTGTGGAGTCCCAGGCACAGATCCTAAAGAGGGCAGCAGAATCAAACCCAGACCTTTGCCTATGGCTGGCCAAAGTAGTGCTGGTGCTGCTAATTGAATGTGCTTTATGTACAGGAGCAGTTCAGCACACACCCCCAGAACATGCTGCACATCATTTGGTGATATACAAACCGACTGGGACAATTTACAATGGTGATTTTTCCACTGACGGGTAAATTAATGCTCTCTATTATAGGCATTTAATCAATGCCAGCTCCTTCAGTCTCTAAACAGGCCACCAAGATAGATGATTGATTGGTCTGAATGCATCATATATAAAACAGGGATACTTCATAAGAGCACAAATGGTGTGTTTGTTTCCCAAAGCCACAAAGACAGCTCTGTGGTGAGGAGTGTTGACAGCCACTTGCTGAGACACAGTGAAGGGACAAGACCTGGGTTTAATGTGGGGCTTTTGTCTTGGTTTTGTCTTGGGTTTTTTCAAGGCAAGGCTGAAATTACCTAGAGATGGGGAGGAAGCTCCTTCCAGCTCTGCAAATGGGCAAGGCTATTTGCCTGGAAGGGATCCTGGTGATCCCTGCACTGCCTGTGTGGTTTATGGAGGTGCTGTTCCCAGATGCTGCTGACCTTTGCAGTTAATCACAGAGCACTGAAATTTGGCTTCACATTTACACAAGTGGCCAAAACTTCAGAGGAGTTGGTCCCCCACCCCATCACCTTTTTAATGTTATTTTTCATTTTATTCAGAGCAAAATAATGACTTGCTTCTTAGCTCAGCCAGGAGGCTTAGCCTCATTTCCAAGCTGTGGTTTGGATACCCAGGGGTGTGGAAAGGATGTTGCTGGGACCATGGGAATCCAGGTCTGAGTATGACAGTGCTCTTAACAGGGGCAAATCTAAAATAAAAGATATGAACACAGGTCCCCCTGAAAGACATATAAAGTGTCTGATTACATCTCTCATAAAAAATGGGTTAAAGTACACAGAGGGTCAGTTGGCATTACTTCTTACCTTTGCAAAGTCATCAAGCTGAAGTACTAAGCACTGATCTGATTTGGAAACTGAGACTCATCATCCTCAATCAATGGGATAAAGTATAGCTTTTATTAACTAAACACACCCCTAGTTGCATAAGTTAAAGGGGAACACATAAAGTGATGGTCACTCTGTCAGGATCCTGAACCCCAACCCCCTGTGAAAGCCAGTGAGGCTGGGGAGGCTCAGACTCCTAAACCTTAATCATGCTTAAAATGGGATTGAAGTGTCCAGCATCCATGTGACTTAGAATTACATTTCCTTTGGCTTCTGCCAGGTCTGTGAGATTGTGATTAGGAAATCAGTCTAACTTCACAGCTGGAAAGATTGTCACTGCGTTACTCCCAAGTGGATGGCCAGGACCACTCTCAGTTTCTGATGGAAAAAAATGAGAGCTCAGTAAATAAAAACTGGCATATTGAAACTTCATGACTTTGCTTCCACAGAGTATTTTGTGTATGCCACCGAAAAAATCATAATACAGGAGTTTGAATTAATATTTCTGGGGTAGCAGAGAAGCAGTAGTATCCTTTTAATACATTCTGACTCTGCAGTGCTTCAGAGTTCAGTCCAGGGGTCAGTGCAGGTTTTTACCCTTAGTCCTGAAAAGTTCTGTTTTGTGAGCTGGTTTATCTTCTCAGTAAGACACACAAGGGTATCATTTAAAGCCCTGTAAATTCATACTTCCCACGTTCAGTGACACATAGCCTTTGGGCTCCTGGTTAAGAGCTCACAAGCATGAGCTGCTGCACTGTAACTCACGCTCTTGCATTAATTAACAGCTCCTGGATTAATTACAAAGCACAAAAAATGTGAAATAACAAAAATAATTACTGTAATAAACTAATGAAGTGAACTATGTTTTTCTGAAATTAAAAAAGTTGTTGTCCAGGCTGAGAGATCCAAACATTATCTTGTGTGGGGGGACTAATTACAGTGTGAGGTATGTGATGGTAACGATGACTCCTGCTGCTTTTGAGGTCAGATCTTAATTGTATGAGGAATACAACCTTATGTTTGCATAACACTTCCAACAGATTTATTTGTCTCTGAAATCTGAAATCCCCCACTGCTGTGGGATGGGATATTAGTCCAGTTGGATTGGACTTCAGTGGTCCCTGTGGATCCCTTCCATCTTGGGATATTCTAAAATTTTGGGATTTTATGATTCAGTTTACAGTGAACCAGACTTCAAATAGCAAATAGAAAAATAGCAGAGACTACATGCAAACTCTCCTGTTGTGTGGGAAGAGGATCCAGTAGAAGGCAACAAAGATGATGAAAGGAGTGGAGCATCTCTCTTACAAGGAAAGGCTGAGGGAGCTGGGCCTGTCCAGCCTTGAGAGGAGACAACTGAGAGGGAACCTCAGCAATGCCTACCAGTGTCTGAAGGGAGGTGTCAGAGGATGGAACAGGCTCTGCTTGGTGATGCCAAGCTATGGGACAAGAGGCAATGGGCAGAAACTGATGCACAGGAACTCCCACCTGAATATGAGGAAGAACTTTCCCATGCAAGTTGACCGTGGATGGGAACAGACTGCCCAAAGAGGGTGTGGAGTCTCCTTCACTGGAGAGGTCCCAGAACTGTCTGGATGCAATCTTGTGCCTTGTGCTCTGGGACGACCCTGCTTGAGGAGCGAGGCTGGATCAGATGACTTCTTGTAGGGCCCTCCAACCTGATCCAGTCTGTGATTCTGTGATTCTGCACCACCTATCCAACACTCTCAGCTGTCTTATCCACCTCTGCAATCTTCTTGAAGTGAGCTGTGTGCTGTGGGATCTTTGGAACCGAGCTCTGCAGGGATGGTGACCATGGGGCACCATGTGGGACCCATTCCCCAAGTCACTTGTAGCACGTGTTACACATTTCATCGCTGCCACTGTAAGGCTACGGGAGGAAGTCCATGCAGAGAACCACATCATCCCACTTGCAAGGACCTTCTCCTGTAGCAGCCATGTGGAGCTTGTGAGCTGGTCAGTGCTACCATTGCTATAATGTGAATATGAATGGGAAATATTCAGGTGTGTTGGAGATAGTGATGATTTCTAGATGAGAATCATAAAATGTAGTTTTCTTCTATCTTTTAATTCTTTGTTTTTTGAAGGAGATCCCTATGTGAGTTGTTTTGTTCCACACCTTATACCCCTGCAAAGGCTGGAGAGTTGGCAAAAGAAGGGAATGGGAAATATGCCTGTGTATGCAAAGATAATATGGACACCCAAGCATCTGAAATGTTTTATTTGTTTGGGGTTTTTTTATTTTGTTTTTTGTTTGTTTGTGTTTTTTTGGTTTGGTTGTTTTTTGTTTATTTGGTTTTTTTGGTCTGTGAAAAATAGGCTTTAGTGTATCAGTCTCATGCATTTGACTTCTAAAATCAGTGTTTAGACTTCTGAAATTGGTACCTGTTGGAGCAACAAAATAGCACTCTTGGTGTCTCTTGTGCATCCATATAAATGTCACGAGGCCAGCAGTTTTCATTGATAATGCAGTCAGGCAGAGTCAGATTTGCCTTGTTGACAGGAGCTAATGTGTTTGGGGAAACTAAGCCACCAGTTGACAGGTCACTGGCAATCTCCATCCAAGAGGTGTGTCCTGAACAAACATAAATTGGATCTGTAACATGTAAATCCTGTCTTTAAAACCACACTTAGAAGTTCTGGTGGCATCAACCTGTTTTTCAAAATTGCATTTGGAGCAATATCCCCATGAGTCCTCAGTAACAAATCCAAAATTTATAGCACTGTGGAAATAGGCAGCTCTACAGAACTGTGGCCTTTACTGGCAAAACACCAGGAGCAGAAATAGTCCCATGGCCTGCCCTTCTGACAGACATTGTAACAGTGCTTGGTAATTTTTAATACTGCTTCTCATGGATATTAAACTTTTTTCCTTAGGATTTTTGTGTTTAAAGTGTCACACATGATCTCAGTTGTCAGGGCCCAGTTCATCTACCACAGAAGGAACTTGTGCTTTTCCCTTGGTGTTACCTGGCTATAAAATGGCATCTGAGCATGGCAGCTACTCACAAATCTGTGAAACCAAGAATGAGAATTGTGTTTAATGGGCCTGTTCAGTAATGCCTGTAGTCAGGATTTCACAGTGTCTGGGGTTGCTGCTGATTGTGGGCTGCCATGCAGAGAACTGTGATTTGCAAAGGCGCCCAGTTGTTATTAGGAGTTGCTCTCGCTATTCGTGTTTGTAAGAATACATTTACAGTAAGAGCAGGCATTTTAATTGGCATTTTAAAATGCCAGCTAAGGGAAAAGGTTCAGAGTTTTGCCCTGCTCTCATTCTTCACCACTGAAGTTAAAATAAGTTACAGTTACCAATTTATATTCCAGGTTTCAGCACAGGACTGGATCCATGAGAAAGTGTTTGACAGCACTAGTGCCCTGGTAAACTCCATTAGCACATCTCTGCTAAACCTGTGCTGGGGGGAACAGAATACAATCTTCTTCACACAGCCCTGTGTCTGGTTTCCATCCCTGCTCACATGCACCCTCTGAGTGCCTGCAACAGTGGGTCTTCACTTCAGACCAAATCTGGCTGTGGGTTTGTGCTTAATTCCACTGTCCCTTACAGTCTGAGTGAACATGGGTTCATTAAGGAGAGAGTACACTGACTTATTCCCACCCATGCTAAGCAGGGCCAGTGAAAGGAAAGTTTTTGTAAATATTGCAGAGGCCTTGAAATTTTTATGTAGTCTCCACATCATTCACGTATCTTCCCTGGGTTCACTTTGGCAGAAGTCTTCAACCTGGATCCTCTCTGAAGCTTCCAATAGAATAAAACCATGGAGTATGAATAAACACACCTTGGGGACCAAAAGTGCCTCTCCATATAGCCTAGAATCTTAAAATGGTGTGGGTTGGAAAGGACCATTTAAATCCAGCCCACTCTGCCATGTCCAGAGGCACCTGCTGCTTGACCAGGTTCCTCAAATCCCCACCCAGCCTGACCTTGAATATTTCCAGGGATGGGGCAGCCACAGCTTTGCTCAAAAAAGTCTGCCAGTTTCTCACCACCCTTACAGTAAAGAATTTTTTTGTGCTATCTAATCTAAACCTACTCTATTTCAGATTAAAGCCATTACCCATCGCTTCATGTCCTTGCCAAAAGTCTGTCTCTGGTTCTCTTTTAGCCCCTCTAGGTACTGTAAGGCTGCTAGGAGTGTCACCTTGTAGGAGGCAGCCCTGGTGCAGATGTGTCCAGCTGTGTGTTCTCAGGGAGGGGCTGAAGGAGATGTCCAGGTGTAGCTGGCAGCATTTGCTCAAAACTGCAGATTGTCCTTTAGGGTCATATAAGAGGCTGGCATTTGCCCTTGCACGGATAACAAGAAATTTCATGTTTAGGATTATCAGATTTCCAGCTACTCTTCAGAAACAGCTGTCAGCAAATCTGTGACAGCAGATGCTGGGATGTTATTCAGTGTGCCATGTGCTAATCTGCTGCTCTGCCCTCCCCAATTACAGTCGTTTTTTGCTATCACAGGAGGAAGCTTGGACAAATACTGTGATAAGAATGTGCATCAAAGTAGTCTGTGTCCTTCCAGAGTGAGAAGCCTTAGGCAGATACTCACTTTTCCAGTCAATTGACTTTATTTAAAGAGTTCTGTCAAGACAATCCATGCTTTGCTTTCTCACTACTCCATGGGCATTGTCAGGGCAGATTTCCTCAAAAGAGAAGGGAAAAAAACTGTGGGGACAGAGACTGCTTAGAGATGACAGCAGAAGGAACACACAGCCTGAAATGCACTCCAGTAATCTCCAGCTGCCTGGGCCTCCAACTTGCTGGGAGATGGGTGTAAATTGTGGCATAACTTGGAAATACCATCTTTTTGTATGTGAGACCTGCATTATGCCTTTGGGTATATGTGAAAGGATCTGCCAGCCAATTCACAGGGCTAGCTGCTCTTGAAATCCTCTGACATCCCAGCTGGAATTTTCAATACAGCACCTGTGAATGCTCAGCCACTAAAATTCAGACTCAGAAGAAGCACCCAATGCAGTCCAGTTTTATGTGGCTTTCTCAGCAGCAGAGCTCCCATTCCAGGCTCTGAAAGTTAAAATTTACCATTTCTAAGAGTGTCTTCTCTCTTTTTTATCTGGGAATATACAGAGCTGGTCCTGCTAAGAGAAACTCACAGGTGGTCTTTGGGACTAATGCCGCCTTGGACATGATGCCTTTTTGTTTCTCTGTGAGATGAATGTAATTCCTGAGTGAAATTGTACATGGACAAACCCAACACAATTTCCTCTTGCTGACCTGTAACCACATCATTGACAGTCTGAATTTGAGAACAAACCACCTTAGAAACCTCAGATTTTTTTTTTTTGTCTGCGTTTTTTGAATAAAAGCCAAAATGAGCAGAAAGTAAAGTAATTATGGATTTTTACTCAAGTTAATGTCCTGTATTGTGGGAAACCCAGCCATTAGAGAACTGACATGACAGATGTGAAATCAGAAGCAAAAATGAAGCTGGTTCCTGGATTTTCTCTGTCCAGTAAAGACTCTTAGAAAAAGTTGCCTGACACCTGGCCTGTGGTGTCTGTGTCTTCCTCAGAGTTGTTCTGCAAAGCCACAATGAATGGAAGGAAGACAAATGTTCATATAATCTATTTTAGAATGAGATGAGTGATGTCTTAAAAATGTTTCTGTGCCTGTAGACAGAGTCAAGGTTACTTGCTTAGATACAACATTCACATTGCTGACTTTTTTTGGCAAGAAAAATCCTGTTTGTGGTGATGATGTAACTGGATTTAGAAAAGTACTATAGCAAAACACAAAACAGAGAAGGAAAGGCTCTGTTTATATTGCACTGCATTTTGTGGTCAGTTATTATTAAAGGCAAATGCACATTTTAAAAAGCAGTTCAGGTCTTTCAAAAGAATCATCTGTGTGAACTGACAGGAAAGGTTTACAGAACAGCATTTCATCATGTTTTCATTGTGCCTGGTGAGGATGCTGTGCAAATTCATTGTTTGCCTTGATCTGGAAAGACCTGCCCCTGGAGAGGAAGAGGAGGAAGCAGGGCACAATAACTATGGTTTCTGAGAAACTTTGCAAGGAAATTAAACAATAACAGAGTAGAGGATTGACAATTCTAGGTAAACAAAGTGTCAATATGTTGATTTTAAACATATGGGAATTTTCATCTGTATGTTATTAAACTCCCACGGCTAATGCTGTGATTTGTTTTCTCCTTTCAAATCAGATTAAAAATTAGCTGTAGTGTCTTTGGAAGGGATTGATCAGAATTCCCATATGAAATACAAAACCAATATGATTCTCATGGTGACAGTCTGGATAGCAAGTTAATTTCTTTTCAATTTCCGTGTGCAAACATACCAACTTTTTCTTTTGTTTCAGCAACACCTGGGATAAGTTTTTACCACACAGCAAAGCTGTTGGCTACCTCAAAACTAACTCCTTTGATTTTTGGGGTAACTACTGCACTTCTGCTGACTCTTGCAGTTTTTCCCTCATGTTTTCCTTGATTCAAAAAGTTTTCATCTCCAGTAGAAAACAAAAAATCTGTAGTTTCAATTTCTACCCCCTCCTGCTTTGTGATCACTGTGGCCAAAATGGTGATTTTCTGCTGGTTTCTACCCTGGTAGAATTTAGGACTAGAAAAATAGCTTTGCTAAGGTCATAAACAGATGTTGCTCTGCTACAACATGGTTGTCATGGTTCTGGCCACCTCCTGTTTCAGAGATGGGCATTGAGTTGCAATCCCATCCCTCTAAGGGGGATAAGCTGTGAGCCCGCAACAAATGACCATCACAGCTCATGAATGCACAGAGGGCTCATAAAATCAGAGCTGAAATTTGTAAATTGGCCATAGGTGGTATCCAGACTATTGCAGTGTGCTGGTCTGTGTGCTGTCATGGACACACTCACTAAACCTCTCTCTCCCCCTTGGCCAGACAATCACTTCTACCAGGATGCACAGAGCATCACTAACACTGAAATTTGTTCTATTTCAGTCTGTTAAACTCACTCGATGCTCTCGCTTACACAGAATACAAGATTACCCTGAAGAATAAAATAAAGGAATTAATTGACATTTTAATTAATTGCAAGTTTTAATTAATATTCACCAGGGTGACAAGTGTTCTGGAATGCAAAACAGGAGTAATTTCTGAGGAAAAGGGGAAAAGGCCCTGCAGTTTTTGTTCAGGTTAAATGAAGTTCTTGTAGCTGAATATATATCAGGTATCTGCTGACTCTATTCAACACTGGAGTTTCAGTCATTTTGAAACAGCAAAGACAGGTCTTTATTGACAATATCAGGGACTATGAGCAGGGCTCAGGGATGGAGGACACTGAATAGAATGCGGGATCTGTAACCTGACCAGCTCCGTGTTTAAAAACTTTGGTTGAGCTCAGGCACTACAGAGAGCGAGGTCAGGAAATGGGCATGACAGATGTCATGGCCATTCCCTGCCTTCTCCCACTTTTTGCAGCCTGCCCTGTCCCATGGGCTGAGGTTGTTCCATATAGGAACCCACAGGAGACCTGTAGCCTGTTGATGACTCTGCAGGAGCTGAGGCTGTCCTAAAGTGTTGCATGGATGTGCTGTGTTTTATTTGCGTAGTGAGGATCCCTTTCCTGAATTGCTATAGAAACTGGCCTGTAATTTTCTCCCAGGCATGAACTATGGCCTTTGACAAACCTGTGAAAGATGGGCTTCTTTTACTCACTGCTGGTAAAGAGGAGCGAGTGGAAATTATCTCTCTATACAATTTAATATTCACTTTGTAATGCAGTTTTTATGTCAGCAATACTCCCCTGATTACAAGGGATTTTGTGCCTGCAGGCTGTGACCCTAAAGGATGGGACAGGGATGTACTACAGGCAGGATCAAGGGTTTGACAAAAGAAAGAAACAGTTTTTTAAAATTTTTTTTTCTCCAGATTTTAAGCAGGTGTAGGTCTTTAGATCTTCCCGGAAAGAGATGAACTAAGAGCAGTGAAGAGTTCCCTGCTCTGCCTTTGCAGCATAAATATCAGTACCTTTTGCAGAGATAATGAGTATTCCCCAAAATTATCTTACTGCTAAAAAATAATTCTTAGCTAATTGGACTTCACAGTAGATTTGAAATCATGAATCTGGAAAAGACTTTGCATTCCTTGGCTGTTCTCTGAAACCGAAACTTCCCTTCCCCAGTGGAAGCCATGATCACACATCACAGTCAAGCTGACCCAATTACTAATTTTCACTTAAAATTCCCTCTCCCTTCCTCTCTTTTCCTCTTCTCCTCACCCCTGCCTGTGGCCCAGCAGCAGACCTGGTCTGCCAGCCTGCGTGAGTCAATACAACTTTTTTCTGCATTAATTTTCTGCCAGGATGGTGAGTTCACTCAGTCCAACAAGGAAAACCATCCCAGTCACAAAGAAGCAGGAACACATAGCTGGGAGAATGGAAAAAGAAGACAGGTAGGATGCAATGACCATTAGAATCAGACTGTGATACTGTAATGTTTTATGGGGAAAAACTCTCCTAGGTTGCAAATGACCTGTTGCAGCACCAGAGCAGTCCTGGCAGAGGCTGAACCTGCTCCTTTGGAGGGCATTATTCAGTCATGCTCTTTCATTGATGGTGGTGATAACTTCCAAGATGCCAGGGAATTCTCCCAGTCCTCTGGTGACCTCTGGGTCATAAGAACCCTATTTGTTTTGAGTTAGGTCTACACCCAAGTGCTTTGGAAGTGGCTTGGAGGAAACTGGGACCATCCTTGAGCTTTTCTCATGTTGTTGTTGGTTGTGTGATGTTGCAGTAGAAGAGGAGCAGATGGAGTGGGACTTTGTCCCTCTGGCAGCTAAGGTGTAAGATACACTCTGAGGCAAAGAAGACTTCTTGACTCCCACTGTGAGGAAAAGATGAAGCTGAAATCACTGAGGAGGGGAACAAGGAAAACAGTCACCAAACCTCATCTTTTGTCCACAACAGCACTCCAGAAATCAAGAAAACTGACTGACTTCAGGAAAGTACGGTTCCTCTGTGCATTATCTATGCAAAACCAGACCCTAAACAGCCAAAGAATGTACTGTAATCCCATCTTTGCCAATTAAGTGTCTTCTGCTTCTAAATGGAAAGAAACTTCAATGTTAATTTTAAAATATTGCTGGCATTTATCATAGTAATTATTTTAGTCATGTAAAACTCCAGACACCATAAATACAGCTGATACTATAGATTAAATGCTCCCAAGGCATGTGTTACTGATGCTATGAAGTGCACAAGGAGACAAGGATATTCTCCAAGCTCAGCATTTGTTGGACTCATGCAAAGCCATTTGAGCACACAGTTGCCTCATCAGATTTCTGAAATGACTGATGTTCCTTGTCAAAAGCCATCTATCTTTATCAGCGACTGTATTTTGGAGAAGCACACCTGGGCAAACACACTCACGAGCTCTGATATGAACACATTCTTCACAGCAATTACGTTTTCCAATCAGTAACTTTTAAAGATGGAAAAGTTTATTTCAGGGGCACTGAATTGCCATGTTCTTCACTTTCCAAATTCTCAGACTCTAAAAATCTGATCTCTCTGATCTCCTATAGATATTGTGGGTATATAACCCATAAATGAGTCACTCTGAATTACAAATCACCTTAGAAAATCTCCATCCTAATCTACTGCTGTGGACCTCTGCACCCAAAACCAATGAATTGTGTCTGTGTAGGCAGGAAAAAACAGAGTCTTTATCAGACACATTTCTCCAGTGGACAGGCTTGGAAAGCTGGAGAGGGTGAGAATTTAGGGAGATCAGCAATCAGCTGGAATCTGGTACCAAATCAAACTGTGCAGTACTTCAAACCAGAAACTGGACGAGTTTACAAAGATAAAGTGTAAAAATCTGGTGTCAATATTATTTCTAACACTACTGATTATAGACACACTTGACAGGAAAAGATATGCTGCCTTTCTGTGAGTCTTACTAAAGGGTAATGTCTCCAAGGTAGTGAAAGAGGTTTCTGTTAATTTGGCTTTGGTCTCTCCCTGCAGACAACCTGCCCCTTCACCTGGTGATGGCACCAACAAAGGGGTTTTGGGGTTGTGCTTTCAGCAGGCTTTCCTGCTGACAGGAGAAGGCTGAGGAGAGCCTGAATGAAGGAGGAGCTGGCTGAGCCCCTGGAAGCAGCAAGATACACGCACAGTGATGTGTATTGAGTAAAATACACATTTATCACTCCATTGCTTTTTATTAATAGGAGGAAAGATACTAAAAAATAACTCAACCCCAAGACACAGGATGGAGATAAAGCTGTTTTATAGCAGCTGAAAGCATGTGGAAAAATTGTTGCATAGCTGGAACTTATTTGGCACTAGGGAAAATATTTGTTGAGCTGCCAGTAAAACTGTAGAAGAGGAAATGTTTGTAAGAAGACATCCAAACAAGCACTGAGCTTCCTTCCCATGAAAATCAAGGTCAAATAGAACATTTGAAATCATTAGAAACAGGTGAAAAATGAGCTCATATTATCACTAGGAATGACTCAGACAACAGTTGAAAATACAATGTGTTTGTAAGGATCCAAAAGCTTTCTGCCACCCATGGAACTGTCCAGGATTTATTTCTTTAGCATTCTGACTGTCCTAGTTTGGGCAGAGTTCCCAAAATTCAGCCTTTGTGGCCTGGAGGGTGAGCTCTGCATGCAATACTGTCACTCTTGCTCATGTTTAACCCAGGGGGAGATTTCTTTGCCTGTCACCTTCCATGCAGAAGATGTGGCAACATGCTCTGGCACAAACTTGGGCAGCTGCTGCAATGCAGGGCATTGAAAGACTGTATGGTTAATCTGACTACTTCAAAGAATACATCTTCTGCTGAAGAAAACTGCATCCAGTTTGATTTCATATGGAAGCATTGGCTCAATGTTAGTGCTTTGTGTCCTGTGGCTGCAGGGGTTATGTCCTAAATATAACATACAAATCTAGTTGCTTATAACATTGATATAAAAAATATTCAATGGCAGTAAGAAATCCAAGGCAGTCAGCTCACTGGAAAGTTTAGTGTTGTAGGCTGTTTTTGATTTTCACTGGAGTTATATCAGGGGTTTTTCAGATGACAAGATTACTTCAGGAACAGAAAAAAGCTTTGTTTATTTTGGCATTATTTGAAACCTTCTTTTATTTTGTATTGTATTTCATGCAATAGAGATAAGGGTTTTCTTTGTTCTTTTCAAAGCAAAATATGCATTTTGCTCTGTTTCCATGGGCTCTAACTAAGAGTCTTCTGTGATCATCTTTTGCAGCCAGTGTGTTGCTGATTTTTTAAGAACTTGTGGTCATTATGGAAGATAAATGACAGTCCTTGGAGCCCATGGCTGAAGCACACATTAGTCACTAGTAAATGATGTATAAAAAATATTCAGCTTGCAAAAAGATAATGGTGGTTCCTATTTGAAAATGCAGAAAAATGCACATATCTGGAGCACAAAAGTGTCTCATCAATATCTCTGTGGGTAGAAAACTAACCTGTCAAGAAGAAAATGTTGAAGAGATGGGGATATTTATGCACTTGCCGCACTGATCATAATGATCTAAAGGACTATTAAAGCAAACTTGAAACATTAGATACTGTAAGTAGACCTCTTAATTGTTTTTTCCATGCAGCCTAGGAATGCACTAAAAAAATTCAGTAAGGAATTTCTCATTCCACATCTTTGACCTCCAGTGATCCTGCCTTTCTCCATTTCATTGTTATCTGTAAATTTAATAGCCATTCCTGATTTGACCTTTTACTAATAGCAAAGTCCTTCACCCCCTCCAGTGCTGGAGCTAAGGACTGGGACAGGGAGGGAAACCCAGATGGCAGAAGCCTGTCTTGGTGACTCTGGCCCCGGCCAGGGCTGTAGCAGCACCCGCAATTCAGGGCTGTGGTGGCCTCATGGCTGCACTGTTCTCTGACCCTCCTCCCCCAGACAGCAACTCCCATATGAGTTAAATAATTAAAATCTCATTGCTTTCCCAGGAGAGGGCAATTCTGCCTTTTTCCCTGTGGGGAAATTTGGTGCAGTTGTTCCAGTGCACAGCTCCAGCCCCCAGGCTGGGGCTGGCACCAGGCTTTGTTGAGTGAGTCACATCACAGGGCCAGGCTGCTGGTGTGTGGTGGAAGAGAGGGGAATCCACTTTTAGCCAGTGGTTTAAGTCCTTCTGGATCTGTTTTTCTCACCTTCTACTCCTGTCTCTGTTAGTTTTCTCTGCAGGTTATCAGTAGGGTTGAACTGGCTTGAACAACTGCTGTTGTTGTTGCTGTTGTTGCTGCTGGCAGACCCAGAGCCTATACCATCCACTCATCTAGAAACTCCAAATATTGATGTATATCTATAAATTAACCAGCTTAATTTTCTGCTGGTTGTGTGAGATCAGCAAAAGATCCTCTGTGGACCAGGGCAGCTCAGGCAGCAGGAGAATGGGAGGAAAAATTTCCTGGGGTGGGCACTGTAGGACCACCTCTTCCCAAGTCAGTGAACCACTGAAACAGCCTCTCTGTGCTCTTCAACTATTGTTTACCCACTCGGAGAGCTGGGACTCAGACTTAGATGGAAAAGTCAATTGATCAGGTTAATTTAAATTTTCTTTTTTGTTGGCAACTACAAAAGCTGCAGAAAAAGAGAAAGATGGCAATACAGACTCCTTTCTAAGAGGCCTTTCTGCATGTGCAATGTTCTCTTGTCACTTTGTACCTCTACTGACTGTTCTCAGAGATATATATTATGTATAAAAGAAGACATATATATTATATATATAAATATATATATTATATATAAAGGAACCTTTAGTTCCTTCCTGGCACCCTTTGCTGGGAAGGGGGTGATACAACACCATAACCTGAAGGGTCGTATATTCCTCCTTTTACAGGAAAAGCCTGTAAGGTGCAAAAGAATAATTTTTCTCTGGCTCTGGACATCAGTAAATGATGTATGTCTGTCAGTCAGAAGCTGCCCAAACTGCTCAAAACAGGACCTGGGGTCTTCAGCTGCTCTCAGCTCTGCTTGAAGAGTCTGTCACAGCTGTTCTGCTGCAGCACAGATAACACCGACCCTGAGCTTCTCTTCATCATTTAAAGCTGTAAAGGCTCCTAGAGCTTTGAAATTTTGATCTTCAGTCCTTTTTTCCAACTTTTATAACCCATGGAAGTGAGGAGATACTTTGTGTGAAGGGAAGCTTGGAGAATTCATCTGCCTCCTGCCTAACCTGGCCCATGTGGTCTGCACTTGTGGAGGTTGAAGGTTTAACTCCCTCAGCATTGCAGAAAGAAACTCTTTGGCACTCACACCCCGAAACAACAAATTGAACCTGCCCACCCTCTGACCTCTTCAGCTCTGCTGTAATGAGAAGCAGTCAAATTCAGCATGCTGCAACTTTATTATCAGAAAAGAGAAAGAAATTACTTTAGCAACATGTTATTTACTTCAGAAATAACCTTGAGTTGTCAGCTGGAGAGAAATATGCTCCTTTTCTGTATCCACTTCACATTTCCCTGGCTTCCAAGGTTCAAATCTGAGGCAGTTTCTGCTGCTGTGGAAGGAACAATAGCACATGCTGAGTGCTTGGTAAAGGTATTTATAGGTGTACATTTAGAGTCAAAGAAAATGCTGTAGCACTATGTTTTCTAGACACAAAGAACAGCTCTGTGTTTTCAGCTAAAATGTTTTTTATTTGAAATGAAGTCAGCATCATAAAAAGTACAAAATCCAACTCACACTGAGGAAGCTTGCTGACCATTTTTCTTGTGAACAGGAACAATGACTGCAAAATTGTTTTTTTGCCAGGAGCACAGGAAGATACTTCAGTATCTTCTTTAGAACTCAGTCCCTGACTAGTAAAGGTATTTACCTCTGCTTATTAGAGCAGGCTGGAAAAGGGTATTTGCTTTCATTTCATGACATTTCTATTCTGAAACAGTGGGTAACCAAAGACCCTGAAGTCTTCAATGAAAATGGGGAAGGTGGGAGGGATTCTGGAAATGCCATCTTGCTCATATCTCTTCCCCTCTTCTGCCTCCCTATTGCCATACTGCTGGAGTATCTGGGGTGGAAACAGCCTTCGAGGCTGTCTTACTTTGCATGAAAGGTTTTATATTTGTGCCCTGCATCCGATAGAGTAAGGAAGATTTATACAAAGAGAAAGTGAGCAGAAAAACAACTAAATATACTGGAACCTGCCTGGATTACCTTATATAAAACAAACAACACCCCAACACCCCCCCCACCCCCCCCCCCCCCCCCCCGCCAATATGTGTCAATTGGGAATATTTTAAATTTAATACTTCCTTGTGGTTTGAGTAATGCGATCTCTTCCACAAGCAGTTGACTGTGGAGATTAAAAAACGTATAAAACACAAACCTCAGCCAACAGAAATCATCACTGAAATTGTTTTAAATGTTCTGTATGTGGGGCTGAAGTGCAGCCATGTACTGTTATGGGGAAAATAAAAACACAATGAGGCAGGATGCTACAGGAAGTCTAGTAAGGTTTTATAGTTTCTCCCTATAGCCAATATGATTTTATGAGGCAAATTTTCTATTGCACATCTCAATAGGTTGGCCCTTAGCCACTGACAGTCCTTGTACCTCATATATTTTTTCTCTTTTCCACTTTCTTTCTCTCTAAGGAAGAGAAAAAGAGACCTCTGAATAGTTTAGTTGACAAGACAACGTTTGGGATGCTGGGAGGCAGCCTTGTGGTGGAGTTGTTTTGATGGCCAAGGAAATACACTAGGAAAAGATACTTTACTGAACCTTTCCAGTCATAGTGAATCTCTCCTGGAAGTGCTTGGAAGAAAAGTACAAACTGTGCCCTAAAGGAACTGTGTGGGACCTTGTCCAATCTTCACTAGATACACTGGGGAAAAGTCAAAGTTTCTGAGCTTAGGCAAATGGCTTCTAGCCTATGATCATTGCATAGAAATTTAAAGGTTACAAGACAGACAGTGGCTTTTGGAAAATAATGTCCTGTAAAATACTAAAAAATTGGGCTAATTAAAGCTACATCATCCTTTGGGAATGGGTTATTTGTATATTTGTTCCAAGACTAAATTTGGATTTTGGTGGATGTTTGCCAGCAGTGATGAGTAGGTTATACATTTGTTTTAAAACATCTCTAGGATTACAGTTTAGAAATGGAAATGGAGAAAAGAGGCAGTCTTTACTGGAATAAATAAAACACTGTGGTCTAATGTGTCATTTGAATAAATTATATTAATTACATAACATCTTGGAATTTATTTCTGCTGGGTTTTGACAGGGTTGGCCTTCAAATTATAAACTACACTGGAGAAGTTATCACTAAATTGAATACCCTGAGTCACATCAGCAAAGCAGCACTACCAACATCACATTTTTGTTAACTTCTGTTGCAAAGTCAAACAAAGCAGTAAAATTGCAGCTTGTCAAGGGAGAGAAAGGCAATGGGAACAGCCTCTGCAGTACTCACACTGTCCATTTAGAAAAATAGCATCAGGGAGGTGGGAGTGTTTACCATGCCAGGTAATTCTTCTCCCAGTGGTCAGGAATTAACACAGGAGTAATGAAGTGCAAGGTGTTTTAATTCATTCAAACAGCTTCTTACTCAATGCCCTCAGTTTTCAGGCATCCCATTCCTCCCTCATCAGAGGCAACATGGAGCAGATAATCCCACTGCTGGCTGGGCATCTAACACCTCCCTCACAATGCCTGGATCACTGGAACGTTGCTTCTTTAGGCCTTTCCCTTGATTTCTTTTTTTTCAAAAAAATATCAACAACCTGAAATCCTGAATCACTTTAGCAGAACAAGAAAGAAGGTGAGGCTGCTTTGGTTTGAAGCTGCTTTTCTCGTGCACTGTGGGGAGCAGATGGCAATTCATGCAGGGAGAGCATCCTTACCCATGTAGCGCTCTGAGAGCAAAGAGAGACTGAGTTAGCGAATCCAAATTGCAAAGTGTCATCGAATATCCACTGAGGTGGACCAGTTTTATGCTTGCCATCTCTTCAGATTTTCCTGGCTCCATCCTGGCAGCAGAGGGGTGCTGATGCTGAGGGCTGGCATGCGCTGGGAGAATGACAGCCAGCTCTGGGAGTGGAGCTGGCAGCATCCCCCATGCTCCAGGGTGATGAGAGTGGAGGCCTTGTCACGGGACAATAAAACATTCACAAGTTTGAGAGATGTATATTTCCCTCACACTTGGGCACTGCGGGTCAGAACTTGTTCTCAGTGATGAGGCACAAATCCCAAATAGCTGCTTTGCCTGTGAATGTGAGTATGAGATCCTTTTTGCACCAGTGTGAGCAGTATCAGGGAATCTGATGACTTCTACAAACTATTTGGAAGCTGTTGGTTCAGGAGGAGACTGCCATTGTCAGGCTTTAGGGATTGCTATTTATACATGAATTTTAAACAGCAGTTGTTCTCGGAAAATTTGATTTAAAAATAGCACTATGCCTTTGTATTCCTCTGATTGCCAGATGAGATGCTCTGTGTTCCCAAGGATTTGTTTGGGTTTATTCCTCTCCAACTGTCAACACTAGAAATCCAATCTCAGTTCTGAGAGCAAACTACATCCTTGTCTTCTCACATATCCTCACCAGTAATAAAAACCTAAAGATCAAAGCATGCCCTTGGTGACACCTCTACAACCTCTTTATTTTCCAGTGATCAGCTCTCAGTTGGAATCCTGTCAGCATTTCTGTCCTGGGTGCCTGAGAAAGGGCTGGACCCAGATAGGTCCTGGTATTTTGTCTTCCTCAGCAGCAAAAGAAAACCAAGTGCAAGATAATTTCAAAATGTCAGGGGTGGGGATGTGTTACATGTGGTATTACTTCACTGTTACTAGATGTAATACTATATTAGTGCTGTTCACCTGCTGAGAAAGTGCTGATTTTATCTTTAGTGAAAAATTTTGCATTTCAGTGCACCTGGACTGACAAAGTCTTTGTGTCTTGTGTTTTACGTGCCAAAGTTGCTGCTCCCAACAATTGTGTTTTAAGCCCAGGGGATAGAGGAAACTAACTCTGAAGACTCTACTCCATGGCTTTAGACCTGAGGAATTTAAACTCCAGTGACACTCCCTAAGGCTGCAACTCATTCTCTCTCCTCACACCACTTTCCTGGCCCCAAAAGGATAACCCCACCAAAAACAGGTTAAGACACCCCATTGCACAGACTGCTCAAGCAGCTCATGAGCATTTGAGACATAACATGCTCAGATTTAGTAACTTATTGGAACAGGTCCTGCCAACATCCAGGTTGTGCTTTCTGCCCTGGAGGTGGCAGAGAGGACTTGCAGTGCCCTGTGGCTCTGATCCATGCTTGGAGAACCTTGCAGCTCACAGGGATGCCCATGCTGTGCTGGCTGCAGGTTCCACCCCTCGTCTTGCTGGCACCAAAGCTGTGCCCAGCCTTGGATGTAAATTCAATCTTGTTGGGAGGTAATGGAGTGAGGAATTTGACACACCTTTTCCTTCTCCGTAGATGGGAGCCATATGGCTCCTGACTCTGACAGCATTCCTCAGACTGAAGATGAATGAGTATTAACATATGTTCCCTGGAGTAATTAAAAATGTGATCATAAACAGAGTCTGACTCACTGAAGGCAGAATGTTGTTATCAGGGAAAAACTGAAGTCAGGCCAGTGCTGAAGAGGTGAGCATCTCCCCGGGGTTCCAGGTGCAGGTAACAGTGCAGGAGTTCGCATTCAGCATCGGTCATGAGGACACCAGGAAAAAGGAGTGAGATGTGTTTGATATAAAACACATTAGCTTAAAGCTCTCGCAAGGAAAATTCAATTAAAACATTTCAAGGGTTTGGACAGATGTGGCTGCTGCAGCTTAGTTTGGTGAGGCAACTCACTGAGACAGAATTTAGTTATGTGCCCAAATCCTAAGAAATTCCAGTTGCTGAACTAGGGATAAATTTGAGGGATGTTTGAGAATTTCCCTGGAACGCACTTGAGGACTGCATAGCTCTGGAGGCAGAGAAGCAATCTCTAAGACTGGGGGTAAGAAGTTTTATATGTCTCTGAAAAGACCTGTATTCCACAGCCTCACTCCACCAGCAGCAGAGACAGTATTCAAGGGAAATTCAAATAACCCATCATGGAAAGCTCTCTGAAAAAGGAAGAAGTTTCCTGTTTCCCATCTCTCCTGAGAGGAAGAAGTGACTGGGTGTGTGTGAGAAACCAAAATGGTTAATGGCTTAAACATTGTTAAGATCATTGGAGGATTCTAGAGCAGAGGACAAATTTTAGGAAACTAAAATATGAAAGGCTAATCTGAACCCAAGGAGAGGTTTGGCAGTGCTGGGTTAATGGTTGGACTTCATGAATTTAGAGATCTTTCCCAGCCTAAACTATTCTATGATTCACCTGTGAAGGTGGTGGGAAAACTAATAATATCAAATGTAGGAGAATTTCACCTCAGGAAATACAATATTAATTGAGGGTATAGGGTACTCTAAAGGTTTCAAAGTAAAAATCTTCAGTTGATGTTCATGAATATTAAAAACAGGTGTTCTCCAACTGATTCAAGGCTCTTCTTGCTTATGACTGGGAAATTATAGACCAGGTGTGTTGACTTCTCCAAATTAATGACATATATTAATAAGAAAAAACAAATAAAGAAACAGACTATTAAAACTAAGGCAACATCAATAATCCCCCCATGATCAAACATATCTCTCTGAATTCAATGTTTGATCTGATGTCATCAGCTACTTTAAGTTATTTCCTGTTTTAGAGAGCAGACATTTTTATTTAAATTACTTTTGTAGAGATTTTCCAAATGTATCATAGGTCAAAAGACAAGCAGAATAAAAGGCAAATTTAATATAAATTTTTTATTGAAAATACTTTGCTTAGTGAATGATGGACCAGAATAACAGAACAGATTTAGATCTTCTGCCCCTCTAGGTCATGATGTATTACTGCCTGCAGGTCCTTTCCCATTCTTCACCCGTTCATGTCTTCATAAAATGTCTTGGAAAAAAAGTGAATAATATCCCAAGTCCTGTTGTCCAGGGACTGTCAAATGGGTGGAGAAAAAAAATGCATCAAATGTAAATGTAAACTCCACTCTGCAATGTAATGGTAGGGCATAATTTGCATAAATATTGTTTGCAAAGAGCAATTAGCACTTCATTTACATTCAGTGAAGTAGCAATTTGCACATTTTCAGGAAACAATTTCTTTATCCATATGTGCAAATTTTGTGCACTGCAATTGACATGCTAATAAAAAGATTTTAATAGACCAATTTTTTTTATTTTACATCACAGTGCTCTGAAATATTGATTCACTCTCCTGAAATATTGATTCGGTGGGCTATTTGTAAAAACAGAAAAATGCAGATTTGAATTTTTAAAACTTGCTTTCTAAAAAAAAAATCAGAATTAATTTCAGATGTCTGCAGCCTTCATGCCCTTTAAGTGGTATTTTAATGGGTATTTTTGTCAGAGAAATATAATAAGCATTATTAAAAAGCATTAGCAAATTCAGTCTCCTAATCCACAATAACAATGAGTATATTTGCATATTGCAGTATGGAAATAATACAGTCCATTTCCTAGTGTCAATATCACACTCAATTCCCCATTAAATGTTAATAAAAATATTTCACATTTATACAGCATTTTCTCCAGAATGAAGAAACTTCCTAATTAGGAGACAAATTTCATATTAACAGCAAACACTGGGAATTTTTATAAACAACAAAAATTTGCTTGGGAGTTGGTCAGGAAAAGAGCAGCCCAGTGGGTTCAGCCAGCTGTTGTCAATAGACATTTCTGGCCTTTGCAGCAGGAGAAATTGATGTTAAGTGATTTATTTAGACCTCCTGCAGCTCTGTCACTACCTAGCTGCTCTGTTTGTTTAGCTCCCTTCACTATTTTGTCATTTCTCCTATGACATGCACATTTGGGGAGAGGGAGGGATTGGAGTTCCCACAGAAGCTGGGTTGTACTGTGGTTGGTAGCTCTTGAAGGAGTGATCTTTTGGGCCAAGATTACTGCTATTTGGAACGTTGTATTTTTCCATCCTCAGTCTGAGTCTCCTAGAAGGGGTTGTTTTTGGAGGTTGTTCAGTTGCCCATTCTGGAAGGGTAAACATTAGGACACAGCAGCAGAGGATGCATATGTTCATGAATCTCCCTGCCAAGCAGGTTGGACACAGACTGCCTCTGCTCTGCAAGCCATGTAACATGTCCTGGATAGTAGGTCCTAGCATGAGACCCTCAAATGGAAATATTTGCTGAATTTTCTATTTATGGCAAGTTCAGAGTACAGGCAGTCAAATGCTCAAAATTCTGCTTGTTACTGTTTAGAGGCAGTGCAAGTGAAACATCCGAACATCACAGGGCACCTCTGAAAACCTTCCCCATACTGTGCATTTCAATAAAAGGCATTATTTATCAATCTTTGAACAATCACAAGGAAAATGAATACCAAATATGACAACAAACAGCAAAGCCCCCACTAAACCCCAGTTTTACTTGCTTATTAAAGTAATTGTTACAATAATGATCTTGTATTCCTTGCCTTTTCATCTCTGTCACAAGAGAAGATATCATTATGGTTGCACCCAGGAGTGTGACATACAGATCTATTTTGATGTCTTGTTATTGTTGGTGTTGTCTTTTTACTTCACAAATCACATATTTATATTTCATCTTCTATGTCAGGTATTCAAAGCTCTGCTTTGATCAGTGTAAATTGCATGTACCCTCGCATAAGGTGGGACCTCTGTTTGAACCTATAAAGTAGCTAATTTTGAGATCCCATGTGAATCTCTGAGTTACTCATAATTGGTTTACTCTATTTTTATTTAACCCTTTTTCCCCCTTCTTTTTCTGTTTTTCTTCATTTTCTTCTTCTCATTCTTATTTTACTTTTTTTTTTTTCTTTCTTTTTTCTAGCATCCTACAGAACCTTTGAGGCCTTTGGCAATATTGACCTCTAATACAGTTGTCTCCCAGCCATGCAGTAACTTCTGGGGTGCTCAGGATTTACCCAAGCAGTGGGTGTTTTCCTCCCTGTACAGACCTTTAAACTAAAAGTCCACGACATCATTTTGTACATTACAGACAAAAATATACCCTAATGAGAAGGGGAATAAATACCTGAACCTTTAATGTTTCTATAGCCTCAGTAGGACCACATTTTGCAAATGCCTTGTAACATTACAAGAGAGGCTAGTGATAAGAAGGCACTAATGACATGAGAAATTAAAGAGTCCTCTGACCTTCAGAATGCCCATGGCTTTATTGTTTGCAAAACAAATAGATTTATCCAATTTTCTGTTGATTGAAAATAACTAAATCCAGTGACAACAACTGATCCATGTGTATCTCCCATGAGCAGGAAAAGCTGTGGCCAGCCTGTCTTGGTAGCTGGCAGGTGCTTTGTGCTTGGGCTGAAATATGGAAACTGGTCTCTGCAAAACCACCTGAATTATGTTGTTCCATCTGCTGAGTTGCAAACTGCACCAGGCCAGGAACATGATGATCTGGGGCTCTTAAAAAAAATTAAAATATATATATGTATTTCCCCTTCTTTCTCAGTAGCCTTGAGAGATGATGTACCAGGTCAGACATCCTGCTGGCTGTTTTTAGGTCGGTACCAGCACTTTCAGCTGAGAAACTGAGCTGAGGAACATCTGTCTCTATCATATATGAGTAACATGACTAATGAAGCCGTAATACAAGACAGAGCTGTTTGAGGGCCATACTCACCTGATTTCCCACTAAGTCTTTGTATCTTGTTTTTTACTGGGGCTGGCCCTCAGCTTTCACAGCTACCTGCCCAAAGTTTATTTTGGGTGTGAGACTGAAGATGACAGTCTTTAGGATGCTGAGCGTGGGCTGTGATATGATTGTGTGATAAAGAAGCTGCAAGACCCTTGTTCTTTACCCTTTAGCTATGGTTCATAGAATCAGTTTAAATCTAGTTTTCCTCATCACATTGCCCCATCCAGCCAGTAGCAAAGCCACATCTTAATGTTTTGGGGTTTTTGCTGCTGCCTCATCAGAAGTAAAGAATCACTATGAAGTTCCTCCTGTCTCCAGGAATTAAGGATGTGCTTCTGACCTGATTTATTCACTTTTGAGACAGAGTTTAATTTTGCAAAACATCTCTCTCCTCAGTCTTTGCATTTATTTTTGGCAGGAGCAGTTGCCTGCGGCATGAGCACTGAAGACTGGCTCAGTGTTAATAGTTGTCAGGGAAAATGAAGAGGCTATTTCTCACAGCAGACTTTCACCCTACATGACAAATGCTAGTATGAGCAGATTAAAAATCAGTGCATGGTACAATATGTCACACATAAAGCAACTCCATGTTATTAATTGGCATGCTACCCATTAGCTGCTCTCAGTATGTGCCTCTGTGTGTGGAACAGGAACTGGTGAAGTTAGGTGGGTTAGAACCTCCTTAGGTATAAAGTTGTGCAGCAGTTATGGAACTAATTGTGGAATGCTGATTCCACAATTCCACAAGGATTTGAGATGATTTTTCCCCCCCTAAAATGTGATTCAACCTGCATTTTATTAGAATGAACATCAGAGATACTCCATGATATGTCTTCCCCTGAACCCAAAACCCTTTTAAATCACAATAGGTCATTTAAAACAATGATGAGGTTCAGAGAGGTATTTTTTCCATTCTTTTCTGCTGTCTTTTTGACAATCCTTAATTATTGACCTAGAAAATTTCCCAAGGAAATTACTCAATCTTAGGATAAAAATTAGTTGCTGCACCCAAAAATGGGTTTACAAAGCAAACCAAATTAGCAAAGGCTGGAGTTCATTTTCTAAGTCATGTTAGGGCTGGGAATTGTTTTAGTAATCTTCAGGGAAAAAGCCCCCAAACTTGCAGATTTTCAACAGATTTAGAGTTGGAGTAGCAGTGTTGCAAGTGTTGGGCATCCCCTACACCAGACTCTGGGGCCAGTCTCCCTTGTGCAAAGTCTCCATCACAAATAAAGGGCTCATATAAAGCAGCTTGGAGGTTTTCCCTAAAATTGCTCCTAGACTTCTGAGTGTTGTGAGAGTTATCCTGGTTAAACACACCTTTCTGCAAGGGGTGTGGGAGGGGATCAGGGACAGCCCAAGGCACTTTGTGTGGCTGGTGAGGCACAGCCTCACCTGCCCATCCTGCTCAGCACCTCTCGTGCCTCAGAGCAGGCAGGGATGTTAGGAAGAGGCACAGCACAGCTCTATTATCAAGGGTAGTGCCTTCCAGTGATTGTACAGGTAGAAAAGAGCAGCTCAAATAGAGCAGTACACTAACAGATTTTGGTGCAGCACACAAGGGCTTTGGGGTGTGAATGTCTGCAGGTACAGAAGGCACAAGTGCTGAAGAGTTTTAAGCAGACACAGGGCTTAAGATACACGAGACCTCCGTGACTGCATGACTTGTGGATATGGTGATATTGAAGTCTTTGGCAGTCACAGGTTAAGCTGCAGATGTAAGATATTGATGCCCATTTAATCTGAAGTGGGGCAGAGTTATTTTTACCCTCAGGCTGGGTTTTTGATTGCTTGAACACTGTGGTGTTGATTTGCTGATCTCTCTTCTGTCATCTTCTTTTCCTCCCTTTCATTCCTTTTATTCTTTTAAGCAGTGTCCAACTCTCCCCTGCTTTTCTAACATCTCCTTGGGGCCAGAAGAAAATACACATTCACTCCTGAAGCCTGTTTTTCTGAAGCACTCTTCACCTGTGCAGAACCTGGGATCAGAACCCTACCAGAGTTTTTCCTACCCTTGTCATTATCTCTGTCATCCTCAAGAGAGGACAGCAGAGGCAGTTGACCAGCTCATGTGCCCTTTTGGGACCATGTTCCTGCCAGCTGTTACAGCTCTTACAGGCTGTAAGGTGCTGTGGAGTATGACATACACAAGCCACTCAGAGATTTTGTTAATGATGCTCTGAAAATCTCAAGCACATTTTTATTATTACTATTATGTTTTTATTGTTATTACTACTATTATTTTATTTTATTTTAAAATTTATATCTTAGCCACAGCTAAGATAGTTCTTGTTTAGTTCAGAATGTGAATATGTTTGAATATGTTTGTTTTTTCTTGGCTATCAAAATAGAGAGGTTATTCTATCTGGACACATTAATGATATTCAGTTTTTTCCTGATAACTGCTCCATTAACATCTGTCAGCACGCCACCCTCTCTGCTCATAACCTCCTCACAGACTAGACAGCTTTCCTAGCAGAAGGGAGATACTTATAAAAAAAAAAAAAGGCAAAATGTCAGCATGTTCCCAGCTGAAGTGCCTTGGGAAATACATGACACTGTGGTAGCTGTGAAGAAATGCAGATGTGACAGGTGGCTGACAGTTTGGTACTTTGTCTATAATTCTTCTGAACTAGTGGCAGAGACTTACTTAAATACAGTGATTACCATGAGAAACCTCACCCAAAAAGGGTTATTTACATCAACAATCATAAGATGATATGTGACATGCCTGGGCCCTTTCCATTAGTTTCAGAGGACAAATACCATAGGTCAAGACTTTTGGAATAATAGCAATAACAACAACAACAAGGGATTAATATAATAATAAAACAGATCAGAGGGCCTGAATAAAAAAGACTCCAAAGCCTGGGGCAAACTACATTTGCTAAACCATTTGGTAAAATGGGCTGAGGTAAATGTTTGAGTTAAAGTAAATTAGGGAGAAGTTGCCTTTGAGTGACTGAAGGACAGGCTCAAAAGCAGCCATTTGGACTGCTCAGAATATGGACATACTGCTCCCTGGGCATCTTTCTGCAGAGGTACTGCTGTGATTCTGTGCTTGTCTCCAGAAATAAGCAGTGCATTACTGGTAGCAAGGTAGTAGCCACCTTCTAGACATGCTGCTGCTATTTTTCTTGGACCACAGAAATGATATATCCAAGGCAGAATAAATATAAAAACAAATAAAACTGCTCTCAAAAATGTTTTTGTCTGAATAATTAATTCCTCAGCAAATTTTCTCATAATAAAACATGTCCTAATGAGCTATCAGGAGGAGAGGAAATTCATCACTTACCTCACAAATATCAACTTGAGAGCACTGCTTATGTCAGATGGCATAATTAATGACTTGAGAGGGAGCATGGAACAGCACAGCCAAAAACACAGTCCCCATCAGTCATTCCACATCAGCCCAACTCATACATGTTACTTGATCTACAGAGGATTAGCCAGGCAGCTAGAAGGAGATATGGGGCTGAAGGGAATACAGGCAAACATGGTATATCTAATCTTGATTTATCCTGGTTGGTTTTCTGCATATCACTGAGGTGCCACGGCAGTTGGCCATGCATCGTGTTTTATTTTTATGGCTTTTTTTTCCCCCTGAGAAATAAAATTTACAAACTTTGAACTTTGCCCTCCCTGATGCTGAGGAAGCCATCTTCAACCCCATGTCAGAACATGGTCCTCTCGGGGGATCAATCCCTGTGCAGCAGGCCTGGGGGGTGCCCTGGAGCAGGTGAGACCTCTCCATGGTGTGGTGACAAGGGATGTTGTGATCAAGGTGATGTTGTTCATGGCTGCAGGTGGAACACATCTGAGCTGTTCTTCTTGTGGTGGCACCAGCAGAGCCGGGGGAATGTGCAGCCTCCTCTCATCACACATCCATCTCTTCTCTCAGTACTCTGCAGCTGCAAGAACTGCTCCACTAGGTTCCTCCACATGTCTGCTCTGGGGGTAATGCCCTCCTAAGGACATTCACAGACGCCAAGGCATGGGGGATGCTTTGGAGGGACAGCTCTCCCCACTTGGATGGGAAAGCTGAGACAGAAGGCTGGTGCTGCCAGCTGTTGTCATGAGAACCTGAAGTGGCCAAAGTGGGCCAGACCAAAGGGTTATCTCCCTGGGGATCCCATCTCCAAGACCTGTCAGGAGCAGGTGCTTGGTTTGGGGAAGACAAAGTATTCTGGAGATATAGAGGGATCATTTTGTGACTCCACTTTCCCAGCAACCTGCTGTGAGGGACTTCCTGAGCTGAAGGTTACTTCCACAGCTCTGCAGTTCTCAGGTCCTTGTGGACTTCTTTTTACCATTAATTTATCTAATATCTTTTGGCACCAGCATTTATTTTTGGCCTCTGCAATGTCCCATGATGTGTGCCACAGAACAATTATGTACAGTGAGAAAAATGTGCATCACTTCCTCTGTTTCAGAGTTTCTGCCTGGCCTGTATATATAATGTCCTCCATTCCCTGTGACAAGAGAATGAATGAATCATTTACCTTGCCTTTCTCCCTCAGTTTCACCTCATTGAGAAAAGTAAGCCAATCAAATTTATTCCACTGAAATAACTCCCTGTTTCTGAGACCAATTCCAGCCTAGCAGGATTTTTTTTTTTCAGGATTTATATGAAAGAAGAGTATGAGAAATCCAGGCAGCTGTCAAAGTGATGGCTGACAGGGTTTATTTCTGTCCCTTTGCTCACTTCTGTGTGTGGTCACTGCTTATGACCAAGTGCTGTGTTCCAGTAGCTGTCAGCCTGCTAAGTACAGCTGTTTTACATGTCTGCTCACATTGGTAAATGCCTGGCTGTGTTTTCTGAAACTCTCCAATAAATGCTCGCTTGAGTTACTTTGTCAGCAAAGACAACTTTATCTGCTCTACAAATGACCCCTGCATTCACCTCTGCAAAAACCCTCGTGCAGCAGAGCCTTGTAGTTGCTGCTGGTAAGATCTGAGCACTGGGCTTGCCCAAGGCAAAGCACCCTTGCCATCTGCTGGCCCCTTCTGTGGGCTCCAGTGTAAGCAATAACTGTGCTTTTATGTTGGAGCTGACCTCCCAAGTTAAGTTCAGAAAACATTATCTGGCCAATCTGATGTGCTACATTTCAAAGAAAAGTTTTCCACCTCAATCCAGGTCTGATTTTTTTACAGGTAAAGGACAAAACCCTTTGGGAACCAAGCACTTCTTGGAAGCAAGGTTAAGAGCAATAAACTTTCCTCCTTACCAGTAGACTGAAATATCAGCAAAATCTTTTCTGTCAGGAGCACACGTCTGTCCCCACAGGGTCAAGTCAGTGCTCTATAGCTCATCTTAAAAAACTGAAATACAATTTTGATGATCAGAGCTGGGTAAGGATCAGAAAACTGGCCTGACACATTTAATTTCTACTGACAAATATTTTTATTCAAGAAATACTTCCCCTGCACAGATAGAGTGAGATTTCAAGACAATATGCATTGCATATAATTTGCAATAAAGATGAATTAATGTCTTCTCTGAGAATCCCTCCAGTGCCTTCCTTGGGACTGTATCTGTAACCTCTTAACAGCATAGAAAAATAATTTTTTGGTTGCCCAATGGAAAAACCAGCCTGAATTCCCATGTGCACTATATTTGGGGTCCCTGTCCCTCGTCTACTTCTCTAAACACTGCCTGGGAAGTGGCACAGTGATAAAATGAGCATAACCAGCCCTGGGATTAAGAAGTGATTTGAGACCCTCAGCTGATCTCAGACTGGATGTGGCTGGGAAATTAGATTACTTTACCTGGAACTGGACATTGATTGTGGTGTCTTGTGCTGGAGAGAGGATTCATGCTGAGACGAAAAAATGAAATTGGGATTGTGGGGAAACTATAACCTGAGGTCAGTTTAATTTGGAATTTTGTGCCAGAGTGATACGAGCACAACTCACATTCTTCTCTCTGATACATTTTGCTTTCTGGCATCCCTTGCAGTTTTGGGCCCTACAGCAGAGGGGGGTGCTCTGATGTCTTCCCAAGCATTGTGTGGGGCAGGGAGCTGCTCATTGTCAGTGCAAAACAGGGGGGATGTTCACCCTCGGGAGTAAAATGCCACCTTCTTCTGCCAGGGATGTCCCATTGCTGTGCTGCTCTGTTCTTATCTTGATGTCCAACAAGAGCTTGCTTAAAGTTATTTTCTTTCAGCCCTGCTCCACCTGCCAGCCAGGGGATGACGAAGCTGATCCAAACCCCAGGCAGCCCCTAAACAACACCCAGGCTCAAGAAAAGTTATTTCACTTCTGGTGAACCTTTGCTCCCCTTGCATTACCTTGGTAGGGGGGTGACCACCTGGGCTAGGAACAAAACCACTGGGTCTGTAGGTGCTGGGGTGGCTGTGCACTCTGTCTATTATTGCCACCGTCTGAGGCTGGTGGCCACAGTTTTGGAAACTTGGGTCAAAATTTCCAGGGATCCACCAGCTAGGGTGAAGCCAGTTTGCTGGTTTTGGATATTTGTGTATGTATGTGTGTAATGGCCATCAACAGGAGTGACATGAGTGTCCTGTGTCATTAGGGGGATCCCCCACTGGCTGTCCCCAGCCCTGCTGGAGACGCACGGACTGATTTAACCCGCTGGGTGCCAGGGCATAGTGGCAGCCAGATTTTCCTGAAGAGGGATACCTACAGCAGCTCTTCCCCTCTCCGCTCCCCTCTTCCCCTACAAGCACTGAAGCCATTCATAGGGGCAGCTCGGGCTGCGGGAGAGGGAGCAGCCGTGTCCGGAGGAGGCATCCGACCGCACTGCATTGCATTGCATTGCACTGCGCATCCTCCCTCCCTCCCCACCGCCTACTGCTGCAGCCTGCCTTCCTCCATCCCTCCATCCTCTCCGCTTCCCGCCTCACATCTCTTCCCCTGCGTCTCTCCCTCCTGCATCCCTCCCTCCTGCATCCCTTCCTCCTACATCCCTCCTTCCTACATCCCTCCTCCTGCATCCCTCGTCCTGCATCCCTCCTTCCTGCATCCCTCCTGCATCCCTCTCTCCACCCCTCCCTCCTTCCCTCCCTCTGCCTGCGCAGAGCCGCGGACATGGCGCTCAGCAATTTCCTCTTCGCTCAGTGCATCTGCTATTTCCTGGCCTTTCTCTTCAGCTTCATCGTGGTGGTGCCACTCTCCGAGAATGGCAACGACTTTCACGGCCGGTGCCTGCTCTTCACCGAGGGCATGTGGCTCAACGCCAACCTGACAGTGGAGCGGCAGCGCTTCACGGTGCAGGAGTGGGGGCCTGAGGCTGCCTGCCGCTTTAGCATCTTCACCGGGCTCCTCTCCCTGCTGCTGGCCACAGTGCAGGCCTGGAGGACCCTCTTCTTCCTCTGCAAAGGGCACGAGGAGTAAGTATCCCAGGGGATCAGGCCATCCCTCCCACAGGCTGGGGCACGTGGGAGCAGTCTGGGGGTGAAGTGCTGGGCTTTTGCACCACCCATGTCATCCTGCTCCCCAGAAGGGTTTGGGGAGAGGTGGTGCATTGCCCGTGTCTGTCTGCACACACACCATGCACTCCCCCCTGTGTCCAGGGCCCTCTCTGGAGGATGCTCCTGTGCAGAGGTTTGGGGTGGGGTCAGATCCGCTGCCATGCACCCACTGCCCTTTGGCAGTCCTGGTGCAGCTTATGGCCACTCAGCTGTAGTGGGCATGAAAGGATTTGGGGGCCATGGGGTGATGCTGGAGGCTGGGGCTTGCAGGTGCCTCTTGACAGTGATCCCACTACACATCCATGACAAAGAAGGCCTTTCCTGGGTGTGCACTGGTTGTGTGAAAAACCTTGAAACAACCTGGTTGTGTGTGGGGGGCTAGAAGGGAGAAGCTTGTGACTCCCCTCTATTTTTTTGTGCTGCCTTTGTTGTGTCCATGGCAGCTATTGCAGACAACTATTGCTTGGTTACAACATGAGAGCAGTGCTGAGCACTGCCTGCTGCAGCTCAGGGCAGCACTGACAGCTGGTTCCTGTGCTCAGACAAGCCAAGGGGCATCCCACCCCTGCAGATGTAGTGAGAGGCTTGGTGGGCCAGGCAGCAGCTCTGGAGCACTGTGGTGTTCTGTGCTTGCCTCTCTGGTGGGCTGAGAGGGCAGAGACCTTGGTGCAGGTAACCCAGCTTCTGGGTGCTACAATGCCAGGGCAATGCACTGGTGCCTGTCTAAACTAGGAAAATGTTTTTCTGATGGTTTAGGAACCATGCCAAGGGTAAATCACTCTTGCTCAGGTCTATTTGGACTAGAGGTTTCTTGAGTAAGGGGCTGTTACATCTGGGTTTGGTTATCCTGGAGACTGGGTAGCAGTGTTTTCTTTCTGGCCCTTTCCATCTGCTTTCAACCTGCCTAATACTCAAATGTGCTGTAGTAAGTGTGGACCAGAAACTTATTCCATATTAAAATGTACCTTACACTAAATACAACCACATACTTCTAAATATCTTTGAATTCAGCTTCCTCAGGCGATCCAGTATCTGTAGAGGGTTAATTGAAACTCAACACTTTGCAGTTCAGAGCTAGCTAATTTTGAGAAGAAACCAGCAGTAAAAACCCTGAAATGGTGACGTTTGGATTAGATGTTTGGCCTGCTTCTAAAAGTGGCTGTCAACTTCAAAACTGCTTGACAGGCTCCTGAAAAGTGTCCCTTTAGGACTTGCTTTCAGACTCCTTTGGGAGTTGTACAACATTGTTCATAGTGTTATACTGTTCATAGTTTTTCCAGACAAGAAAGGCAGAAGGCTGTGAGTGATGGGGAGCAAAAATGGAGCAAGTTGGGATGATGAGGTAACCACAGATCACAGGAGGGTAAAACATGGCAAGATGCTTGGGAACAGCATTTTCTTAGTAAGAAGGAAGGTTCGTCCTATACCACATCAGCCACTGTATGAAAAGTAGGCACAGCTCATGGTGTCCTGATTTTAGACAGCCATTTGTTAGCAGTTCAAATGGAAGCATGAACATTTCTGTTTGGATGGAGAGAGAAACGTGAGCTCCTCACCATACATGATAATGGTCTGCTCTGATTAGAGGTAGTTGAAGAAGAACCAGAATATCAAAACTGATGATCCTGTTGAGGAGGATCACTGCTACTGGGCCAGCTCCAGGGTGAGCCAGCCAAGGCAGTCAGGGTTAGTTAGCACCCTTTGCATCTTTCATGTGCAATGACTTTGAATGTTTGCTGACAGATAGTTATGACTGCTAAAAAACATTCTTAAAAGGGTCTCAACACCCCTTGCCTCATCAGCCTGGGGCTCTTCAGCTGAAAGGCAGAGGTATAATTCAGACAATTCATTGTAGGATTATTAAAGGACATTCACTCAATCTGCAATGCATAGCTTGAAGTTCTAATCTAAGGAGGAAAAATCAGGTGAGCTAGAGAGCCAAATAAGTAGTTTTCTATCAGGATGCCTTGGCATCTGTGGTGGTTACTCTTGCCAGATGCAAATCAAGTGCAAGGCTGAGCCCTGCTTTGTGGAAGGTCAGATCCTGGACCATGAAACCTCTTTTGCTGCTGGGTAAGAAACAGAGGGAGAACTGGAGAGCCTGGGCTGCAATGACCCACTGGTAACTGCTCCTTTTCTTGAGCTGTTACCAATTCTGGTGCCAAGTCTGTTTTATTCTGTGAAGAGCTCGAGACTTTTCTGCCTCTCAGGCCAGCATACAGAGGTGCACACAGAGGACATGATCTGACTTTAGCAACACTTGGGATGAAATCCAGGTTAGGTGTGAAGTCAGGGCAGAGAACATGCAAAAATCTGGTATGCTCATAGAAGCTTTCTTTGTATGGGTGACCCCAGCACATAGCAGAGGTGAGCTGATCTGTTACACCAAGCCCAACTAAACCAGAGCAGGATTCAACTTATTGCTCATCCAGAAGTCAGGTGTCCTGGCATCCAGCACCCACTACAGTCTATAGAGGCACTTCTTGAAGGTGGTTTATTTCACTCCTTTTCTATCAGTCTTGGGGTGGGACAACTGTCACTTTGGAGAGAGCCTAGACAACCCCTCTAAAGCCAGATCAGCCCAGAAGCAAACATCCTAACTCTACTGATAACTGCTTCCTCATCTCATTTTAAAGAAGTTCTCCTGAGGTCACAAATGTATCATGTATAAACTGTAGAAATTAGGATTGTCCAACCTAGAACCTTCCAACACTTCCTTCAAAAACCCATTTAAAAAGCCTCTTGAGTTTTCATTTAGTGATCAACCAGGGAAAAGAAGTAACTGAGGGTTTTTTTCTTCTCTGGGGTGAGTAGATTTCTTCTGTCGCCAGCACAACGAGTGGCACTGGTGAGAAATTTGTCATATTCATCTTTACCGCACACTCTGAATAGGATGACCTGCCTCCTGGAGCTGCCAGTGTTTCTCCAACCTGGAGCAGATGTCCAATTTTTCCAAGGTTTCCTATTCTAAACAAGCACTTAGAGTAGTTTCAAGTAGAGACTGGCTTTGCCAGGTGACAGGGATTAGAAACTTTTCACAGCTAGAATTCAGGTGAGGAGTTAAAGAGTGAGGCTGGAAAATGAGTGAATTATTCCATGGCCTTATGCAATCTGTAAACGTCCCACCCCATCCCACTCCAAACACAGCATGTGCTAAGGGCAGGCCCTGGTTGGGCAGACTTAATGGGGCTGAGGTAAATTGATATTCAGCTGGCAGGCATAGCATACTGACACCAAAGCCAGAGAAACCCCAGGAGAAACTGGCCTGCTCTGCAAATTGCCCATAAAACTGAGATTCGTGTCCTATGATGGCAGTACCTTGTGTTACATTGCTTAAAGTGATTATAGCTATCAGTTCTGTGTTTTTATTTTTAGTTTCCCTCTCCTAAGCAATTTTGGTCCCAATTATCACTTAAGTCATGAAATAATTTTAGCTCCAGTTACTACATAATTTGAGCTAATAACATTTATTTTAACAATGGTGATTGTCATCATTACAGCTAATGAAAGCCACACTGTGTATGAACAATCACCTCTTATTATATAAAACCACATCTTCTTATGGTTAAAAAAGAAACCAAAATCAAAAGCATTTGCAAGTGAAGGTAATGTGACTCAAAATCAAGTCCATAGTGTTTCAATGTATTAGGTGTTCCTAATTAAAGATGTGTTTCAAGTGGGAACTGATATCTTTGTGCCCACTCTGTGCTGCTTACAGAGACTGCTGATGTTGTGTTTCAGCTGTTTATGAGTTACATTTTTCTTCCCTTTTATTACAGCTCTTTCTTTTACGCCTTCCTGAATCTGCTGATCAGCGCCTTTGTGGTGTTCATCACATTTATTGCCAGCACTATAGTGAGTGTAGGATTTAACATGTGGTGTGATGCAATTACCGAAAAAGGAAGCATGCCAAATAGGTTAGTATGGAAAAATACATTTTATTCTTTTTTTTTTTCATATAGGCACAATTGAACTGTGGTGTTACGAAGTGTAGTTATTTCATGCAAGGTGAGCAAGGGGGAGAAGATATTACATATCTGTAATATGAAAATCCAGAGTTATTTAATGTGGAACAGAAAAAAGCAAATCAAACTTCTTTTTGTTTATTTATTTAGAAGCCCACAAAGAAAAGTGTGTTTCCATTGTATTTTGTGGTCTCTTTGAATCATGATCATACAAAAAACAAGTCCATTATATTAAAATACTTTTTTTCCAAAGGAAGGCTAGATTTGGAGTTTTTCTAAGAATGGGGAGAATGTGGCCTTGTGAGCAGGGCAAGGGGCTGGAGGTCAGGGCTCCTGGCTTTCAATCCTGGTTTTGCCCTCAACACACTGTGTGACACTGGGCAAGTCACTTATCCTGCCTGTGCCATAACTCACCAGACAAAAAATTTGGGGTAGAGTTTCTTGCCTTGTAGTGATTCTGTGGATGCCTTGAAAGCCACAGAATGGAAAGCACTTTGTCAGTGCAAAGTACAGATGGCTGATGCTTTGTTACAGTCACAAAATGTACAGCTCCTAAAATGGCCCACTGTATCCCACGATGCTTATGCTCCTTATAGGAAACATAAATTGAGGAAGATTTGCTTCTATCAACCAAATAATGATGAAGAGAGAGGAAAATGTGACATTTTATGTCATATGATATTGAATAAATGTACTACTTAAAGCATACATTTATGTTGCTCATTGTCATATGTTGTAAAATGCCATAGTGAATGTTCTGTTTAGGGCTGCAACGATTAATCGAATTACTCGAATATTCGGTTAAAAATTCAATTACAAAACCATCTAATCGAATATTCGGGTAAGAACCCAAGATGACCGACAGCACTGAAAAGGAGAGAGAAGAGGCTGCAGAAATCAACCAAGAGATAGAATGACAACCTCAAAATCCTGGGATTTTTTTCACACCAATAATGGTCCAAGTTATTTGTAAAATCTGTAGGCAGCCCCTATCTTACCATCAGAGTATCATCTCCTTGCTGGAGCATCTGAAACAAAAACACAATTCCTTCTTCTGAGGCTTTTCCTGACGAAGTCAAAAGGTAACAGAGGATCATACACTTTGTTTCATTGAGGGGTGAAACAACCAACCTGGGGTGATGCCAGGGGCAAATCTCTGGGAGGTGAGGGGACAGTGGGAAAGAGGGGTTTAAGGATACCGTGTTCATAATGACTATGACCATTCCACTTACTGAAGTTTTGTGTTATCACTTACATAACTGCACTTTTTATTTTTTTTTTTTTTAAAGAAAGTAATTTTAATTTTAGTTAGAGAGAAGATCAGCAAACAACCTGATGATTGCCATAACTTAAATATCCTTTGATAGAATGTGCCATTGTGACTGTTCAAAATACTTATAATATGTTTCATTTTATATTTGGTTTACCAGGAATCTCTTAAATAATTTCCTTATTTTGTTTTTCCCTTCCAAATGCCTTTCTGGGTAGCTGTGAAGAATTGCAGGATATAGATCTCGAGCTGAACTTGGAAAACTCCGCTTTCTATGACCAGTTTGCTATTGCACAGGTAGGTCAGACTAAGTCATGGTTCTGTTCCAGTTCATTTGCCATTTTCTTATTGACCTGGGAGTGTTGGAGCTGAACTACCATTCTCAGAAATCAATGGGAATGTTTCCACTGACTTCAGTAAGTGCTGAATCAGAATGATCGTGATAGACACATTTGCATTTTAAGTGTTGAATACAGATATTTCAAAGCCTCACCCTACCACTGATCTTGTTAATCATGACAGAAAATTCATTGTTTATACAAAAAATGAGGTCTGCAAAAGTTGTAGCACTCTGGTGTCCTGGATCTATTCACTACTGTTCAAAATAATTTCTGACCTGCACCATGTAGGTTTCCTAGTTTTGTCTTCTTTGAGTTTGACTGAGATCACCTAAGCTATATAAATATCAGACCATTGGAAATAATTAAAGATTATTTCATTCAAATAGGGCTGTTTTCTAATGAATCCGTGAGAATTAGACCTCCAAGGCTAAAGACCTTTCTATTGAATATTCTAGCTCTAAGTCAATGCTCAGAGTCAGTGAACACTGGGACATGAGCACATGCTAATTTTACAGGGATGATAGTTTCATCCCTGCAGGGCTGCACCCTTACAAAGGCTTATGTTGTCCCACATGGAAAGAGGCATTAGCCTGCCTGGAGCATTCTCTTGGGCACAAAACAGTTTTGTGTCTTTGTTGCCAGACTTGGTATCTAGATGCCCAGCTGAGGCATAACTGCATTTAGGAAAGAAATATGCCATAAAAGTGACTCCTTTATATGAAGAATCCCAGACCTTCCCAGATTAACTTGGTGTCATTCCGTGGATTTTGGTCCAGTTGAGGTTTTCATAATCATCTGGACAGCTGACTTTGTTTTTACAATACTGTACTGACCTCTTTATGATTTCTTTCCTTCTCTAGTTTGGTCTCTGGGCCGCCTGGCTGACTTGGCTGGCAATTACCATTCTGGCTTTCCTGAAGGTTTATCACAACTACAGACAGGAGGACCTGCTAGATAGCCTGATCCATGAGAAGGAGCTGTTGCTAGGAAGATCCCCTTCACGATCCTCTTTGCAAGATGACAAAAGTGGCATGATCTAAAGTATAAACAAATTTACAGGGCAGGATCTAGATTTTATTATTCAGTAGTGTGAGCTGAAGTTGAGTCAGGGTTTTGAGTGTGTGAGATTTTTTCTTGAAATGAAATGTAACTGTGAATCACTCACTTCCCCATGAGAAACTGATATTAGGATAAAGAGAATGAACTGCCCTATGTGCCTATGGCACAGCAAACTTTCTGTCCTGTGCAGGCAAAATTTGTAACCTGCCCTTGTCAGCAGAGCTTCCATGTGCCATCTCTGGCTTTTGGGACAGGGGCCATTTTTGAGGACTGAGCTGGCAAGACCAGGCTACAGCATCCAGGCTATTTCTTCAAACTATTCTTCAGCTTTTCTTCCAGTTGTAACTGGAGCTGCATTCAGTCCCTGCTCTCTCCCTCTCCTCCCTTTTACCAGTGAAGCTGCCCCTGTTTTCTCTTTATCCTGGGAAGTTGCAGCTCTGGTTCAGGTACAGGCTCATGCTGTCTCTGCTTTCACTTTGTATGGATGCACTGCTGACAAACATGTTGCTCCTGCTCTGATTTTATTTAGAACATAGAGACCTGTGTTCCAGACTTGATATTTAGTATTGGACAGTGTTAATAAATTCCATGAAACCCGTATATTATTACAGCACTTGTGAAAAACTGTGTATAATATGGAAGGATGATGGAGAGCTTCTGTGGTTTTGTTTCTTCTTAGATTTTGGCATGGCCAGCATTTATTATGACTCCTGAAGTGAAGTGTAGCTAGCAATTGCTCAAGCTTGCATACTAAGAAATTAAGCTGAATAGATAGTATTAATGCTTGTGCATTTTTAAATGTAACTTGGTCCCTAACATTGTATACTATTCTGTTTTGAATATGAGAATTTATTTGTGATATTTATTTCATATAGGATATACAAAAATTACTGTAAGTATTTGCCTTGTAGGTTTCTATATATAAACTTAGCAAGAAGTTCAAACAGCTGAGTTATTTTATAGGTAGTTCAGTGCTGAATGGGTCCATTCTCCCTCGTCATGAGCAGGAGTTCCAGAGCAGATGAGTTTTTCTGTGAAAAGGAAGAAGAATTGCTATTTACACAAAGCTCACTGGTGACTGTGTTGTTGCTTTCAGTTTTGCTTGGCCAGTGCTTCAACAAATCAGGTGAATTTCTGAGATCAGAGGTAGCTCTGATAATTAAGAAGAGTCACTCAGAGGAGTGTGGGATTTGCATCGCAGAGAAGTAAAGTTGTGCTAAACATAAATGCTAAACATTTATCCCCAGGTACAAATTACACAGAAGACCCCAAATCAGCAGAAAACTTAAGCAAATGACTTAAGTTTAGACTGGAGAATTTTTTGGGAGTATGCTGACACTGCCTGCGGTGCCTGTGTTAGAGTTGAGACTGAATTTATTGTGACAGAAGTGCAAACCACACATGATTTTATGACCTGGTAAATCAGAATGAGGGGAGACAAGACAGCAGGCTTCTACCACGTCAGAGCTCAAGCCTGGGGTTAGCACAACCATGCAGATTTACTGTTGTCTTCTAGGGACTCTCTGATGCTTAGTTAAGTACCAGCTTAAGCGCTTCATTGGAACAGAATTTGATGTCATGACAAATCCCTCAATTATTAAGCATTTTAGCACATAAAATCTGACACTGTATTTAACTGCCAAAATGTTCTCCATAGGTTTAGAGAAAAAAAGCCTCATGGGCCCTAAGCAGTGAGCCAGTCCTGTGAACATTGCTTATGACCCCAGCTGGCCACAGCTCTCTGTAGAGAGGTCTTGTTCTTCAGCATGATTTCTGCCACAAGAGAATGCAGTTCCTTTGAAATCTTTGCAGCAGCGGCTTTTTTTTGTAGTTGGGAGTTGATATCAGATGAGGACTCTTGGAGAGGGAGCCAGAGATCAAATTAACTTTTAAACCAATTTAGAATTCAGATATCAGGACTGTTAGAGTGCCTTTTTTTTTTTATTCATTTGGTCTAATGGTTTGGATATTAAGACAAATCTCTTCACTGGAAGGATTGTCAAGCACTGGAACAGGCTGCCCAGGGAAATGGTGAAATACACCATCCCTGGGTGTATTTCAAAGAAGCATGGATGTGGCACTGAGGGACATGGTTTAGTGGTGGCCTTTGCAATGCCAGGTTAATGGTTTGACTGTATGGTCCTAGAGATCTTTTTCAGCCTAAATTATCCTGTCTCTAGTAGGAGATACAGTCTTGCAAGTACCTGAGTCCCTTACTGGGGAATGACCTTCATACCCTCAAGAAGAGCTTGGGTCTTGTAAGCTAGCCTGTTTCCCCAGTTTCCCCAGTTTCTCCAGCTGTAAAAGGCAGTCTCACTTTCAGTCAGCAGTGATGTCTCTTCCCACAAATTACTTCAGTGCATGCCTTACTCCTTTGAGGAACCATGCTGCTGCTTTTTATAATATATTTTATGTATATGCCAAATCAGGCTTAGGCTGAAGTAACATGTGGGTTGGGACCACTATTCCTGGTGTTGCCTGAGGGTTTGAAGAACCTCAAAGCAGAAGATAACAAATATCTTCCTGTGATTCTTACTCTGAGGTACCAGGGCCCAAGCCCTGTCTCTGGTTCCGAAAAAGAGGATGCTGCTTATGGGCAAGGCTGTCTGGAGCTCATGCTCTCTTCTTCCTCTCCTGTCTCAAGGTCTTTTTCCTCCTTTCCACTTCCATGAGAAGCAGCAAACACTGGTCCTGGATTTGGAGTGGCCAGGCAAAATGATAGAAGACTGACACTCTTCCATGAGTCCCATGTTAATCTCAGTCTGTTTTTCACAGCTTCCCTATCTTGACCAGGTGGGGTGAGGCTGATACTCCATTGCAAACATCAGTGATGTTTAAAAGCAAGGCTGATTTTGATGGACCCCCTGTGAGAGTCAGAAGGCAGAGCATGTAGTGAGAAGCTCTCTGACTGACCGAAGAGGAGGAGGGGTATCCCAATTATTGGACACGCTTGATGTTTTTTCTTTGCACTAAGTTTTCTGCAACCTCTTCTCCTAAAGCTTAGACACTCAGGCCAAGTTGGTGATGCCAAGCTGAAAATGTGTTAGAATTGTGGTATAATTTATGCATACATACATACCTACTCATGCTCTCTCTCATGCACTTCTCTCTTCTGTACATTTCTGATGTCTGCTTTTAGTCATCCATTGCCAACCAGCACATTGTGGGGCTGAGTCAAATTTTGCATTTCTGTGATATTTCAATACCTTTAATTTTCCATGTCCAAAGGCCTCTGGGAACACTGTAGCAAGAGTTGTATTCAAAGAACTAGAACACTGTGTGGTACTTATACCTGTATTTATTGATTGGCACGTGGTGGAAGGGGAAAAAGCTTTGTGGCCTTTCCAAGGCACTGGGATGTTGCCACACTATTATTCTGTTTTACCAAATACGTTCTCTGGCTACCACCTCTGGTTAAATCCCTCACCAATTCCTTGCCAGAAGTCCTCATTGGGTTAGAAAAATCTGGGCTAAGAAGTATCATCTGGGCTTTCAGATAAATACTGTTTATTACTTTTTTTTTTTTTTAATAATGGAGAAACAGTTGCAGCCATCTTTTGGAACAGAACTTTCTCATGAGTGTATTCATGCTCAAAACATATTATAGCTCATGCCATATCTTTCAGATGGGAAATAAAGATCACAAAAATAAGAGCATGATGATTTATTGTAAAAACTGAAGGACACATTCTTGCTATAGCAGCGATTCCATGGCCCCTTAAAAAAGGAGGTGTTATAATAACCAGTGATGGACGATTGAGTGTACAGACCTTGTCATGAAAGCATTCTCTGTGTATGTACAATGTACACAGATAAATGCCAGAAATAGTTCCACTGCTCTTCTGTGATGTGGATATAGGCTCTTCTCTAAACAGGCAGCTTAGGCTGGAGTAGTTTTTAGGATGCCTTAAATTTCTACACTTCCTTTTACTTAGCACTGGGACTTGTGCAATGGCAATGGTTATGATACCCAGAGGTGGAATTGATGTGGGCAGAGTAGGAAAGCACTGGCCAATGCATCACCTCCCAAAGGCTGAGATGGGTTTTTAACATGGGTTTGCAGGTGTTTTAATTCCTCTTTATCTGAGTAATGTCCTGCTGCTAGCCTAAATTAGTCCAGTTAGGAATTGAGTCAGATTTCCCTTCAAGGCCTTCACTCCCCACTATGGAACACTGCTGATTTAACCTACGTAGTGTTCAGGATGCAGAGCTGCAAGGAAGAGGAACTCACACTTTACTTTACAGTCATGTTGCACACAAATCTGGTATTGGGAATATGTGGGTTTTGTTTCCATTTTCCAAAGCCTTCCCAAACATATTGCACACAAAATCACTTTTACCATTTAAACTATAACTTCAACTAAAATCCAGATAGTAATTTATATTGGAAAGAGTGACAGTATATTGTGAAAAAACAAACTGGATTATGGCAAAACTTTTGTTTTTTCTTCTATATCAATGGCCCGAGTATCCTTGAGTGAATGAGCATCCTGGCTGTGTCCAGATCCTAAATCTGTGCCTGTCCATTTCCTTTGCTGATGGAAAGAGCCCATTTTTATCTCTTGGAATGTTTTCTTTGGAGTCCACAAATATCCTTTCCTTCTGGTTAGGTAGTCTGGGAAAAGAGGAAGGTTTTACTTGCAGTGACAAAATGCTCATGTAACTTCATATGCACAGAAATTGTTTTAAAACTATTACTGGTCATGGCACTAGTGCCTTGAAGTACATGTTTCTATTTTTGTCCTCCATAAGGAAGAGGAAAACTATCCTGAGTTGTATTTTAGTGTTCACATATATGCACCTAAATTTTTTTTTAATGTATATTTTTAAAAAGACAAAATTCAACTCAGTGATTTATGAAGTTAGAACTTAGAAGTTAAGAACACAGAAAATGGCACTTTGATGCTCTCCTGATGTAGAAGGCAACTGCACTTTCTCAGAAAAACTACTCTTTCTTTGTGGGAGATTAGAACAGAATTTACTTAAGATACAGCAAGATATAGCAAGCACTGCTTATATCAGTGCAGGCACTTAATGAATAATGTCTTTCCATCGTGTTGTTGGGAAGAGTATTAACACAGCCATGTTTTCTCTTTAGGTTTTTTTGTCTGTGCCAAAGACTGTAATTGAACTGCTATTGCAAACATAGATTAATATGAATGTATTCACCCGAGTGCTTAAAGGTCTCTACCTCTCACAGCTACTGTAACTGCTTGAACTTATTGCACACAGCAGAGGAAAAAACCTGAATCCATTTGAGAGTCTAAATCCTATTTCCAAAGACAGCTAAAGGATTTAGGATTTAATACTTATTAGCTTCCTGTAAAATCCTCATTGCTAAAAATTGGGCATAAGTACCTGAGAAGTGCTGTGTAAATAACACTTTGCATTGGTCAAATAATGATATAATTTTGATTTGGGTTTTTTTAATTTATTTTTTTTCTCACCAAAATAAAAAGCCAACAACAGCAATTTGTTAAACATGAAAGGTTATCCTTGATTCCACTCGAATCCTCCTGCTGGAGCTCTTCTACTTGGCTTGCAATACCTAAACAACAGTGATTTAGCGTGGTGGCTCTGGTGTTTATCAAGGAGATAAACTACTTGGAAGCAAGAGCTGCTCACTGAAATAGCTGGAATTATTTTTATGTTGTGGAAACCTGACGTGAGAAGGTTTTGTTTCCCCTTTCCACTCCACTGTGTTATAAAGAGAGGGTTGAGACAACCTGCCAGGAGGTGAGAATGGTGATTTGTAAGTACTGTTGGTATCTTGGATGGTTTCACACACAAGTGAGTAAACTGTCCTGAGAGTAAACTACTTTTCATCTCTTCCTTATTTTCCACTTGTTCCCCACCAGACTTGGGAAAATTTGATACCACTGTGGCTACAGACTCTGAAGTGTATTTGTGAATGTGAGAAAAATTGCAAATTTTGTCAAGAAATTAGAAAAGCAGTCAAAGATTTTCCCTGTTCTCATTTAGCCTCTCTGAATCGTGACATTGAACCCTTCCCTGTACTTAAGCCAGGCCTGATTTGTTTGATGTGTTGCTCTGGGAAGTTTCCAAGGCTGGTGCCAGCAGTCTCTCCAGGAACTTGGTGGAGTTAGACAAATGCTATGTTAAACCATAAAAAACTGTTTGAAAAACTGTTAAACCATAAAAACCTGTTTGTCATGGTATCCCACATTACACAGTCCAGAACCCATCTCTCCTGCAGCAGAGAGAATTATTTTTCCCAATTAACACTGTGTAGTCCAACTCAGCACATCTTCCTGGAATGCATGGGATCTGGACTGTATCAGTTAATCCATTCCACTTCCTAGGCTGCTGTTAAAATTTTACCCATGGTTGTTGAAGCAGGGTCCAGCATTTGACTTCATAAGCTTCTGGCAGCCTCCTTATTAAACCACATTCTTTGAGAGCAGCAGGCTGTCCCTTTGCTCAGTGGTGCTGAGAAGTTCTCTACTGAACAGAATCCTTCTGGGGGGGACCACTACTGGGGTCCACAGCCAGAGCAGACTGATAGTATCAGAGCAATTCTGGTCAAACACACTCTAATTAAAACAACCCAAGCTATACAACTGAGAAATCAATATACTGTGATCTGAAGTACACTCCAGAGAGGGTTTTTAAAAGTTTATAAACAAAATGAAACAAAAATAGCAAAACACCCCAACAGTTCCACAAGTTTCCTCCCTATCCATCCTTTAATCTTCAAAAACATGCCTGAAACTTCAGAGAGGATTTTATTGCTATTAAGATGATTGGGTCTTGTTTCTCATGTCTCTTCCTGATGGAGACAAAGACAGCTGAGGTGTGCAGGACAGTGGCATCAGTGTGAACAGAAATAGTTAATGAGAAGTCACTGCATTTCCTATGAGGGATTTCAGCTTTTGAGCTTTGATATGAAGGAGTGGTATTGACACAGATTTCAGCCTTTTCTTGGCCTTCTCAGCCCCTACTCACTCATGTGGCCTCACAAATTGCAGAGCATCCTCTTGAAGCATGTGTTGACCTAAAGTCAGCTTCTGGGGAGAGCCCCCTGTGCCAGTTGTGGAGGTACCTGGTGTAAAGGTGCTGACACTGCCACCAGATTTGGGGGAAAGCAGATGCTGATATCCTACATTGGCCCTTTGTCCAGTGCAGCTCGTGACTTGCACAGAGAAGGAAAGACTGTTCCCAAATCTCTGTAGACTTGGCATTTGTGAGTGCAGCTCATTAGCACCCATAGTTTTAAAAGGTTTAGTGGTTTTCTGTGGTACCACCTGCAAAGATCTGAAGCAGATCTTTCTTGCTTGTAAGTTAGTGCAGAGCCTGAAAGCATTTCAGCCTCTCTGAACTATGTGCCCTCTGATGTATGTATTCATGAACTGCTGTCTCTTGGGAAAAGCTTTATAAGAGTCTAGATTGCCTACTTTTTTTTGGTTATTTTTTTTTTTTTTTAAATGCTGCTAAAGAGGTTCCTGCAGTGGACATTTGAGGGTAAAATGGAACACTTTTTCATAATTTGTTTAACCACTGAAAGCAGCTGAGAAGCAGAACCCTCACCAGTGTACGTAGATTATCCTGTGAGCAGCCACGCCAGTCCACACAAGCTGAGGGTAGAGCCTGGCCTGTTTTGAATATTATTTCTGTTGATTTGTATGGTCTTTTGCAGTGTAATGACTGCTGATTTTGAGCTTTAATTGCATGTTTGACAAAAGCAGAAAAGGAGTAAGGTTTATTATTGTTTTGATACAGTCTCAAAAGGAAAGCTTTTTACTAGCATTTTAATACAGCCCTTTGTAAACACCCAGCAAAGAAAAATTCCGAGTCCAATCCTTCTGCTAGTGGAGTTACTGAGTTTCCTCTGGCTTTAGCAGGAACTGGACTGGGTTCAGTGTACGTGGTGCACTCCAGCATTACTGAAAATGAGTTAATGTGTTTTATATATTGATGCTTTTTGCTGAACAGTGCATCGGCTTTTTAAGATTTGGTGAAATATAAAAATAAATTATTTGAAAAGACAATATTTCTGTGCCTATTCTTTGAAGATGAGTTTAAATTACTACAAGATAAAAAAAAAATGTTCTCAAAGTTGGTGGTAGAGTGTTTGTACTCATTCCCCAGCCTCTCCATGCCACAACTTGTATAGTTAAGGGTATGCTCAACCATCCTCAGATGCCTGAGCCCTTTTGGAATCCTCTTCCAGCAATTCACCCTAATGCCACTGGAGACAAGGAGAAAATGGTCCTGTGTAAACATGCAGCTGAAAGGCAGTTTATTACCAAATATAAGGGGAGACCACAGGCCAATTCTCTAAATGCCAACTGCTTCATTTTTGTCATGTAGCATCAGTCTTTCTCTTCAGAGGTGGGCCTAAAGGTTCCCAACAACTATCTTGGAGCAAGGAATTAATAAGGAACAAGCCCACACTATTATCTTATAGGTTCCTGGGTTATTCCTTGAAGGCAGCTGGTAACACCCTTTTTATAGTCACAAGCTGCAAGATCTTCTGCTTGCTTCTAAGTGGCAAAAGGCAGAAATGACAATTACAGTTGCTGCTATGGGCTCATTTCCAGACTGTCAGGGTTGGAGAGATGAAGGAAAGGAGGGGGACTCGAGGCTGTCTTTGGGGCTGCCTTTTACTGGTGCTAATGCTGAGTGCATCAAAAGGTTAATGCAAAACCCTCCAGTCTCATCTCCCCATGTCTTTTTCTATCTCCTTTAATCATATGGGTATGGATATGCCTGCTGCTGCAATCAGGTGCTGTTGGTGTGCCTGAAGAGGGTGTTGGCAGCTGCCCTCCATCCTTTCACACTGCAGGAATGTGCTGAACACTGTCAAAACAACACTTACCCTTCTGTTGTGGTCTGCTTATTTCTGCTGTGTTAGTTACATACTCAGTGCATGAGGGAATTTAAGCAGCACCTTTAGGAACTGCCATTAGTCCATTGTCATGCACAGACCTGCTACCCTCCCCATGCCCTTTGTCTCCTGACACATCAGACAGGCTCCTGGGAATGCCTCCTACCCACTGTCTGCTTCCAAAACTGTGCCAAGGGTCCTGTCCTACATCCCTCCCTCCTTCAGTCCTTTGTATCTTAAACACAGCCATTTCCAAGCTTCATTATACACTTGCCCAGAGCTGGTTGGCTGCAGAACTTTTGACTTCTGAAGAAATTCACCAAGCAGGCTCCAGTGTGAATTCAGGTGAGCATCTCCATTGTTTGCAATAGATTATATACTCTCTCTCCTTTTTACCTCTATTGAGAGATTCTCAGGAGTTGTACTGAAGGCAAATATCACCCAGCATGGCCAGCAAGGGGATTATTGCCCAACACAGATGATTTTATGTAGCTATAGAGATCCAAACTCATAAAGGTGTCACACCCAGAAAAAGCACCATTGAACAAGAATAAGGAGAAATCACATCCAGCTCATGGTGGTGAAGATAAAGCTAATGATGTGATGGCTAAAGAATGAAGGGGCAGAGAGGGAAAAGGGGTTGTGTGTGTTTAAGCAGGATGGATGAATGTAAAAAGAGCTTCAGTGTGTGAAGGAACTAAAACAGGTAAATCCGCAGTGAAGTTGTGCAGCAGTAAAGAAATGTAGGCCCAGGAGCTGGAATTTTTTCTTCTATTCCCAGTCATGTTATTGACCTACTTCATTCACTCCCACATGCAATGGCTTTCATAGCTTCCGTTTCTTCACCTACAAGATGCCACTGCTCTGCCAGAAACAGGTTTTACCTTTTATTTATTTCAAACCTTCTGGCTTTGAGGCAAATTTAATTTGGCTTTCTGCTGCCTGGTATCTGACTGACCACAGTAAACAATCCTGACCCAGGAGACCTTGTAAAGCCATGGTGAGACCTCACAGTGGTCTCAAGATAATTCGAGTGCTGCCTTTTCCCATGCCCAAAACAGTCCCAAACAGAGCCAACACAAAAGCCAAAAATAGCTGTTCCTCTGCTAAATATCCCTGACAGCCCAGATGTGATAGCAGTTCTCACTCACACCAATAAATTGAGTCTCAACAAAAGGAATTTTCCATTTAAAGCAGGCTCTGTGGAAAAGTAGTTCTCTGTCCATCTCCTGGGGAGCTGTGCAGGAAGGTGAGCACATATATGGTCTTCACACCACCTCCACATTTTCCCTCACAGTCCTAAGAGGTGTCAGTCCAGAGCCAAAAAGTAACACCACTGATTTGCCAAAGAGTTTCAACCTGGACAGTAAAAACCAAAAGATGCAAACAGAAGTTGCAACGATCCCCTTGCCCCATGCAGGTACCAATGTAAATCTTTTCTCCAGGGATTCACCAGCACACAGATTTAACAGGTTAAACTTTTCTTCTTTATTACCTAAACAGGAGGGCTGAGACAGTAGGGAGAGGAGGGAAGCAGTGATGGGACTTACCCTGAGTGATCTGCACACAACCCCCTGAGCCAAACACTGCTCCTCAGCACTCTCTGCTTCCTAGACCAGAGCACCCTCTGCTTCCCAGACCAGAGCACCCTCTGCTTCCTAGACCAGAGCACCCTCTGCTTCCCAGACCAGCTGTGTCCAATGCCCCATGCCTGTGGCTTTGACAGCTTAAGAGGAGCATGAGAGTAGCCACTGAAGGCACTTCTTTCTGTCTTGGGCTGCAATTTTTCTGACTTGTTTCCAATCAAGCTGCTGCCCCCTCTTCTCCTGAGAGAAGACTGCATGTTGTGTTTCTGTTTATCCTCTCCTGGTTAAAGTCCTTGGGCTGCTTGGAAGAAGGTTGCTGGGGCAGATGTATGGCCCTCTTTTAAAAAAAAATCTAGAAATAAAGCACCGTTTTTTCTTTATGATGGTTGCAATGGCAGGGGGAATATAAGCCAAGGTCTTTCAGACATCTCTTCATCTTCTCTGGAGTGTTTTTTCCCCCCCTTTTTTTTCCTTTTTCTTTTACTTCAGCTCTTATGGGTTCTGATGTCAATCTTACCATGCAAAATAATCCCAAGCACACATAAGGTACTACCTGAGCAGAATCTTAGGTCTAAAAATCTGGTTGTGCTGGTTATTTGAAGCTCATGAACTTGCAGTCATTTTTTCTTGTCTCAGATACCCAGAGCACCATTTCACATGATCTCCATTAAAAGGATTCCTTTCAGAGAAATGCATTGTATGGTGGGACAGTGGAGTGCTAAAGGAACTATGCATCCAACACCTTCATAAGCAGTCCATGTTACCATAATATAAGGCCTTGAACACCGAGGCATAACCTCTGACTGAATACAAGCACTATCATAAATCTTATGTTCAGCTTGTGGGGTTTATGGACTGAATCAAACCCAGAGGATTAAACTACTGATTTGATGATTAACCTGGGTTTCATTGCTGCTATTTATTATGTTAGGCAAATAAACTATTTTCTGTTTAAATGAGTTTCCGTGTTCTTTTTCACACCTGGGAGTCAAGTGAAGCATTAAGAACCAGCTTTTGCCCATGGAGAGAAAAAAAAGCATGAAGGGAAACAAGAAAGCCATTTTCTGGGGTTTTACTAATAATCATTTCAGGTGTATAAATGTAGCAGCTTGCCAAACCTTTGGCCACCAGTGTTTGTGCAATGGCTCAGCTTTATTTTAACCTTTGCAGAATAATTCTTAGGAGACTTGAGGAGAAAGATGGTTTGGTATCTAAAGCCTTGACCCAAGACTCACAAGACTTTTCTTCAGAGCTTGTTGCTGCCTGCACAGATCAATGTATTTCTCTCTCTGCTTTTGCTCCTCATATCAGAAGCTTATAAACTCTGGGTAATCAAATCCAGTTACTTGTTTGCTGTTCAGGGTGATGGAGGATGAGTTTGGTGGGACCTCAAGGCATTAGCATGAATGTTCATTTATGTGGAAAAAAAAAAACAAAACAAAAATGAAAGAAGGAAAAAGGAGAACAAGTGTTTGCTGGATGGTGCACAGCAGGGGTAATTTTCTTGCTCTTTGAGGCAGATGCTCATGTGTTCCTTGCATGTGGCTGCAGTAAACTGAGAGCTTTACACTGATGTTTCTTAGCAGTGTCAGGCTGAAGGATGCTGCTACTGCCTCATAAACCAAGTCCAGCACCTCTGAGCAACATGTCTTATATGAAGGAAGAAGATGACAAGTCGGGATTGAAATTCCTCCAGGACTTTGACATCTTGCTTCATGTTGGTGTAGTAGACACTCACAGCAAGGATCAGCACTGCACAAAATGAGAGCCACAGGAGCACAGGCAATCCAGATGATGTCCTGTCATCTGCTGAATGGTGATGAGGAGAAAAAAGAAAGCAGCATTATTTTAGTGCCATCTTAAACACTTCACAAATTTGACACCCTGCTGATGCCTTTGTCCCAGTTTTCTGGGAACAGCAGGGTACAGAGGGCTCTGGTGGTGAGCACTTCCGTAGGCATCAGTTAGGTGATAGTGAGTCACACCTCCTGATGGAGGGTGGTGAGTATAAAAGATATCATCTAATGGAGCATTAAAAGAGCTTAATTATATACAATAAGAACAGGATTAGCATACCTAATGCATGATCTCAACTTCCCTTCCAGCAATTATTTTTTACACCTTTATCCTAAATGTAAAGTTGAATACTAGGAGAATATGGAGCTACTTGGTCTAATTACTTAATGTTCACAAATGCTTCATAAAAGAGAGAAGCTATAGATTTCTCTCCTTTTCCCTGGTAACTCATCTTGTTTGGGACTCCTGCTAATTATGGAAAAAACCCAAACATGGCTCTATTAACCAAGAGGCATGTTCAGAAGGCTCTGGTGGTTTGAACCACTCTCAGAGTGCTACGTGTGCTAATTACGCCAGAACACCCTCTGTCTGCCCTTGCTCTTCAGCAAGAGGATACTGTAAAGATTTTTCTTGCCTTCAAAATATTTTTCAAATATGTTTAAAGTGCCCCAGGTCGTGCACAGCACACATGTGGAAATCAGAGGGCTGCCTTCAGCTTGCTGACAGCTGTGTCCCAGTCCTTGCCTGTGTGTATCCACCCCTGGGCCTTGGGGATCCAGCCTGATTCAGATCTGGCTGCTCTGTCTGACTGCATGGCCATTGCACAGTCGGCACTATTTCATAAAGCACTTAGAGTATTAAACATGCAGTATAAAGCCAAATTCATGCCTGAATAAAACCCACAGTGTGCAGCTATTTTCCTGCCATATGCACATAATCAATAAGGAGATAAAAATGTGGAGTGTATTATTATGGGTAAAGGGCCAACATTAGCTGTAACATATTTAAATTAGCTTCCACTCTGAGCCCTGGAATACACACCAGTCAATTAAGCTGTCATACAGATGTACAGAGAGGAAGGTAAAAGTCATAAAACCAAGCTAGAAACACATAATAATGTATCAAAAAGTGTATGGGGAAAAGGTAAAATGTTAATAGGCAGTCATTTTATAGCTAACCAGAAACCAAATCAATGTCCCATAATAGATCTGAGTGAATTATTTGCAGCAAGTAATTTATTCATTTGAATTTAGCCCTTCTTTCTGTTTGCAAATTATCCATGTGCAGACTTCAGATTTTATAAATTTGTTTATTTGGCATTATTCTATGAAGGGTTGCTATGAAGGTGTTTAGCCAGGGAATTGCTCACCACTTTCTGGTTTTGCAGAGATTTGTGAGTTGGGAGTTGATGTTTCCCTTGTGAGATTTCCCACACCACAGGCTGCAGCTCTTGACTGGGTGCCCACCTGCCTTTTCCAACGTGAGGCTCAGCTGATGAGCACACATGGGAACAGGGGAACCTTCCTGTGGAAGCTGAACAGCTTTTCACATCAACCCTTTCAAAGAAAGTGCTTGTAACCAGTTTCAACTTTTTAAAAGTTACTTTCTATGTGAAATTTCTGGGTGATCTCAAATGTAAAATTGGGCTTTCCTCATATCCTCTCAGTTATGAAATATGTTCTATCCAAGAACAGATAAAAATAATGCAGAAGAGTAATTCCATCTACAAAATGGTGATGAGCTATGCTCACAACAGCTTCAGCCCATCCCTATAGTTAGGTGCTGAAAATCAAATTTGCTTTTCTAGATTACAATTAGAAATTTAATGCTTAAATTTGTTAGTTAAATTGCTTGTTGGAAGAGCACAGACCTGTGCCCAGTCTCATGGCAATTCATCTGAGAAAAGCATTGGACCTGGATACGGGAGATTTTGTTTCAGTTCCTGCCTTGGATACACATTTCCACTGTGGCCTGAAGAATATTTGATCTTTGCTTTTCCACTGGGCCCTTTCCTGGTTGTAGCACCCTGTTTCTAGCCCAATAACAGCCCTAGGTGATGCTTCCACTGTTATGAGCATACAGCTCCACTTCCTGGACAACAGCAATAGCTGAGGGATATGGGACCATCTGCCTGAGAGGGTTTTTGGCCTCCCAAAACCACAGGTCTGTGTGTATATATACATGTGTACAGGCACCTCTCTACCCTTCACTGCACTGCCTATAGCAGGGGCTGGATTCTGCCCATGGCCTCTAGAAATGATCACCATCATCAGAATATCCAGATACATTCATTTGCTTGGGGGTCTGTGAGGCTGCCAGGCCTCAAACTAAAAACAGGAAAAAACAATTATTTTTATTATTTCTACCCTGCTGTCAGCATATAAATGAATTGACTGTTTCCCTCATACAAAACTCAGCAGGGAGAACGATTGTTTAGCTTGGGGTGCTTTCCTTGCATATCTTAGTGAGAAACCTGTACATATTCTAATGCCATAAAATATATTAATTATATTTAAATTAAAAATAGCTTCAGGGATTTAATTTTTGCTTCCACTATTTGTCTTACTAGACATCTTGTTTAAAATTGCACCAGACCTCATCAGCACCTTGTGCTGCTTATGCTGAGAAGAAAAAACAACAACCACTGACAACACAAAATGCTGTATATGGAGGGTATATTTGCACAGTGCATCCCACCCTCTGCAAAAGCAAACTCAGGTTAATGGTATGGATGGCTCACAGTTATAATGTGAAAAATCAACTTACCCACTACGTAGTCACAGCAGGAAATGACTAGAAAACAGAATGAAAATGTTCTTACTCGCCTGGAAAGGTTTCTTGGCAGGGTTTGAACAAGAAAAATCAGAACCAAGCAGTGTCTCTGAAATTGCCTGTCACCTTGGAGATGCTGGGCAACCTCTTACACCACTTTTGGCTCTGGATGAGGACCTACCCAATCCATGCAAACATAGACACAGTCCAGGCTGAAAAGTCCATAGAATGGAAAAAATTTGTTGGTGCCAAAAACCTTCATTTTATCAGCCTTAATGTGAGTAATATTGTGTGGACAAACAGCAAATAATCTAAATCACATACTGGTTGCAGCACAGAATACTAATAATGGGTTGGAAAGTTTCTCATGTCTCCATGAAAAAGAGTCAGAACCTTCTCCATGCTTGCAGCTCCCTTCATATGTTCCAGCATGGCTTTGCTGAAGTCAGAGCCAGTGGGAGACCAGCCTGGTCCCCTGGGCTGGACTGACTGCAGGATTCCCAGTGCTGATGTGGGGCATAGGCTCTGGCAGAAGCTGAGGGAGTTACTAATTCCCACCAGAATCCTGCTCTTGAGCAGTCAGATGGGCTTTGAGGAATTTAAGGCTGACTCATCGAGTCTTTCCTGGAGCTCACTTTTGGTGGGAAAGCCCAGGCCATGTCAACAAGCTTATCAAGAAACAGCTTCCCCTCCATGCATTAGGAGGCATCCCAAACAATGTATTGCCAAACAAATATGAGTTCTGTTTATAGACACATCAGCAGATGCCGAGCCTTATTTTCAGAAGCTGTATCAGTCCAAACAGGTGGCTGACATAGAAATTCTGCCACCTGTGTTTTGATCAGCTGACAAATCAAACTCATATAATTTTAGTTCTCTACCAATAAATACAATTTTCTTGGTTGGATAAGTTTGGGAAAATCAGAAGGTAACACCAATTATTATTTGGTATGCCATACAGCACATGCAGAAGTGCAAACTGGATCCTCGTGCCAGAGCTCTGCTGAAGGTCACTCCCAGTTGACCTACTTGCAATATTTTGGCTCATGAATGAAAAGACCAGAGGTTTTGTTAGCTGTGTCAGTCCTTGGGTGCCTTTGCTGGCAGAAGTTATTACATCCTGGCTGTTAGGCTCACACCTCTGCTATTGTATTCTGTTGGCATCCTAGTTACCCACAGTGACATAATTATGTTTACATTTGGTCTGAGAAACATTGTTCTGGGGAAGCCCTGGGGCCCAGCCAGGCCCAGGTTCTACAAGGATCCCTGTGGAGGCTGATGCAGGAGGTCACTGTGACAGCAGCTGAGGATGAGATGGGAGCCTGTCTCCTCCCAGGGCAAGCAGGCAAATGGACCAGATGCAGTTCTGCAGAGCACAGAGCAAAAAATCATCCACCCTCTGCTCCATGCTGAGCTGAAAATCACAAATTATCAGAGGGGGAAGCTGATGTGGACAGACAGAGTGGATGTTAAAGGCTAGAAAGGTCATGCCAAAATTCCTGATAACTTGAGCATACCATGTTCAATGACTTCTTCTGGCTCACGAAATCGAACCCTTCTCTCTGCTCTCCTCTTTTCCCCCACAGCTTGGTCCACAGGTGGCCTTTTCCTCAGTATGGAAGGAGGATAGCTACTGTCATCTGTCTAAAGAGTTGAGCAAAACACAAAATGTGGTCATTCAGACAGGGTGAATTGCCTGGGTGAAGTTTTGATCTTTGGTGGATGTGTTACTGTGTCTCTCAAAGGACATGATATGTAACGCGTCTGCTTGGACACAGTCAGACCTCTGTAATATTTACAGCAAGACAAAAGGGATATTCTTACATTGCCATAGACCTGCAGTACTCTAAAACTGTGTTTTCAGAGGAAAGGATAGTTAAAGCAATGGACAGCAAAATGTTCAGAAAGGTTTTCCCTAAATTATAACAAATATTTTCTGAAGGTGGCTGCTCAACAGCCTTGGGCTGTTCTTAGAAGAACATAAATGTTATATGAAATATATGAACCGTATGATTTGGAGCACCTTTGAAATGCTCTGAGCTAAGCAGTTCCATTCACTGCCATTTCAACAACAGGGGCTATGCAGATGACTTGGGTTTGGACACTTCTGACGGGTACAAGAAGGTAAATTATTTGCACTTTGAAATAAAAATTATGCTGTTCCTCTGGTTTTTGTTTGGAAACCACATTTAGTCTTTGACGACAGAATCATAATGCTGTGGATTCTTTGAAATTACAAGAAACAGAGCTGAAATAACAGTAATAAGTCACTGTTCTGCACAGGAATGCTCCCACAGTCAACTGCTCAAAGTGCATCCAAAGCATCTTGGTTCAGATACCCCCTGTCCTCTGGAAGCAGAGGGCAGATGGCAGATTTTCTACTTTTCAAAGATCAAAGTGAGGGGTAGACATTCTTCATATCTTATTTGTAGGACTGAAGTAATCTTCTCTAGCTCTTTCTGTCTCTCCCCTCTGTTCTTCTAGATAAAGGTATAATTTCTTCTGGTCACCGTCCCTGCCCCCTTTCCCCCCCCTCGTTTGTTGTTCCCCCACTCAGTGATTTCCTGCTCCTTCAATTTTTCTCCTTGCTTTGATTTTTCTACTCCTCAATTATCTACTTTTGTCCTTTTTTAAACCCAAATGCCATTGCCTCGACTTTTCTCTTTGGATGCTTTCCCCACGTTCACCATTTCACACACCCACTCCTTGGACTGCAGAAGCAGGATTAGGTCCCATTAACTACAGTCTGGGAGTCTCAGATCCCAGAGTAAGGAGGATAAGTAGACTTTCTTACACATCACATTCTGGATTACCTCAAAAGGCATATTACACAGCCAGCAGGAACTGCCATGGTGTGAGGAATACCTTCAGCTTTGATTCTTTCTCCTGAGAGATTCATAAAACCAATCTCATCACTGATAGGGATGCTTTCTCTGATCTTGGGGTCATACCAGCTCTGTCTCATGGCTTTGTACAGTGTGTGTTGGAGCTCTGTGCTTTTCATTCAGCAGCTAAGAAGCTGGAAGCCCCATTCAGGTTATGGGAAACCTGGATTTCACTTCATTCCAAGTCCAAAGAAATACAAAACTGCATCTCTTATATACACGCCCTCCTCATCAGAGTTATGGTTCACACACTGGAGCAGGGAATCTCAGTCTCTGCCACTGAAGCTGTCTTGTTTGGCCTTGAATAATTAAATATTCATTGAGCTAAAGAAAGAAAGAATGACTTTACAGCCTGGTGTTTGGGAGCTCCCTTGGGGGTGGCAGAAGTCTGCTCCTATCCTTGCTCCAATGAATACTTAATATGTAATACTTAAATATTCATTGGAGTGGTCACTGGGAACAGGGTCTCTCATCTACCAGGTGAGTACCCCAATCACTCTGCAACAGCCACACACACACACACTTACTCACATAATGAATATTTGATTATTCTGTGTAAAATGAAACAGGTTTAGGGAGACACAGCCCAGCTCAGGCTAGGGTGGTTATAGCTATAAGGGCTTCTCCTGTGGCACGACCAAGGAAACTGAACCTTATATTTGAAGGGATTTATACCTCCAAGTGCAGCTTGTGCTCATATGAGCTTTTCCAAACACTCAGCAGCGACACCACCTCAGAAGAGAAAAGCATTAAACAACTAGCTGTTTGGATAACAGCTAGCTAAGGACAGCCTTAAAAAGGAAGTGATTTTCCGCTATTTTACTTGATTTTAATAACTTGTGGAAATCAAAGCTACACAATGTCAGAACAAACAAAGCATTGTCCTCTCAGACAGAAATCTGGTGTCAGCATACAAGAGCTGCAAATCTACCAAAGTGATAGCTGGGAAATTGTATGACTCTAAAAACAACCCATTTGTAGCAAGCTCCAGGCACTGGACACAGGGACTCCATCACCCATCAGAAGATTACTTACCCGCAGCTCTTTGGCACTATGATCAGAAAGCGAGGCTGGACATATCTGGGACATGTACTCTGGATGCCAACATGAAGCCTTCCACATGAAGATTTGGATGGAAAGCTCTTGCCCAGGAAAATGAGAAGGACCAGGGGAAAGCATCCGGAGACCCCTCTGCAGTGGGGCCGGGGCTGGCAGCGGCACTGGCAGATGGGAGCAGCAACAGAGGACAAGGGAGCAGAAAGAGGAGTTTGTACCAGGGCTGGCATGAGAAGGATGGAGCTACGTGAGATGCACTCAGGAGCCAAAAATAGCCCAGAGTGATAATGCTGATTGTGCAGCTGGAAGCAGGGCTTTTCTGTCAGCTGGAGAGGGCCTGAATGGAGCAAGTCACAGATAAACACCTACATGTTTGTTTTGCATGAATGTGAAGTTGAGGGTGGTTTTCTTTTAATAACAATTGCTGCATTTCTGTGATCATATTTGTTTTCTTTCTGGAATCCATTCCCAATCACAAAAATCTTGCAAGTGGGATTGCTTTTAATCCTTTTTCCATTCAAAATATGTGGGTAAAGCAATCAGAAAATTATATAAATATAGTGCGATGACAGATATCTCCCTCCAGAACAGTTATGGCCTCACTTTATATGTTTTACAAATTAAATCCATTATTACAGTAATAAAGTGGGATTTAAACATTTGACATTTCTAGTCATATTGTAATAAGATTATTGATAGAAAGAGAGCTTATTTACTGTTCAAGAAGCTTTAACAGCCCCTTGTCAAATGCTAAAGGCTGGGCATCATCAAATGTACAATTTTTAGTTAGAAATACCTGCCATGATTGCTGAAATATACTGGTTTACTGTCCCTGCAAGCACAACCTTGTGGTTTTTGTTGTTGTTTGTTTTGCTCTTTTCCTGGAGCTATTTACTTGCAGTGCCACATGTAATGTACATGGTTTGGTTTTATAGCAGGTGGTTGGATGGATATTCCCATGTCATGTTTAGGCTGGCTCTTGTTCTGCAGTGCAGAGAGGGTTGCAAGATGCTCATACAGGCACTGGAAACCAGAGGGCACAGCTGCTCTGTGGGCTTCACTACTTATTCTACTTATTCACTTCCTTTAATATGGGGAATAGATGAGTAGATGGAAAGGGTTGGGATATTCCCCCAGAGAAAACTGGGCTGGAGCAGCAGAGGAGGCTTCTGTGGCTGATGTGGGTGAGCAGACCCCTCAGGACTTACTGCCCTTCTGCAGCTCAGCCTCTGCATGAGTCTGCTGTCCTCAAGCCTGCCCTTAGTGACATCAGTATCCACATGGAGAGGAATAGATTTTGCTGGTCTAGGACTCTCCACTGAGTGCACCATATAGCCTGAAGAGAGTTACCTTACCTTCTCTTTCCTGTGCATTGGGGTGATGGAGGGCTTTTCCTCATGCTGAAACCAGCTCACAGCTGCAGGCCTTGTGAAATGCTCCCAAAATTCCCTCTCTGTTGTCCTGCAAGTATTTCACAGAAGTTATTTCAGGATATCTTGGATGGCTTTTGGTGGGAAAAAGACTTTAAAAGTCTTTAAAATTTTGTTCATAGTAAATCCTAGACAAAAAGGTGACAAAACTTGTCAAATCATGGCCCCTGGCTTCTTCTCTGCCTCCTTCTCCTGTTGTGATAATCATTTACTATTAATTCATGTAAGAAGGAATTTACCTGCCTGTTTTGGCCAGCAAAACTGATGAAGGTGGGATTAGGGAAGTCAAACTCTAGTCCTCATCTAGCTTTGACTTTGTCCATGGGAACTGTCTTGTTTATTTTTATTAGTGTCACCCAGCAAGGCACAGAAGAAGGTCTTGTGCAGCCTCTTATTCCTGCAGAGCAGGGCAATGCACTTGTCAGCTTTTAGACCTGAATGAAAAACCTTATTCATATCTTTTTCACTGAATCTGGCTTTGTTCAAAGGAAGGTTTCACAGTTTTCTAAGTATTTGGTCAAATATATTTTGGCAATTTGCAAAAAAACAACCAAAAAACCACCAATGCAGAAGTTGATGGGATTTGCTGTATTCAAGAAATGGACATATGGAGACAACACTCATAATTTTTGATGCCAGAAACCATTTAATTTCAGTTCTAAATTGCCCTTAAATGTAAACAATTTTTTTGTTCATTTGATTGAAAAATAATTGGGCATCTTATAAATGTTTTCATGAAAGATTGCTGTCTAAATGTCAGGAATTATAATTTCATACTGGCATTCTTGCTTTTATCTCAAGATGTGCTAATTATATTGATAGTAATGGTTGTAAATGCTTGAATAATTAGTAGTTACCTGGGCACTCAAGTTTCAGTGGATAAAGATGTCAGGAGTTCAAATCTCATGACAGGGACAGTTCCATTGGTACTAAGTGCTTTTGATTGTAGTTTAACAACCTAAAATTAGATATGTATTAGGAATAAAACACAGCCCAATGCTTAAAGTAAAAGAATCCAGGAAAATAACTTCTCTAGCCTCTGAAATCACTGGTAATAAATAATAGTTACTATAGTGGGATGATTTCTGCATTAGAAGCTGTAAGAATTTCCTTTTTATTACCCTTCTTTTTAAAGTAATTTTTCATCTAAGCTTTGATCTCATCTCATGCAATGTATATCAGAAACAAAGCTGGACAAATCATTCATAAATTAATTATTTAGCTTGTGAGTGTCACCTCTATTTCTTTCAGCTAATTGCTCACAAATAGATAGTGACTTTTGTGAATGTATTCATTATTCAGATTTATTCAGTGGATAATTGCTGGGAGTAATTCTTTGTCTGTAGATTGCTTGGAATCATTTTGCTGTGAACATTTAATAGTAAAAATCTATCCAGGCTTTCAATACAAGACAAACTAAAATTATCTATAAATACTGATGTAGTCCTTAACCATGAACAATGTACTGCAGTCTTAAAGAGCAACACCAATATTTTCATCAAGAAATACACTACTTCCCATGGTACATAGGAGGGAAAGGAAAAACATTTCAACTCTCTGTGTAGCACCGACATTGAATGGTGCACATTGTATATGCAAATAAGTTTTTACAAGAAAAGGGTTGCTTAAGTGTTTGCTCAGCAGAAAAACAAAACATGCCTAAACAAAACATGATTGACTTCCCAGAGAATAAATATGAACAGTCCACACAAAGGAATTAACTGCACAGCCAGTATTTTTTCCACAATACCCCAATGGAAGATGTCTAGGAAATAAACATAACATGATAAAACAATTTTACACTCAGAGGACAGCCATGTAACCATATGAACTCTTTTTCCATTTCCTTCTGTGGGAATAAATATTTTAGACAAGCAAAGTACTTTGTAAATGATGCCTTTGTGGGGATTCGTCTGGCCTGGTTCAATTATTCTGAAACCTAGCAATTTTCTCATATCATTGAATCTGCTTTTATTGCAAATAGGGTCATAGAAATAGTCACTCATTGCAATAATGGACTTCGTTTATCTTAACTATTAACACTTCCAGTAGGTTTACAAACACACACACACACACACACACACACACACACACACACACACACACGCACACACACACGTATATATTCAATATTTATGGATATGCATAGTGCATATATATTAATAATGAAGTAACTTTATCTCCAACAATCTGAAAACAAAATCACGTAATACCATACAGTGCGGGGTGCAGTGGTAACTGGAAGCAGCATATCAGGATAACAGAACAGAAAAGGAATAAATAAATTAAAGGGGAGTCTTCCATATCTTCCTCAACTTCCAGAGTGTCAATTGAGCCTTTGTTCAATATTCCACCTTTCACGGTTCTGTGTACTCTTGATTAATAATTTAGAGATGCACCTTTTGGAAGCAGGGGAAGTTTTGTGTTTGCCAAGAGTGATTTTCCACTAGTCAGGGAGTACATCAGGAAATAAAAAAGCAAATTGCCCCACAGAGTATAATTAGCTGTTGCCTCCTTCCTTTTTCTGCCTCTTGAGAAACATTTACTGCTGGAAGTTATGGGATGCCCATGAAACGTCATACAGCACCATTTCTTCTCAAACTTCCAGTAAAGAAAGCACTGTGTAAATCCCAGCCTCAAGACAAAAATCAGCTCTTTGGACTCCATGTTTCCATTCACAATTAATCTGTTGTTTGGCCATCAATGCAAAATGGGGCATTTTTGTGGAGTGGGTGAAAAAAAAGAGATCAACAACAAAGCATAATGGAAACAGAGCACTGAATGGGAAGATCTGGTAACACTTCTTGTGTGCAGTCAGCCAGGATGAAAGCAATCAGTTTTCCTTCCTGTATGTCTGTTCCTGTGATGCACAGAGAGCTGTGAATCCAGGTGCATTTTTCCCCAAGGCAGTGCAGTTGTGATCAGTGCAAAGTGCAGCATCAAGTCCCTGAAGGACTGAATGGATTACCCTCCCAGTGGGACCCCTTTGACCTTTAGTTATTTTACTACCCTGTGCTGGAAGCTTTCATGATCACACAGATCTGTAAGTATACCTTTGATGCAGGTAGGCAAACCTGGAGTCATTCATCCAGTGCATGTGGGCATAGATTGCTAACTTTTGTAAAAATTGAATTAGGAGTGGTGTTACTGCATGTGGACATCTGATCTATGACATCAGAACTCACTTCTGAAGGCAGAGCCATGGCCCTATTTGCAGATGTAGAATCTCAGAATTGTTCTGGTCGGAAAAGACCTTTAAGTCTAAGACTCACTCTCAGTGAGTCCAACTGTTAACCCAGCACTGCCAAGGTCACTGTTAAACCATGTTCCCAAGTGCCACATCTAAACATCTTTTAAATACCAGGGTTGGTGACCCTACGGCTTCCCTGGGTTGTCTGTTCCAGTGCTTGACAATCCTTTTGGTGAAGAAATTTTTCCTTATACCCAATCTAAACCTCCCCTGGTGCAATCTGAGGTAATTTCCTCTTGCTCTATTTCTTGTTAATTGGGAGAAGAGACCAACACCTCCCATCTACAACCTTTTTTCAGATAATTGTAGGGAGTGATAGGGTTTCCCCTGAACCTAATTTTCCCCAGTCAAAACTGGAGCTGTTTCCTCAGCTACTTCTCATAAGTCTTGTGCTTTAAACCCTTGCCCAGCTCCGTTGCCCTTCTCTGGACTTGCTCCAGCACCTCAATGTCTTTCTTGTAGTGAGTGGCCTAAAACTGAAAACAGGATTCAACCTCACCGGCGCTGAGTACAGGGGGACCATGTAGCACGTCCTTCAAAATGATGATCATGTTCCTGGAGCTGTGGCACCAGTTTAAAATCCACATTGTACACAGGTTTTTCTTGGTTTTGAACTAGGTTCTTTTCTAACACAAAGATAGAAGCACTGAGTGGAGTGTTGTAGGGTTTTGCATTATGGTGAGAACAGCCCTGATGCAGAGCAGAGAAATCTCTGCTCTATTTGGACTGACTGGAAGTGATTTAACTCTGTTCAGGAATTTGGTCTCAATTTATCCCTGGAATGAGTCCATTGACTTAAAAAAGGTATGGATCTGTCTCCATTTCTTAAAATTGCCTCTCTTATTCATGTGTCTTTCTGGGTAGATGTTACAAATAACCACAGAGGATTTGTGATGATATGTAGTAAACAGAGAGAGAATTTCTGGCTGCTGAAATGAACTTTCTAAATAATTATAGAATGATTCCACATCCATTTCATAATTAGACTCCTGAGATTGCAGCCAAGATATTATTTGTGATTCAACATGCATTTTTATTTTAGAAATGTCCCATAGCCATTAGGTTTATTCCACCTGAGATTTTCTAATTTGTTCTGATCATCCTGTCACTGGGACCTAAAATGTAAAGCATGTATTGATTGAATAAGAGTTTCCAAGGAACCAAATGCTAATATCTGCTCTTGGCTCACTGATTCCAAATCAGTCAGTCCTGTTGATGAGGGTTGTGGGAGATGGACAGGGCTGGAGCCAGTGAGGTCATTCTGAGTCAGCTTTTGTTACACACTCATTGTATTTTAAGAACAAAAACTAGTGGAACTGTAACCTTTTCCCAAAGTATTTGGGCTGCTGTTGATGGCAGGGCTGCTACCAACCATGAGATGAATTAGGAGAAACCCACTGCCAGCAGGAGGACATCTGAGCTGGCATAAAAGAGAAAAGGCATACAAAGGAAACCCCTTAAAAATAGGGAAAGTGGAATTATCTTCAGTAGTTCTATTTTAGCAATAATCATTCTGTGCTTGATGTTGTGTTCACTGGGGCTCTCCACCCACTTTCTTTGTGAGCTTTGACCTGAGGAGAAATCCAGCTAGGATGACTGCAGGATACAGCCTCCAAAGGGGATTAGTGATCTTGTCTTAATCCCAGCTATCAAAAGACTCCAATTGGCTTCTGTGAGCTACTGTCTCTCCCCTAAAAAAGATTTTAAAAACCTGGCAGCCATTAATGCCAAACTGGCCCTGAGAAGGGCAGCAAGCAGGGCTGACAGCAGTGGGAAGGGAAAGAGCAAAGGGAATCACAAAGCACCAAGACACAGGCAACTACATAACATGATTTGAGGGAACTGATGTAAATGCACTTGAGCTCCATTTGTGGTGTCACCTTGGAAGAGGATTAGGTTAGATTAATGATATGAAAGAACAGAAAAAATGGAGAAAAGAGAAGATTGAAGTGTAACAAAAGCCCAAATGAGTGAAAAATCCCATGAATTGGAAAGCATTTGGATGACGATATTGAATGATAAAAATTATAAAAAGAAAGAGGCAAATCCCTCTGTCATTGGCAGCTGCTTTACATTAATGTTAAGTCTATTAATGATAATATTTGTTTTTCTAATTAGTATGTAAGTCTCTCTCCTCCACGTATTCAAGCCCTGGAGACGAGTGATTTCAGAGAAAAACAAATAGGTTTAACAAAAAGTAATTGGTACAATTTCCAAAACTGGCCGAGTGCTCCTGGAGCTTATATTCAATTTCATCTCAGTTTAAGCTGAGGCAAAGAAAATAAGCAAGGGAAAATTCAGGCAGAACATCAAAGTACACTTGTTGGCATCAGGCTATACAGATAAGTCAGGTTGAAAGCCAGTTATGTTTTGCAGAGGCAAGCTGAATATTTAAGTTGTGCTTTCATCCTAAAGCAGAGCATCCTTTGGCATTCCTTCAAGAGAGTTGTAGGATCCTGCTCACACCAAGACAATTTGTGTATTACAAAGGGGTAGCTGAGAGCAGGATGTGCTTTGAGTGTGGAGTGGAAAAACAGGGTCCAGCTTTGACCTCTGGCAGGTTTGAATCAGAACCTTCAAGTGCAGTGCCCTTAAGATGCAACTTCTAATTAGCTGCCTTCTAACAGCTCAGCTGTCTCTCTTTCAGCCCCATTCTCTCCTTCATTCTTATCAGAAATTTGGTCCAGGACCAGGAAACCTCTCAGCTTAAATTAATATCTTGATCAGAATCATCTCTTCCTCAACAAATGCATTCTTTTTCAGATGTGGAGTGTTTTCATTGGTATATTTTACATCATCTCAAATGTATGAGCCTTTCAATCAGTCTCCTCAATGAAAAAATAGAAATTACTTTGTCTTTTCTTTTAAAGACAGAGAAATGCAAAGGCAAGGAAGGAAGCTTCATGGGGCAGCTTTGGAGATGCTGAAATAGTACTGTCTGAAGGGAAAAGCATAGACACTGAGCTTCCTTGGTCTATTATGTGCTTCTGACTACGTGGCTGTTCCCTGACAAAGACAAAACTTTTGGGTACAAAGAGCTAGTTCAGTGTCTTACATTCTCTCTTTCATGCATTATGCCCACTCCTGCAAGTGTTTCTAGGAGAACTTTTGAGACTGGAGTGTCCCTATACTTCCTACCTGTAATTAGCATTTCTCACAATGTATTGGAAATGTGGGAAAATATTAGATTCTTTTTGGAGCATACTGGGCCAAAAGACTCTTTGCAGTTCTAAAGCGAAGATTATGGAAAAGTGACACCACTACTCCTTCCCAGTTCTCTCCTGCCTTTGTGACACCTCTGTGGATTGGAAACACATTTGCCTGACACTCCTGCTTTTGGCAAGGTTTGTTACTTGCTGTGTGGATAATGCTAGAACTGGGAAATAGTGTCAAATTCTTCACTGGTATATTTGACAGCCCAAATCAAATGGTTATTAGCAAGGGATGCTCCAGGAGCCACCACTCTGTCACGTCTTTCAGGAGGATCCAGTGTGAGCCAGCATCAGTGTCAGAGATTTAGACTAAGAAGTGCCAGGTAATCCAAGCTGGTGGGTTTGCTCTCTTCTGGGCTCTCCATTGTCATTTCAGAAAGGACACCTTCAGCTCCTTTGCCTTTACCAAATACAAATCAAATAACTGCAAGGTAGCAAAATTATACTCCTACCTTTTTTTATTTTTTATTCCTCCTGGGAATATGAAACATAAATAAAAAATACGGAGGAAGAAAAAGGGAATTTGGAGAATTTGGAGCAGGTGGCATTGGTAGCTGCCACCTTTACTTTGTGCAGAGTTTGATTTTGGGGCAGCCTGTGGTGGAAACAGGCTGGCACTGGAGAGAAGTTAGTGTTCCATGTATCAAACACCTCTCAGAACTCCAAGCCATCTATTTATCTCTTTAATAAAAACAAGGCTGAAGATGTCTTGGGGATGTATTCTCCTAAATCTTGGCACTATCCCAGCTCATGCAGTGGTAGTTCTGGCCTTTCTGTTTGAAATCTTTACTTCGTTTGCTCCCCAAAAAGCAAAGTAGCTGCACCAGAATGAAGATATAGAACTTTGTAAATTTACATACTTGTCAAAATCTTTTATTGTAAAACATACCAATCTGAATCATGATCCATTTTTTCTAGGTACTTTTTCTGAGAAAAATAGAGTTTAATTCCTGGGTTTGGGTACATCATTAGGAAGGGAATATGGAGCTTTCCTGGTCCACACCATGTTAAGCAGATCAGACCTCCTTTCTGGAGGTAAAAATGGGTTGTTTGGGGTTTGAAATGCTGCTAATCTTGTTTACAATATTCATGAAAAAATGGGCTATAGGGGAGCCAATTACCATATTGCTTCCATACAGACTCAATTCTAAGAAGTCTGATGAGTTTTATTGCAGCTCCTGATAATGGCTACTATTGTTCATAAATAATGTGCTCAATTTCATCAGCCTTGTATAAGACCAGAGCTGTACAAGAGCTGCAGACACTGGCAAAGAGACTGTTCCTACTCTGCAGTCTGTATAAACTGAAGGAGCAATGCCACTTTACAGCAGCATAAAGATCTGGCCCATGGATTTCAGAGAGGCTGAATATAGAACACAAGGGAAAAGAAGCCAAGAAGCTGCAGTGTTTTGACAGGAACAGGTTAAGCAGTTTAACGACACAGGCTCTCTCCATGCTGGCCTGTGCAGCCCAGAACACACAACCTTTTTTAGACATACCTGTTGGTCACGATGAAAAATGTAGGCAGCATCTCACACTGACATGTCTGGCTTGGGAAGCCTGCTCAGAAAAAATCCCTCATCAGGGCAGCAGCTGTCTTCTTCCCCAGGGCAAATTCCTTTAAAGCTGTCAAAGATGCTGTAATCAGACTAGGTCATCAAAACCGGTCCTCCTGAGGACTGGAAATAAGATCCAGAGATGAGCATTCAGCTACATGGGCAAGGTCTAAAACACTAAAGTTTCCATTGAAATTAAATGAAGAGACTGTAATTGCTGTGAAAGAAAAGCGAAGCAATCACTGGGAGAGCCTGAAAGCTTTCAAAGCACTCCTGAAATTATGCTTGCTGGAAAGCAGGGATCTATGTACTGAACAACTGAATCTGATAACAGCACAGCTTTAACAGGGAGACCAACTTTGAAAACTGCTGGAGCATTTAACTCTGCGGCTCCTGGAGAGGTAAATTTTAATTAAGATTTCACCACACAGCTCAGTAGTTTTACTACCAGGTTAAATAAAAAAGGTTAATAAACTAATAAAAATGGATTCTTTGCATTCTTGATTTCAAAACACAGAGCTGTGGTCAATATGTTTAATAATTTGTACATAAAGTGAAACAAAGCACAAATAGCCATGGTGACCATAGAGAGGGGATTGAGCTTGAACCGTCCCTTGCATTTTGCTTGCATTAGCAGTATTTTAGTTTCCATAAATAAGGTAAGGTAAAGCTAATGAACTGAGTTCCTTGCTGCTCCTGCTGTTACTGGATTTAAATCTGGGATGAATTTGTCCTGGATTTGAACAAACCCTATCTTGGATTTAAAACAAAAAAAAAAAAAAAGGTATCTGTACTTTATTTTATCTGTATTTACCATAAATTGTTTACAATGTCTCTGATTTTAAGTGATTGATCCCTGCCTGAGGAATAGTTTCAGAGTAAACAGATCAAAACTTGTCCTCAATGCTTCTCCAGTGCTCTGGCATTACACCAGACACTGTCAGCACTTTCCTACTCTTTAAATTTAAAAAAATTAAAAAATCACCACAGTACATGATGTGAATGCTCGCATAAGTACAGACAAAATGGGAAATAAACAACCTCTCTCCTAAGCAGGAATAGCTGGGGGAAATCACTGGCTGAACTACCCATGGGGGAGCAGGCAGTGCCTTGGCTGCTGCGGTGAGCACGGGAGAGGGGATGGGAGCTGCCGAAGCTGAAGTAATTAACAAGAGAAATCCCTGGAGAATGGGAGAAAGAAAATGGAGGTAATATGCTCCACTGAGCTTGTGAAAAAAGGTAGTTGGAGGAGAGGTGGCTGAAGCACAGGAGAGGTGGAGGTGTGTCATGGAGGCATGAGGATTTCTGAAACAGGGAGACCCTGGAAGAGCAAGGCACGGGGAAGGCTGGTGCAGACAAGCAGTGGGCAGCAGTCCCAGGAGGCACATTGTCAATGATATCAAGGAATTTATTTCCCATTTCTGATTGCTGTATCGGTCAACGTGTCCACGAATATTTTATGCAACTGCCCCTGTACTGATTTTTCCATCTGTCTGAATGGGAAACAGAGGTACCAGGTTGCAACGTGACTCACCCTCATAAATGCAAGAGCAGAGATGAGTACTGGGGCCAATTTATTGCTCATCCCACCTCCTAAAATGCTGCCAGGGGCAGGTGACTGCTCTGAGATGCTTCAAGCAAAGGCTTCTGCAGGCTGTGCAGCTGACAACTATCCAGGGAAAGCACCCTGAGAATAATCAGATCATAAAACCTGTGGGAAATGCTGCCATAAATACTAGTAACACCAAAGAGCAGCCCTGTGAAAGTTTTGCAGTGAGACAGAGCGCAGTGTGGAGCAGGTAGCAAAGAGTAATAGTGCAATATATATATAAAGCCATGTACTTGCCTGAGCACCCACCATAGGCTCTGTGTGTGAGTGAGCAGCAGGGCTTCCTCAGCTGTTTATCCTGCTGAAGAATATTTAACCACCCAGTCAACTGGCTGGAGCTCAGCTGGAAACACACAGTGCCAAAAGCACAGGAGATGGAGCCAGTGCAATAAACACAAGGCTGCCTTGATTTTTTTTTTTTTCTGTCTAATTATATATATATGTTCAGTGTTCCTGGGACTGAATTATAAAGTCAAATTTGTTTTTCCTTCCTCGAAGTCTTTGTCCCTGAGTTAAGTGACCAAGAACAAAACAACAAGTGTCTTTACTCTGCAATTCCCTTGTCGCATTATTCCAATATCGAACCTGGCAGAACCCAGCCTTCCCAACACTATAATTAGAGCATCTCCAGCCATTGAAATAGCACTGACCCTCACCACAGTGCTGACCTGCCTGCTCTGCAGCTCTCATCTGTCATGCACAACAGCTCCTTGCCCATACAAAGCAAGTGCATGGAGGGGACAGGGATTCTGCTTTTTGGCTGTGCCTGGCCAGCACCCTGAGTCTGCACATCACCCCAGCTCCTGCACACACTGCCCTGTGTTAGGGGAAGCTGACTGTGCCAGTTTGCCACTGGAATAGGGGAGCTGGAGGAAGTGAGACGTGTAAATTTGACACTTGACATCTCTTCAACCAGGCTGCTTCTTGAATTAGTGCATGAAATTCAGCTCTTCTGCCAACATTTAATTTTTGTTTGATATATAGGAACATGCAGGCAGGCTGTGGCTGTCTGTACAGCCTGCTGATTTAGGGAGAGCTGAGACCACAGGATAAATTAACACAGCCTGGTTTTCTTCAGTCTGTTTTGTTTGTTGAGCTTCCAGCTCCAGGCTCCCCTCACTGAGAGCTGGGAAGCCCTCATCAACTCCCAGACTCCCTGCAAGGTCTGGGATAAGAGGAAAGAACAGAGGGTTTCCCCATCAAGCAAAGATTGCCATCTTGTGCGTGGATGGGCTAAATTTGCCCTCAATCTGCTTTCTACAGGGAGAATTCAAAGTGCTCTCAGTATTTTGCTTAGTCTCATTTAGAGGCATTTATCCTCCTTAGCAAATGGAATAATCAGCCAGGAGATGTGCACACAGTCACAGAGGACACCATGCTCATCCCATTCCAAGACCTCTAAAACAGATGAGTTGATAACCCCTTCCCTGGGTTGGGAGGAGCTAACACCTTTCTGCAGGGAGCCAGGATGCCTACCTTAGGTCAGATATCTGAGTTTTATGTAGCTGGGAACACACACAGTGAGAATGGGCTGAGTAGGAGCCAGTGTCCATGGTTTCACTGCTGGACACATATTGTGTTCAGCTGCCTTGGGAACTGCAGGCTCTGAGGGTTCAAGTGCTCTGCCTAGAATGACCAAGACTTCTGTCTATTTCCCAAAATTCTTATCACAAATGAGCTCCCATGCCTTAAGCACAGAATCCCCTTCCTTTCTCTCCTGCCTCTTCCCATGCTCACCAGCATAAAGTGGAAAAGTTGCAGAAAGAAAGTTCAGCTCCTCTTCATATCAGCCGATTGGCAAAGCCTTGCTCATCTGGATGGAGCTAAAGCATGTGCACTTGCACCCTGTGTAGGATTTCCCCCACCCCAGGAAATACTTTCACTAACTGCAAATTCAGGATTCAGCTGCTCAGCTATCTGCTGCCATGCAGGTGCCCCACAGCTCAGAACATCACCCCAGGCCCCCACTACAGTCAAGGGAGACAAACAAGAGCTTTCAGGAGCATTTCATCCACGCTAATTTAAAACCCTAAAATTAAGTAAACTGTGGGTGAATCATATCCTGCAGGTGCTTTTTTCTCTCTTCATAGTAACAAGAACTGGCTCTGATGCAGATGTCTCCATCCAGACTGGTGGATCACACCTACCCTACACTAAGGCAAAGAAAATTGCTTTTCCTGAATGCCAGAATAACATTTTAATACATATTGCTGGGAGGCAGGGGAGCGGGAGATCTCTCTGGTGTGACCTTGCACTGAATGCAAATTCTTTGTGGTGAGTTTTCTGGGCTGCACAGGGAAAGGCACGGAACGGTTACCAAAAGGAAAACTGACCTCATGTTGAAGCCTCAGTGCAGAACTACCCAGGTGAGCTGCATGTGCCCTGCACCAGCAGCTCCTTCAATCTCTCTGTTACTGCGTTGCAGAGAGGTAATTTTAAATGTAAACCAAGGCTTTTTCCCCCATTCTGAAGTCTCTCTTTGTTTATCAGAACATAACTTATATTTTCTTTCACTTTTATGGGAGGTTTGCATTTCCATGTATGTCAGCAGTGCACAGAACCCACATCTGAGTGGGTGAAGTAGAATTTTGATTTATTAGAGGAGAGTGCATTATCAGAAAATTCAAGAGACTAAATCTGCCATGGAGAGGACTTCTTTTGTTTCCATCATCAAGTCAGACATTATATCCTGTCAAACATCCCAGGGGGCACTTCTGCTCTAGGCACCAGAGGTAATAACTCAGCTGAGAAATGTATGCTGTATGCTGAACCCGTCATTTTACCAAGCATTCAACTCTTGTTCAAATGCAGGACACAAGTTAAAGAGAATAAAATCAGGAATTAATCCTTAGCCTTACCAGCCCTGTGATAGCTCTGCTTTTTTCAGTGCAGACTGTGAAGTTCTTCACCTGAACCTCTCCTGGTATGAGCATGGCTGAGGGTGGTGTTGTGTGATGAAATTTTAAAGTTTGGATACACTGTCACAGCACAGCAAACATCAGCTGCAGTGTCCTGTAACTGCTGTGATGGCTTTGTCACCTTCCAGGCCTCAGAGTAACTACAATTCTTGTTATTAAAAATGGATGGGTTCTCCTCCTTGCTTTTATTCCCTTGACTAGTGGTTATGCAATGGAGAGGTGGCCTCTTGCTCCCGGGTCCCCTGGCATTGCTCCTGGTCCATGGGCTCAGCACGGTGCCCTTGCACAGAGGGAGCCACAGTCAGATCCCTTGTCCCAGTCCCTGCTTCACTGCTGACTACAACACTGACATCCTGTAGGTCCCTTATTCTTAATGTTCAATGTGCTTAAATATGCTCAGCTCTGCAGGCATCTGTGGAGAGCCACCAGGTCACTTCTGCAACTCATCTGTTCCTTCACCAGAATGTTCACTTGCTGAAAGCATAATTTTATTTTATTTTTTTTTCTTAAGAAGCCAATGGGACCTGTGGTGCAGGAGAATACCCCAGATAACAGCATTTTGCAGTGTGCAATAAACACAATGAAGTTTTAACCCTTCTGCTTTTAATTCCCCTGTGGAGCCCTTCTGTTCTCTGTCTGGTGATCAACAGTAAAATTTGATGACAGAATTTTGACCCTATTTCAGGCTTCCCATGTCATTAAGTAATAGAAAGACTTGGATTGGAAGAGACCTTAAACCCCATATGACTTCTACCTCCCCCACCATGTGCAGTGATCCCTTCCACCAACCTTCCAGATTGTTCAAAGCCCCACCCAACCTGGCCATACACACTTCCAGGGCTTGGGCATTCACAGCTTCCCTGGGCAACCAGTTTGACTGCCTCACCACCCTCTGAGTAGAGAACTCCTTCCTAAAATCCAACCCACTGTTGGCTCACTGCATGAAGCTCACAGCAGCTCATACAGGGAATATTTGGTGCAAATTGATCAAAGAAATACAAGGTTTAGTGAGTTCCACAAAGCAGAGGGAGAATCACTCACAGCCAGCTATTTATGAATAAATATATCTATTCAGAGGGGGAATCACATAAAACAATGGGCTGGCAGTGGCTGGTAATTTAAAATGCAGCAGGCAGAGTGTTGCTCGCATTAGTAACCTACAAGACACATAGCTTAAATAGCACAATCAGCACCAACCAGCTCCTTGGGAATTACTGAACCATTTGTGCTTCTGCACCTCTACTTATTCTTAGAGAAACTTGCTTTTAAGTCTCTATGGCATCTTTTTTCTTTATTTACATAAACTTGCTAACTTTATGTGACTATGGTTTCATTTAAATCATATGCTAATTTTTACAGAAAGCCACATATAGTCAACCCTCAGTATTGTTTTGGGTTTCTGGTAGGGTTATAATATTTAACAGTCCAGTACTATGCAATTTGTTTATTTTTGTCATTTATTTTCATCTCTGAAGTGCATCATATTCTTCTCTAAATTTAGAAATAAACTCTATGCATTTTCCATGTATTGATTGTGCTTTTCCCCAATAATTTTATGTCTATAACATTCCCTTAATTTTTGCAAATACCATCTGCTGAACCACAGATACTGTAATGATGGGCTGTGTTTGTCTGGCGGCCTTTTTTGCTACCAAAGGGCAGTAAGGAAAATGGAACTTAGGTCATATGTTTGATGTATGAGGTGGATTTTTGACAAACAGTTCTGTAAGTCCTCACCTGGCCTCAACTCCCAATAGAAGTAGCTCTGTTAAATGCAATGAAAGGTGCTGATTTGGCCCAAGTTGTCCAAGCATGAATTAAGTAGGATCAAAAAGCAGGATAATTATTGTTGAGATCACCATTGGTGATGTTGATCCTGCTCAGCCTTTATTTCCATTAATTGTTAACATTTTTTTCATCAACTATATCAGGCTGAGCTGAGCTGAAAAATAGCAACAACAACAATAACAAGGCAGGAGTTCACCCAAGTAAAAAAAAAAAAAAAAAAAAAAAAAAAAAAAAGAGAGCTTGTTTTAGTTCTGGTCCTCAAACATTTTAGTGACTTCTTTTCCCTGGCATCATTTGACAAGATATAAAGATTCATTAATGGAGAATGTATTGTCTCAAAATGGCAGTCCTTAAAATCAACAATGAAGAAATGAATTTGGAGACTTGCTAAATTCTGACTGAGAAAGAAAATGATGCAGTAGACATTAAATCGAGTCCCCTATTACAGGCAATCATATCATACAATCCCATTTCTATATGTAGTAGACTTCACACAGTGCAGCAACTCTCAGCGCCCAGAGCCCTTTGGAATCCCTTGTCATACTTTCCTGTGTTCTAAACATCATGTTTAAATTTATTGATGGCTAATTCATTGTAATTTATTCTCATGACAACAGCCTTTAGCTTCCACAACTCTTCCCCAAAAGAAACTGCAAAGCCATTTTACTCTAATTTTTAATTATTCACATTAGAAATAATGCTGTTAAATGCTAAAGATCAGGATGAGATCTAATGTGTAGTTGTGAAGGGGGAAATCATTCCCAGATATCCTGCTGAGCCCATATGGTAATTTCTATGTTTGGGTAAGCTTGTAAATGTCTGATTCAGTGTCAAGGGGGAGTGATAAAGTACTGAGGGAACAAGAGAAAAGACATTGCTGAAGACATTTTTCCTCCCTTCCCCTTGCCTCTCCTCCTCTAAACAGAGCCTCTTGCACGCAATCCTTCAGGAGCAATATCTGGAATTGTGATTTTTGATCCCCTGAGGCATCATTTCAGAAGGTCCCTCTGCTGCTGCACTCCGGGCAGCCCCTGTGAGGTGCCAGCAGACAATGGTGCTGTGGCAGCTCTGCTCACGAGCACAGCTCCACCCCAGCCCATACCAGAAGCTGAAACAGAAGCTGATTTTACTGCTTCTTCCACATCCAATTTCATCTCACTCTTGTGAGTGACAAGGTTTAGGATATATTCATTATGCAAAACTGCATTTGTGCTCCAGCCTGCTTTTTGGAGAGGGCTTGGCTAATACAATGTCTTTGTGGTCCAGGAATTTTCACACTGGCTCTCTTATCCTGCACAAGGCTGACATAAATTTCGATTCCTCAGTTTCATTTTCCTCAGTAAACGGATGCTTAGATATTTAATTAGGAAGCAAACCATATAATCAACTTTCTGCAGATAGAGCTGCACACTGTAATCAGTCCTGTTCAGCTTCTTTGCATGCTGCTGGAGTGCCAGCAACTCCTGAATTTATCAACACTGAGGCTTGAGTGGCAATTTGCCCAAGGATTTCTCAATTAATAAATATGAAGCAGCAGGCAGTCTGAGTACTACACAGGCTATGCTGCACATCTAACATCATTATTTCACTCCATTTTTTCTGGGAAAAAAAAGCCCAAAAAAAAAAAAAAAAAAAAAAAAATCAGGCAGAAACAGAAGTTACATAATAACAAACTGCATTTATCTTTTTGTGTTTATTTTTTTTTTTTTTTGCACTATTTCATCTTCCAGTTCCTGCAAAATGCTTGTCTCAGCGCTGTCTAAGTTATCCCAGCTGGCATTCAAGGCTATCATATTCTTGGTGAATAGTCCAGAGCCTGCCTTCCAGGCAGGTAAAAATAAAGAAAATAAGAGCAGGATGTTCAGCACACATCAGACCTGCAGCAGAGATACAGAGATGCCCCTATCAAACACAGCTCACAGTTCCACAGCACTTAGACTAAGGAGTAGAAAAGGTGAGTCTGGGTCAAAGCTGATGCTGGATGGAAGTAGAATTCCTGTCAGGGTGGTGAACTGGAGGGAACAGGAATGGATGAACATTTCTGCATGCTCAGACTAGAAATTTCTTTTTCTGGTACTTTCCATGTAAGAATGGAAGGAAAGGGTTGAATTCAGAGGGTGAATTGAATTGAGGGTGTCTTCTGAATAAAACCTTCCTACTCCTTCATCAGATAAAGGAGGTCAAATATTGACCTCTAGCAAGTGCCTGTGGTGGGTCCCTGTGAGCTCCCAGCCAAAATGTCCAAACTTGCAATCTGTGACTGTCCAGATATATTCCAGCAAGGGTCAAGACACTCCAGTGGTGGGATAGTCTGGATTCTCATGCTGAAGGCCACTGAATCACTGATACCCACCACACCTGGGTCCTGACAAGGTCTAAAACCACAAAAGATGTTTTCTGTGTTCATAGGCTCATCCCCACTCATTTTGCTTGCAATAGTGCAGCGGCAGAAATATCTCTGATCTGACAAAATCAGCTGATTTTGAATAAAATGCCTGCAGGATCCATCCCCAGTCTCCTCCTGGTCCCAGGCCGGAGGGATTGTTGCAAAGGAGCCTGCTTTCCACTAGTCATTGCAGTTAGCAAGGAGATGCACATCTGTCAAAGCAATGCATCAGGAGTGCCTTCAGAGACACTTTCTTGTTATTTTGGTTTTGGCAGCCCTCAGTCCCTTCATGCCACAATCATTTTAACCACTGACACACTAATCCTTTCTGACACTTCCACTTCTTTCTGCAGTCAAGCTCCAATGAAACATGAAGTGTCTCCCATGTTTCCATCTTAGCCTGCTCAGAAGTGTTTGCCTGATATCCTGGAGGAGGCAGAGCTGCTACATCCCTGCATGAGAATTCCCCGTGTCTGGGCTTTATGCATCTGTGTGACACCAGCATGAGCAGCAGTGGGGCAAACTGGGAAAACATCCCGTGGTTCCTGGACACCCAAGAGATTTTTGGTGTAGGAGACTAAGAGCAGTAGATGATGCAAAGAGCTCAGACAAGCCAGGCAACTCTGGCAGTTGAGCAAGTGACTGTACATCAGCAGGTCCAGAGTATATTGGAGCTTGTGTGTGCTCACACTGATCAGGGCAAATGAGTGGGATTCAATTTATCATAGAAACAAAGAATGGTGTGGGTTGTAAGGGGCTTTAAAGACCATCTTTAGGCACCTTCTACCCAGACCAGCTTGCTCAAAGCCCTGTCGAGCCTGGCATTGAACACTTCCAAGGATGGAGCATCCAAAACTTCTCTGGGCAACCTGCGTCATGGTCTCACCACCCTCACAGTCAAGACTTCTTTCTAACATCTAACCTAAATATCTCTTCTTCTAGTGTAAAACTATTTCCCCATGTCCTATCACTATCTATCCATGTAAAATGTCACTCTCCTATCAGATGCTGCTCTGAGAGATCCACACTAGGTCTCACTATTATCCATTTTTTTGCAAGTTAGGAACACTTATTTTGAACTGCTACCAGAGTGCCCCTGAGGTGCAGTAGGTTTTTCAGATGTCATTGAAGTGTGCATTTATCCATGTAGCTCTGAAAGATTAATTAAGTTTACATGTTCTATGGAAGAAAGAGTTGGAGACTGACTTAAAAAGCAGGCAAAGTACACACTGAAAAGTGTGCAATGAATTGGATGTCCAGGCTATGTCTGAACATTCACAACATGAGTTTTCCAGCCAGATGACATTCAGGCTGTGTAATAAGCCAATGACTTTTTTTTTTTTTTTGCTTTGACTCAGAAATAGAGGCTTCAAGATTGATAGATTTTTTAAGCCCAGAAAGATTCATATTATTTGATTACCTCCATAACACTGACTCACACTGAGCAAATATGTAGTGTTTGACCAAAACATGATTTCCCAAAAGGTGCCTGTACATCATTTGCAACAGAAAATAATTGAAAAGTCCCAAGGCCCAATTCCCCACTGCTATGTAATTACTGATGCCTATGTAATACACTATTGATTTGCCCATGTTTTCCTACACTCATTTTGCAGTTGCTAATGACTTACAAAACATAAAATGTTGGAGAAACAACCTCAAAGTCTTAGCAATAGTAAATCACAGCTCAGAGGTCCTTAATTCCCTTGTCTCTACATTTCTTTGTGGTCTACATCCCCCAGCAGTCACCTTGAGGTTAAAGTGACCCGAGTATGGTAACGTTCCCTATTTATGGCTTTTCACCTGCAAATGTAACCCCAGACCCTTCCTTGCTCCCTTGTGCACTACTTGCTGCCAGCAGTTTTCCTGCTGTCTTTGTGGACCAGAAGCAACAAACAATGTCTGCTGCTCTGGAGATCAGGAATGCAGGGATTTTTTATGACTGCACAGCCCTTTTAAGGATCCCAGTGGTCCTGCCAATCAGTGTTTACTTTTAATGAGCCCAACTAGGTGCATCTCTCCAGTGCAGGATTATGAGGATTTGAAAAGGGTCAGTTTGTAATGATTCTTGTGGTGGTCACTGCTACCTGCCACATTAATGAAGATTTATTAAATTAACAATACGTTTTTTTCAGCAATTCAAAGTTCATACAGACACAGTAAATTAGGGTTGGATTCTATGCATACACCAGCTTGGTAAGCTGCTTGTATCTTATGTGTGCAGAATTGATTAGCTCTGGTCTTGGAAAACACATCCAGAATTTTGCTATACCTATTTATCATTTTTTTGTTCCTCAGAAAACTTTTAGAAACCCACTGGAGTGCTGCCTGTATTTTAACCAGAGACTCCCACAAAATTTTTTTTCTCAGCATATTGTGGAGTCCTAAGAGGGTAGGTAGGGTTGTTGCAGAAAGACCTGGATGGGAAATTGATTTATTTTTTTAAAATTTCTTTTCCCCCCTCAATTCTCAAATTAATGCACAAGACAATACTCAACAACTTCAGCAGAATCACTGAGGCATTAAGAGAAGAAATGCCACCATAATACTTCAGGGAGGAATATTCATGTAACCAACCAGCCCATTAATTTTTTTCTCACATTTTATCACCTTAAACAATATTGCTTGGTCAAGCAGACCTAAGTACATTTGTGACATTCAAGGTTAGCTTCAAGGGAAATGTTCAGGCCAGATGTGTGATCTGGATGGGACATGTAGTAAATATTTCATCACTAAAAATCAGCCTTCATTTAGCAAGAAGAATTCAAAACATCTCACACAAGAGTTTTTAACTTTTTATCTCCAATTGGAAGAGGATAGGAGTTTGTCTAAGTTTTTCTGAGATGCAGGAGGTATCCAGGTACTTTGGAAATTTTGAGAACTATTCTCCAATTTATTGAAAATTTCACTTTTGTCCTGGGCAAACTACTGTCTCCATTCAACCAGAGATGGGTTAGGGTCATGTAAATAGATTTAATCTGGTTTGGTGGCTGTAGCAGAAAGGGCTGTACTAATCACATGCCTGCTGGAAAGGAGACTCTTCCAACATCTATCCAACTAAGATATTTCCATGCTTCTCGCATTACTGGCATTACATCCAAGCATAAATCTTAATGTATTTTCCACCTGGATACTGGGTAGTCTTTCAGTAAATAAAATCCTCCACCCCTGAAATTATAGTTATAAGTGTCTGATTTAGAAAATTCAAACTTGCTTGTGTGTTGAATTGATTGCTGGGGACATACTCTCAATACCTTTTATCCGTGATGCTCCTTCGCATGAAACAGGGCATGATTAAACCTCTTAACCTGGCTGATATATGGACAAATACATGAAAGATCATGAGGCTTCTCAGTTACTGTTACAGTGGATGCCAGACAAATAATTGAGATGGACACCCAGCTACTCTGCCACACCACTGTATGCAAACCATGACAGCAGTTCGTGCCTGGGGGTTAAGGTAGCTCTGGTGTCCCATTAGATGGGCACTCTGCTGCCTTTCATTTACAGGAATGAGGAGCTGGACTCCTGTTTCAGGTTTGACCCACTGAACCTGCTCCCTGTCCTCTGTCCCCCCTCCCCTGGTGCTCAGCCTGAGCATTGCTTCACATTTAAAACCAAATGGTCTCAGGAGCGTGGCAAGGTGGGAACATGGCAAGTGCAGCGTGGCAATGTACAGGTCTGGGAAGAATGGGAAGAGACTCTTTCAAATAATGGTGACAAATGCTGACAGCCTGAAATTTCCTCTGTTTCCCCAAAATTTCACACAAGCAAAAATGCTAACTTAGCAAAAAGAGATCATCAGTCTTTGATTAAAATCACTGACAGTATCCATACTGCTCCAGTTCTGTGTGTCTCTAGAAGTAGAGTAAGTTCCATATCCCTTCTCCTCCACACTGGAACATTTTGCTAACCCTGCCTTCTGAAGATGGTTAGGTGGACAAGACACTGACCTGGGCTGAGTGTTGGCTCCCACAGAGACTTCATGCTGAGGCATGGAGAAGTTGATTCCATCAACAGCTACAAGTGTGCTCAGCTTCCTGACTTCCACTTGAGAAAGTAAGTCCCACTGATGTCCCTTTGCTGATGGTGTTTTTTTTTGCCATCTCTGGGAATTAGGTGTCAGGGTTTAATAGTTTTAAATGGCTTTGGTGAATAAAAAAAAATTGTTTCTTGTGCTTGGTCTTCTAATGGGAATAACAATATTGTCACACCTCACTGGGCTATTGTAAGACATGTTAAAGATTATGAGATGCTCACAAGCTCTTGTTGTGAGACATCATGGAGGGGGGGAGATGAAGTGATACCATTCTGAAAAAGGGAAGAAAGATACAGTATTGACTGATGGTTGGGTTTTTTGGGTTTTGTTTGTTTGTTTGTTTGTTTTGTCTTGCAATAATGCTCACAATCAGTGCTGATCAAACAACGAAGACTGTGGAAGTTGACCAGGAACTCAATATTTTTGCAGTGCAACCCTGATCCAAAATTTGATGTTTTGATTAGCACAGAAAAGTTGAGGCTCTGTGCTTAAGAACTTGTGCCGCTTCTAGCATCCTGTGTGGCTGTCCTCAAGACATTCAGTCCTCTCTGTGGCCTGCATGATATTATATGTGATCAGTGAGGGTGAAAATACTGAAGGACTTAGTTAACTATTGCAGAATAAACTCTACAGAGGAGTCACAATCCTGTTGTGCTTGTTTTGTGGTATCAGAGTTGGATTACACAGAGCAGTGTGGATTAGGCTGAACCAGTGAGAGGTTCTGGCCTCTGTGCCTTCATGTCAGCCAGAAATGATGAGAAGATGCATCAGGAGAAGGTGATGTCTTTTTTCACCTGGTTTGCTCAGCAGTGTTCAGCCACAGCACGGAGGGTGACACAACTCGGTTATGGCTCTGGTGGTGCTTGGCCCAAGGAAGCCATAACATGTTACAAAGGTTTCACAGGGTATTTCTTTCCCTATGCTTGTCTCTTTCACATACTCAGGTGCATGAAGGACTGGGCTTTGCACTGGTGAGGGAAGGGATCATGGACCTGCTGCTTTTCTTCTGCACTCTGGCCAGGCGGTGGAGGTGTGGGACCAGGGGCTGGGGCTGGGGCTGCTCTGTCCAATGGATGTCCAATGGAGCTGCTTCTGTGGAGGGACAGTGTCTTGGTGGCACAGCCCTGCACTGCTGGGTGTGGCTGCACACCTGCCCCAAGGCATCATTTGGAGGGAAGAATTAGAGATATGTCACCCACTGTCCCACTGTGTGCACTAGAAACATTTCCAGCATGCAGAAGCAACAGCAGCTCTCCTCTGTACATGCATGGGGTGCTGGGGATGCCTGGGAAGATATCATCTGAGTGTCACCCTCCCAGCATGAGGTCTGACAAGCTTTCCATTTAGAGAGACAATTTGGAACCAGGAAGAAATACAAAAAGCAAAACGTAAATCTCATTCATTAGCTACAATTAAACTGCTGTCAAATGCCCGTGCAAGAATGAGTCTGTGTGCAAACCAGAGGCTTTCTTTTTGGAGAGGAAAACAAGCAAACAAACCCTGACCTTGTCAGTGGCTGGAAAGTGGCAGGAAAGTGCTTTGGAGCAGCCTCATCTCCCCTTGCTGGTGTTTGACAGCAACTGCAGCCTGGCTTTGTGTCTGTGTAGTGTGCACTGCTTCCAGCTGCAGGTTTGCAGGATTTTCCAAGAATTGCCAGAGAAAGAATTATATTTTCTGTATTTATGCTTATGAAGCTAGAACTGAGTTTGCTTCTTTTGATGAGGTTTAGCTAAATAAATAGATTTTTTTTTTCTCCTTTAAAGCCTTCATTCATACTTAGCACCTCTATTCAGACTTACTGCAGAGTAGTTCCAGCAGACCTGTAGCTGCCAGGAGCAAAAGGGAAATATTTCATTAAGAAAAGAAAAACACCAACCAACACTTGAACCAAAGTAGACCTGCAAAAACGTTGAATTAATTGCAAACAAAAACTTTAGGTCTTTATGATCAAGGATTATGATGATAAATTATGATCAACACCTGGGAGGAAGTAACAGAAGTGATGGCATAGGAGCAAATGGATTAAGAATAAACTTGACTTGGAAATAACAGGAGGATTTCTTGCTGTCAGAAAAATGGAACAGCTTGGTAATAAAAGCAGAGTTGTACAGAGCCAAACTGGATTTGTACCAGTTGACAAGGGGTCTTACATGATGCAGGAACAAGGTGTGGTGATTCTGGAGGTCATTTACAGGACTGGGTTCCTAAGAGGGTGGTCAACAGAGAGGTTTGGAACAGAGAGGTTGCAGAGGCTTCATCCTTGGAGGTTTGAAAACCTGACTGTAGATGGCCCTGAGCACCCTGCTGTCAGTGATTGGGCTCTGATCAGGGGACTTGAACAGAGTGGTTTTCAGAAGTGGTTAAATATATAATCCAGTAACAGAAAAGCAGCTATCCACCTCCTTTCCTTGTGTTAATTTTTACATTTAGTCTTCATGGGTAAATACTCTTTTATTCCTCTCTTGTATTTATCCCCAAGCTGTACATCATCTTGCAAGAGTTAGTGAAATGTGAGTGGGAGCAAGGGTGGACTTTTGTTCTGAAATTTAAGATCAGCCAAGATTAATGGTCTTTTTTGAAGCAAAACTCAGCAGTGTTGTGCTGTATATGACAGGAAGGTGGAAATTCTCACTCAAAAACCCAGAGAAAGAGCTAACTTAAATCTTGGCCTACAGCAAAGGACTCAGGAATATGTGTGGGTCAGCTATTCTAATCCTAATTCTTTACTCTTCTTTCTCTGTGATCTTCTTTTTCTCAGCTTAGAGGTTTTATTCACAGTGGAAGAAGCCCTGATGTTGCTAACTCACAAACTTCAGCTAAGCATTGATTATGGGATGGAAGCCATTTACTCTTTCAAGACTCCTCTCTCCCCAGGGCTGCCTGCCTGGGGTCGTGCAGCTGTGTGGAGGCAGAGCTGTGTCAGGATGCTGTGCTGACTGATGGCCAGCATGCTCAGCACTGTGCCTGGGTCCTGCCTCACACCCAGATCCCAGAGCCTGTTCAGAGCCACATCCATACCTGTCAGCCTACAAGGGCTGGAACCTCTACATCTAGTCAGGGTGGTTTTTGTATTTATCTCTGAATAAGCTTTGGAAACGAATTTCCTCCCCTTTAAATTATTTTTTTGGCACAAGATCCGTGCTTCTGGCTCTACTGCTTGAAGAGCCATGGCTGGATTTACTGCCCTCCCTGACTTTAACCTGCTGTTCAAGGCTACAGTGATTGAACACGGGCTTGCAAACCCAGCTCCTATATTTTTAATACCATATAACTTTTCCTGGTATTTCCCTAATGGCCTGGGAATGTGAATCATTTTTTTTCCCATGAAATAACCACCCATTCTCTTGAGAGACAGTATGATCTGACATTGCATTTAACCCACAGCAAGGTATTTAATTCGTTGAACGGGTACTAGGAGGGGAAAAACTTATGCAGCACAGTTCATAATAGACAGTCATTTACCAGGTAAAATACCGCTCGTATTGAAAATGTATCAGGATTGAAACAATGGCATTTTCATCCCCTTCTTTCTCCTTTTCTGCTCATAACCTTTTAACACAACTTATACCAATTTACATCATATGACAGCTAAACTTTATAATTAACAAATCAGCAAGACCAATAAATAAAGATGTTTTCTGTGTTGTGTGGGGAATGAAACAAAAGACAGAGTTAAAACATGTCTGTGCAGTGAGGAAAGGCACAATCACACATGGATAAAAGCAGACTCACCTTGCTGGATTCAGGATTACAGACAGGATTTCAGTTTATGCTGATTATGGAATCATAGAATACTTGGGGTAGAAGGGACCTTAGGGACCACTCAATTCCAACTCCTCTCACCATGGGCAGGGTCACCTTCCACCACACCAGTTTGTTCAAAGCCCCATCCAGTCTGACATTGGAACATTTCCAGGGATGGGTCTTTCACAGCTTCTCTGGGCAGCTTCTAGTGCCTCCCCACTCTCTGAGTGAAGAATTTCTTCCTAATATCAAATGTAAACCTGCCCTGTGTGCGTTCAAAAGCCATTACCCTTTGTCCTGGTAAGGATCAAATGAGTACACTAGCAGTACATGCAGAAACCTGAAAATTTGTGTCAGTGTTTTCCTGGGTCAGGCGTGTGGCTCCCACAGTTGCTGTCACACTTTCCTCTGCAACACCTTGCAGCCCTTTCTGAGACTGATGTCCCAGAAGCTTTGCAGCTTCCCAGAGCCCTCATGGGAAGTGTACCCTGAGTTAACCCCAGTGGACAGTACTTGTGCAGGGCCAGTACTCCCAAGTGTGATCTAAAAGCCACTGAAATCAATCACCAGAACATTCCTGTTCATGTCAGTGGGGCAGGTTGCTCTTGGATTGAAATCTCCCACTAATGTAATTATTCTCTGCTAAGGGAGGAAAATGGAAAAGTGAAGATGGCATTTTATGCATCAAGGTCACACACACCATCCAGCTCTCAGCATCTTAAATAGGCATGTATAGAGCTTTTATTCTTTTCCAGACATAAAGGTGCGTGGAGTGCATCACAGCACTTCCTTCTTCCTGCCACTCAAGGTGGGTTTTGATGGAGAGCTGAGAGAAGAGTCTTTGTCCCTCAGGCAGAGGGGCCATTGGGGCACATGGGGGATGAGCACCATGTCTGACCTGTGCAGAATTAGGGGCAGGGGATAAAAATTGGGAAGGCTTTTCTGGGCTGACCCCATGACAGGTTTCAAACATCACAATGGTTCCCCTGACCCTGCTCTGACCACATATAATCCTTATATTGCCAGTACTCTCACCCTCACAACCTCCTTGTTCTTATATTGACCCAGCAGAAAGCACTTCCAGAATAAAAAAAAAAATAATTCTTTGGTTTTTTAATGATTGCTTTCTTAATTTTTATGAATTGAATAATCTATGTTCTGATTGAAGGCATCAGAAAACCTATATCACTGCCTAATTTCATGTTTGTACTCTGAATGAAATTATGCTAGATCAGTTTCAGTAAAATTAGTTCAAATAAAACTGAAGAGAGTGGGTCTTGAGAAACAAATAAAACATTAAAAAAACCCTGTTTCTGGTTCAAAACTTTCTATCCATAGAAGGTTTGTATAGAAAGTTAGATTTCCTTTAAAACTCTTCAGGGGGATACCTGGTTTGACTATGGTTCATTCTATTTATTGATTACATGAAACATTCAGTTCCTAAAAAGTCAATCCTCTCTGCTCTCCTCCACCCTAATTATGGGCAGAAGTTAAGGTGAATCTTTCCATTAACTTCTGTGATCTTTGGATCAAACACTGAAATACAATCCTGCAAGTTGGGCATTGATAATGAGCCCAGCACAGTGAGGTTATCACTGCTCCAGGTATCCCAGTACCGGGGCAGAACCAGGGCAATGAGACTCAGAGCTGACACTTATTCAACCTTGAATTTGTCTGGAGGAGCTGTAAATACAGTGGGGCCAAACACTGCAGATCTGAGCTTGGAAATGCTTGTTTTATGGTTTTAAGGGAGATTTACACCTTGAAGAAAATGGCTCCTGTAACCAAACAGCAGCCTCCTAATTGTGTCACATCATCACTCGATAATGGAGCGGTTTAAAAGTGTGACTACAGCAAACAGGAATCTCTATTTCACACCACACCACTTAGAAAGCTTTGTCTTTATGTAGAGCACCAGGATCTTTCCATGTCACATTCTATTTCCGTCTCTTATTAAGAGAAAAATTGATTTGGTGTGCCAGGGGCTTTCCATTTGCATTTCAATTACAGATCTCAGTGGCTTCTTAGGCTTTCCAGGCTTTTAAAGGACTAGTATTTCCTACAATATATTCTGAAGAAAAAATGTTCAGAGTTTGAGGTGGAATGAAGTTCCTTAAAAATAAAGCTTGTCACAAGGGCTGCCATCCCCACAGTCAGACTCATTGATAATTGCTTATATTTCCATTGTTTATTAAAGAAATAAAGAAGAACTCATTACTCAGAACTGAAAAACACTGTATATGAACACATGACTTGCTTGATTTTCCACACCCTAAAGACTTCATTTAAGCTAGTTTAGCAGTGATGCAACAGAATCTGTGGGGGTTGCCTGGAAGGGGGTAAAGAAGGGGATAAGTGAGTTCAGCTGGGGATATGGGAGTTTGGGCTCCCAGCACTTCAGAGGCAAGCAAGGAGCCAGAATAATTTCCTTCAAGCTCAAATTTGCAGAGCCTCGCCTTTGGTGGTATCCCCAGGAGCAGAGCCCCAAAACTGAGGTAGAAAACTCCCCACTTGAGCTCTGTGATTCAATTGTATTTATAAAATTTCAAAATAAACTGTTGGGAAGATTTTGAAGGTAATTTAAAATACGTCTTCTCTCTCCACCCTTACTCCCATCTCTCTTACACTGAGCACATTCTGGATAGAAGATCTGTGTGCAAATCTCACATCAGGAGTTTTCTCTACACTCCTCTGTACAAGGGGAGGGCGATTTACTCACAGAGAAAAAGGTAAAGGTGAGCTGTTTAACACATTTTTAAAAGTTGTTTAACACAACTTTAAATCACATTTCATCGCTCCATCTTTGTGGAACTGAGCAGACTTTTTACCCATCATTTACTTCTCTCCAGAAGGGATTTTTTTACCCATACATATTTTTTTTTGTGCACTGTGGGGACTCCTGGCCATGCTGCCATCAGTTTTCTTCATGCCACACACTCTCCCAGGCAGGTCCTTGTGGACCAGCTCTCCCCACTCCCTCTACATCTCCTCTGTCAGAGGAAATACAGGAAATACAGCCTCCTGCATAGCAGGAAGAGATTTCCTTCCAGTCCATAATTCATTCTGCTTTTTCCATGTACTGCACATGCCCTTTCCTACTGTTGGAAAGGAAATTAAATAATTACACTGCCTACAAGAGGCATGCTTTATGGTTTACATTTATGATAAAATTATGGAGCTGTTGCAATGAAATATTCCATCACTACATTAAAACAAAGCAAAATCAGCGTGGCAATAAAAAACTCTTATTGTCCCTGTTTTGTCTCTGGTTTTCTTTTGTTTGGTTTATTTAGTGCCTTTATTAAAATATTTCTGTTATAATATTGGTTTTAATGCTCTGTTGTTTTTATAATGGCATGATTTTTGTTGTAACATCACCTCCAATTTAATATGACTTTCCATTATATCTGAATTGCTACTAAAATGGAATTGCTCATATTATGTATGTAATACCCTTGTAGAAACTTTTAAGAGCCACTTCTGCTACATAATTACAAAAGAAAAGCCAGGAAATTACATGAGGAAGAGGGAAATCCTACATGTCCCAGTGTGAAAATCTGGAGAGCACTGAACTGATAGTACAGATGTCCCCCCAAAAAAGGGAACACTTACCCAAAAAGCTGGGACTAACTTTACTGAAGTACTTTTAGTTATAGACTTAGATATCAAATCTGAGGCAATCATATTTAACAGGAGTTTCCGCTATCAAATGTGCCATGTTTTAGTGAAATAATAATAATAAAATAAATCGAAGGGCTTTAAAGTTCCACAGATCAACAGATAAGACGTGGATACGTTTTCTCATGTGACATTTTGAGGGAGGAATAAAACCCCTTCTGTTCACACAGTTCTCTTTTGAGTCATTGAAACATATGGTAGCAGATTTATGGCAGTTTATCAGAAGATTTGTATATACATAGATATAAACTAAATATGCATGTAAAACTGTAGCTGGCTCTTTTGCACTCTAGCTGAAATTTATCTCAGGGTGGATCTGCAATTTCCAGAGAGTGAATTATAGTCTGAATTCTGAGTGGCAGAACTCACTGCATTGGTTAGCTAAGGATAATGCATTTTAATCTCAACATCTCTCCAGGGTGGTGCAAATTAAAAAAAAAAAAAAGACAACACATGCACACACACAAAACCCCTGAAGCCAGTTTGATGAATTTCTATGATCTTATCTCTGCAGAGCATTTTCTTTTAGGCAGGGAAGAGTTTTTTTGCTTCAGTGGATAATACAGGAATTCAATCATTGTTTTCCAAAGTACATATTATTTGCAATAGTGTGGTCTGGGCGATTGCCTTTCTCAAAGAGCAGGACAATATTTCAGCTAACAGGGTGGAAATCAATAGGAAAAGATTAAAGCTCAAAGGATGAACAAGTGCACGTGAACCAAAGGGGAAAGTGACAGTGAGAGCTGCCTTTAAGTGATAGCAGGTGCTCCCATAGCCAGAGAGGAGGAGAGCAGAGAGACGCTTCAATTAACTCATCGCTGTGCTCCCAGCAGATGCTGCTTTGTTCTTGGCTTTGAAGGATTCTTTCCTTTCTTCTGATAGCTTTGCAACTCCCGACCAATTTCTTGTTGTGGCTTGATCCCGTATTCCAGCCGAGTCCTGGTCAGTCCCTTTTCCTGCTTGGTGGCTTTGCTAACTATGTTCTGGCTGAAAATCAGTTCAGCTTCCCAAGTTTCACAGAACAATTCCATGCCTGTTTCCTCCACTGTCAGAGCTCACATACCTGATAGCAATGCCAAGGTGCTTTGTTGCACCCCTTACCCCAACATGTTAGCTCTCCACAAATGCTAGGGTGCAATCATCAGATTACCATCATCAATCATCATCAAATAAACAGACTGCCAGCTAGAAATTATTAGGAAGAAAAGAGAACTAAATGATATGCAGCCACATGCTGAGTACTGTGTGCATTTTGGCTCTGCTCATCTCTAAAAGGAGAGGGAAAGGCTGGAAAAGGCAGCACAGATACCCAGATGTGCAGGGAAGGAATGGCTGCACAGATTAGGATGCTACAGTTCAGAGAAGGTTTGGTCTAGGTAGGATAAAATTAGAGATTACAGAATGAGGAATGGCATCCACAGGGCACCTAGGGAGGAACTGCTCTGTGCTTCTCCTAGTTGGGGAGCTGGGCAGCAGTGGTAAGATTAACAGGTTTGAAAAATGAAGAAAAAAAATTAATTGCCAGTGTGCATTTAAGCTGAGAAACTCCTCCTTGCAATACATTGTGGATGCTGAAATAAACTGAATTACTTTCAGGTTGCCCTCTACAGGAGTTTGCACGGAGATAATTCCTAGGTGCACAGGAGATTGTTATGATGTACTAAGGTCATAATATACCTGAGAATGCAGAGAGAGAGAGGGGGCAGAGAGGGAGAAAGAGGGAAGGAATAGGAATTTTGGCCGCTGGCATGTTTTCATGGAAACACATGGTTATCATAGTCTTGACAGCTTTACTCACTTTTGAGGCTGGGATGAGCAATTATCTTGACAAATTGTGCTTGGCAAACTGAAGTAAACAGGCACCTTTGCCAGAATATTCCTACCATGGCATTGTTCTGCACTCCACCATCCCAATCTCACTGACTGTCCTTCACTGTCAGAGTTACTGTCCCTCCTGTCTGGGAAAGTGAAAATATGCCACCATTGATCCCATACATGCTCATAACACTTCAGACTCCCAAAGACCATAGAAAAAAATAGCCTTTAATTAAATTGCATTTGGTGAGAGTTTGGGGGCCATCTATTATCTTAAGTACAAACACCTTTTCCCAGAATTTAGTCCCTCTCTGCTGTGCCAGCTGGGAGCTGAACAGGATTTCCAATATGCCCCATATTAGTGGGGTTCAGCCAAGGTTCTGACTGTGAGCAAGTGTCTGACTGTGATAGCAGAGATTTTGTCTGGACTGAAACTGGATTATTTTTCAGAATTAAAAAAAAAAAAAAAAAAATCCTGGTGCATGTCATATATTCGATTTAGTTGCAAAAGTTGAGAAGAAGCATATTTATTCTAAAATGATGACAATTTTTCTGCAGTTTGGGAATTTTGGAAAAAAAAAAAAAGAAATATTCATGTCTAGGACATTCTCTCTGTCACTGCAGATGACAGGTAGCTTGCTTAGCCCTTGTTCCAGTTCCTTATGTAAATGGGTAAGAAGTCCTGAAAGAATTTCCTTACACTCCTACCTAGGTGACTGCTTTGCTTTCCTGAGCCATACAAAGCAGAGAGGCAGAAAACTTCAGGCTAGGATGTTTACCACTGCTGAAAAACTGGGTATAAATCCCTGAGTCTATGTAACATCTGGTGGAAAAATAAACTGGGGTGAGACAGGAGATAAGAGAGACAGGTTTTGACAGTCCTTTCCAGGCTTAAGCTCTTCAAACTCAGTCTACATGCAATTCCATAAGAAATGCAAAGGTAGAAAGGCTCCACATCAGGTCCAGTAGCAGAGTGATGGGGTTGTCAGAGTACTCTGAGCCTCAGCTAAAACCAGAATGGCAAATTGCCATTCACAGAGAGAGTGGTGAGAGTGGTCCCCCCTTTTCTGCTAGGGGAAGCCACATGGATGAATTTTTTCCCCCAAGATAAATCCACCCTTACTATGTCAAGAACAGCAACATAAAATATATTTTCTTTTTCCAGCCACAAGAGAGAAGCACCTGTGAGCAGAAACCCACAAATACCAGGTGGCTTAGCAGCCTCTTTAACTTCTGGGTTTTTTATGACCAAAACAAAATTCATGGTTTCCTATTCTCAGTTAGCTTTACTGAAGTAGAAGTGAAAGGTTGATGTTTCAAAAAAATGGCGCTAACACCCATTGCACATCAATGATACAGAAATGGAGGCCATGAAAAGATTTTGAAGGACTGAAAGGAGATAAGGCTGTAGCTTACAAAAGGGGCAAAGTGCCACCTCAGAGAGCACAGAGAAGTAAAAATCAGTCTGTATTTCTCTCTCTGCGAATTATGAACTGGTGCAATGATGCCACAGGAATTTTGATGTGCCTCTGGCCTTCAGGCAATTTAGTTCTATTTCTGTAGTTTTGTTTCTGTAAACTCATACCAGCAGTTGTGTAGAAATGTTTTGCTGACACCATGTTCAGGGAGAAAAGGATAGAAGGAGAGTCACACTCACTGCCTGTTCTTTCATGTTACTGTCTCCCACCTGTCCCAAAATGCAATTTTATGACACAAATTCAAAGTCAAAAGTTTGTGACTGGTGTATGATATAAAAATTCAGGGACTAAAAATAATGACAAGTCAATCAAATTATGATTGGTGGGGCATTTTTTTGGGGGTGGTTGTTTGTTTTGTTTTGTTTGTTTTTCTTTCAAAATTTTTCTAGCTGGGATCTTTCTCTAAAATTTGCAAGGATTGGAATCTGTTTGTATTTTTCGTTATGTGCAAAATTCCCACCATATCTTGTCTGAACCAATATTAATTTACTTATATGTTATGGACATAGAGTAGCATAGACTAATAAGCACTTCTAAAGATCTCCAAGCACTAAAAGCTGGCTGAAGGAAGAAATGTAAAGTAACTACTAGAATTTGGATTGCAAAAACCTCTCACTGGGGACTCAGGAATCGCATTCTCATTTGTATGAGAGGACAAATGTTGATGTCACTCTATTTTAGCACCTGATTTACTTTGTAAGGTACAGAGATTCTCTCCTGCTCAGAGGTCTCCCTCTGACATGAGACCAGTCCTTATTTGCTTCTGGTGCTTGTGCTGGACACAGCTCTCTTTGAGCATCACAAGCCCTTGGAATCTTTGCTCCTGATACTTCACACTGGGAGGAAGGTCCTGGAGAACTTAACATCTGCTTGGCATAACTAAAATACAGCAATTTACACACCAACACAATTCCTCCTTAGGAAAGAAAAAACATGACATGCAGAAGAAATGTTGCACTGCCGAGACACTGGGTATTTGAATATTTACCAGCTTCGAGACACAGTGAAGTCCCTGTAATTTTCTGATACCACAAACTGCAGCACTGACCTCACATGGCAAAAATTGCACCTGCAGCATGGCTCAGGTAACTGCTCTCACCGTTTTCGTTCCAGCCCTGCAGTACTTCCCCCCATCATAACTCAGCAGCAGCAGGTGAATTCACAGCCTTGCACTGACAGCAGCCCAGAAGCAGACACTCACATCCAGCAACCCGAAGAACAAAACATACCACAGGTATTTATTAACATAGCCTTGTAAATCAAACCAGTCTGCCTGTCTGGTGTCTTGTCCAGAAATTATTGCCTCATTCATCTTAGCCATATTAAGCAGGCCACATTTATCAAGGTTGCATAAAAAGAGATGTATAAGGACCATTCCTGGACAATAGTTACATGCAGGTATCATGCCTACAGCAACTCCCCATTTTGCAGAGATGCACAAGCTGTTTGACATTGCCATGTTGAATAGAAAGAGAGGGAAAAAATGTTTATCTGTGTGCAAGTGTACAGGCAGGGATACAAAATACTCAGAGGTGAAACTCAGAGAAACTTCAAAACTTCACCGCACAGGTGAAACAAAATAAACTCAAAGACCTTCTTATGTTTGTGTGAATATTTTGGTAAAGATTTTGTGCAACTGAATCAGGTAACAACAATATCCTCTCTTTGCTCCCAGTATCTTACTGGGAACAGGGAGCTGTACCATATAGACGTTGTCTGAAACACCTTTGTATTCTGCCATTCACTCATTTGCTAAAGCCATCATCATCAATGCTCGGATTTGATTCCCATTCCTGGCTACTTGGTGGCCAGAGGCCTCACGAGTCTTTTCATGTCCTTGAATGAATCATGGACATTTTTTTCCACTGACCACTTTGCCAAAGTCAGTAGGTGTAGGGCAGTTTTCTGTTCTCTTTTACCATTCAGGGGTTATTTTCCAAATAAAATGTTAAATGTTCTGCACTAAGTCCATAAAGTGGAGTTATAAGTCTTTTCTCGTGACTGCTATAACATCTAGTACATAGCTGGACTCTGTCAGAATAGTATATTATTGTGCAGGGCAGTGCACAGGCATCCAGGGAGTCCCTGCCTCTGGGAGTTCCCACACTGAGAGACAATCTTTTATTCAAAGAATTTATAGCCTAATCAGAAAAAAAAATTTATAGCCTAATAAGAAAAAAAAGAGGAAGGTTGGGAAAATGGAGGTAGCAGCTTGCCGTGAACACATATCAGTAGAGGCTTCTTCACAGAGAAAGTCTGTCAAACTGTTTGTTTTATTAAAAAAAGATATGAAAATGAGTGCTTTAAAAGTGGATTTTTCAAAAAAAATCATTGCTCTAAAAATTAATATTTTTTTTATCTGCTTTATTGAAAAAAGCTGTACAGGAGGCACTGCAATTGCCTCTGGGGAAATTTCCCTTTTTTGTTTAGACATCACCATGAAAATCACGGTATAAAACTTTTCCTTTTCAAGATGGTAAAAATCACACATGTAAGAAGACATGCTAGTGAGTATTTTTAAATATAATATTTTGGAAATTTTTTCTTTAGAGTTGTAGAATATTTTTACTTTGTTTTTACTCACTTTGCTATCTGTAACCTCACTTTGACCTAGTCACTACCAATATGTTTCGAATGACAGAATAAATGTTAAAAACCTTCACTTCTTCAGAGATAGATTTTCCATACATCACTGTCATAACCTTAAGGCCTGAGAGCCAGTAAAACTCTAGAGCTTTCTGGAGACAGTTATGTCATTAGCAATCTAAACATGCCAGACCCCCAAGACAGGTGTTTCTGGTGATGGGTAAAGCTGTTTGTATCTTAAATATCTTAAACCACTCCCATGCTCCATGCTCAGACAACGCTCATATGAATGATCAAAGCAGAGCAATTTGGGGAGCAAATTACTGCACAAAGGCACCGTGTTTTATGTGTGCTGTTTTGGGACATTCCTGTGAACTGTTTTTTTTCTGAAAGGAAAATAACACTTTAGTAAGAGATGTAGAGGTTTTATGATATTTTCTAGATTAAACTGAGACCCAGATATTAAAATTGCGTGTGTGTGTGTGTTGCTAAGTTTAGGATAGAGGGACAAGCCCTCCTTATGAAAGTTGATATTCCCAGATGGGATGCAGGAGATGGAAAATCAGTTCCTTGCTCTGAACCTGCTGTGATCCCACTTCAGACACTGGCTGTGGAACCAGACTTGCAGGTGGATCTTGTGGTGGTTTCCTCAACCGGGAATTTCCAAGAAAGGCTGGAGATGGCCCTGTAGGCCTTTTACTGAGTTGTCGCTGTTGTGGTTCCTCTGTGTCACCCTGTATCACTGTGGTGAGGCTCTGAGTAATGTTTGCCAGCACACTGAAACCTGTAGGTGTACACACCTATACACAGGGGAATGGGGACAAAGACAGGACAAGAGAAAGCTTAGAAAAGAGGAGGAATTTATTAGGTCTTAACTGTTTCACTGCATGAAATACACATATTGAATATAATGCATAAACATGGTATATTCATAATAGTGGCTAGCTGTTGTCCATGGCCATTGCACACAACCAGATGAAATGAAAAAAGGAGTTGTGAAAAATGGAAGGAGGGAAAAGCACCTCAACAGGCTGCTGGGACCTGTGGAGTCTCTTTTGCAGAAGAGGCTAAAATATGGGCAGAGCAAACATTTTATGCAGAATTTTCAGATGCTGGTGAATCTTTTTCCAACAACAATCCTCTCCAGAGGATCTCCTGAAGCCCCCTCTGATGCTCATTTCTACCTCTTAACACTTTGATTCTTTTGACAATCTGTCATCCCAGCCATCAGATCACTGCAGTACGACGTTCCAGATCAGTCCAGCTTTTGCCCAGAATGCAGAGAGAAGATGTTAAATTCCAGCAGAGCTGTTTGGTGCAGTGTGACCCCAAACAGCTGCCTGGCTCCTGGCCCTGAGCTGAGCCGGCCTGGGGCTGTGCCAGGGGCATGCTTCCCTTACCTGGGTGTTGTATCCACATCCCTCAGTGTTGTTACCCTGCAAGTAGGAGGGGAGGGAATCAGCAAATATGTTTTCTATTTGTGTCCACAGCAAATAAATCACCGTGTATGAATGATGGAGCGGGATGGGGTACACAGCATGATACCGCGGTTATAAATGCCCGTGTTATTAGTTATGCTGGGATGCTGCATGAGACAAATCAGTGTGGATGCAGTGTGGATGTGCAGCACAAAGATTAGGGATGATGGATTACTGTTGCCTGTCTCTGGGATGGCAGCAGTGACTGAGATCTGTGTGTGGCCAGGCAGCCCCACAGCCAGAGAGGCAAAACCCACTGGCGGAGCAGGGCAGATCTGGTGGCGTTATGTGGGTGGTCATGTTGGGATGCACAGAAACCAGGATTCACCCTTATTTCTTATTTCCTGCTGCTTCTGAGCAACAAATGGAATTGAAATTGCAAGCCTGTGCAGCAGCAGCTCTCTCAGGGGTGTCTGTGAGTAAGTGACAGGTATAAATTGTAGCCCCTGCAAGCAGTTAGGAGGCCCGTGGGAATAAGAGGTATCATAACATGAAAATGAAGGTCAGCTACAATGCCATGAACATGGAGTGATCGCCCAGTATATTACAAGGTCTTTAAGAACTAGCAGAAGTACTCAGTCTTTTGCAGCCACCGGGGGTCACAGGGCTGCTCAGTGATGCCCATGAGCCAGAGATGTCTGCAGGATGGGGCAGAGCCACAAGCTCCCTCCAGGGGTTGGTGTCTCTGTAACTGTCAGGTAGAAGGTATTTGCTTTGGGCTTTTTCCACTGTAGTACAACCCTCTGGGATTTAACAAATATGGAACAGGACAGTTGGAGGGAAATGGTGAACCTCCCTCAGCAATTAAAGTTCAGTCTTTCTGTGATGCTTCTATTAAAATTGTGATAAAGAGAAAAAATTAATCTTTGTGTTGACCCAAACAGCTTATTTTCATGAAGTTATTTCACTAAAATATATTGGAATAAAAATATGAAACCAGAAAAAGCAATAGAGCATTCACATAGATCGTATTACAAATATACAGCTTGCTTTTCAGCCACAGAGATACACATTTTGCTTTCTTTTTAGTTGTTCCTGTGCTCAAAGAAGAAAAAGACAGTTTTCAGGAGGAGACTTTACTCGTTCTTCCAAACTGATCCCAGATAAAACATTTAGAAATGTATGAGTAACTTAGAAAAGTACTATTTTCCCTGCAGAAGGGATATGGGCTGTTTGGCAACTACTGCTCATCATGTAATGGGTGATGAAACTACCTGCAAAGATTTCAGAATAAAAGCAAAACTGGATCAAGAGAGAGCAAGATCTGTCAGAGACTTTTTTACTTTCTGGGACAGGGATTCCAAAGGCATCAGCATGGCTCTGGAGACAGTTTGTGGACCATGCTGTGTGCTCTTGAGCAGAGGCTGGTGGGCTCAAAGGCAGGTGTGGCAGACAGCATTTGGCTCTGGGCTGATCCTCACCTTTGACTACCTCCAATTCCCATCTAGGCAGAGGTGGGAGGCTTGGGAGATGAGCTGCCCTGAGCCCTCTCCTGCTCTTAATGGACTGCTGTCTACATGCCAAGGGGTGCCTTGTGCTCAGAGACAGATACCTGGCATAATAATTGCTAAAATGAGCTTCAGTTGCAGATGTAATGGACTACGTGGACAGAGTCCAAATGGGGAGCTCTAACAGCCACTCAGCAGTGAAATATATCCCCAAACCCCAATCTGATGTGTGAGGACACTTCTCACAGCTGCAGATGAAAAGCCTTCTGGTAATAGCCTAAGTCTCTGGGAAATTCTGCAGGGATTTTGTATGCTCTGATCCTTGCTGTACCATAAATTCCATTGTCCACTAGGGTTCTTGTGTGGGGGAGTCTGGTTTAGTTTTCAGTCTAAACCATACAAAAGGGAAACCCTTACCAGCCCCTAGCAGATGTGATGAGCTGATCGTTATTGAAGATGATGTATTTGGGATTTGTAATTAAAATTAAAGCTATTTGCTATAAAACATGTAGAATTTAATTCCTTTCATTAGATATCTTAGGCTAATTGTTGTATCCAGCAGGGAGCAAATAGCATTGTAATTGCTTGATATCTCATGCTGGTCTGATTAGAAGATGATAGGAATGGGAAAAAAGATAACTCCAAGAAGAGCTTTGTATTTCTTTCTTTGACTTCTGCATGGTGCCAAGCATTTCTAAAATAAAATTTAAATTTTCAAACTTGCTTTCTCTTGCTGCCTCAGAGAGAAGGTTATTGGGCTGAGGAATGAAAATGCTGGTCTTGTTCACTTCTGGAGAGGTACTGAGTTGAATGGTATTTTAGGGATGCACTTAGAAGGCACTCGCTGGCCATGCAGAGGAGTTCTCATGATTATTGTTTCCATCCTTCTCTCAGGGAAACTGAGGAACTGAAAGGCAAAGTGACAGGTCTCATGTCACATAGCACAAGGACTGACCCCAAAGATCTTCCCATTGCTTCTAGGACATGCAGTTCTGAAAATGATCATGTGGAGTTCAGAAAGGTGGTGGCTCAGAAAGCTATCCTTGCCTCTCTGTAGGGCACAAGCCAACGAGCTATGGGAAGAGGTGAGGTGAGCAGACAAGCCTGGCAGGATTTGACTGATTTGACTTATTAATGGGAATGTGAAGACTCACCACAGAGGGAAAACTTTACATGGAAGACGTAAAGGCAGGGAAGTTGTCTTTGTGTCAGGCAGTCACAGGCCATGGGAAAGTGAAAATAGCAGCCTCTACAACCTCTTCTTTCAGCCTATCACATGAGATTTTCCACATTCTTCTGGTACAATAATTGGTACAATTATCAGTTGGTGAGCCCAGTTCAGTCAGCCACCTGCATGCCACACCATCCTTATCAGTGTGCAACTTGAAGCCTGTGCAGGAAACTTCAGCCCCCATTAAAATCTTCATCCCCCTCATTAAAAAGCAGGCTGTGCATGGCCCTGTCACAATGCAAGGGGTGGGTCACACATCAGTCTTTTAAAGGTGTTTTTATGGTACTTGCTGCTTCAGACTCTGAGCACCTCATAATCTTTATTAACATCCTCTTCTCAGTGTTCCTACAAGGTAAGAAAATGCCACTGCCTTGATTTTTTCAGGAGAGGAGAAGAGGTCAATTCACAGCATCCTTCAGGTACTACAGATCTCTTCCAACCCTACACCAAAGTTCATGTGTCCCTGCAGGCACCCAAGTTTTGCACCTGGGCAGGTCATCTCAGGTTCCAGGAGTTAATGTAATTCCTAGCCAAGGTTGAAATCAGCTCTGTAGGAACTCCAAAGAACCGGCATTTAACCAGAAACAGGTCATGGGGACAGGTTCATGGTGCATACTTGGAGCACACTGTTTCCCAAAGCAGCCAGACTGGAGCTGGTGTGCAGGGATGCACCAATCCCCAGCTGCACCCTGTAAGAGGAGCTGTGACACAGGATATGTGGTGGCACAAGGTGAAAGCAGGGTCTGGGAAGGGATCTCTTCTGTCCCTACCACTGTGTTAAAACTGGCCTATGCTGATAGGCTTCAGAAACTTCGTGAGTGGGGAAATTTTCCTTTGTGTCACTGAGTATTTGCTATTTATTCTTATTCTGCCCTCATTTTTAGTTTACAGAGAGAATTGCCACTGGGTATTTCCAGCCCTTCCTATGTGATGACAATCTCTTATTAGAGGTTTTTTCCATCTGTGCTGCCAGCTATGACTGGCTTTTGCTAATAGAGGTATGCAGGCACCTTCTGTGCCTTCTGCTTTTAACTGTTTTAAATAATCTCCCCATACACACACATTAAATAAGCTTCACGTACATGAGTTTTGTCCATGGTAAATGTGGCTTTTAAGTCCAACCCCCAAACCTATAGCTAGCTGCTCTGCATCAGGCTATATTAAGCCCATCTAAGCAAGACTGTTTCTAGTGAGCAGAAGGGGGAAAAGTCTCTGTGGCTGTTGTACTGTCAGCTTTCCTATCCAATTTAATTAGTTCTGTGAAGCTCCTTGACTAAATTTGCATATAATTTATTCTCCCCTCCCTTTCCTTGTTATGTGTGTTAATTATTTTCGTGCAGCACGCTCGGGGCTCAAGGATGAAGCCGGATCTGGGAGAACATCTCTGCCTGCAGCAGGTGCTCACCCCAGGGAGGTGAAAGGTATGGGAGGGGGTATTCTGGATGATAAATCCAAAGTTAGGCAAGGCTGAAAGACAGACTTGGAGCACTGGAAAACTGCTGCAGTCTGTGTCTTCTATGAGTTTCTGCATACATATACAGAGGTTGATGGAAAGTGGCTTTATGAAACTAGATTCTGCTGCTAGTTTAAGGGTCAATCCTGTGTCAATCCCTTCGGGATTCTAAGCTGGAGTACACAGACATGACTTTAAGAGAAATAAAACTGTAGCTCCACCTTAAAGTGGTTTTTAGGGGTGCTTATGGGGTGTGCCAAGCCATTGGCTGGGTGCAGCCTGTCACAGGAAGGAGCATAGCTGTGCTGGGGACAGTGGTACCAGATGTCACCACCAAAGACAGGGAGAGGGACAAAACCAGCTGCAGGTTGAAGACTGATGCTCCTGTCATTGCAGTTGGGGCTGCTGGAGCAATAACAGACCTCCCTCAAAACCCAAGGGCTGAGGTGAAACCTGAAGAAACCAGTTTTTTTTATTTGTTAGATAAAGATACATGAAGTGAAAAGCTGGCTGTTTTACACCCGTGTCTAAAGCACACTGGTCATCAATCAGGACTGAGTTTTCCAAGCAGTCATCTCCTTTGGAAGGAGAAGGAGGGTGTTACTGCCTGGCCAGGGGACAGGGCCAGCAGTGACCACAGGCTCCAGCTGACAGGTTTCCCTGCTGCTTCTTTCATTGTGAGAAAGTGAAAAACTAAATTCAAATTTTTAAAAATATCTGCCTGCATACTGACAGAATAGCAGATTTCCTCCTCTCACTTGATTGCAAAACCTAGGCTTATCTCTACCTTTCCCTTTACATCTATTTATTTGCTTACAGGGACATGGAGGAATTCAGATCAGCCCCTCTTTTCTGTGTGGTGGAAACCTTGTTTGGCAAGACAAGGAAGGAGACTGCTTACTGCTCTGCTGTGCATCCAAATGAAGATAGCAGCAATCTAGTTCTGCATGATAAGCATAAAAATCAGTCATTTTATGCTAGATCATCTCCTGTTGTGCAAGGTAAAATGGTTTCACATATCTGTATGCCAGAGGCAGAACTACTTAAACACAGTCCAGAGGAATATTTCAGCATCCCCCCAAGTAATGACATTACTGATAACTACCAACTAGCAGAATATCTCTGGCCAGAGGTTTCTACTAAATTTATCAGTGGAGGAACAGTTTGTGGGAGCTATTGCATCTTGATTTTGTTATTAATCCATCTGTACAGCTATGTTCTCCCTCCGTGGTGAATGTCAGCTATGGGAATTTTCAGAGTGGACAGAGGAAGCACCACGTCTGGAAGGCACAGATTGTTGGCTAAATAAACCATCCCTAGAAAAGCACTTAGATAATCATAGAAAGGCTTAAGCTGGAAGGGACCTTAAAGATCATGTAGTTCCAATCCCCAATGGGAGCAGGAGGAGAGGGAAGAGGAAATCTGCTTCCAGACACAAAGAGAATTTAGCTTAAATTCCTCAGCCAATGGAGCAGAGATTTTTAACATATGACATGAGCAACTGATTCTTTGTTTTTTGAGTTGTATGTTTACTGCATAATTTAAAGGAATTTTTTTTGTCACCCTTTGCTGCATAATTGAATTTTTATAGCGCTGTTAATAAAAATGTACATCAAATATGACAATTATTATTCTTCAATGGATTTTTATATTATTTCAGTCAGAGAGAGATATGAGAAAGCATTAAGGATAACTAAAGATGTATTCTGAAGTATTTCCCATGATTTAGTACTTTTTAAAATTGGTGAAATAGTTGGATGTCTTCACTACTTCTGTGATATAATTCTGGACTTTCAGAAAGTTGATATATTTTAACAGTGGTAAAAGAGGGGCCAATCCTGCAGTCACTTTCAGGTAAAAATCCCATTTGTTTCCACGGGAGTTTTGTCAGCTAGGGGAGACAGCTGCATCAAGATGCATAAATGTATGTAAAAAAATGTCAGTTCCAGTATGTCATTTGTTTGAGTGTTGAGAACAGCATTATCCTTTCATGTCCCACTCAGTCAGGCAGTAAATCATTTTTAAAAGGTTTGGAGTCACAGAAAAATACATTTGACCCTTTGTGTTTGAACCTGGCCCCTTACCTAAGTCACTCCCTAGATTTCTGGGGGACATGCCCCAGAAAAAGCTGCAGAATATTGCTGTGACAATGAGTGGAACAACAGTGCCTTTATACTACATGAGGTATAAACTGATGGGGCTCAAAATAGTTTTTTTCTTGCCTTTGTTATTTGTGGGGAAAAAAATTGACACATTAAACATCTGACATTAGATCTATTAGGGACAGTAGTTTCCAGCTGAAGCTTTTCTTTAAAGTATATTTATCCTTTGAAGAAGAAATGGCATTATTTCTGGAATGGAGAAAATGATGATTTAAATATGTTTTCGGGTAATGGAACCACTTTGTTAATGAACAGTAATTTTCTGACTACCTCTGGAGGAATTAAGCTCATGGATTATATAATACATCTGTGAAAGCTTATCTGATCGCCCAGTAATTGTGACCTCATTGTGAGTTGTGCAATTAAGCATTAAGCTACTATTTGTCACCACAATTAATTGTGTTTTACTTTTCTAATACGCTTGTTGATGATTGGGAGCAAAATTACTGATGGCAGCAGAGGGGCTGGAGGAGTGGCACAGGCTGAGCATCGTCCCCATGTGGCACTGCAGGTGCCCCTCTCCAGCGTGGAGGAGATAATTAATCATGCAAAGAGCTAATGACAGCAGGGACATTTTCACATCCAGTGTGAAGGCTTCTAGGATGGGCACCAAAGCCCTTCTGCTTCCAAACCCATGTGTAATGCTGACAGGGGCAGATGGGTTCAACACACAAGGTTTTCCAGGGAAGATTTGAGGATATGTCTTTTGGATACAGCTTTCCACATATAAACAGTTGTCTGGAAACAGGCAAAGCAACAACATGTTGGAAAAATTTTTGGGGAAATTGTGACAAAAATATAAATCTTAGTCAAGTTGAGGGTAGGTTCTGGGGACATGATGAGAAAGATAAGAATGAGACGAGCAAAAAAGCAATGCACACAGACAAATAACACCTTACTTGGAAGGTTTCTTAACACTTCTGACCCTCCAATGTGACAAAATCTTCAGGTGACCAAGAGCCAGGACATGCATACCTGGAGCCTCAGAGAAAGCAGGGATTTGGCAATTGTTCATGGCAGGAACCTATGTGGTCACAGCATTAATTGCACTCTGGGGGTTGACAGGTAGCTCTCCTGTAGGGCTATTCATTTTAGATGTCTTTGTTGACCCACGGGATTTCCTTCCCATTAAGGACTTGTGCTGTGCATTGCTCCCTGCCCTGGCAGTGCCATCCTGCTTGTCATGATGTGGCTGAGCCTGTAAGACAGCTCTGAACTGATGAAGAGTTACAGGTCCCCGTGCATTAATGTGCAAGGACCAGAATGTGCAACAGGATGGAAAAAAAGAGATTAATTTTTTTGTTCTTTCATGCTGAGAGAAGCAAGAAGCGTAAGAATCCACCATGACTAATTTCATTAATGCAAGTTAGGAAGTCTTAAAGTCCTTTTATTGTGGTGCAGTCATCCTTTCTCAATTAAACATGCTTCCTCTTGGACCTCCTCTTTGTTGGACTCGGCCACCTTTTGGGAAGTACATCAACAGTGCGCCCTTTTCCATCGTGATCTATTGTACCCGTATATCTTCAGAGTGAGCTTTCTTTCTAATGATCTATTAGTGAAATGCATCATTTCAGTGAGGATGATGATGATGATATACTACTCCATGGATGATGCCATCCAAAGGAAAGAAAAGGTCAAACAACAAATTCAGTAGAGTTATTGGATTAAAGTCAGGCAACACATCATCTCCAAGGCTGCTTTCCTAATGCCAAAGAGGATTGCTGATACAAGCAGTGCATTCTAGGGACCATTTCTTTTATGACTGTGCCTGAACTGACCCCTGGATGTCAAGTGAAAGCAGCACTTTGTATCATCTCAGCTGAGGAAGTATGAAAATATTTTTGAGTTTGAGACTATGCATATGACAGGTTAAACATCAAGTCCCCAGGCACTGTATATCTTCTGCTCTTCTGGCCAAGTTTCTGCCTTCCTGGTGCACATTCCCAAATGTTGCATGCATGTCTCTGCCTGGGATAGCTCTGAGGCTGCACCCATGTGGATCCTGATCATCTGGTTCACTGCAATCGTATAAGATGCAAGAAAAAAAGCTTTTCTGGTGAATTGAAATTAACAGTGTTGGATTATAGAAAAGTACCTACAAAACTTTTACTTTATTGTGATCATTTCCCTCATGAAGTCTGAAAATATATTTTACTTGCTCTGCCTCTCTTCCACAGCATTCAAAAGCCTTGTTAAGCTCAGGTTATGCCAACAGTATTCACTGTACCTTAGAGTGAATTTTAAAAACATGGTATGGGTTTTCTTGTTTCATGGGTCTTATTTATTTTCTTGGAGTCCTAGAATTTTGCTGTGGAAGGACACTGAGAGACACATAAATAATATGTGGAGTTGTATTCTAAAATGGCTTAATTGTTTAACACCTACTGAAATGTAAATGAAGCTTATGAGAGCACTAAGAGATTCATCTACCCATCCAAGGTCAATATATTGAGTAAGGTGCAATTTGCTGGGGGGAGGGGTCTTCCAATGAATAATCTTGATTTTTAGAAAAAGGCTTCAGACTCGTCTCTCCTTTCAAGTCCCCATATTTGCATTTGCTGATAATGATGAATGGTTTTGTAGTGCCAAAATGTGACATCTGACTGCTTGATTTTGCCATTTCATGTGTGAGACTGACATGCAATGCAGCTGCTCAGACAGTGGGAATGTGACCTGGCACTGGCCTTGAAAAATCAGAAAGGATGCTTTTGAAGCCAGTGGCAGTTCTGTGCTGTATGGATATTTCAAGAAGCTGAGGGTGGTTGGTGCCAGCAGCTACACTATTAACACTCCATTTTCTATGCAGCATGGCATGTACTAGCAGGACTGTATTTACAAGGGTGGTCGGACATCTCCCAGTTGGAATCTGTGTGTGAAGAGTACCGAGGAATAAATTCAAAACACAATGAATACACTTCATCTGTTTCACCAGGCTTTGTCCTTTTAGATTTGGTTTTTTTTCCCCATTATTTTCCATCATTAACACGAAAGATTTATTTCTACTTGAGAAATTGTACAACAAGTTCCCCAGAAATCTTTTCACTCCCAGTTTTCTGCCACCCGTCCTAAGCCTAATATAAACCCCATGGAAGTTTGGTGTTTTGTAGACTTTCTCCACCAGGTCAACAAGACTGTGATCACCACTTTGACCAAGAGACAACAAAATTGCAATTACCAAATCTCATCTCACAGCTGGTGAGGTCTTTTCTAGCCTTATCCTTTATTCCCTTCTCTTTCTTTTCCTTATACATTTTCCTATGTGTTATTTTGATGCTTTTGTATTGCTATATAACTGTAGATAATAATAACCAAAATGGCTGCATACCTGCTGTCTACTGCAATCAAATTGTTCTAAAATAAACCCTACATATATATATTTGCAAACACGTACCATTCAGAGTCACTTCACTCTAATCCACCCCAAGGAATATAAGCAGGAACCTGGGTTGTCCTCAGCTTCATTGGGAGAGCTCATAACAGGGAGAAAGTAGAGAAGAATTCATCCTGCCTTCACCTGGTTTCCTGAAAAATGTAATCCACTAATAGGCAAGAACAATTGTTTTGAGACCTTCCATTTTTGTGTTCTAGTCAGAGTTAGCAGACAGAGCACTAAATGGGAATTATCAGAAATTCATTACAACTCAGAGGGAAGTAGGAGTGTAAGACAGCAAAGTAAGACAGAAATTTGCCAGACTCAGAATAATTCCTGCAAAAGAAGCTTAGAGACTCAGCACTTTTGCCAAATTCCATAATCTTCATGTCACTTTCTCTTCTATCAAGAAATGAATGTTCAGGAATGCTGCTGCTTCCTAATTGAAGCTGTTTCAAACAACTTGAAGTGCTTCAGAATAAAGCTTTTTGGAAAGCATGATTTTTCTGGGTTGAGTTAGGGCATTTAACAAGTTAGAAAAATGAGAAGTCAGAAGGTTTTCTTGTTTTCAAAAGTTTGAACAATTTTCTGGTAATGGCATATCAAATGCAGCTTGTAAAATCACACAATTCCATTTCATGACAACATTTTCAGCCATTCCAGGCTTGATTCTAGTTAAAATAAAAGTGAGAAGCAGTTTAGCACATAGAAGTGTATTTCCATGAATCACAGAGCTATTCCTAGGAAGTGTGGATCTACATACTCACAACATCAAAAGCTGGTGTAAGTGAAACTACAAAATAAACACTGGAAATATATGGATGTATGGATATTTAAACAAAAGATCCTATAACACCGACAAGCAAACTCTATCTATTTGTCTGTGGTTTTCTGAGATGTGGGTATATTATCATCTATTTCATTAAATGGTTTTTAGAACAGCCACAATACAGCCAATTAATACTTTTAAGAGATTCAAACACACATTCCTATACTATAAAGTTATAAAAATTTCCTAAGAGCAAAACAAAGGCTCATAGTTCTCAGAGAACACATCCAGTACAAAGAATTGAAAACACCTCAGTATGAAATATTTGTAGATACATTTTTCTCAGTTTGACCATCTCCTAACAGTGCAACAACTCACTCTACATTGCCAGTGTCTCCCCATCCCAGAGCCCATGAGATGCAGCATCAGCTCATTGCACCTGTAGCCTGATTTTTCAGTATGCCAAACTTTCTCTTTGAAAGTAAATAAATAAATGAATGGAAGAAATGTCATCTTGTTGCTAATGGTATTTGCGTCATTTTGCAGCTGTGTTGACTTCTAAGTGAGCAGCCAGTGATTTTTGAGTTAGCTAGGTGAAGTGGAAAATAATGATGGATTCAGTAGTCTTTTGTCACCCTTGGGCCTGAATTTTCCTGATGTCTGTGTGGGTGTTGGCTGTGTACTGCCTGTCGGTACTGGAAAATAGATTCCAGTGCAGGTCCTGCTGGAAGAAAAAATCTGGGCCATTTAGTTTCACATCATTTCCCCTCAATTCCCCTTTATAATGAGTGTTAATAAATAACTTGGGAAAAAGGGTCCATGATCTTTTATCACTCAAATGTGCAACAATGAAAATTAAAATGAAGGAGAAACCGATAAAAAGCCTAATACCTCATAAACATTCTTTACCCAAAACAATGTATAATAGGAAATAGAAGCAGCTCTTAATGGGAAGATTTGGAGGTTTGAGACCAGTCTTGATTAGGCTTTTTTTGCCCTAATTTGTTGTACAGCTTATAACATTTCTTTCAAGGCAGAATAATATAGGTCAATAGTTGACTTAAAAATCTTTAAGAACTGGGATGATTAGTGATTGAGCAAGAGCCATTAGCCAGTGCACAAACTCACGCTCTTTCAGACATGAGCTTGTCTTTAGGCAAGGAGCATAAATCTAAAGCTTCAAACTCCATTGTTTGCATAAAATAGATCAATACTCAGCTCTACCAAGGGATGCATCGATTTGGTCAAAAGGAAGGAGGGACTGAGGGTTGCAGGCTCTTTTTTGATCTGGTTCTCTCTAGGAAATTATATTTATTGTATTGTGTGTGTCTGCCTCCCTGATAGACACTGCTGCCCAGTTTTAACCAGATTTTAGATGGATTTCAGCCAGTGTGGGGGATGTAAAAGATACTGGTGTCTAACAATTTCTGTGAAAACAAGAGGTGTAGTTTGGAAGCATGAGTGAGGACACCAGGTACTACCTGCTTGCACCAGCAGAGACTTCTCCAAAGTTCTTGGGGCACATTTTCTGATTTTTCCATCAATGGGCAGCTGCTCACAGCCCTCGTTTGGCTTGAGCTCAAGCCATTGCTCAGCCTAACTTTTTATTTCATGCAATACTCAGCAATAATGAGCATGAGAAGTTGACTGCTCAGGGTCCTAACATCCCTTTTGTAATCCAGGGAGAAAACTCTCTTTTCCTGGCCTTTCTTGCTCATTTTGGGTCTAAGCAATTTAGGAAGAAATCAAAGGTTTTCAGCTACATTATTAGGGCCAAGGAACTCTATACTGGATGAAGTGTCTGGATGCCATGAAAATATGGATGATGTCTGTTCATGTGCTCTCCTGTTTCCTCAAGCCCTTCTCTCCACCTCCAAGAAGAAAGGAAACTCCACCTCTTTACCTCACATAATCCAAGTGCAGAAGGTATTTCTCCAGTTCTGGCCAAAATGCAAAATGAAATAGGTAACCATAATTCTATCCCTTCACTGTCCCAGCTTTCCCAGTATTTTAACTTTCCAGTGAGCAGATGACTTACTTGAACCAAATCTTTCTTTGGCAATCAATAACATCCCATGACTTGTTTTTTTCTCTAAATCATCAAACCATGAGCCTTTGGACAGAGGAAAATATATAGACAGGACAAAGAAAAATATTTAAGGTGGTGCAGTTGACTTTTTAGGACGATTTAAAGGCAGCACCCAAGTGGAAGAAAGGTGTGGGGGATGATAAAGTGTAACTTTTTGTGTTAATAATCACATTTCTTCTGCCATCTTCCTCCTGCAGTTCCTCTCATTTAACATGAAATCAAGAAAAAAAAAAGATGTTGATGTTGCTTTTATCTGCACATGGTAAGCTTCCCCTCTTCCACACTGCTGTGGTGGGAAAGGCAGTGGGAAGAGAGACAGCTCAGATCCACACTGCAGCACCTCTCTTCCCTGCATACTGGGGAGGGAGGCAGGAAGATGCTCACAATTAGCAATGAACATTATCATCAGGCAAGTGATTTATAAATATTCCATGAAACAGGGCCCTGGATTGCACAAGCAACAGCAAATATTGTAGCAGATTTATTAGTGGAGCATGAAACATTTATATTTTTCAGATGACAGGACAGATGATGACTGTGTTATGCTAGCAGGCAGGATGAACCTCATTCAAAAAGTGCCTTGTAGGTGATGGGAGGATATGACAGCAAGATGAATTAAGGTCTTTGAGCATCAAGATGGTGTGATAGACCCTGGGAATTGAAAACGAAATGCCAGTGGTATCCTTCAGAAAGCTCAGCTGAGCTTTCTTTGTGTAAGTCGAGGTGCAGCCTTGATAATTGTGTTGTCCCAGTGACATTGGCAGGGATTGAATTTTCCTGTCATCTTTTAGCAGGGTGGTTTACTAGAATAAATGTTTAGTGCTTCAAATTAGGGTTATAGTCAGGAAGAGATTGAAAGAAACTAGTGTTCCCCAGAGAGCTGGAATTTGAAAAAGAACAGTCTTGAGGGGGTTTTGAGACAGTGACAACTTCCTTTTCATTAAATGCATTATGCCCCAAACATGTCAAAGAGCTGGACTGTGGTGGCTTCTGTACAAAAAGCTGATGGAGGAGAATTGTTGAATTAAATCTGACAACTTGGGGCTGCTGTCCAGGTGGCACTAAAGAAGTAAGCAATTATAGAAAATATGTAACTTATATAGTCAAGGTCCTTGGAGTTACTGATGCTTCATTACACCATGTCAGTTCTCAGAGAGAAAGGAAAAGGCAATGGAGTGGAATCAAACAGGACTTTCCCCTCAGCCATCAGCTTCTCAGAGGGAGAGACTGGCATCTTTATCTCTTCTGCACTTTTTATCCCCTTCTAGATTTTGCCGGTTTGAGCTGTCACCTTTCGTGATATAAGAACATTTCCAGATGACAGATCTTTTTACCTTTCACTCTGTTACCATGTTTAAATACATTTCCTTGAAGCAGCCCAGTATGTGAATGAATTTCATGGCTCCTTGCAAATGTATATGCAGGTGGATCAAAACTATGCTTGAGATGGCAGCTAGTGTGACTTATATCCTGGGAATGTGTCCCCTGTGAAATTTCACTCTATACATCAAGATCATCTACCTTTCACACTCAAATACTTTGAACTCAGCCACATCCTGACAAATTGCAATGGTCTCCTTCCCACACAGAAGGGAGGAGGTTGTGCACCTAAATGCACTTTTTCTATTTTTTTCTCAAGCATGGAACAAGTTTTGTCTTTTTTATAGTGAACTCTACAAAAATAAAAAAAATTAAATAAATAAATAATAAAAAAAAAAAAAACCAAAGCCAAAATCTGATGTTTTCCCTGTTTTTTTTGAAGGTATTTTACATTGTATGTGGTTGTTCTAGTCAGGATTGGACTAATTTGTGCCAGTGTCTGCCCATCTTTCCATTTCACTGAAAAATGAGTTACTGTTTTACACCATAGTTAGTCAAATTTGTCTAGTTCCACTGAAACACTCATTTATCTCCCCTCCTAGAAGCCACAATCATTCGTAACCAGCACAAAAGGTTTGTATCTTCATTTTACCAATGATCTGAGCTTCATGATGAATATTCTTATTGCTGGGAGACTTGAGGAGATAATGGGAAATCTTCAGGACTTGAGCAGACTCCCTATCCTTTACCAATACTACACAGCAGCTGGAAGCAAACTGTGAGCCCTTGAGATTTACCCTATTTCCATTTTCAGGCTTGTTGGCTCCAGCTACAAGCACTGCTGAACTAGTAGGAGAAAAAAAATATATGTAAACATTAGAAAATTCTGTGTCCCAGATTAAGAATGGGACTAAAGTTTGGTCTCAACAAGCCCATGTTGATTTAAAAAAAAATAAGAAACCTTGCTATTGCATACTTCAGACTTTTCTAAACTATGACCTAAATTGGTTCACCCCGCAGAGGTTATGAAAACAAGGCTGTCCCTTGGCACAGAGCTCCTCCAGCCATGGCTGCTCTCCTGAACACCTTTGGCATTCTACAGTGCTCTCCATCTGGAGTCTATCCCCATTTCTCTGGCAGACCACTGCATGGAGACCTGAGCAGAGCTAAAGTGTTCCCATGGGGAAATTGGACTTTCACTTTTGTGACTACAAACAGGCAATACTTCCCCTCCTTTAAGCAAACCTGGAACTTCTGGCACAGAAGAACAATATTTCTTGGGGTTTATTTTAGGCGTATTATGGCAGCTGTGGCCTCATCCTGTTGTTTTGAGCTTGTGCCCTCCCTCCTTGTTCAACACATGAGTATCCCATGCTCTCATGCTTGTCCTACATTTCTTAGTCAAGTTAAAGTTTTTCAGAAGAAATAATTTCTTTTAATTTTGAACAGTTGGGAGAATTGGAAGAAAAGTAATGAACCTTTGGTTCATTGTGGTTCATTTTCTGTGGAGTGTCTGGCATTTTGAGTAATGCTTACAGTTTAATTTATGTGGCTTAATTCATCCTCCTGGACAATGGATGAAATCCTGATTTCAGTTATTTTTTGAGAAAGATGTAAAATAATTTTGTGTGCTTTTCAGGAGTATTTAAAGAGTTGGATAAAAGGACACTTATGGATAAAATGGGCTTGCTATATTGATTGAATCTGCTAGTGCAGGATGTTCAGTGCAATCTGAATTGCCTTCTGTGCCCAGCAGAATGCATTCCCAATTTATTTCTCATACCATGAAATCTGGGACTAGAAGTTACACATTTGGCAACAAGTAGATCTCACAGAAGTTTGGATGTCAGAGCAGAACGGGCTTTCATTGTGTAATGGAGAGGGAAAAGAGAATGAAGTCCTAAAAAAGTATTTTACAAAATTCTTCCCATGAACATTGTGTTATTAGAGTAGCTAGTGAGTTAAAACAACATTTGAAATCCCAACAAGCTAAGAAAGATCATAAAACTGCAAGGAGCAAGCTAAACAGCACACAGCACACAAACATTGTAAATTAAGACAAAGCAAATGACTGTAAATGCCAGCAGTCCCTAAAACATTAGGGACTAATTTCTAACAAACCATTTGCTGCATAGGGAATTGTCAAACATTATTAAATATAATCTGCTGCATCTGCTTTATTATAGAATTCATTTGGCACATATGCTATTTATGCTGTACACTACTTTTTTTTTGCAATATGTAATGCCTTTTTCTTTAAGCCTTACATGTCAACCCAGCACAGTACTGCAAGTGGATTAGGATTTATTTCACTTCTGCTGTAGGAACTCAATTTGTGTGTCTGCATTCACACTTATATGTGAGCTGGTTTCTCCCCTGCCCTAGACCTCCTTCCACAAGCAACTGCACATGAATGTTTCTGCAGTACAATCAGCATCCAGCACCCAGCAAGTGCTATTTCAGCTGCCTAATGCTATGAATGCATGTGGGGTGAACATGGTTTGCAGCCTCTGCAGGAAAACTGTTTCCATCAATATCATTGTGCCATTAATATTTAAATGGATCCATGTTCTGAATTGTACTGTGGGGGGTTTTCTTGCTAATATTCAAGGAGTAGGTGATATCCTGTAAGCATTTTTATCAACCACATCAGCCAGCCAATGCTGTAATCTTGATCAAAAATAATAATGTAATCCATAACACTGTAAAGATTTATTAGTTGTGACAGATCTATACATTAGCAAATCACAACGTGGCCCTGAATGCCAACTGAACAGAGCCAGTCTCATAAGGAAGAGTGCAACCTTTTGGGAAGCCTATTAAGGAGTGTTTTACACAGCAAAACTTTGCTCTGAAAATAATCCAGATGTTTGTGTGTGTTTGTGTGCACTCACGAGCAATGGATGGCTGTCTGTCCACTCTTGCTCTTCTCAAGTATGGGTGGGGGATGGCTGCTAAACCAGAAAGGGCACAGTAAGTGTTTTCTGGTGCAGTTCTGCTTCCTGTTCAGCTGTAGCTTGAATTTGTTCTGATTTAGTTCCACCTTTTTTTCTACAAAACTTCAGGATAACTCACTTTATACTGTTTTCCCAGTTTGGACAACTTTTCAGCTTACTTTGGCTCTTCCACTACAATTTTTTATAATGTCCGTTCTTATGTTGACAGTAAGCTGATCTTTCCTGACACTCATTTTGGTAGCTTTTACCTGTTGGATGTACAGCACACAAAATCAGAATTTTCCTTGTCATGATAAGGTTTTTAGAATGTGATTAAAATAATGAAAATGCAAGCTTACATTATCCATTCATGCTTATCTCTTTCTCTAAATGATCCCGAGACACTGGCCTTCAGTTGCCAAAGTTTCAAACAAGCTTCATACTCTTTTCCTCAAGCTTGGGATGAACTCACTGTGAATATCCACCAACATTTATCCCTTTTCCACACCCTACATGGATCTGTGTCTGTCTGAGAGCCATCCTAATTCCAACAGTGTATGACTGTGCTGGAGAAATAACAGAAGGTTTATCCCTGGACTTTTTGTTTTTAGTCACTAAGCTGGTGCCAGGATAGGGAAGTCTCAAGTTATCAGCTACCAGTTGTGGAACAACTGATTTTTTTATGGTCTTCAGGGAGTATGAGCCTTTGCCACGTGTTTGCACTGCGGGTGGGAAAGTAAAAAAGCTGAGGGTCATCTGACAAGCTAATTTATCAAAGATTCAAAAATTGATTTTTACTAATTTCATACTTTAGAGAGAAGAAGAAACAATTCCTATTCTCCACCGTCCTGTTTAGTTTTAAAATACTGTAAAAAGATTTATTTTTAAAAAAAAGCTTAGATATGCGTGAGGAACACTGAAATACTCAGGAATTATTCAGCAACTTCACAACAGAGCTAGGATGCAAGTAAAGAAACTATGATTTGGATTTTGCTGATCAGCTTGTCAGTATTACAAGCCAATCTTTGTTTTCCCTCCTGTCATGTTTTGAATGTGAGTTTAATAAGATATCTGAGATTTTGTTTTGGACTTGAGCTGAGACAGAAGGTGAAGTATTTCATCCTCCATGCTCTGCAGAGTGGGGGATCTGTTTTCTTCCTTTCTTCAAAGTCATTACTCTCCTGATGGTCTATTGACGTAGGTGGACCATGTCCTAGACAGCCTGAAAGATACAACAGATGAACAGGTTATGAATGGCAGCCCTGAGGCAAAATCCAAGCATTAAATTCCTCTTTTTACATATGAGAAAGTGAGAGCAGGGCTGTTTGTGTAAGGTCATCTGTCTGCTCAGTGCTGGAGCTCAGGACTGTACCTTGCCTTCTGCTCATGCTCCAGGTACAGGGCTGCCTTTTCTACCTGTCTCACACACAGACAGCATCTTCTCAGGGTCTGGGATATTAATTGGTGTCACATGTAACAATTGACAAATTTCCTACTTGGCAGTGGAATGTGAGAATGCAGAGGAGTGTTGAATATCTTCAGCACCTTCATTAATGGCATATTGAAATATAGAGGGAGTTGACAAATTGTATCTACAGGTAATTCTAACTGAGATAGGAAGATTTTTCCAGAGTATTTAACTATCTAAAACACTGAGATATTAGAAAAAATTATCAGGAAAATTATTAAATGGGATCAAAGCAGCAATTTGGTCCCAGTATTGTAACTGGACAGAGGCCATGCTATCTTATACAACAGGCATAAGTTGAACCAGACTGAATTCATCCTGGACATGGGGAGAAACCACTGGGGAGAGCAAATACAGCAACAGGTTACTTGAAGAGGCTGTGCTGTCTTTGGAGGCTTACAGTGCATGACTAGATAAAACCCTAAGCCACCTGATCTCATCTCACAGCTGCCTCAACTGTCCCATTATCCTATGGAAATGGGACTCACTTCAACCCTGAGGCCAACCTGGGATGTAGAATTGTGGGCTTTTTTCAACAGGAGAGTGAGGATGTGCCAGGAATTATTCAGCAACTTCACAACAGAGCTAGGATGCAAGTAAAGAAACTATGATTTGGATTTTGCTGATCAGCTTGTCAGTATTACAAGCCAATCTTTTTTTCCTTCCAGACAGACGTCAGGCCAAAGAAAACCTTTGTGCTTTGCTTTGTCACTCTCTTTTCCCCTCCCCTTGTGAAAAGCCAAGAGTGCAGAATGTGAGGTGTATTCTGAATTAGAAGTGGGTGCTCCTATAGAGTGGCATACCACCTTCTATAAACATTCTTCTATTCCAGGCTCTTGTATATTACTTCCAAGCACTGCTCGCTCTGCCAGCAGGGTGGGATTGAATACTGTACCAATATCCCCCATGTGGCAGCCCCTGTGACTGGACCATCAAATCAGTCAGTGACATACCACTGGTGGAAAAGTCATCAATCTGTCTCCACAGTGACACATCTCCCACTGAGATACTCTGGGCAAGGCACTGCTAAGAATCAAAGTAACAATAGGTGGGGGTTTATGCTACAGTTGCTGTTTATGTTTGCTTTTGATGTTTTGTTTTGTTTGGGTTTTTCAAATAGGTCTTGCTGTCACATATGCTTAGGTTATTTTTTTTTTCTTTTGTGCACTGGTTCACAGAATTGTAGAATCTTAGATGGGTTGGGTTGGAAGGGACCTTAAAGATCATCAAGTTCCAAATCCTCTGACATGGGCAGGGACACATTCCACCCAATGGGGTTGCTCCAGAGCCTCATCCAGCCTGGCCTTGAACAATCTCAGGGATGGGGCAGCCACAGCTGCTCTGGACAACCTGTGCCAGTGTCTCACCACCCTCACAGTAAAGAATTCCTTCCTTATATCCAACTGAAAAAATCCTCTCTTTCAGTTTATAGCCATTGCCCCTTGTTCGTCTTGTAAAATATATCTCTGGAGACAGACAATGGGTTAGGATGGAAAAAAAGAAAACCTTTAAAGCCCGGATCCAAGGTAACTAAAATGGTACTTACACATTCCTATAATGGGGTCACTTCATGAGAAATCCCCCAGCTCCAAACTCCCAGGAGAACTGTGTGTAGCCAGGGTTGAAATTGAGATCTGAGGTCTCCACTCTGAGCTCACCTCTTTAACAACCCTTTACTGGATTAATAAACATGCCAGTGTAGGAATCTTTTTCTCATTTTACTTATTTTCTGACCTGTCCATTTTAGCACATAACTTGAAAAAAATTCTAGTTTTACTTATTGTAGTATTTAGGAGTTCTGAAAAATTGCCTGCCACTAGAGGTTATTCAAATTCTGGTCTTGATGTATTAACCTAGACAGTTTTAAAGCCATATCTACAGCGAGTAGTTAGCCATACTGCTGAACAGACATTTTTTTAAATGAACTACAAAGAATAGTCTATTGTGGTTAGCTTATTTTATTTACAGCATTTCACATGGTGTGAACATTAAAAATTTACAGAGTAATATTGATTTGCAGCTTCATCAAACCATTTCTACCCAAACTACAGACCTGAACTGTTTCAGGAAAGGTGCCTTATTCAAATGGTTATTTGTGCTGCTCTGAAGGCTGCGCTCTGCCAGGCAGCCATAAATTCAATCTCCTGGCAGAAAGTTAAAGAGGGGGCTCAGAAAGTAAATAATTGCCAGGAAGTATCAGGAAAGGAGTCTGCTAGTGGATGTGGGGAGGAGGAGGAAACTGGTGTGGCTGGGAAGGGTTTAATAAATGAGTTTTCAGTAGGTCCCCCAGCCTGCAGGGACACAGGGTGGCACTGTTGTCAGCCACATGGCTGGCTCCAAAGCATCACCCATTCTCAGCTGGTGAGAAAGAATTTTTGTCATTTCTGTCATTCTCCAGGTTAAAAAAAAAGCTGACAAATTTGAATAGACCAGAAAACCAAATGGTACTGGGTAAATGGCACACAGTTTTTTTGCACTGACACGTCTGCCTGACAAGTGAATCACAAAATAGGAAAAGGGAAAAAACAAACAACAAAACCCTCAAAAAATCCAGAAAGCCAGAGAAATCCAAGTAACAAACAAAAAAATCCCACAAAAGCAAAAATGTGTGTGATGGAAATAAAGATGCCCTTCTCAACCCCCTTGATGGGAACTTAATTAGGAGTAAAATTTATGAAAGACATAGGAAATGTGATCTTTTATCCGATTAGGAGAAAACTAGGCTGCTTCAAGTCTGTGGGAGAGCTAGGCAAGATTTGTATGTAAAAAGATACATCTCCATCAGGAAAGATATATTGAAAACATCTGGTGAAGTTCTTTGGCCAGCAATCTGTATGTCTTGAAAAATTATATGTAGAAACCTTTTGGTCCCCTTTGTACAAAACACATGGAATGAAATTGTATTTCATACAGATGTGATAAAGTAGGTTATCCAGATTTCAGTCCCTCTGCCTGTGCTTTGGAACACAACATCCAGAATTTCAAAAGAAATTGAAGTGGCAGGATGACCAGACTTTGCTCGTCAAGACAAAGGAGGTGAAGTTCCACATATTTTGGAAGTACTAATCTAATTCTGCTGCTGCAAGTTGCTTGTTTGGTTGGGTTTTTTGTTTGTTTTTTTTCACATTGCTATAACCCAAATAATTTTAAAGTAAAACTTTCAGATTTCACCAAAGTAAGTTACAGCAGGATTCAATTCATCTTATTTATCTCACTGCTCATACTAATTTACCAGCGTACTAATAGACAGAGTTGCAGTTAATTCATTTGAAAGCATCCAGAGCAGGAGGGAAGAAAAAATGAAGATAAGATTTGGTAGCTCAGTTTAATACTTCTGAGAAAAAGAATATTAAAAGGAAATCTGATAAGAGCAGACAAAAGTTTGCTTGGAGTCTGTGGGTGAAATCCAACAAACACCTGGACGACTGTGCAAGTCACACAGCAGCTGTGAGGGGGTGAAGAGAGATTTCTAAGTAATTTGCAGTAATCTGAATGCATGGATTTCTCACTGGAAGGACAAGTAGCAACAAGAACAGACAAAGACAGTGTCTGGTCTCTGTGGCACCACCTCCCATTGACGTGGGCTGGCTGTGGGGGCTGCTGCTGCCCTTGGAGAGGGGCACATCGTGGAGGGGCTCTGTGCTGGGGGCTGTAAAAAAGGCAACAAGCAGGAGAACACTGGTGCTGATTAACAGAAGTCCGTCGTTCTGTTTCAAGGCCTTTGTCCAGTGTCTAAATTACTCAGTGTGTTACTCAGCACCCTGTGGTCAGACCTGAAGACACTTAGGCTCTTCAAGTAAATGTAGGTGATTGAGTCCATCTGTATAATCCATTACCTTCCCCAGCCTAATCTTTTAAATTTTGGTAATTTTTTTCCATTGGCAAAGTAACTCCAGCATCCACAGTTTTGCCCTAAGGGATATATATAAGGAATGAAAATTGTTCCTGTGAACACAGAATTCCTTTGGTCCATAAAATGGGGCATCCCAGGAAGGATTTATTGTTTGTAATGGTCTTATAAGTGATAGTCAGATAAAAGCAATGTGAGATTTGAAACAATACAAGTGTTTTAAGGAGAAATCTGAGTGACAGGAGATAGTGAAAATACCTTCTTTCCGTTTGCTGGCATTTCAGTGTGTTCTTTGAATCAAAAAAAAAAAAAAAAAAAGATTTACACGGGGGAGAAGAAGGAAAGGAAAGAAGGGAAGGGAAGGGGAAGGGGAAGGGAAGGGGAAGGGAAGGGGAAGGGAAAAGCTTGATCATAATCTAGTTAATTGCTGTCAAAATTAATGGCAAAGATCCTGTTCAACTTTATTAGGTAGAATCAACCTTTCTAAGAAGAGTATGCTATGGACCTGGGCTTTGCCTTCAATTCCACTTACAAAGGTATAAAGTGGGGTTGCTTAATAAAAGTGCAGGTCATATAACTGGGAAAATTATGCAGTAGGGAGTTGCATTTCTTCCTAATTCCAATTCTTTACCTTTTACAAAGATCTTTCTTAATGGTACAGTTCTTTGCTACCTTGTCTTACAAATTGTTAAAGGAGAGAGGGGGAGGAAGACAGTTCATTCTACAGAAGTAGGTCCATTGGAGAAGTATTTAGGTTTTATAAATAGGTCTATAAATAATACATTTCTATTTCTGCTGGTTTTATTGCTATTGATATGCAATATAGTCCTCTGGGCTTAAATCTGCAGATATTTTTATTACTAGAGGTTGTTGCCATGTTGCATTGTACAAATAGCACACTGCATTCACCTCGGCAAATGTTTATTTTTGCATGCCTTAGTGCCTGCCTTGAAACAGCAGTGCATTGGGTGTTATCCATCTCTTCTACCTGTCCTTAGATTTTGCTAAGTGCATACTTTTATGGATCAGTTGAAAAGCCCCAATCACTCTGTAATTTAAGATTTTGTGCCTGAATGCTGGATGTCATCTTAATAAGCATGGTGGGGTATGTGTGAGTGTCAGGAGGTATAAAAGGAAATCATGCTTTGTTTCTGTGGTGGATTTCTGTGACTATTTCATGATACTGTCTGTACTTTGCTAATTGAATAAGGATTATTTTGGGGTGAGGAAATCTGTAGCTGCTGAACAAGATTCAGTCAGTGCAATTAAAATATTAACATATATTGTTGTTAAAGATGGAATGAACTTTTTCTCATTGTGCATAGAAACAGCTGAGGTGGGTGGGTGGTCAGCTGCTGGGTTTTATTCTCTTCCAGCTTACAGCATGGAATACCACTGCAATAATTACCTTTTGAAGCTCATTTTAATTGTATTGTTATATATGTCAAATCACCAAATGAGACCCAAGGCTGTTTGCCTGCTGCTGTGTAACTATCCAGCAAAAACTTGCAGCCTCTCCTAAGATATTTGTGTGCTGGTTTCTAAATTTTGCCATGTGCTGCCTAATATATGCACAAACAGCCATTCTGCAAAATTGCTCTGAAGATACAGAGCTTGGACATTTGTAGGGCAGCAAAATCATGCTCTGTGTTCCCCCAGGGGCTGAGTCTGAGCCAGGGTGACTCTGGGGTGCAAACCTGTGCATTGGGCATCCCAAGATATTGTAGCATCACAGAAGCAGAGAGCAAGGCTGTGGTTGAGTCCAGCTCTTCCAAATCTGTCTAGTGCCAATGTCTGGAAGGTGATGGAAGCCAAAGAGATGTGCCAATGCAGGCCATGAAGCCCCAAGACTACACCACCACTTCCAGGACGGGTCTAATGAAATGAAAAGTGCTTCCCTTCTCTCTTGTCATCACCTCTGTCACATCATCCTGCAGAGATCAACCCCTCGCTCACAGAAAGGTTTTCTCCTAAAATATATTAACATAATCTCTCTCTCTTGTATCAGTACTCTAATTGAGACAATGTATTTATCTCTGCTTTTGTCACTCTCCCTCATGTTCCCCTTTTATTGGTCCAGTGTTGGATTAGCATCCATAAGCATGGTGCCCTTTCCTGCACATGTCAGATGAGCAGAGAGCTGTCAGTGAGACCTATCATTTAACCACTGGTGTTCTGGATCATTAGCACAGTGTCACAGTTTCACCCTCCATCCTGGTGCTTTCCCTTAAGTAGATTTCCCTGCATAAGTCTCATTTTCAAAATGATGGCTTAAGTGCACATGTTAATTGCGAGATTTAATTATATGGTGGTGAAGTTGTGAAATTTTCCTCCTAATTAACAAGGGAAAACTTGGCACAGGAGAAAGGGTATAATGGGGAAACGCCTTTTGCATTTCATCATCAACAATTCCTGCACATGGCTGTCGTAGTGGTGCATGCCCTGGATCATTGGCTTCCCTGGCTGAGGATGGAGCAGGGGCAGGTGAAGGCCAAGTTGTCCACAGACAGGTATCTGCAAGGAAAACAGCCATGTCAGATCTGGAGGTGAGCAGAGCTTTGGCACTACAAAAGACAAATATCCAGAGAGTTTCAGGGAGCTTCTTTTTGCAGGCATGTTGACCTGAAGCAAGCAGGCTGAGGCCAAATCAATTTTACACTGAGGTTTCTTTCCAAATTGGCATCTAGAGATTCAGTTCATATTCATATCCAGGCTTCAGGAACTACATCCCAGCATTAGATGGGAATTAGAGACTCAGACAAAAAGATGTTCCTTCCATATGATGAGAATCTGTTTCTGTTTGCACAGATCTGCCTGTCTCTTTATGTGCTTTTCCAAGGTGAGGCAACCTGTTTTCTCTCATCCTCTTTTTTTTTTTTTGCTTTCTCTTTTCTTGTTCCAGTAGCCAGTTGAAATATTTAGCCTTTCTGTTAACTCTCCTTTCTCTTTCCTTTCCCCAGGGCAGACTCTCCAGGAAGCTGTTCTGCTTGGGAGAATGAACAGAGCCAATGTCAGTCTAAGTAAATGAAAATGAAAGAATATGAGGTGGTGAATGCCTTCTTTTGGGTAAGGCTCTCTCACAAGCCCCTAATCAAGATGAAGAGGTACAAAGGGTTCAGATTAAAACTACCTCTGCCCTCTGCCTCCTGCTTGTCCTCCCTTCCTTTAACCTTTGTCACTGTATTGTCATGGGGTTTTTATTTACCTTATTTGCTTCTGGTGCTAAATGGTGATGTTCTCAGGCTTTTGGAGCCCAGCAGCCTTGACTCCCTATGCCCATCTCACTCCTTCCAGGGCTCCCATGTCCCACTTGTCAGTAGAAGAGTCTTCAAGGGCCTGGCAATCACCTTTCAGTGAAGGAAGAGCACCACTGAGAATTCCTGGGAGACCAGGTAGCAGGAAGGTTGTGGCAACAGCCTACAGCTCTTTTGCAGAAGCTCAGTGTGATGGAATAAATCTTGTGTAATTTTGGAGACCCCATACAAGTAGAAATTGCCATATTTCAGGATTACCAGAGAGCTGGTTTGAACACAACTGAAAACTCACTTTCTAAAAAAATAATAATACTTAATTTTTGGGTTTGTGTTTATTTTAAATCAGAAATTGCATTGTAAATGCAAAATACATTGTAATGCATAATGTAACATCCCTAATAACACTAACATTTGAATCCTTGATTTTGGCCTGATCTAAAAAGTTTGGATTTTTTCTCTCTGACCTTTTGATGAATTCAATGCACTCCCAGGGAAAGTCCTAAGAGTAGTTGTGTATTCTTTTCATTCATCATGCAGTCACCTTATCTGACATTAGAGTTTCACGTGCTTTTTCGTTAAGGCACACTGCTCGGATACATAATTCTGTACTCTCAGGCTTCAGATAATGAATAATCATTTTCACGGATCAACCTAATTGGGTAGCTGAGAGCGTTGCATACAACAGAGTGAAAAAGTGTATATATTCACAGCTAGACAACTGTTCATTAGGGGCCTGACCTTGGAGCTATTATTCATGTTGAGTGGTACTCACTTATAGGAGATGCTCCTATTGTCTTCAGAACGCATATTACTACATAAAATATCATCTGCCAATGTTATGACTTCCTTAACATCCCAATATTTTCTACCTACAATGACACCTGGTGTAAATTATGCAAGTGAATTTTTGACGGGAAGGCAGCACTGGCAGCAGTGCTGTGCACTTCATTGCATCCACAGGAAAAATCCCTCCTGGTGCAGCAAGCCCAGCCCTAGAGCTGGGATAATCACAACTGGCCTTGAGTATTCTCCCAGTCTGTTACTGTGTGATTTAAAGTTTGTTTACTTTAACCCTCTTGAGGAAACCTGTCTGACCTTGTGCCGCAGAAGGAAATGGCCCTGAACACACTGCATTTGCCAGGGCAGGTATCAGCAGCTGGGGGCCCGTTAACATATTAAAATGCACTAATGCAATTGCGAGCAGTTGTTTCACCAGTCCCTCAGGGATGGATGGATTTGAATTGCAGATTCTTGTTTTCTTCTCTGTGCCTCTCTGTGTTTTTTCTGTCCATTTTTCTTCCTCTTATCCAGGACATCTAAGTCTGTCTCTGACCCAGCCTGGTCAGTCTGAGTGCTGTGTGTGTCCTGCACACTGACCACATGACCCTGTGTACATACAAGCCTCTGGAAAGGGGTGGCTGGGAGCAAGCTGGTGCTTCCAGGCCAGTTCATACACCCATTTCTTCTCTTTCCTGTGGGAATTGATTGGGGTTGGGCTACATTATTGGGTCACCCCCCCTCCTTGCTGTGTTGGTGGTTAGTCACTCTTCTGTTGCAGCAGAGTACAAACAAAAGCTGTTTTTCATCAGACACCCATATAACAGATCATCACATAATTTTTTTTATTTCCCAGTGAATCTTCTCAGTGGTAGAAGGAGAGCTGGAGGCTCCTTTCCCAAGCATACCAAGGTGAGAGGTCAGTCTAACATGGAAGAAGAAGTTGCATTTCAGGGACAGATAATCCTTTGAAAGCTTGGGATAGTCAGGTTTTCTTGTCATTTTGCCACAGACTGCCTGCAGGACCTTAAATAAATCACTGATCTACTTCCTTGCCTTAGTGCCATATGACAAGCTTGGGTCCTCTGTACCCTGACAGAGTATTTCCTGCCCTTTCTCCACTCTGTCTTGCCCTTTTCCATGGTTCAACCCAGCTGGAAATGAAGTGCTTTGCAATTGCATGCTCACTCTGCTCACTCCACTCCCCTCCAGTGGGATAGAGAGAATCTAAACAAGATAAAATGTGGGCTGAGATATATAAGAGAAATTAATTAATTAATTAATTAATTAATTAAATGATACAATCATCTCCACATCAGCAGCACAGTAATGAAAAGGTGAGAGTAATATAACCCAAACGAAACAAGTGATGCACAATACAACTGCTCATCCCCTCCTGGCTGAAGCCCAGCTCATCCCTGAGCAGCATCTTTCCCCCTTTCCAGCTAACTCCCCCCAGCTAATACAGTGGACAGGATATTCTATGGTATGGAACGTCTCTTCTGCTGTTTCAGGTCAGTGGTCTCAGCTGTGCTCCCTCCCAGATTTTTTGTGCAGCTGCTCACTGGCAGGGCACGAAACACTGAAAATTCCTTGACTTAAGTCACTACTTAGCAGCAAATAAAACATCAGTGTCTTATCATTATTCTCATACTAAATCTAAAACACAGCTACTAAGGAAAAAAGTGACCCTATCCCAGCCAAAACGTGGACACCTTTGAAAAGAAGCCTGTGCTACATCGACTGCCACTCTGCACCCAACCTCAGCCAGTGCTGGCAAAGCCAGTTCCCTGCCTTGCCTTGCTCTGCAAGCACCACTGTGCCCCAGACAGCAATAACCAGACAGCCCCTGTATTTGTTCAATGCTTTGCTGTGTGACAGCTTTTCGATATAGGTAAGCTCCGTGGAAGAAGCGGAGGTAATGAGCTTGTGTATTGGCTTAATATATCAGGCAAGAACATTCGTAAGTACAAGGCACCTTCCAACCACTGTGAGCGATTTGTGAGCAGTGAAGATGCTATCTGCTGCCAGCAAAGTGGGCCATGTTTTAATATGTGAGGCATGTGTTGCTGTCAGGTTTTGTCAAAGAAAGGATGGCTTATCTTATCTTGTGATCGGGCAGCTCAGAATAAAACCATGGCACAGAGCGGTGACATTGACATGGGGAGGTGAGCTCCAGAGAAAATCTTTCCAGGGAGAGCAGGTACAAGGGTTCTGAGTCCAGCAGATCCTCCCCCCTCTCTTATTTCTCCAGTGAGGAGCTGCCCAAGGAAATATGTTGGAACTGTTTTCACTTCAGCTCTGTGGTTACTCAATGCACAGGCATTGAGTGTGTGTGTAGGTCCAGGGTGATCAGGCAGCAGGTAACAGGCCTTGTGGTCAAGGAGGGGTGACACTGGACCAGCACCCAGGCCCCAGTGAAGCTATCACTAGCCACTGGTGTCATTCAGGTTTCTGCTGTGTCTGATGAGAGCAAGACCAGAAACATATTCCCACACTCCAGGAATTACACTGGAAGGGCTTTCAAGCCCATCAATGTCTATGGTATTACTAGAATCTTGGGCTTAAGCATTCCTCTCCTTGCTTTTGCCAAAATCAGTCCATCTACACCAGCATTCTAAGCTCTGTTTCATGGGGAACCAGGTGAAACTTTTGGGTCTGATGATTGTAGAAGATGATCTGATCAAACTGGAAGTGATCAGGAGATCAGTAATGTGTCAATATACAGTTAAAATCCATCTGGTCTGGATGGGTCAGGCATCTATTCAGATATTAACTGAGGCATTGAAAATGTGCATTTTATTTGAGAACATCAGGCTACCAGGTGCAGCTTATCCTGGCCAGGATCCTGTCCCACTCTCTGGAGTCAAGCAGAGTTTTGAGCAAATTGAGTAAAGTGATATTCTCAGTATCTTCTCTCTTGTAGTTCTTATCTCTTTTACAGGCTTTCTCCTCCCCAAAACACAGGTTTGTCTGAAGCTTACCCCAGGGTAAGACCTCAATATCCTCCTTGGGGATGGAGGCTTAAAGGTAGCCCAGTACTCCTCCTTTGCCAAACAGTTGTCCCTCTCTGCTGTGCAGCCTCTGCTGAATCCATCACTGGGGTTAAGCTCTCAGCAGCTTTCAGATGCTCCTTTTTCATGTTGAGAGTGAGACAAAAAGTGATTGTGAGAATTATCTCAGCTGCATTCATCTGAGAAGGGCTCTCTGTCAGGGTTGTGATTTTCCTGGTTCCTTTTCCATAGTGCTGGCAGTAATGCAAAAGAGAAAAACCACAGACAAGCTCTGAGTCTGAAAAGAGCTGTTGCTGTACAGCAGCCCTGTGATGACTTACTGCCAACAGACATGTGAGTTTACCATAGATCTGCTTTAGGTCATAAGTGCAAAAACATATCTCGTTAATATTTAAAGATGCTTAGCACAAAAGCATGCATAATTAAACAGTACATCAGAGCTGATAATTCCAAATAATCTGTCTTCTGAAAAAGGATTTTTGTAATTTGTTAACTGGTTTGAAATCCACAGCTTAGCAGCAGGAGTATGTTTGCATTACAAAATGAATAATTTTAAATGTTGGGCTGTGTCCATTCTCTCTGAGAAGAAAAAGAGACATAGCATGAGAGAGGATTTTTAAACAGGCACATAAGTGTGGATTCAGCATTTCCCAAAGCTCTCTGTCTGCCTGAGATATATGTTTCATTTTTTAAAAGCAAAACAGTATTCCTACCAGGTGTTGCATTGCTTTCTCTCCCAGGATATTCTCATATTCCACAAGGAGCTTATTGATATTAACCATATCTTTCTCCAGATAGTTCAATAGTGGAGGAATGCCTATAATAAGAATGATCTATTAGTTAATGAAAAAAGTGACATACAAGACAAATATGAAAATATTAATGGTGTCAGGTACAAAATATGCTGTGAGCTTTTCTTTACATGCAAAAGACTATCTGAGCACATTTTCTGCCTGGATGCTAAAAATCTATTAGGAAAGAAAATGTGCTTATAATCCATTACAAATCATGTTTTTCAGAAGGGCCAAAATACAAACTGATGAATGATCACAGCTATACTTTAATGTAAGATCAAAAAATGTCAAGTGTTAAGGGCTCATGCAGATCACTGATCACACAGGAGGTTTATTTACAAGGCAAATCTAAAAAAACCCTTTTTCACATGTTTCACTGAAGTTATTTCTGGAAGTTACTGAAGTTGTCAGAGTCTTGTTTACATGTGACAGTGCTGGGACAGCAAATCCCAGAAGGCAGAGCTCTGCTGTGGTGAGGCTGCATTAGCTGTTATTAACTCAGGACCTGAAGCTTTGGCTTAACTCCCTGCCACAGATGTTTTTTACTCTTTAGAATGGTTGGGGGAGGTCAGGGAGCCTCACTGGGAACTGTCACTTGTAAGTGTCCTACTCACTGCTGTGGTTTGTGTGCCCATCCAGCACCTCATTGTCATTAGGAGTTGAAATAAAGACTAAACTGAACGTGCTGGGTTCTGCTATGAAGTGGCCAACACCAGTAATGGAGAGAGAGAGGAAAAAGACAGTAGGAGTTTGATGATTCCCCATTCCTAAAAGGGATGCAACAGGAGTTTGCTCTCATAACTGGAGAATGCAGCCCAGAGAGGTGTATTCATAAGGTCTGTCCTGGAAGTGGTGGCATCCAGGGTGGATTTACAATCAGTGCAGGTATCTAAATGCATTTGACCACAAGTGAGTGTCTGGTAGGACTGCTGTACTCAGATTTAACAGGCAGTCAGGGAAGAGACATGAGCAGCCACATCACAGCTGTCTGTGAGGGCTGACTGGTGTCACACCTGACTCTTCTCTGGCTGTGTTGGGAGCCCTCAGTACAAAGGTAATCCTAATAGGTCATCATTTTCTTGAACTTAAATGTTCCAGTCATCTATTTGAATGTAGCCCAGAGAGACATTAAGGCTAACTCATGAAATAGAGTTAGTTAAATAACTAGTACTTGTATATATAATTAAAAAAAAGGAGAATAATTTGTCTGTCTGACTTGGCCCCTTTGGAACCAGTAGTGGAGTAGGTCAAGGCATCTGGTGCTGAGGCCCCTGCAATTGTGCTGTATTTGTTCCAGGGTTTTATTTTGTACTAGATTTTGTCTGGTTCCCAGTGACTCAACATCCTCAACAGACTTGGGATTCATAAGGAAAGGACTTTGTACTGATCTCCAAAGGACTATGTACTGGTGCAAGACAAGGTGTCCCCTTTATGGAGCACATTAGTAGCACACATGGAAGGCAGCTTTCCTCCAGAAAGGATCTAATGTGAATGAATCAAAACTGCTCTGTGAACTGGATCAGCCCAGAGGACACAGGGCCAAAGAGGGGATTCACTTCAAAACAGCAACACTGCTTGGAGCTCATCACAGATGCAGGCACAGACTGGTGCCTCACCTTCAGCATCTGGGAACAGGAGACTGTACATGGATGATGATGAAGCTCATGTGTAATGTGTAAATGTGTAACTTTTGACTCCACCACAAAACTGCAATGGTGCCAAATGTACACCATCCAAGTTTAACTTATGGAGAATATGCATTTTACAGATTGGCTGTGAGGAAGAGTGAAGGCTTTCTAATCCAGCCACTGTAATTTATTTTTGTTCTCATTCCCTATCTCTTGTCTCTCTAAGTTGGATGCTCTGGGAAGCCAGTGACTAGTTTGACTGCTAATAATAAGGCCCTTCAGACTGGCCACAAAGGGATAATCAGAGGCTGCATAAAGTGGCATGTACCTCTTCTCTCTTAGAGCTGCTGCTGTTATTTTTCCATTAGCAAGTCACAGAGTGTTGATGATGGAGGAGGATCCAGGACCTGCAGTCTGTCAGCCTGACTGTGGTGCCTGGCGTCGTGATCGAACAGATCATCTTGAGTGGGATCACACAGCACGGACAGGACAGCTCTGGGAGAGGGTCCATAGTGACCTGAGTCCCCAGGCAGGTGCAAAGGAGAACGTCTTTATTGCAAAAACCAGGCCTTTTTTAGCAATTAGGTCTTTATCAGTTACGTAGTTTTAAATCATAATAAACATAATTCAAAAAACCATCATACACCACGGTGTGAACATGTAATGGTGATATAAGTTGTTTTCCTACCTCAAATTCAGCTGGGCCACTTTCCCATTGTCCTTTTGTACTTAGCCAAAGTAACAAGCCTGATCCATGGTTTTACAAGCTTCCCTTTTGTAAGGTTTTGCCTATATGCAGCAGACAGCCACGGGTCAGGCCATCAGCGAGGGTTTGGAAAGGGAGGCGTCTGACCAAGCAGTTTTCCACAATATCCCCTGGGAGAAGATGCAGCTTTGGACAGGTTTGCTCTCAGCTGGATTCAGAACTGACTGGACAGCCAGGCCCAGAGGGTGGCAGTGAACAGTGCTGTATCCAGTTTGTGCCTGACCACCAGTGGTGTCTCCCAGGATCAGAGTGTCCCAGTCCTGTTTAACATCTCTTTTGGTGACCTGGATGAGGAGTTTGAGTCACCACTAGCAAATTCACATACTACACCAAGCTGGGCAGGAGTGTCAATCTGCTGGGGGGTAGGAAGGTTCTGCAGTGGGATCTGGACAGAACATACACACTACATGTCTTCTAATCTAGATGGTGCTTTCAGCTCACTGTCAAAATTTACTTCCCATGGTGCAGTAAGCTTCATCTCCAAGATTGCAAAAAATCTCTGGGCTGCTATGACCCTCTCCTCCCCAGTGAAATGTGCTGTGTAATTTAGTTAACAAAGCACCAAGAAAGAATACCACAGGTTGGAATGAGTTTTATTCCAGAGTTTACCTATCTAAAATGATTAATGCATGCTTCATAACTTCAAAGATTTCCCATCTCTTCAGAAGGAGGGGGTTTCTTCAAAGCTTTCAGACAGATAGTCTCTCTTTCGAGTTGATGAAGGCATGGTCCCAGTGGAGATTTTACATTGCCAGTATGTACCCCTTCAAAGATTTCACTGTTGGCATGCTGTATTTGAAGATTGCCTGCCCTTTGTTATCCATTCATTTCATTTTACAATTAAAAAAAAAAGGAAAAAGCGCATATCTTCGGGGTCTCCTTCAAAGAAATTTCACATCATAACCCTGAACCCTGGAGAAGAACAGCACACACCATATTTTGGAGTTTGCAGTAATGTAATTAGCATCTCTAAGGAAAAGAGCTTCCCTTTACTAGAAGATTTGTTTTTCTTACTGGGAATTGTCTTTGATGTGCTTTGATTCAATTGCCAGATCATTTTTTCAGATTAAATGCTGAACAATGATTCCTCAGCAATTTCATCATTCAGGTGGAAAATTTTTGGATCAAGGAGACACCGGCCCATAAGTCTAGAATGATTTAAAAGTGTTTGCAAGGATATCAGGGAAAAAACTTCTAGGATTTTTAGAAGTAAAAAGAAATGCTCATCAGATGGAGTTTCCTGGACTGCAGAAACAGTGGCTGAGTGGTTGCCTGGAAAAAGGTAAGCTAAGGCTAAGCTGTTTGTGGAAAAAAAGATGTACAATAACATTAACACCTGGATAGCATATTTTAAAGTTTGGAAGGACTGCAAAAATTTATAGCTGCTTCACTTCCACTACTCAGTCCTATCAATATAGTTTAAAGTAGACCTGAGAAAGATATAATTCTTTTAATGGTTTAATCAATTTAGGAACACTTCTTTTACTCCTATTCTCCCCTGTGTAATAAATTGTTAATTAATATGAGTCAGAAGCACGAGAAAAAAAGTCCCAGCTTCTATAGGCTGCTGAGAAGAAGAGGTAATTTTTGAAAATGTACATAGTCTATGGAAACAGGTAGAGCTGAGATTCTGGAGCATAATCAGAGGTGCTACATCCCAAAAACCAGTAGTGTTCTGTTGTTTTGGATGCCTTTTCTTTCTAGTTGTTCTTTGTGTTGCCCAGTGAATGCATCCATCAGCTCTTCGTGGCTCAGTAATTCATGAAATTCTCTTTACAATAAAAATAAATACTGCATTTTATAACCTGGAGATGGACCCCATACTTGATTGTCTTTTCCGTGGCTGTGTATATTGAAAACGATAAAATTATAATACAACTATTAATCCCCTGTATCTGCTTGTACCTAATTTTTATTAAAAATATATTGTGCTCCCGCTGGCTCATAAATTACAATGTGGTAAAAAGGCTCCAGTTGGATTAATTCTGAAGGAGAACATATTGAAATAAAGAAAGGCTTACTGATTAATATTTTTACTTTATATATAGTGTTACTAAGGTAATGGCTTGATTACCATAGAAAAGAATTTGTAGTTAACTATATTGCAGATCTGGTGAATGTAACAATGTGAAGCTTGAGGGAAGTGGCATTTACCAAAGAAAACACATTATCATCATTGATCAAATCTTTCAAGTCATCTTCTCCTTTTATGAATGACATAAAAAAACTTACTTTGTTTCAGCAGTAAATTAATGCATTTATAGGAATGTGGCAGAACCTGGAATCACATACCATCTGTTCTCTGTCTCTCAATTGCTACTGCTGATTGGTTTTGATAGCCTCTCTAAAAAAGGCCTAGAAATAGCTGAAATAGCTTTGTCTTACTTTTAATACCATGAGAAGCAAAATTGCTTAATTATGTCTCATTTGGGAAGCAATGGGAAAGGAGAAATGAGAATATTTGGCTTAGAAGCAACCAGGGGCCTCCTTTCCCATTTTGTAGGCTTAACAGTCGGCACAATTTTGGGGGTAAAATTTGTGGATTAAAAAACACAGCATGGAGCTCAGTGAGTGAACTGAGAAATTTCAGCTGAAAACTTAATTATTCCAATTCTCACTTGCTGCCTAAGACCAAAACCACAAATTAAACTCACAGACTGCACCCAGTCCTTAAACTGGAGGCTGTAACTGCTCATAGGGGAAGGACGTCACAGGAAAAATGAGCTGCTTTCTATAGACACATGGGGACACAGGCACTTGGACTATATGGACTTGGACACAGCCCCCATGAGGCTTGGTAGTTCCATTTTCCATCCTGAAACAGTTTGATTTCAGACTTCTATTTTACATATATAAATCCAACCCAAACTTGGTTTCCAAACCAGCCCTTTGCTTATTTTTTTGTCTGTCTCACATCTTTTCCCGCTCTTTCTCACACATGCACACCAGGCTATATTCCACTTTCATCAATAAGACAACGGAGAAGGTGGATTTTTTCTTCATTGTGACTTAAATGAGAATAACCCCCCCACTATTGTCTGTACTTTATCCCTGAAATTTTGCCAATAATTATGTTTGCTTTATTAGCTGTGTAGGATTGAAGATGCTGTCACGGTGTCAGACCACAAACCAACATGCAGGACTGCAGATGTTTTGAATTTTGCTGTTATTTATCTTGTCCTTTTTGGTCAGCCAAAGAACAAGATGGTCTCACAAGAAAACCATCAAGAAATGAAAAATAAATATAGTATTGGAAATAACAGTGGCAGATGCACAGTCTAGAACAAAAAGATTATTTAATGTCTGTCTTCCACAATGTTTTGGGCCAGCCAAACAAGGAGATTTACACAGGCTCTCTAAAGATGTCAGTGTAAGAATATAAGCATTATCTTTGGTGTACCATAATGCTGACAGACAAGATACACACATGATAACACTACTTTAGAGAGTAAAGTGGCATGCTTTTTGATCACAGGTATTTACAGCCAGCTGTAAAGCCCAATTCATTCCCTTCTTTATCTGGTAACAAAGAAGTAGCACACAGAATTTAATACAGTGTGAATACTGAGTCATGAAACAAATAAACAAAACCAGAAGTATTTTGATGCCTTGCAGTACTCCTGACCTTTCTGCCCCCTGGGATAGGCAGGCTCCCAAGGCTGACCTCTATGTGTAGCACTTGGATGAAATACCCAACACAGAATATGGCCTCACATCACATCTGAGCTGGAAAAAGGAATTTATTTGCATTTGAGTATCTTCCATTTTTTTACTCATTATGTTCTATTTTTACAGGCAAATCCTCTGCGGTTTCTGTCCTTGGTTGCTAAGAGTGTTTGAACAATAACTGATTATGGCATCTTTGCTCACATGTGTTCACAGCTCCTTCTGGTACTGGGACTATGGAAAATGGAGAGCAAACAGATATGCATCAATTAATATGAGAGCCTGCCACTGCAGCAAATCCAGCTGAGTGAGGCTGTTAGAAGAAAGCATTAGGAAAACAATTCCAATGATTAGAACATTTAGTTTTTGATTCCTTTCAGAATTTTCACTACAATGCCTCTCTCCTGCCTATACTTTGTTTTTTTCCTCTCTCCAAAAATGAAACGCAAGTCATTGAGACCTCAACTCCTGTCAGAAAAGAGAATTTTGAGTACAAGCTAAAAGCTCTTGTATTCCTAGGGAATAGAGTGGGAAAGATATCCCACATTAAGAGGATACATCTTGGGTTTGAATCCTCTTGGAGTTTAAAATTTACTTTAGGTTTAGATTTGATTTTTGTATATTTAATTTTCTTGAAATTGAGAATTTGCTCCAATGAACAAAAGGGGACTATATTAGTCTCCTTATTTAGCTTCAGCTAGATATATATTACTTAAGACTTTTTGAATGACTACTAAGAAAACTATTTCACTGAAATTGTGGGAAAGATAATGATACACTCAGCTGAAGAAATTCTCATCAAAGACTTCTGGGGGTACCCATGCTAATGATTTATTATGTATTTTTATTATTTATTATTTATAACTGTCAGTGCTTTCTAGTGTTCTCTTCATAAGTCAGCAAAGGCATGGCACAGATACAGGGCTTGGGATTCTTACACCTCTTCAGGTGTAAGAAAGTTCAGGAAGTTTATACTTCCTGGACACTGCCAAATTATCTGTGTTAATTCCCATATGCTTGACGACAACATTAAGCCACAGCCCTGGGAGGCTGAACTCTATTGAAGAAGCACCAAGAGAAGTTTCTTCAGCATAGGCCACTTTAGTCACTCAACAGCAGCATCCTGTAGGCAGGTATGGTGGCTATCATTTCCTTGTGCTGGGATTTGAGGCAGTTTGATGCATCTAACTGAATAATCAGCACTGTCCTGACTTGAGGAGACATTTTTTTTTCTCCCCAAAAGAGCAGCTCCTTTTACAGCAGCCAGAAACCAAGGCCAGAATTTCAATGCATTCGATGCTTTTCAACATATCCAAGCTTGCAAATGTGTAATGAAATATGACACCTGTGGAATTAGTAGCGGTATTAAAAAGGGTGAAATACTAAACAGGGGAAAGAAATCAGTAGCTCGGTCAACTCATTATTGCTTTACTAAAAAAAGTGTCCTAAGGGATTTCAAGCATAGAATTCATAGATATGTGTGGGTGAAATCCTAAGGGATTTCAAGCATAGAATAGCATAGATATGTGTGGATGAACAATCCCTGAGCAGAGATGCTGAATGACTCCTGAATATCTACTGGTGCCCCTCTAGTCTCAACTCTTTCCTTGATTCACAAACTATGCACTGTTGGGATGGGCCAGGCTCACTCTGAAGGAGCCCTTTGCTGTGTGATCTCTAGTTAATGGGAGATTTTGGGACTGCACCTTTTAACTTGTGTTATTGTGCTTTGAAGGTGCACAAAGGCTCAGCACACTCAGATGCACCTCAGGGCTTCCTCCAAACACCTTGGGCTTTGTCCTCCACACCTCGATTGATGGAGCCATTAAGGCCTGAATGGACGGACTGTAATGATTCCATCCAGACCGATCCAATTTCAATGACATTGTCTCATACAATTCCATTAACATTGGAGCTGTTACAACCTCAGTGACAGATTATTATTTCTTTTAAAAAAGGAAAAGGAAATTAACAGAATATATTGAATTGTGCTGAATTGAGACAATAAATAATGGAATGTACCAGACACTAACCTCTCCCTTCTGTAATTCCAGGAGGAAAAATAGACATATTTACCACAAAGTTGATGACATATGTAGCACTTACGTTAAAATATGTGGCAAATTCTTATAACATACGGGTAGAATTATAAAACTGGCTAGGTTTCATATTGACTGCAATTTAACTTCAGGTGTAGAATTAGACAGAAAGTATCTGTCTACATCTATCTAGCAATGCTCATTGCTGTAGTCACTGAGCAAAACACACTGTTAAGGACTGTTAAGTCCTCTATAATGGAAGAAATGAATTTAATTAGCTAAGTTTTTCAGAAGATGCACAGGACCAGTGGCAAAACGAAGTGGGACCTCTATATGAATATTTGTGTGAACAGAGGAAGGGCTGTTTGAGGGCATAACCTGAGCAGCTCTATTCCCAAAATGAAACTTAACACACTGGGAGATTTTACAGGGAAATATTTTTTGTCCAAAAATATTTTTTTGTGAAGATTTTTATTATAAATCAAAGTTTCTGACAGATCCACACCTGTGGTTCATCTGATCCTGATGGAAATCTGCATAGCTACATTGCTATTAAGCAGTATGGTCTGTGCTTATTTGTGCAATTTGTGTTGTCTGAAGAGTTTGATTACTAATACCAGCAAGGTAGTCCTTGAGCTGCCTTGCTGGGTTCAGCTTCAGAATGAATGTAGTGAATTTAGATGGTTCAGTTTGGAGTAGTTTCCCATTTGCTATCCAGAACCTCAAGATACATTTCTTGAATGCACAAGCACACAGTCATGCAATGATACCAAGAGGGACTTTGACTTCCATCTCCATAATGGTTAATCCTGGTTTTCTGGCCGTTTGACCTCTTCCTGTGCATTTGTAATGTGGCAGTTTGCTATCTGTTGCATTCAGAGATGGTGAGGTTCTTTTTCTTTAAATTCCTCATTTCCAGTGTCCAGTGCTTTGGAAATCAGCAGCTCTGTTACATTTCACTGTCTTCTGCAGTAAGAAATCAGACAAAAGAAGAGCAAGGACATTCCTGCAACACTCAGGTGAGTTCAAGACCTCTTACATAAACCCTTTTTTTCTTCAGTATAGAGAACTGCTTACTGCAGTGTCAGAGAGCAGATAATCAGGCGTAGCTTCTGGCAGTGCCTGACAGCACCAGATATGATGGAAATGTGAAGTTTCCAGCTGCTGACAGAACTCCTCAGCTTTTTCAAGCCTTTCTTGTCAACAAATTTTCTGGTTGAATGTTCCAAAGTAAGTTCTAAGGACATCAAGTTTTTGACTCTCAATATTTTCTGCAAATATTTTCTTTGTGCTGGTGGATAGATGTTCAGGGAAGTTTCCTCTGCAAATACCTCACCCTCAAGTCCAACATTTCTGTACCTGAAGCCAGAGTCCATCCAGCTTCACACAATGCCAGAACATTTGTACACACTGGAAGTGCCTCTGTTTGAAATATACTTAGGCTTATAATGGGAAGTGAGTTTCAGCTTTAATTAGAATGAGAGAACTTCTTTTCTTTCTAATCTTTCAGGAGTGCTCTGAGCAGGTCTGCCCATCTGTACTTGTGTCTGTTTCCCTTTGTTGGCTTTAAATATGCACAGAGTCTGCACACAATTGTGGGTACCAGAGGGGACATTTGTGTGATACAGTGACAGAGGGCAGCAGACATGTTCCCTGTCCCCAGGGCTGGCAGTCCCTACACCATCACCAAGTCCCTGCAGGAGAGAGCAGTGGGGCGGGATGGGACAAGGGAAGAGCCTGATGGGAAAAGTGATGGCAATTTTGGTGGAATTAAGTGCTGTCAGCTATGAGGTGTTAACACAAAGCTGAAGCAACAGCCTGATTATTTCGCAAAAGCAAAGTTTGATCCTGAAGCGAAAAAAACACAATAATGCAGAATTACCATTCTGTCTTCAACCTGTTCATATCTGCATTTTGTCTTTACCGGTTCTACAGATTCATCTCTGCAGCTGTGGAAATAATTAAAATTACTGGAATCCTTGTGGATGGCTGCCTTCATCATAGTGTCTGTAGGCTGTAGTCGAGTCTTACCATGAGAGAGCAGTGGGGTTAGTGTTGGTTGTAGATCTGCAAAGCCTTTGTAATATTCACCTTTGATACGCTTAAGCTGCCTTTGTAGAGCCTTTGCTGTTGTTATATAATCTTAGAAGCGGTTCATTGCACACTAAAAACATCTTTTAGCCTCCTCAGATACTACAGGTAGCAATGGGAGTTTTCCCCATCCCTTAATTCATAGGGTGGAGGAGATTTACTTTGCTGTAAATTGTCTTTTTTGTAGGTTAGATGATTTTGTAACATTTTCAGGATACAGGAAATATCACTAAGAAAGGCTCTAGCAATAGAAATTAAAAATCCCAAGCATGAGGAGACATGACACACTGAGTTCTGATCAGCAGGGATCTTCAGAAATTTACCTTGCCTTGAGGGAAAAAGAGGGATTCACTATTTTCACTTTCCCTTGTGATCTGACCCCATTTAGCTGCTGCCAGGATGAGCTCCCAACTGCTCATCAGGGCTTGTGTTTCTGTCCATGCACTAAGCTTCTGTTTATTAATAAATACTCATAAATCACTCTGATGTTGAAACAATTTCATATAAGTACCAGAATTTTTCATAAGATTTAGACACAACAAGCATTTGAATTTCACTTTAGATCACTTCAAAAGGGGGAGCTTTGTAACATATCCTATTAGCTTTACAGAGTTTGGGGTATGTGTGTGTGTTTTTATGCATTTGTAAAGTTGACTTTATAGTTGATTTTGTAATCAAACACAGGGGAGGGATGAAAATAATCAGGCTCCATCAGTGTAACCAATCAATTTAAATATTTCCACTTATAAAGAAATTGGCACATTTATTTATACATATTGTTAATTATCTTCACTTTGGTGATCTAAATATTCCTCACAGCTAAATGATTGCAGCATCGTGGATTATCCTGAATTTAAAGGAAAAAAAAATAGAAATGGCAAAAGACGTGCACAAAACATAATGAGATTCTCATGGGTTTGAAAATCTTTCTGCATATTCTATCCTTCTATAAAGCCATTTAAATAAAAGAAGCATTGGGGAAAAAAAAAGGAAAAAGAAAAACTCCTTGCCTTAAAGATGCACATAGACATAAAAACTTATTCCCCATGGAAATTGTGCCTCTAAATGACAATTCACTTTTATGAACAGTTTTATTACAATATAGATTTCCCACAGCTAATTTCATCAGTTGTCCCATTCTGCTGCTACTTTCCACTGCCTCTCTAACTTCTTGTTATCTAAGTATGGGTACATTAATTGCTATATGATGTAAGAGAGTGGGCTGAATGCCAGAGCCATAAGCAGGGAAGCATTTTGCCTGGCAGGTCTCCCTGACGATGCCTGCACCCAGCTGACTGTGTAGCAGTATTTAAGCAATATTTCCATGTGATGGATTAAGTGTCATTGATGGATGTGGGTAATGGAATCTCCAGAGTGTCATTTTAACAAGACATATATGTTGTTGGACGTATTTCACAAGTCTCTGTAATAATGCATTAGTCTCACTGAGAAGGAATAGGTGATTAGTAGCACTAATTAGAAAGTTCTTGGAGACGGACTTTGGTTGATGAAGTACGGTTTGAGCTTTCAGTCATTAACAATACTGCAATGAGTTCAAGGTAGAATCAATCTAGCAGGGTGATTGCCAAGATGACATTAAAAATTATACATTCCTTATTAATACATTGATTTGCATTCTAAATTAAGTGATGGCATTTAATAAAGCAGAAAAAGAAGAAAGGAATTATTTTTTTCTATTTTATTTGCTGTGTGAGTGATGTGTAGTTCTGTTTCCAAGTGAAGAGTTTAATCTTCTGTTATCTGCTACAAGACACACATTTATGGTAAAAGAAAAAGAGGAACACAACAGAGGGAATTACCTAGTGCCTGGAAAAGCTCATTATCTTGGATCTGGGTGTCTGGGAAGCCTTTCACAAACATTGCCAGTCATTTCTTTTCTTTCTGTGTGGCAAAAGTGAAGAAGAAATCAATTTCTCATTTTGTAATTTCCATTTCCAATTACCAAAGCTGAGGGAATCTTGGAAATGGAAGAGAAATGTATAATATTTATGGTTCCATTCAAAATGTTCACCCATCTGGACCAGTCCTTGCTGGGAAATAACCCTGAGCCCAGCTATCAGGAGACCCCATGCTGTCTTTGTAGAATTGTGCTGGAGGCAATAGCTTGCCATACTGCTTCCAATCCCATGTGTTGGTGTTGAGTGGCTCAACAACCATTTCATTCCATTAAACTACTCGGCCAGTAGTTGGAACCCCTGCATGGAAGGAAGTCTGGATCTGTGGAACTACCCAGCAGAAAAGCACTTTGTCTCATTCCAGTCCTTCCCCAAACTTGGCATGGGAAAGCCCTTAAATCCCAGGGTTACATCTGTGCAGAGCTATTTCTGCCCTGGAACTGGGAATTTTAGCTTGGTTGGTTTTCTACTGAAGAAAAAAAAATCATTCAACAACAACAAAAAAGCAAACAAACAAATAAAAAAAACCCCAAACAGCCCCTCCACCCCCCCTCCAAAAAAACCCCAAAAACAAAACCCAAAAACCAAAAAAAACAAAAAAAAAAAAAAAAAACCCCAACAAAACACACCCCCCCCCCCCCCCCCCAAAAAAAACCCCTGTAGGTGTCAGGATTCTCAGGATGTAGATACATCACAAAGGAACACTGCATGGTAGATTTTCCTGCATGTGCTTGACTGCCCAAGGCAGAGGCTCTCACTGGGCAAGTACTTTCACCCCGCTTTGTTATGGACATGCTGGTTGGTGTGTACCAAAGCAATCTCACAGGTGAATAGCATGAGGTTCTGAAATATTTTTCTTCTTGATCCTTTTGTGAAGTTTCTGAGTTATTAACACCATCATAAAGAGAACAACGCTGACACTCAAGACACTCAGAATGCAAAGCAGAGCAGGGCACACCAGGGAAGGTGTGTGGGATGTATGTCCACTTTGCAAATGGTCAGGAAGGGTTACAGTCCAGGCCTGAGCAATTTCCCTGCCTAGAGATGTCTGTGGAGAAAATTCCTGTGCTCCATGGGTGCAGTCTGTGTGTGTCTACAAGCTGGGTAAGATGATACCACAAAATTGTAATACAGCTGTCAGCAACGCCAGGACTTCAGGCAGGAGTTAATTCCTGTTTGCTCTGCATGCAGGGCTGTGGTAACCATCAACAGGGAGGAGTGTGCACCCCATGGGATAGGCACCTTCTGAGAAACATCTCTGTCACACCTCAGAAAATCCTTTGAGAATTACAGCTGCATAATTTCCAGCCACCTAAGTCCAAACTGCACAAGTAGACAGAGGCTTCCCATTGCCTGAAGGCAAGAGAAGAAAGGGAATAGGCTTAGAGGAAGTAGAACTCCTGTTAGCAGTGATGCCTGGTGCCAAGAAAGCTGACTCCAGTACTGTGATGTCTCACCTTAGGCCTTTGGCATCTGGGAGCTGGTCCATGACTCCATATCTTCAATGATGCCACACAAGTTCCCCTGCTGCCTTAGTAAAGTGCCTTTAGGGAGATATCAATCCACTGTGTTTAGCCTATGCTTTCCTTGCTTTCTAAAATACAGAGTTAGACTCAGAGATACAGTGTCAAAAGCATTTTTAATTGTGATATAGTTATGCTTTTGCAGTACTATCCTGCATATACATCTTGGGACTAATTCTTAAGAAAGGTCTCTTCTGTCTGCCACTCCTTTCAGAGGTTCAGTGCCCTTTTATCTGTGCTACTGGGCTTAGTTGTATCAAACTATTATTTTAAATTGTATCAAACTATTTTTTAAATTATTCTCCAAGATTTGGATAGAAGTAGATCATGCACATGAGAAGTGCAGATAGCTCATTTGTGACCTTCATGCCCCCAAATGTGCAGTAATTCCATGTTCAAGTAATTTCCCAGCAAGCCAGTGTAACTTAATTTCAGACAACACGTGCACATTGAAGGAGACACATAGGCTGCTGGCAAAGAGGCTTTCAGGTGTGCTTCCTTCCTCTGGCAACAAATTTGGGAACTGATGCAGCCTCAGATCTCAGCCTGAAGCTGGGTTGGGATGTGGCTGGGAGGCACCACATGTGGGATTTCATTAACTCACCCGCAGTCTCACTCCAGGCAGAGCAGGATATATTGGAAAGGGATGCTTTTCTATGTCAGCAGCAGGAGTTGGTCCATCAAAACACAAATGTTGTAGGGATGATGCCTGATTCCCCCTTTAGTCTATCTCTGTGTCATGGACACATCTACTACATGCATTAAACTCACATTCTGTCCTTAAAATCATGTCTGGAGAGAGGAATAAATAGATGACCTTCTGCTCTAGGGGAAACTGTGTTTTGGGATAGGTTCTCCCTTAAGCTTGCCTGTGTTGAAGAGGGCTTCACAGCAGAGCATGTATCACCTGCTGAGGTAATAAGAACTCTCAGTGGCACAGGACATCTGGGTTTATAGGCAGGAAAGTGGTAAGCTGGGAAAACAGGTGTCCAGAACTGAAGCTGAGCCTTTCAAAAATTACATTTTTAGCAGATGCTGAGGACTGAGTTCTGATGGTTGATAATTAGCAGAATGGGCATGAGAAACCTGCCCCGCCCATGAGTGCCTTTTGAAGATTCTGCATTTGTGATGAGTTATTTAGATCATTTTGACACAAGACTTTCTTTTCACTGGTTTAAAAAAAAAAAAAAAAAAGGAAGCAGATGGTTTCTGTTACAAAAACCCACACCAAAAAACATCTGCTCAGGGAATTTTTGGAGCTTGTCCCTTGAGTGCCTGACTGCAGACCTGGCATGCTTTGGTTTTGATGTCTGAAGTTTATGGCACGGCAAGGCACAGAGGTTTAACAACTCACCTTGTGCATTAGGGAGAAATTAAAGAGTGCACCCTGCAAGGAAGAAACAGGGTCACTGAGTGTTAGCAAATCCTCTTAAGAAAGCTGAGTCAGAACTGAAAGCTTCTCTTTAATCAAAAGATTTCTCAAAATCTTGTCTTGTCCTGAAGATAAGACAAAAATAAAAAGTCTCTGAGGAATTTTTCTTTTTTTAACTGGAATTCTGCTAAATTTTGGATGCGAGCCCACACTTAAAAATTACTAATTTCCAGTATCTTTTTAGATATTTTTTGTGAAAAATAGAGCTATTTACATGAACACTTGTGCATGAGAGGCCTTATTTAAGGAAGAAAAATATCTTTTCTGAATGCTTTCAAGTATTAAAAAAGAAGGATGCCAGTGGGTAGGAAAGAAATGGGAGCTACAAAAAAACTTTTATGTTTGAACATAAAGAAGTTATGAGCTTGTTTAAGTATAATGGGTGGTGGTCAGAAGATAAATTATTAAAACCTTGAGTAGAGGGAACTTCGTGGTGAATTTGTTTGTTTCACTGTGCTTATTCTTTCAGTATTCTGTGCAGGAAGGTCAGAAGGGCTTTTGGGAGATTTAAAACAGGTTTTGTCACTGCTGATTGCTGCTATTTGGCCCGTGAGCAGAACCTGAATTTACATGGAGATCCATACTGCATTTTGGCACAAAAGTTATATGCCAAACTCCTTGTTGGCTATAAAGGATTCCAGGACAGTGACTGGCTCAGACTTGTGCATCTCATTTTTAACTAACTTAACTTAACTTAAGCTGGAACTTGTAAATCCAAGCTGTGGTGTTTGAGCCTGGCTCTGCATGTTGGCAGTTTGAAAAGTGACAGGGACAGATGTTGATGTAATGTGTAGCATATGTAGCACAATGTATAACAACAAGTCCATCACCAAGATAGGAAGAAGTGGGATTTTTAACTTGATCTTCTTTTGGAGGGGCTCCTTTCTGCCTTTGATGGATACCAGCTCTCTGGCATTATAGTCAAGGCTGTCATTAAAGTTTTGGTCCTGAATCCTATGCATATTCTTTAGCTTTTTTGTTTTGGATAAGGCTGTTCTTTTGAAGCACATATCCGATTTTTTCTCCTACTTACCACGCCTTGGCTGATGCTCCATAGCAGTCTTGAAGCACACAAATTGGATTTCTTTTTTAGCTGAAACTAAACCGGAAGATGCTTTCCAGATGTGCATCAGTATGCAGCTTCTAAAGGGAAATCCATGCAAGGCACCAGTGCTGCTCAGGAATGAAGCCTCTAACACCACGTAATGTGGGTATGGGGTGCTCAGCACCAGGGGTTTAATTCTGCAGGGCCCCTCCTGCCAGAGCTCAATCTGCAACATGACCAGGTGTATTCCTCAATAAAAAGGTAGAAGAGAAGAGATCCAGACATGGCTTTACCAGGCAGGACTGATGTTTCAGAGCTGTAGCCTTTTGAAAGCTCCCACAGCTTACAAAACACAGTTTATCTGATAGGAGGTGTCGTATTTGAGAAGTAGTGAGCCCGTAGTTTACTGAAATCAATCACAGCCAGGTAGACCTTTGCTTTCAGGCAGAATGTGAGCAGAGTTTTCTATGTCATTTGAACAAAGATGCACTTTTTCATTAAAAGCAAGGAGCTGTTTTTAGACAGCACAAGCTCTGTGGAAAGTTTGGTATACTTCTTGAGTGGAGCCTGCTTGCACACTTGATATAAATTCAATCATTAAACATGCCATTCTTTTTTATTAAAATAATAACATCTTCCAGGCAATCAAGCTGAGTTTCTTGAAAATCAGCAGTTTTACCTGTTTATTTATGGTAACATCAAAGTAGGGGCACTGTCATTACAGCCTGTAAATAACCAGGGTTATGTTCATGATCGGTGAAATATTAGAGCGTTGTATGAGTGGGAGTGTCTGACTGTTACTCATGGGAGGCAATAAACAGCACAGAAAATAATTACCTTTTTTTAAAATTTTAGTAGTTTTGATAATGTAGTGGTTCTTTACTGATGGGCTATCAATCAAGATCTGCTGGTCTTTTGTACTGTCTTCCATAACACCTCAAAAAGAAACTGAAGAAATCATCAGGCTGGTCAACCTGGTGGTTCTCTGCTTATTAATCTCTCAGACAGATCCATGCAGAGCAGAACTACATAACACAGTCCATTTTCATGCATTAAGTGCTGGAGAAAGTGTGTCAGGGAACAAAATAAGGGTTTGATGATGAAGCCCTTTTGCATTCCACTTCAGTTCAACCCTTCTAGTGTTTTTCCACCTAGTGATAGACCAAAAAGCTTTTGCACATGAGAGGTGTGTGGAAAGGAGGCATTCAAAAGTGACACCTTGCAGTGGTAGCTCTTCAATTGCTCACTTCTGTGAGCCCAAAGTGTATTTTAGATTTTACAGTGACTGCCACACCTGCAAGGGATGGAGATTTCACTGCATAACTCTGAGCTCCAGCTAAAAAGAAAGTACTGTATGAAAACAAAAAAAAAATTGTAGAAGGAAGCTTTTTAGTGAGCCTTTGAATCTGGATCTCTGTGGCCATGTTGGAGCTGTTCTATGAGTGCTGCTGGCACCCACACAGGCAAAGACATAAAATGAACCCTGAGTATCCACATCTGTATCACTAGGAGAGGAAAACAGTTCTTATGTGTAGCAGAAGGTGAGTGTTTCCCTGCTACCTCTCATCCAGTTTGGCTGAGAAGAACATGGCTCCTCATCTGCAAGGATGAGGAGTTTTTCTAGCATGCTTTACTTAGCCAGACTCAATAACTAGCCATCACATTTGCAATTGTTCATCATTTCGGTATTTATTAATTTTTCATCATTTACCCATGGAGACAAGATGTAAGGTATGGAAATGTGAAATCCATTTACCAAAGTATTCCTCCTGCCAACACAGTGTCTGTGATATTTATACTTGTGATGCACTGGTAAATAAAACTGAGATTTTTGTGGGGGAGATGTTCATGGACAGAGGCTAAGGTTGGTGTGAGTCCTTTTTCAGGGAATGGGATTTGAGGTTTCTGCCACTCCGACCACTATCCCATTATGTGAATATTTTTTTGTCCTCTATCCTCAAATATTTGCTGTTGTACCTGTAGTTAGTGCTACATTTCAGCTTTTCTCCAAATATTAAATGTCCTGAGCAAATGCACTGACACAGTTCAGCCTGCTACAAAATCGCCTGCACGTTGCAGAGGTTTGTAAATTGCTTGTATTATTATTCTTTCCTTTCTGACCTCTTTCCCTATATTTTTTTCTCTCATTTAGTTGTTCTTACACAATGACATGCGCTAAGTGTTCCCTTCAGCATGTGAATGTCAAGATAACCTGAGGTTAAATTATAGCTTGCTAAAGGGGAGTCTTGAACCATATGATGTTATGTTTCAATTTCTTTCTTGCTGGGGTGGGGGTAGGGGGCAGAGGGAGGAGGAAGAGGGTTTAATGGTAGCATTTAGCAAAATATCCAGATTTTAGCTTTGTGATTTTGCTCTTTATTCACACTCTCATTTAAGGTGTATGCCACGCTTGTGTGTGTGTTAAACAACATCTGAAGAAGTTGGAATACATTAGCATTTTAAGTACCATGAAAATGTACAGGGAACCATCTGGGACTCTGCAAATTGTAATATGAAGAAACAAGTTGTATTTAAAAGCTGCATTTAATGTTTGGAATAAAATCTCTGTTTTCTTAACAGCTGAGAACAAAACATTTTCTAGAACAAGGCTTAGCTGTTTGGACTTTCCCCAGTGGCCCAGTGCTGTATTAAACAGGGCAGAAGGGTCTCACTTTACATAGTTTTCCTCCCTAGGTGGGAAGAAAAGTCTTGATGGCTCTTTTTGTTTGCTTACTTTCTCACTCTGGAGGCAATGTTAAGAAATCACATGCTATGCTACAGAAAACCCCCAAACCACCAAAACAAACATTAAAAAAAGAGTTTCAGAGGAATATGTCTGAAAACTCTTGGTACTGCTAATTCCATTTTTAAGGTTCACTTGCCCATGGCTGCTCATCAAGCTACTCCACCCTGTCTAGCACATGTGAGGAGTAGGTGCTCTCCTGTGTGCATCCCACTGCCCTCAGTAAATCACTTCTCTGTGTTAGTGATTGATTTGGTCCTGATTTTACTTACCTGCCAAATGAATGTTTTACTACTTCACTCAGAGTTCCAAGCATGGGAATTGTAGTATTAGTAAAAAAACATGACAAGTGAATAGTAGACCAGGGTAATAAAGAAGTATTTTTGCCCTGGTGTTTCCTTATGGGCTTTGCCAAAGCTGCATTTCAGGGTAGTTGCTAAGGATCCATATTTTCCTGCTTGCCTTGGACAGTGTAAAGATGAGTTGAGCAAAACTGGGAAGTGTAATGCCCAGATTAATTGAGGATTGGCTGTTCTGCTCATGGCATTAGATTTACATGCACCTTGGATCATTAACAGACAGAGCACACTGGAGATAATTTGACAGTTTGACACTGAATATGATAAGTGGGGACTTTGAACATGTTCCTCATTTCTTCACTCACAATTGATCCCCACAGCAGATCCCACACATACCCACACATCACAGTGTGTGATTGGAGCTGAGCATGCTGTAGTGCCCTGATAAACTTAATCCTGCCAGATTCCCAAATTATTCCTATGAAACCTGTAACACACAGCACATGGCAAGACAGTAAAGCAAGTATTGTCACCAGCCTATAGAGAGACAAAATAGTCTTGCAGCTCTTAATATGGCTCTAGCCAAAGAAAACTTTTTACCATGGAGCATCACTACCTGGTCTTGATGTACATCACAGTGTACACACTGCTGCTCTGGCTTTGGATGGATCTGCTCTTGAAAGGGAAGAGCTGCACCTTCTGAAATGGGATCTGGGTTATCCAACAGAACAAGCAGCTGGGAAGGAAGAAGAGAGATGGACTGACAGTTTCTGACCTGTTGTCCCAGGGCTGAGCTGGTCTAGACACAAATCTAGCCCTGAGGAAAGTACCAAAAAAACCCTCTTCTGTTTCCTTGCGTAGAGGCTATACTGTGGTAGTTAAATCTATGGGGTATAGTTTGTTTCTCCAGATTAATGGATACAGGACTGCCAAGAGTGGATCAGAAAATGACAAGATGTGTTTTTGTGCAGGCTCTTCTTTCTCTTCTAGGTAACAACTGGCTACATGTGATTAGTAAATCAAGGGTCTTGTTGCTTTAAAGCAGAAGAACAGTGCATTCAGGACTACAAACCCTAAATAATGAATAATAAGAATAATGTTATTGAACAGCTGCAACACTGCAGTGAGTACTTAAATGTCAGCTTTATAAACCTATGTGCCAAATATATCTTCTCTCGGAGAGAATATTTACCTTAATGCTCTTTAATGAAAAATATAGCTAAAAGATTTATAATTACAGTGGCACACTTAGAAAAGATTTATAAGTATCAATGTATCTACTGAGCTGAAAGAAAATCCATTAAGTTTTGTCCCCTAAAAATGGTTGCTGTTCCTTCCCTGTTTCCAAATAAAATAATATGAGTAGATGTTTTTCCTGTGAACATTCCTTAAATGCTCATCAGGCATAATCTAATTGACAGCAGAGCTTCAAGGCACAAATCGCTCTCACGTATCCTCACACTGGATCATTCATTCAAATATGTACTTGTCTCTTCTTTTCTTTTTTTATAATGATGCCTTTCTGTTGCAAGAAGAGATGTTTGATTGTTCTTTACAGGTAAAATTTTTTTTACCCCTCTTTAAAAATCATTAGCATAATAGTGACATTTCTCCACTTAAATTATGCACTAATAAGACAGACAATTTTAAAGTACATTTTTGCTCTTTCTCTTAATGAAAATGTTTCTTCAAAACAAACTGCCTGAACTTAAAAGATGTTATTGCCTCCCTTTCCCAAAAAACCTTCTCTTTACAAGGAAAACCTGAATACAAATGAAATCCTTTAGTCTACTGAGGATGAAGAAAAAGAGACACATTGAATGAAAATGGACTGTTAAAGGAAATTAGGAGCATATGCTGCCTTTTTGAAAAGTCTCATGCATTAGTTGTAAGTCTTTTAAATTGGATGATTGTTAACAGGAGAATGAAATGAAGCAGGACCAAGATGCAGAGAGTACACTCCAAATACATTGCTATATTCACCAAGTCAGAGTTGAAGGGAATAGCAAGGCTTATCCCAAATGGAAAACGAGGCAGGAAGAAGCATTTACATTGTCATTGATGTAGAAGAAAAGATGGTATAAATTCTGCTTAGAGGCCAGCCTGTCATTGCCCTAACTCAGTTGCTTTGTAAAAGGGAGAGAGCTGTCTTGGCAAACTCTCTCCATGTGCCTATTGCAGTCATGAGGGTGGGATGAAAAGCCACAGGAGACCTTTCTCTGAAATGGGAGCAACTAATCAATAAATCCATTGCTTGAATGATGTCAGTCACCGATGCAGCACATACATTATCATGCATGCAGAGATGCTGTTGTTAATGTGCCCAGCACAATGGAGGGATTAAATCCTGAAGAGAGCTTGCCCCAGCAGTAGATGTGTGGCCTGAACTGCTCAAAATGTCCTGGTTGTCTCCTCATCCATGTGCTACACTAGAGCAATTACAAAGCAGCAGGGTTGCAAAGCCCCCTGCCTGCTGCAAGGACTACCTGGTGTAGGGAGCAACTTCCTTGTATAGGAAGGCAGGAAAAAGTGGGCAGCCCCTAATTTGATGATTTGTATGAAGGTAGCTAAGCCCCCTGCACAGACAGGGCTGCTGAACTATGTACTAGTCTAGAGTCACTGCTGATTAGATACTGAAGACAGTTATATTCATATTTATACACACCAGATTACAGGTGCCTATATCCATAGGTCTGTCACTCTGTTTTGCATCCTTCTCCACTTCTCCCCCTCAGGGAGGAGTGCTACAAGAGCAAAGCACACAAATCAATGCTCCCAACATCTTTCTTTGCATTTGCTTACTCTCTTGATAGAAGATTTTTCCCTCTCCATGGATCATTTTACTGTAATTTAAAGTCATCATACACCATCATCTATTTGCATTCCTGCAGTTTAGTGTCTTTCAGAGGTTGTGTGTAAAACAGCTTCAATTCACAGGTGTAGTTTAAACAGTTATGGATCAGATCCAGCTCTCAGGGACATCCATCGGGACATTTCTGCAAGCTCAATTCATTCTGCAAAAGGCAAATTGCATGGTCAAGAGGAGAGGATGCTGAGTGTGATGATTTACCTGTCACTGACCTCAGGACCAAGATATCAGTCTTTATTTTCTTATCTGATGTTGAAACCCTCAGGAGAATTCTGTGATCATTATGATTCCGTTCACTTCTCCTTGAAACATGCCACATTAACTTGCAGAGAAGGTACGTGGGCTGGAGATTAAAATGAGTTTATAAGGCATCCATACAATATTAGCAGTGGAGGGCACAGTTCTGCTTCTAGTTCAATGACAGCAATGCTGAGCCTGGTGGGATTATGCTTCATCACTTCAATATAAAAAGAAGATATACCTAAAATATTTAAAAGTGTTTAGATTCTACAGAAAATAGGAATGATTATATCCAGCAGTTTGCTTCTTGGGAGAAACCCATCTCCTTGTTCCAATAAGAAGCAGTATCTTATAATTAGAAGGCAGCTGACTCTGTCTGTCTTGGAGAGCTAATATGGTACAACAGCATTTCTGATTGCTTCAGAAAATAGCCAGCAGTATGAGCAGTGATGTGAGAACCGAAGCCGTCTGGCTCTCTAACTGAGCCAGTCTTCCAGCGTGAGTGTAAACGCAGCTTGATGTCCTCAGCCTTTTCTGTCTCCTGCAGGATTCTCTGTAGCTGAGAGGCCAGATGCCCTCTGACTGTGCTCCAGGATTGTCAACGTGGTTTGTGGATACAGGCCATTGACTCAGTTAATGCAATAACTAAATACAGAAAGCACTTCCCAAGCTGGTCTTTACACAAGCTGCACCATTGCTCATGGGCTCCAGCACGAATTTCTTCTGTTTATCAATTTTGCTGTCTGTTTTCCTCACACTGAGCAGAATGCTGCAAGGACTACAGTCCTTTTCCATGGCTTCAGCTGCCTGTAGCCCAACTCCCACCTGCATGATGGAAAAGACATTTCCCTGACACATTAAAAGTTTCAAGATGGTGTAGCTAGCAGGCTATATCATGCAGGTATTTCCTTTGTTTAAGAGGTTTATAAAGGGTAGATTCTCATTGCAAAATATTCAGGTTTTCTACAGATTAAATTCCACCATATTGGAATATGTTAAGGTTTTTACGCACAAGGTAATGAATTTTTCTGCTCTTCTGTGAAAATAGAAATAGTGGTACAGGGACTAAATTCTTTTAATTGGAAGTTCTCCATGTTTGTTACCAGTTGTCTATTTTTTTTTTCACCCTAGAGAGATCAAGTGTTCCTCCAACATGCTGATTAAAAGATATTTATCCATCATGGTCCCTCTTTTCCACAGATAGGATTTGCAGTAGCTGCTGCATAGCTCAAGAGCATATTCTGTCAGCCTGGTACTTAGATTTATTACGCTGGTGTCTGGATCTGCACTTCCACAGCCTGGCAGAGAATCAATATGTGCAACACACCAGCTAGTCATTCCAGTAATTATGATAACCCTGTAGACCAATAAAGTGGGAAGTGTTTTGCTGTTATTGTTTTCTGAGACACCAGAACACATCCTCATCTTTAACAGTGTTTTACAATTATTTGAATAATCAGGAGACTTCCCTGAGAAAGGATCTGTGAGGAACCCTGCAGGCTGTTTGTGCTGCAGGGCTGTGAAGCTCCACGACTGCTTGAGTGGGGTCAGCAAGACCCTGTAGCTCATTTCTGTGAAGTTTCCAACAATACCCTTGACAGTGGACAAGCAGCTGCTCTGCAAACTATAATCACATCACTGTGCCTTGTGCCTCCTAACCTGTTTGACATACTCTCCTAGTTTTTCCCTTTTGCCTGATATGCAGAGTCCTGCTCTTTTTTTGTTGATGCTGAAGCAGATGGACACGTCCAGGTTGGGGCCTGTGAGAAAATGGAATCCCCATTGTAATGACACTGCTGCTTCCCAAAATCACCTGTTCCAGAGGCGGTTAATTCACACTGCAAATCACATGGGAAAGTGGGTTCAAACATGTCCTCTGCTGAGCTTTAACTACAACTGGGCTGATAAGCTCTGCAGAGCAGCAGGGGTATTCACATGAGATCTGGGCTATCTGGTACTTCATCCATGGCCTGTGCATGCAGGGGCTGGTCTGCATTGATTGTTTTAACGAAAAGTAAATCCTGGGATGGATGGGTGAGTAGTGGGAAAATATCAGCAAGCTCCCACTGAAAGGTGCAGCCTCTGAGAAAGCATTGATAGGAGTGAGCTGTTGTACTGACTGCAATTGAGGGGGCAGGAATAACTCATTGGAGTATAAGAATGTGAGTGAATGGAAAGATCTGTGAAAGAACACAAAATGCTGGGAGATGGGAGGAAAGCCCAGCCTCTCCAGAGGCTGTGGGAGCTAGATGAAAGGGTCAGCTTGGCCTGTGTGATTTGCAGGATTTTGTTCCAGAAGAGTGGAAAAGGGGGATGAGCCTGGTGGAACTCCTCTAGCACACAGATAAATAAATAGCCTTGCTTTGCAGTACTGCACCCAAGATGACAGAGCTTGAATTATTAAGATAAAACACAGAAACAAGCAACTATGGAACATGTTGCATTAAAATATCAAACTCCAGTGACACGTCAGGTGTAGTTCATTGCCTTCTTGGCCTTTTGATGCACTGTATTTATTGCACAGGGAAGATAAAAGCATTTCTCAATGGCTGGGGAACAAATGTCTATGTGGCAAGAAATGACACTTCTGCCTTTGGGCCATATTCTTTGCTCTTTCAAGAGGTGAAACATGGTTGAGATAAAGGAACCTCCATCTGTTTCTCCCAACACATTAATCATTTGGCATCTTTGCATGAAGACTGTTAGTACTTTCTCAGGTTTTGGAATATGCTTCTTCCTTCTCTATGCCCCAGAAAAAAAAAAAGAGAAAGTGGCATCTCACTAGGCAGCAAATAGCACAAAGCAGTCTGTGCAGGTGTGAGAGCTGGTTGGGGGAGGATTTGATGCCTCCAAGGTAGACTATTGATTTGAATCCTGAATAAACAGAAGAATAAAAAATATAGGTTTGTAACTTTTAATTATAATTTCTAGAGTTATTAAATTGTGAAATCACTGCTGTTTTGCAGAACCGAAAACACACCCACTCAAAGTGAAATTTCTTGGGGAAGTTATTTGCCTGGAATGCCACTGGAACAGCCAGAGAAATAATTATAAACCCTTTTTATTCACTTACAGTGACTACAGTTAGTTTAAAAAGTTGATATTTGTTTTGATCTCAAAAAGTGTGAGTGTCTTTATATATGTATTTATATATTTATATATATACACTTTACAGTCTTATGTAGTATGTATATGATATCTTTTGACATATATTTGGTAATAATTTTTTTAATTGGCTTGAAATTTGAAACAAGACAATGGTAGATTATTTTATTGACTGATATTTTTTACCACCTCTAGTCAATTCTTTCCTCTAGACAGATGAAACAGTTACCTAAGCCACTGAAATTTATAGGGTTTTGGGGTTATGTCTTTTTCTCCAGCACAGATAGTATCATCCCAAATTAGTTTTCATTCTCTACTACCTGGTGAGCTTTTTATACCTGATGAGACAGATTGCAGAGTAGTTTCTCTTCTGTTGCTGGATGAGCAAACAAACACTTCAACAACATGAGGTTTGCTTTAAAGCTTGCCTTGCAGTCAAAAGCCACTGAGCTTTTATACCAACATTTGTTGGGAGGCAGAAGAAATCATTGCATGGCATTTCTATGACTACACACCCAGCTTCATCCCCATTTCCAAAAGTGTCAGCCCATTCTCCCTTGTCTTTTGATGTGGTCAAAAGTACTTTCCCATCTTCATCTTCAAAAAAATTACCTGAGCTGGCAGATCAATACTTATCTTGTTTATGACTGCTCTTGCTCTGCAGATTGCCACTAATGCCAAGCTTTCCTTTATAAATCCTTCCATGCATAAGTGTGGGCACCTCTTGCTCCAAGGTAGCACTTTCTCAGTGCCCCCCTGTGCATGGATGGGGCAGTGATCACACCCTCTCAGAGCTATATCCCTGGTGGGTTGTTTGAGGCTCTGCATCCCATATCAACTAAAGATGCACAAGTTTTAAGCATGGTGTCCCTTCAGGAATGAGGCAGGAGGATTTATTGCATCATTAACTGAAGGCAAATTGTTTTCTTCTCATTCCATTTGACTGATGTACATATCAGTGGATAAGCTGAATTTCTATCAAAGTTCTTTGTTTTCAAACATCTCATGGATTTTCAGTTTTCAATGAGCTTTTGTCTTGTTTCTTGGCCAGGTCTTAATCCACACCTACAGGCTGCCCAGGACTGGGTAGATTAGCAATTGAAAATGCTGCTCCAGAGCTCAGGAAGGCATATTCTGGGATGAACCAAGGTGTGCAGATGTAACAGATTCCTATCCTCTGCAATCCAAGCAACACTGTGTCCTACAACAGTGTACCCAGGCACTAGCCCTGGTGACAGCAGTGAGAGCTTCTCTCTTCCCTCCTATTAGTGTGAAAGATTTGGTCAGAAATCTTTCTTTTAGGGAGATTCAGCATGGTAGTGGAAGTGTACTGGTTCCTCCACAGATGAAGTCTGAAATCATCAATCCTTGTGCCGTTAATCAGAGGGGTTTTGCTGGAACTGTTACACTCAGTGACTGTGATGATGCTATATCCAGTGAAAAGCTAAGTTTCTAGTTCTCCCTTAATGAAAAGCAAGCAGTGTGTAATGGCAGTATAAAATCGTGCTGAGGGCTGCTCTTTATTATTGCTGACTTGGTGCTTTTATGTGCAAGGCCCAGTAAAAGCTACTGACCATGGCCATGGACCCCTCTGGGCAGTGCAGCTGAGAGCCCACAGGAACAGTCATCACAGAAATAAAAGTGTGGCAGTAAAAAAAAAAAAAAAAAAAAAAAAAAAAGAGCTGAGAAGTCAAAAAACCTAACTGCCACCTTCTGTAAGATTTCTGTACCACAGAACAAACTCAGATCAAGCTGGATGTCCCTCTTCATGAATAGATATGTGAAATGGGAGTTTTTATGTAAATTGGTGTCAGCAGCCTTGGAAATAACCAGATCTTGCAACAGAACGAGCTAATACCAGGTGTTTTCAAGGGAAATCAGTCTACAGATTGATGGATGAGTTTTGGGAGGATAAATTGTTAAGCTTGTGAAGATGAAAGTCTCTATTTGCACAGGTACAAAGCTTAAGTAGCTTTTTTTGATTCACGTTTTTTAACTGCAAAACAGCAACATGCATCGTGCTATGTGTAACCTAATAATCTGCTTTAAAACAAATGTGAGGCAACACCAATTAAGACCATGTTTTTTAATGAATAGCTGCTCAACCAGGTAAAAAAATAGCCACGCAGCATATTGAACCATCCATTTTAAGTAGAACTTCAGGTAGCCCTTTGGAGGTGGGCTCTGGAGCGATGTATCTCTGTTTCTCAAGGCAAAAGGGAACAGTGTGGGCAGGGCATGATGTGCATGTGTGTGCGTGTGTGTGCGTGCTCGCAGTGTTGAAAGCACCAGATTATGCTGAACTGATTAAACAAGCCTACAATTGCATTACAGCAGACACTGTGATGGGAGCCAAAATATGATTGGCAAAATATACATGACATATTGTAAAACAGATAAAATGATAACAGCTTTTTGCCGAAGAGCATCTGCTATTCTGTTGGGAAATTAGGGTGGAATGCAACTGTTCTTATAAATCATAAAATGGCATTACCATCGTCAAGAATTTCCTGTCATAATTTTTTTAAGTGTGATATAGTTGTTGCTCTTGCTTGCATGACAGAAAGTTAGACTTCAAATTTTTTCTCTGAACATGTTAGAGAGAAAAAAAAAATCGTTTTACTGCCCTTTAGCATTAAGTTCTTTAAACCTCGTGCTCACTGAAAACTTTGAGGGTTAAAGCCATTAAATGGATAAAATGGCCTGACATTAGGGGCTTTTGAATTTGTTCAGTGAAACTGTAGAAGAAGGGAGAGCAATTCTGATTATTCTGATGTTAGCCAAACCTCCTTGCCTTCTTGTTGTAGTGGTTTACCATTTGTTCTGCAGGGGAGGCTGCACACACAGATTGTGTTTCATGCGTTGATCTGCTGGGATTAGACATACTCTGACTGAACCCAGTGACCTTCAGATGCTTCCATGGAAGAAGGTCTGTTTCTTAAGACAAATAATTAACCACTTCAGGATGGATGTTGCCTCACTATCTATTGAATTGCTTCCACAGGGTGTAATGACTCACTACTTAATTGCTATGTAATTTTATTATTATCTGTAAAATGGTTTTCAGAAAGGAAAGGAATAATTGCAAAATGGTCTGATGTAAAATGCCTCAGCTTTACTGACATCCAGTCATCATGTGTTAGGTCCCTGGTGGGTGTAAATTCATAGCTGAAAGGGCTGTCCCTGCTGTAAGTAGGCTACCATGCAATTCCTTTATGAGAGCAAAACACAGGAGAAAGTGTGAGACATCCAGAGCTCTTTGTGGTCTAATCTCCTATTTCATGGTGCCAGAGCAAACCATATCTAATTTTTTTGCTGTGCTGACATCTTTCCAATCTATTCTGACTTCTCTGCTGCCTGCCAGGTCACGTAGTGGACACTCATTTTGTACCCTACTATCTGCAGTCAAAATAAATCTTGATACATTCCCTCAAACAAAAATGTCACGAGACCTACCTGCCCTGCCTCACACTGCATATGCTACAACTTACTGGCTGCCCAATACTTGTCTTTTTGTTCTTCTTTCTTCTAACTGGATCAGCTTAGGAAATGTCCATGTATATTAAGATTTTTATAGGATCATGCAGAAAGAAGAGATTCTGCCACATAAGTGTGCTGGTCTTGCCAATTCTGTTTATGCCAGAGGTTTGTACACTCAGCCTTGGCACAGTGCTCTTACATCATGCACCATTTTAACCTTGAACTAGTAGTAGTGCAGTAGGGGTCATTCTTGATTTCTCTCACAATAATGTGTAAGCATATCCTGTGGATGCACAAAATACAGATTTTTTTTGGCTGAAAGAACTGTTTCTTTTGTCCAATACTTGTTAGCCTGTACATCTGTCAAGGTTGTTGCACTCTGCATCATCCTTTGTCAACATATGTGTTTAAATGAATTTAGCACATGCTGGGCAGCAAATAATTCTGATTAAGGGTCTCCCCAAACTTCTCCCTTGTTACTGGTGCTTACCCTGTGGTAAGCACTTGAAAAAGGCTTCTCTATCCATTTTTAAACTGCTTCATCTAAAGGCTCAGCTGAGCGCAAACAACAATTGTTATGCTTGTGTCATCTCCTGTTCTGGCAAAACTCATGGGTCCTGTCAGGTATCACTTTTCTGAGAGCTGATCTGTGCTTTGTTTTCCAGGTTCCTTTTTTGTCACCAGTCCTTTCCAAGTCTTCTCTCAGGTCTAATAGATGGTATTAGACTGGATGGCTGGATACTAAAACGGGACCAATCTTACCATGAATCTGTGCCTGTTGCTGCTAGCTGAAAAAGGTAGAGAAAGAACTACCCTAGATTTCCATAGTATTTCCATAGTCAAGACCATACAGGTCTTCATGGGCCAGGAGAGGCCTTGTGTTTTGCCATGTGAGTCTTAAAGCACATGAGGTCTTGCCCTTGGGAAGGACTCATCCTCAGCAATAGCTGACCAGGGGAGAGATGGCTGGAGAGCTGCTCTGCTGAAATGGGTGTGAGCACCTTCCCAGGCTGGTGAGACAACTGTGTACCCCAGGAAGCAAAACCAGCCATCAGAATCCAGGGCTCCAGAATTCCAAGAAAAGGAATAAGAGATCAAGGAATCTGATTATTCATTCTGCTTGGCACTAGTTACAGCACGTCTAAATGGTTCATTTAGTCTGGGCCTCCAAATATGAACAAGATATTGAAAAAGTGTAGCAAATTCAGGAGAGAGCCAACAGGATACTCAGGTTGAGAACATTTTCCCTTTGAGGAGATCTGAAGGACTTGGAGTTGCTCAGCCTAGAGGAGATGTGCTTTCAGGGTGCGTAATAGCTTCAGCCTCCTAGTAACTAAGAGAAGATCATAGAAAAGTCAGAGCCAGGGATTTCATAGTGGAGTATGGTAGATCACGTGAAAAAACAGGCATAAAATGAAATAAGAAATTGCATATAAAGATTATAAAGATTGCATGTATGGAGGAACTTTTACATGAGGAGAACAGTTAAGATATAGAGAAGGTTTCTCGTAGAGATTTTACTGTCTCCATCCTTGGTGGTTTTCAAGACGTGACTGGATAAAACCTTGAGCAACCTTTTCTGATCTCATAGCAAACCCTGCTTTGAGAATTATGTTGAACCAGGGATCTTCTGAGGCCCTTACCAAGTCATGTTATCTGGTGATTGTATGATACTTACAGACCTGTTTAATTAATAGCTTAGAGTTACTTCAAAACTCTTATCTGTGTCCCTGTGCACTGAGGGCTCTTTTCCAGTTTTGAAAACTCACTCATTGCCATGACCTACTCTGCTCAGTTCAACTTCTTCAAAGCCTCCAGCTTTTCAGGTCCCTTCTATTAGTATCAGCTTGTCTTGGTGATTAATTCACTAACTCTTCCTACTGTCTTCCAAAGACACTAGTAGGGATTGCTCAGATCTGCAGTATTTTCTAAAATCCTCTCCAGTTAGACTCACATTTTGCTCCCTTCCACACGTTTCGTGGAGGTTTTTGATAAACTCCACCATATGTCCCCTCTTGCTGAAGACCCCTTACATGATCTGTGTGCCATCACACCTTGAAACAGGAATGCATTTCACTCTACCTCTGATGGGGAACTGAAAGACCAAAGCCTAATTTAAACCTAAAATTACATTCCAGGGCTTCACAAATTGTTCTTATACAAACAAGAGCAAAAGTCTATGGATTGCTTTTGTCTTATAATTTTTATTACACATAGAGTTCAGGAACAGTCAGTAAGTTGAACTAGAACCAATTCTCATCTGTTGTTATGGTTACCAGGAGTAGAAAATAATTTCCTGTAATTTATCTTAAGATCATTTATGTCAGATACAAACACAGATTAAGCGGAATACCACGGTAATTTCTTCTTCAATTGTGTTAGGAACCATAAGACATTCATTTTTACTTCATAAATAAGGGTTACAGTATGTCATGCTCAGTCAAAGAAGATAAAATGAATCTAATTAAGTGCCATCAGAAGATCACTTTGCTGTTTTTATTGCAGCAATAAAAGTGCCCTTACCTTCTTATTCTTAGAGAAATGACAGAGATTATTATGGAAATGGGATGAGATCAAGTAAGTCTTGCTTGACCTAGACTTGGATACAACAATATCCTTGTGTCAGTGATTGTTGAAGTGAATAAGCAGTTTACGAAATCTGATGGGCTAAAGCTCATAAGAGATGCACTTCCTTTATTAGAATGAATGAAACCATATGTAAGCCTCAGACAGGACTTGTTTATTGGGTCTTATATAAACAATATCATCTTTTTATTGATCTATAGTCCTCAGTGGTGATGATGGCAAACAAGGCTTTCAGATTGATGACTGCTGGTCCCTTATGTTGATTAGTTGATGTGTGTACAAGTGAAAAGTACCATTTAGCATTAGTGGTATGTGTAGAATAATAATCTAGAGCTTGCTTCAGGGCACAGAAGAGCTCTGAAATAAGAACAGTGAAGAGCCTTGAGAGAGCACAGGTTAAGTGAAAGGCTGTTAAACAATATCTTAAAGACATTTTTATCAAGTTGTCAGAGTTTTTAAAATGCCAGCAGGGAGTTTACAAAAAAAATAAAAAACTGAGGTCTGTGAAAAGTCTGCTCTAAACCCTATGATGTTTGAGGAATCTCACAGCCTGCAATGTAAAAGAGAGTTAAGGTGACATGTGGTAGCAAGATCTGCCCATGTGTTTGGAGATTTGATGGAGAACAAATCCAACTACCTATGTGTTTTCAAAAAAGACCCCCCAAAAAAACCCCCAAAACAAACAAAGAAACAAAACCCCCAGAAAAAAAAACCAAAAACCTCAAAAAAACCCACCCAAGCCCACAAACAAACAAACAAGAAAACAACACCAAAGCCCCCAAAAACTAATCTCTGAAACCAGTTATCTAAGCAGAGATAAAAGAAAGCCCCACACAAATAAGCTGATTTAGTTTTCCTCTCATACATACAATTTTCTTCAGGTACTGGAGTTCCTTTGATCTGAAACTTTGTATAACATATCCTTTTCCATGATGATATTTTTTTACTGCACATTTTTGAAAATCCTTAGGACTGGTTCCATTATGGTCCTGTATGTTTCTGTGCATCTGATGCTAATTTTTATTTTTTTTATGCCTCCAGGAGCAATTATTATTATCAGGTATTAAAATAATACTTGAAAGGCTGTCCCATCTTTTCATATTAAGACAGAACATTTTGGCACACAGGATTAAATGTGTTCCCAGTCTTGTTTTACTTGGTAGACAGCTGTCAGTTTGAACAGTGCCTAAAAGTGCAATCAGTGAAAGGTACAGAATGCAGCTGGAAGGGTAAACATGACTGAATTATTGGCTTAGTAAAAGCAATTAAACCCTGTGTCCCAACTAAACAACCCTGGGAAGTTTCCTACTCGGAGTAAGTGCCCTGGGTTTGGCTGGGGTAGAGTTAATTTCTTTCACAGAGGTTGGTATGGGGCTATTTCAGGTTTGTGCTGAGCACAGAGTTGTTAATACAGAGATATTTCTGTTATTGCTGAGCACCAACAAATTTAAAAGAGCCCAGGCCTTTTCTGCTTTTTGTAAGCAAGAAAGCTGGGGGTGTGTGGGGGCTGGGAGGAGACACAGCCAGGACAGGTGACCCAAAGTGACCAAAGGGATATTCCAGATGATATGGCATCATGATGAGAAGGAGGAAGGGGGGAATGTTTGGAGTGATGTGTTTGTGTTCCCAAGTCACTATTACTAGGATGGGGCTTTTTCTTTCCTTATTAAACTGTCTTTATCTCAACCCATGACTTTTCTACCTTTTACCCTTCTGATTCTCTCCCTGACCCTGCTGGCGGAGGAGTGAGTGAGTGGTTGTGTGGGGCTTGGCTGCTGGCTGAGGTGAAACCATGACAGCAAATAATCCATTTCAGCAGTTTCTCCATGCAAGAGACAGTACATCTACAAGTTTATATTTTTGTATGGGCTTAGGGCCCAAGTGAAGACATCATCTCATTCAGGAGAATGCTGTCCTTGCCATTTTCACTTCAGCTGATCTAGCAGAGATGTAAAGCACCACAAAAATCCAATAATGCTAATTTATTTAATTTCCTGAGCTGGAAGTGACAAGGAGCCAAGTGCACGCTATCCTGCTCACATGAAAGCTGATGTGCAAGTTGAAAATCAAAAGTATTGCCAAGGAGACCACGACTTGTATGGAGTTAACCCAGCTCAAATGAAGGCTTCTGAAATCCTTAACCTGCTTCAATAAATGACATTTCAATGCTAATAAGGAATGAGGAAATCAGGGGAAATATTTTAAGGAAACATATTGTAGCTGCAATTGCTGAGCCAGATCCACTGCTATAAACACTGTCGAAGCAAATACAAGATATAATGATTAGCATCAGCTAGGAATGCCCCTTAGCACAATGCCATAAAAGTTCCTGAGAGTAGGAGTTAACAAAGGCAGTTTAAAATGTATTGGAAAATGATTTTTCATTCCATTTTAAAAACTCATTTCATGCATTGTTGTGTCATCTACTTTTAAAATTACAGTACAAGCAGAAAGACCAAAACGTGATACTGATCTTTTAAATCATGATCCCCAGGGCAGAAGTACACGATTGACCTGTAGTTATTTGTTAGATCTTTCTAGGCCATTCAGCAGAATAGTATGCAGGAGAGTCATATGAGCACCTATATAACGAGTAAAAGGTATTTGATTGAGAACTATATTAGAGTGAATAAATAGCAGTGAGATGCCTCACGCTGTGGAGTTGTGACTGAAACTCAAATAGCCATTTCTGCTGCCTTGATGTAATTGGTGACCTACTGGAGCCAGCTCTTTGTTGGTAATCTATATCAATGCTTGGACAATAGTGCCTTTCAATTCATCATTTCCCAAGAGATTCAAAGCAGTCATAGAAACATTTTCTTTTGCTGCACACCATTTATTACTTTGAAGGATGGAGCAGTCCCTTCTAAACACCCACTGTGCATTAAATATTATAAATTAAAATAAACTACTCCCCGACTAAATAAAACAGTAGCCACAGAAGTGGGCTGGTATCATCTTATTCTCTAACATTTTTCTCAATTAAGGAGAATGACTTTAGTAACTGGGATATAACAAAATGTTGCTTCTTACTCTCAGAAAACATATGTGCGCATATGTAAAAAATACAGTTCCTGAAAATGAGAATTAATTGTATTTCAATAGAAATAGTGGATGGGGAACACTATACAACTTCTTATTCCTAGCTTTATTACTTCATCATACTTGCTGAGCTGGAAATGCCTCTTGTGTATTTATTGAAGATGATTAGACTTACAGTAAGATATTACTGGAAAAATTACAATTTATAAGAAATGAACATTTGCTGATTTCTTTTTTCTTGTTGATGAAGAGAAAGAGATCTCTTGCTGTTCATATCACATAGTGGGAAAGATGTCCTAAGCCATGAATTTAACTGCGTTAATGTAATAAGGCTTCTTTGTTGTATAAAACTCTAGTTTTCTCCTTTGTATCCATCTTAATGCATTTTATTTCACTAGGAACAAAAGAAAATCCTGCATAAGAGATTTCTGTCCATGTTCAGAGTCTGTTCCTTTGATCAAACTTCTGGATTCAACCCATACTTTGGGATTCTGCCAAGTGTAGCATGCACGAATCAGAGAAAACTCCTTTTGTTTTATTTGACTAAAGACTGTCTGTCTGATTCCCCAGTTCCTGATGTCCTTCACTATTTTCTCCTGAAAAGAGACTCTGACGTATTAAGAGGGTTATTGACTTTGGCTTACTTTGTCCTCTTTTAAATTTAATTTTAGCAAGCAGGTCTCCTGTGGAGGAACAGAGAGAGGAAGGATGGGAAGCGCAGATGGGGACTACTGGCTCTTGTCTAATTTTTTTTTTTTTAAATGACTGTTTTTGACCAATATTTTCTGTAAGGATATTTGGAGATTTTATCTGTTTTGAGAAAATACCTACTTTAGCTCTCCATGCTTCCAACAGCATCAAAAGTCTAATTAAATTTCACCTCACCCTGCCAAAACTCTTTATTACACAGAAAAGATGTATTTTCCCTATGAAGCACATACTGTACCAAGCACTAATAAACATGGGCACACACAACATTAAGCCTGATTTGACACTCTAATGTTAACTGTTATGTTTATTTGCAATTACACATGATAACTGTTATGTTTATTTGCTATTACATATGATAGCAGCTGATAGCCACAACTGAAGCTTGTGTGTCAAGGAATGAAGCAGTGCACCAGAACAAATAGCAAGAGCACAATCTGGCTTGAAGCTCAGAGGGAAGGCCAAGGCATATAGGGGTGAGTTGTCCTGCCTAAAGGCAGAGCAGGGCAATATTTGAAACCAAGTGTAGCCACACCAGCTCCTTGTTCAGCGCTGTGACTGCTGGAATGTGCTGCTTAACTCAATTTCTAGTTCTGCTCTGTGGGTCTCAGCACCCTGCAGAATCAGCACAATCCTCACTGCAAGCACAGCAAGGAGAAGTGCTCCATGTTTGCATGTCTCCAGGCTGAATCTCTGCGTCCAGAGAATGCAAAAATGCATCAGACAGAATTATGATAGAATTTCTTACCTGCTATGGGATTTCTGTTTGTTTTCAGTGTGAGGTAAGAAATGTCTGATTGGGAGGTTAGGGGCAGATTCTGTAATCATGAGATGTTGTGTCTTCTGTATCCCAGAGCATTCTCTGAAGGAAAGATCCCCAATTAGATGAAAGCATATGTCTGAGGTGAAGAAGTCATGGCAACATCACTTCCAAGAAAAATTTTTCCTGTGTCTTTCAAACAAGGAGATTTTGAAACAAGGAATAAAAAGAAAAGACAGTAAATATGAATATTTCATCAGTTTGAGGTTCAAATAGCCCTTTACTTTTTTTCTTATGCAATGGCAAAGAAGATGCAGTACAAGGCAATAATGATGTGTAGCAGGGTTTTCTTTCCCCCACCCTGTGTGTACAAAAGGTAATAGACAAGCCAAATAGTGCAACCTGAGCAGTGCTGGGATGGTTCTTCTCTGAAAAGTCTCATTCCTTTCATTTATAGCTCAGTTACTAGTCACATGTGTTAGATATTAGCCAGAGCTGTGGTTTATTTTTTCCTAAAGTTTAATCAGAGTTATGGGTGGCTTTTCACAATTGTTCACAACACTTCAATCTGGGATAGAGCAAATTTTCAGAGCAGAGTGCACAAAGTCCAGTTGAGGGGAGAGAGGGGATGGCCACCCACTATCTGTTATCTCTTGCAAAGTAATAATTACATGTGACCAACTGAGGCTGGCAGCAGCAAGGTAAAAACCAAGCAAATTGGGACAGAGCTTGCACACTGCAGCAGATCTGTGGGAGTTTTTCACATCTTACATTGGCCCCCCAAACTCATTTCTGCTGTTGGGTGGGGCACTTAAACTTCTGAACAGCATGTAAACACCTTATCTTCCTCACTGACTCTTTCCCACCAGTTACACATCTTCAGAACCATTCTACATATTAAAGTTTCCCTTAAGTCAAAAAGGTCAGGGAAATTTTAGTGAATTCCAGCCCATCCTTTCCTCTGACTCACTGTGATTTTGCTTTTGAGGTAAAGGCAGTATGTGAGTCGGTTCCTGTCCCCTCATGAAACCTGTAACTGATTTATTTTCATCAGACACTGTTTCAAAGATGATATTCATAAACACAATCAGGACCTGTTTGAAAGAACGTCATCACAAATCTTCAACCTCTGAAGTTGTTGGCTTTTGTAATAAAACTCACCTCCTTGTGTCTAAATATATGTTTTCCACCTTTAAATAGGTGACACCTACACTTTAGAAAAATACGAAAGTGAATATAGATGAAATACCAGACAGAGGCTACATGAGAAAGGTGTGAACAAATAGGTTTCTACCATCTTAAACAACCCTAAAGCTGCTTTCATCTGTTTCAGCTGCTTCCTTCACTTCCTCTGTTGAAATTGATTCACTGAAAAAATTGGTCATTTAAATTCAAAAGCCTTGGTTCTGTATTCTCCATCACTTTATGTATCTGGAGATGTGTCATTGAACATACTTTTAGAGTTCTTTAAACTTTGATATATTGCTGGAAATACAGATTTGAAATACCAATGGTTTGTCTACTTAAATGCAAGAATTGTTATGCATATCTTTGAAAAAAAAGAAAACCTAGCTTATCAAACATTCTGCTACTTGCCATGGTTTAACCACATAATGGAGCTTTTAATGCATTTTCTCTCATGACATTTGGATGGCAGGGCACTCAGAGCTGGCTGATGGAGACACTCTGGGACTGGGGCAGTCATGTCATGATGGCTATCGCAAAGGAATCTCTAGGAATTAAGGAATATCCCTGGACAGTATCATCAATACAGCTGCAGGTATTTTAATGCAAAGACAGGAGAAAGCTTCTAGTGCAGGATGAAGAGAAAGCTGAGTGGGGATGACAGCAAATATAGGAACCCAAAGGATGCACCATCAACTGTAAATCAGCATTCTGATTCACACTTTATGAAGCACAGTCAAAACCAATCCTCACAAATCATCTAAGGAGAACTGATTTTGCATTAGTCTATCTATTGTACATACAGAATTCATTAATGAACCTGGTGCAGAGAGAATCTCTGATACTGTCATGGCAGGAGTCTCTGTTTTAATTATTATATGTGGTTTTGTAATTTTAATTGTATAATTATTACAACATTAAAAGATGCAATTATATTTTAAATCTTCCTAAGACCTCAATTTTATTACATTTTCATTACTTTGTAATGGTATGATATTTTATTATTCAAAATTAGAAATTATTAGAAATAATTTTATGATTACACTCTTTTAAAATATGATCTTTTTATTCTTTCATCACTTTATCTTACAACCATCCTACACATCCAGTGGAAAGTGAAAGGCTGCAAGAATTTTGAGATGATAAGACATCAAAGATGGTGCTGAAATTTTTTCACTTTAGCTGTAGCCTGCCTTACAGATTTAATGAAGCAGCTTCTGATGACAGGAGTTAGTTCAAAGCAAAACTCTAGTTATGAAAACAGCTTTTGTGGAGGGCTCACGCTTAAGATGAGTTATGTCACAACTGTCTGTGAGATCAGGAACTGTGTGAGAGGAGGTGGTGAAATTGTCTGGTGCTAATTGTTCCATTTGCTCATAGCAACCTGAATCAGAGGCAATCCTGTTGAAATCAGAAGCAACACTTTTGTTACGGAGATCTGAGACAGGTTTCAAACCTGAACCAGCCTCACAGTCACTCATCTTGCAGCACCCAGGGAAGCAGAAGTTTTTCTAAATACAAGTTGAATTGTCTGTGTGACATATCAGAGCTTGAGCCACCTTAAATGTCCTCATTTCCTCTTCTATTTTTTATGTTTGTATTTACAATTTGCTTTCATGTGTTTTCCTCTGTGTTTTTATTACACAAAATGTCCTTGTTGAGTTATATTAACGTTTTCCATTGTTCTTCAGACTTTGATATTACACATAACAACATTCATCCTTTGTCTCAACTCACTCCCAAATCCTGTCACAATCAAAACAGAGCAAGAAATCATACTTTGATCTGCAGTTAATAGAGATGTAAAGGCAGGGAAGCAGGGTGGGTAGGGATGTTTCCACCCTACCCTAAAGCGCTGCTAACCTGAAAGAGAGTGAGAGTAATTTTAACTACTGCACTGCCACAAATGCACTGAACACAGACTTTGTGATCAAGAAGAGCAGTCTTTCTGGTCTGTGAGACACTGCAGCAAGGAGAGAACTAATTCTCAGTGAGGATGCCTCTGCCTTCATAGTTTGGTCTCATATTCAAGGGCTGGTCTAGCAGAAAAGGGATTTGTGTCCAGATACCTTCAGCAGCCTTTTGTCAACAGTTTGATGTTCCACTGTACAATCATACTATCTGCTCCACATCCAAACTGCATGACAAGACAAAAACAAATTATTACATTTATAACACTCACCTTAAACTATGAGCAATCACAAAAATAAAATCTTAATAAAAATCCAGTGCAATATTATGTTCTGGTGGGCACACTCTGTTTGTCCTAGGTGCAAACCATCAAGTTTAAAATTTAAGCAATTGTTTGCTCTCATTTTTCTCTTCACTGTTTTCAAATCTGTATTTTCAGTCATGGCTTCTCATTTACAGAAAACTAGACAACAAACTACAGTGGATCCTGCTGTTTCTATAAAAGCTTAGGTAACATTTTGTCTGCACAAATGTCACAAACTCTTTTCATTTGGAACAGATCAAAAGGAAGTATTCTATCAAAATTATTAGAAACAGAAAGAAAGCACACTGATTTCTGAATTGTAGACACTGCTATAAGGTTGTAACTGTAGAGAATATACAGCTGCTAGAACCGTCCTGATTTTGCTCCTCTTTAGTTTTTTACTGGCAGAAAATATAACCTCTCTATATTAATTTTCTCATAGCAATTTTGTAGTGAGTCTCAGAATTGTATCTGAAGTTGTGCAATGTAGTGCAGTACATCAGGCAGGCATGAATACTTTGCAGGGAAGCTCAAATCACAGTGTGCAGTCAAGAGTCACACTTCATCTCCTGCCATTCTTTCACACCAAATGAGAATTTACACATCAGGACCCGATATGCTGAGATGCTTTCTCTATTTAGTGTCACAGCTGATATACATTGGAGGGCAGGAGAACTCACATCCATCAGAACTATGTTTAAAAAGCAGAGAGATTTTAGCATTGTGTGTTACTGCTTTTGATCCCAGCACTGGCCAATTACCACTCTCTCCTGCTCTTCCTTTCTTTTCCTTAGGTGATGATGGAAGTATCTTATGCCGAAGAGGTTTTCCAAGCTGAAAGTGAAAAATTAGAAGCTCTTCTGCTGTAATAGTATCAGCACTTGCATCAGTACTTTTTTGAAAGCTGATTACGTTGCTTTTAAGGGATAATTTGTTACTAAAGCAACAGCTCTATTTGCTACCAAGAAAGCATAGAAATTTCTGTATCCTGAGAACAACATCAATGTGTTGAAGTGTAGACACACCATATTTTCCTTCATACCATTCAGTGCAGGTGATATTTGATTAAAGACAAAATACTCTTTCCTCACCTGTTAGGCTTTCTGAGATGGGATATGGAGGAGGAGAGAACTGAACTCTTAAAATAACAACCTGAAAGTAATTGGGAGGACTCCTGGACAGATGTTTTTGAGGACTTTGCTACCTTAAACACACACCTCCCACTCAATACCCCCAGGGGTGCAAGGCACACCACCCTGTCTGTGGGGTGACCAGGTTTTTTGGATGACACAAGTGCTCTGCTTGCACACACACTCATAAACACACACAGATCCACACAGAGATTTACACTGCACTTGGCTTCATCCGAGTGCTTCCAGCTGGCTCAGAGTGTGCTCACTGGAGTCAAAGGGGCAGCCTATAAATTGACTCCAGTAAATGCTGAATCAAATGGCCAGAGAGGGCTCAGGATATATTGCACGCACAGGCAGAAGTAAATCACTGAGGAATTTACTGTCAGCAGCATGGACCATTTCATCACACCCAGTGTTACTTCTTCTGCAGGGAGCAAAACAAAAGAAACTGACCCCTGAATCCCATTCCACCTGCAAGCTGTTTTCCCACATCCCTTCTAATTCCATGTGGAGAAACTGGATAAAACAAATACCGAGTTTTGAATAGACAGTGATTCACCTCAGAGAAATTATCTAACAATATTCACAATTTCTTTCCACACCAATCAACTGAAGTTATGGGTCAGGTCCTATTTTTGCTAAGAGCACTTTGGTTTTTGGTGGAGGAAGGACATAATTTTGTAATTTTCAAAAGATGAACTTTTGATTTTGACCAATTTAGTATGATTAAAACTGTGAATTGCTGGGGATTGCATTCCAAAGCTGATTCATTTCATGCTTAATTATGTCTCTAAACTGGGAGTATTGCCAGTGATTGTCTTTATGTAAACACAAGTCTACATGTTTTGAAAAACGGAATTAAAACACCACCAGTAGAGAAAGATCAATAAAGCTCTCTTCCTGATACTCTGAATATCTATATCTTTTTATAATTGAGTGTAAGGGCCAAATTTTCAATTGATAAAAGTTAGTGCAGTTCTTGGGACTTATGAGAACCTCCAGGCATGCAGATATTTGTGAGGAAAAGAAAGGACTTAAATGGCTGATTTCAGATATTATTAGCCATATTCTCCCTGACCCTCTAAGTACAGGAATTTCAGCAGCTACTCTTCAGCTTGCTGATATCATTAAAATTGCAAGAATGGAGCATGAATAGTCAGGGAATCCTGAATTGTAGGTTTGTATGGTGATTAAAAGAAGAACTGCTCACCTGCCTATCTTGTGGCGTGATTATATACAGTCTTGAACAAAATCATAGTCCAGAGCACCCTTCTTGAACAGAGCAGGTAGGAATCTGAAGGGATGAAGTGCAGGAAGGAAGGTGATTTGAGCAGTTCATGTGCTCATTTTCAGATTTATTTCAGTGTCTCCCTGACACCCTGTGCATTTGTGGCCATGGTCCAGATCCTAAAGAACTGCTATGTCCCCCTGAGAAGAAAATTATTAATGAATTTAAGAAGAAAAAAAAAAAAAAAAAATCCTGCTGAAAAGGATTTTCGTCTGCTGGAGCTAGCTTTTGTTCCAAATTGGGGTGACAACTGAATGCATCAAAATGCTCCACAGAATGGACTGAACTGCATTTCTGCTCAGTGAGCTATGACAGCATCGTGGTCCCTGGAGCCTCACCAGTCCTTGGGCATGCTGAGATCCAGCCATGGATCTAGGAAATATGGGGGCCATATGTTCAGTCAACTTTCTTGTTACATTCAGGATTTCCTGTTCATCATAATCCTCAGCTGAGGATTGTGGCAAAGAAATTAGCTGCATTACTAAAATGGGTGGTGGAACTGGGAGAACATAATTTCCAATATCATGTGAGAATACTGTGAGAGCAGCCACTGAGCCGGAAGGCCCCTAGCAGCACATGGGTGCTGAGCAGTCCTCATGTCTGTTGGCAGGAGTCATGGCTGCTCATATTTGCTTGCATTTCTAAACACATCTTCAAAACACTTAAATGCAGATTAAGTTGAATTTCCCATGATAAAAAATGCTGCCCTGGTGTTTTTTAAATCAGATTTCAAAGTCACTTTCACCTGGAAGTCATAAAAAATAATGAAAAAGAAAGGTAATGAAATTGTCCTGTATCCTGTGTGAGGGAAGCTTGATCTCCCAGTAGTCAGGTGTCATTGTGTTGTACAAAAGCCTATTCTCTCAGTATTCTTGGTCTGGCCAGAAGCAGAAATGAATTGAAACTTCCTAAAGCCCCTCATTCTCATGACATTTAAAGGCCCTCTTTGAAAGCTGATTAATATACAGTGAGTGCCCTGCTGTTAAAGTTCACTGTATTATGATATTGATGGTCTGCTGTTGTATTTTGAGACCAAAGATTTATTTAGGGAACTTAATAGCTTATAAGAACCTGTACTACCTGTTGGTGGGAAGCACAGATTTCTGATTTTTTAATGGATTGGAGAAAAGCTTGTTCATTTACAGACCCTGTTCTTACTGAGAGTACAAAAATTAAATCTTTTGGTAAATAGCCTAATTTTACATCTTCCAAGTGGAGAGATTGATAGTCTTTCTGCTTTGCCATACTAATTGGGTGAATGGACCAGTAATTCCTCTGCTAAGCTGGGTGATTCTTCTATTATCTACTATCCTGTATCCACAGACTAATCTAGAAGAGCTGTAAACACAATGTGCCTTTCTGTGCTTCTTTCCAGAATTGCAACACATTGCTCCTCTATCCTTTTCACTCAACTGAATAGTTTGCAGTAATCAATAATATTGTTTTCATCTATCTTTTTTTTTTTTCTCTTCCTACAGCAATATCATTATAATTTCCTCTTTCAAGTCAGGGAAATAAATGTGAAATAATCTCAAGCTTCCTCTCCCTAATGTATTTTTTTTCTAATTTTCCAAATGAATCCCTGTTTCTGGTCAAAGACTAGCACAGTGTGATGAGTTCATTAGTTTGCTGGTGTGCATTCTCTGACTCACATTAAAGCACTAAAGGTCTTTGAGTTAGCAATAATTAGATGAGGTCATTAAAGCTACAATGAGATCACGATTGCCAGAAATGGCCTCACATTGTACAAAGGAAGGTCAAATCAGCTATAACCATTACTCATTCTGGATTTTTAATTCATCACATATGCATTAAGTAACAGTAGTGGGCAATCCACAGCTTAGCATGAGTGAAAAGCCCTACAACTTGTGATATACAAAGTATTGTTCACCAAGGGGAGAGTTGCATGGTGAAATCTTTTATGGTCATGATCCCTCACACGTAGAAATCACCACAGGGACTAAACAAGTTTGGATCAAAAAGAAAAGACAGCAGGTGCCAACAACATTTTGAAGGAGAGGCAAGGCAGGAGCACAGGCTGCATTGTGGAAAGCCAGCAGGAGCATTTTTCCAGGAAGATTGAAACTAAGAGGCAGCAAACAAGGCCCCCAAGCAAGACAGACTGAGGTGTTCCTCAGGTCTAAAGCCGATGTGAAAGCCAAGGCTCCATGGAAGTCCACAGCCACAGTACAGAGAAAGCCATCCTCTGTGTTCATTGTGGCAGAAGGTAGCAACTTTATCTGAGAGTATGAGAAACTCATGCTCCCCTATCACATTTACCTTTGTCACATAGACACCTCTCCAGGAAAAGTGATGAGTCAGTGCAGCTGGCAAAATGGATGGACGAGTTTTCCTTCTTAAAAGAATGAGTGATGTTTCCATTCTCTAGGTGTTAATTATAAGCATGCAGTAACCTGGTGAGGGAAGGCAGAACTCCTTCCATATTTTCTCATTTTCTACACTGCCAAAAAGCAGCTTTAAACCAAGCCTCTCTGTGGCAATATATAACCCAAATCAAGCTGAACAAATAGTTAAGTGGGAAAATAGCTAGAAGAGGAGAAAATCAATATACTAATGAAAGTAGCAATTGCTTTCAGATGTGTCTATCATTGAAAGCTGAGCTGGGTTTTTTGTGTGGTTTCTGGTTATCTCTCTCCTCCTCTTCCTCAAACTCTACTGATTACAGGCCCTGTGGAGAAATGGCCCTTCCAGCTCACATTCCTTCAGTGCTGTGCAACAGGCAAGGAGCCCAAGAAGAGCCAGGGAGTCAGCAAGCAGCTCTCACCTTTGATGCACTCAAGTCTGCAAGAAATTTAAGGCTCCATTTCATCTGCTTTCGCTGTGAAGTGCCTCCTCCCTAGATTACAAGTGACAACCTCACCTACATATTAAGGCTGAGGAGACGTGTGAAATTACATGTCCATTCTGGGCTGTGCCAGAGGAGGAAAATGCGCTCTTTGACAACTACAGTCCAGACACGAGGCATGGACACAGTCTCTGCCTGAAATCTAAATTACATGTGGCCAGGAGCATGAGGATGGTATCCAGGGAACTGATCCCCAACAAGATGCTTCTCCCACCCTCTGGAAAGATTTCCTTCCAGGAGAGGCTGGACTCTGATTACTGATTTTAAACATGGTCAGACCCAGGTTCTGCTTTCAGTCAATTTCTATCTGCATTGTCCCTGTAACCAAAGTAATTAATGAGCCTAACTAGCAGCAACATATGAATTTCCTTACAGTCATACCTGCATTATGAACAAAATTAATATTTAACTCAAGAGCTCTTGATTTGCTTCTGTCTGGGTACAGATGCACTCTGAATGACTGGGGGAAGTTTCAGAGCTCCCTTCAGCTTGCAAAGTGCTTTTCTCACCCTAAACCCCCTCTTTTTGCCTGTTATTTTTGGGAAGGGGTACAGTCTTTCTCTGAAAATATCGAGACTGTTAATTACAGTTTCTAAATAGAGTGCACAATGAATTTTGAAAGCATCACCTAGGGATGCTGGAGAATCTGAGACCCTTCAGTGCCACCTCCAGAGACCAGATGCTCTGGGTCAGCTTCCACATGGGCTGCCAGTGTCTCCACAGAAATGCAGCTGGAGCTTTACCAGCCATAACATGAAAATGCTTCACAAATATGTGCCTTGCAGTTTTCCCTTTTTTATTTCCAAACTTGCTTGACTGGTAATGAGAAAAAGATGTGGCAATGAAATTGCAAATTGAAGACACTGAAGATTTGGCATGCTAATGCTTTTCTGACATTTCAGCTGCCCTGAGGATCTACTTCTTTAAGTTATGGAGCCAAGAGTTGATTTTCTTTTCACAGAGTTTTTCTTTCAGTGAAGAGGTAAGTCATTAATGTGAATAGATCCTAAAATATCCACAGTGATGGAAAAAAATGTTTTGGTTTAATGTGTGCAGTAGAACTTATGTGCAAATAAATAAAGCATCCAGGTTCATTAGCATTGATGTGTTAGCCTGAAAGGGAAAAAGAGAATATAAGCAGCTAATGTTGTTTGTCCTGCAATCCATCTTCCATGTCACTGAGGGGAAAGAAACCTTTCTTAAATTTCCAATCAATCTTCCTGACCTTTTTACATAATTTGCATCTTTAAACAGATTTTTTTGTTGTGAACTTTCCCCTTGATATTTCACTTAAAAAACCCCACAAACTTTCCCTCAGAAATCTCTGCTTCCAAATGCCTCAGTTCAGACATAGGTCTTTATAACACCAACAGGAACATCCAGCATTTGCTGTTTTTCCCATAAAGCAGCAATCCAAGGCTCTATTTAAAGTGGACCTGAAGTGATGCCCTGGGGTCAACCACGTTGTTCATTCAGGCTAATAGAGAAGCAGGGGCCAGGGGAGCTGATGGACCCATCCAGAGCTGGTCACTTAATTTTCTCTCCTTACACAGCTTGAGTAACTTTTCGTGATTGACCTTCTTATTTTATCTAGTTTGGGGTTTTATTACAGAGCTGCATCTTATTTACACAGTTAATAATAGACCATGTCATGTCACACCTTTATCCTAAATTGAAGATACACTAGGTACACAGTAGCAGAGCAAATAGAGGTAGTTAACAGAAAACACAAACACATTTATGCATTCAGCATTCACATGCTGCCAGTTACAAATGGTGCACACCTTCTGACAGCCCACTAAATTCTGCAAGTATTTATTTAAAAGTGTAGGAGTACAAGGGCAAGTTAAAGAGGTTCAGAAGTTACTTTGTCAGCTGTGGCAACTGTCTGTTGTTGCCAAGGGCAATGTGAATAATATCAGTAAGTCAGGCTATTGCAAGCATTTTTTAAAATAATACACTGGACAAAACTGCCTAGCTTACTAGTAGTAGTCTAAAAGCAAATCTGGCAAAAGATAAATAATACAAAACAATAACCATTGCACTTTATAAAACACACCCACTACTCTGTTTCTAGAAAAAACAATAAGCCCATCTCTCACCCCTTTATACCATTCCCATTCTTATGGTCTTTATACCAGTTTCCATTCTTGCAGCAGATTTTGTCAGGAAAGCAGAGGCAGGTTCCTCAGCTAAGCTACCAGAAACAGCACTCCAGTCTTCTGAGCAAAAAAGGCACTTTGGCTTGAAAGCTTTCAGAGCTGGCTTTGAGGATTTCACACCAAAAAATAGTTATACTCAGATTTTTGATCTCCATGTTGCTTGTACCCTGTTGGCTGCAAATCCCCACCCTGCTACCCAACAAAGGGTTCATCTGAGTCCATCTGAATTGTATTTGTGGCTGTAATTAATGGGGAGGGAGAGAAGGAGTGCAGAACTGCCCATAAAATACAGCTTTAAAAATTACACCCCACAGAACAGTAGGAGCTGGCTGTGCATTCACAGGACATGAATGAGGTGAGTTATTAAATCATTCTTGACCCAAATTTCTGTAGGAAGCAGCAAAACCAAAAGTTTTTCCAGTTTCAGACCTCAGGCTGAAGTGTGAGAGGCAGCTTACTGACACACAAAAAAAGAATGTGCTGTATCTGTGATTGCTATCATGATATTGACTCTGCATTCAGATGTTTTTGGTGGCATTAAAGATGGAAGTGGGCAAGGGGACCTTCCCAAACGCAACTGCTGCTCCTGCTTTTGCTCATCACTCTGATTTCCTTTGCAAGAAAGGAGACACGGGAAGTGGCTTTAAAGACCTGACATGCAAAATGCATCCCGTGTGAGGGTGTGCTGTGGGAAATGATCATCAGTAGATTATCCATGCTGTACTGCCTGCTGAGTCCCCCAAAGCAGCTAAAGAGCCAGGAGAATACGAGATTGTCATTACTCTGTCTCCCTCCCTCTGCTTTGGAGCATAAACCTCTGCCAGACACTCAGGCAGAACAAAACACTTAATCAGTGTTAAGGATGCATCTGGTCCCCTCAGAGAGATGAGCTGTTCATTTATGCTTGTTTACAATATGTTTATAAACATTAGTGGACAGGAATAGATTACCCCTGTTTACTGCCACATAAAGAAGTCAGCTGCTTACGTTTCCCATCATATCTGTGTGCTTTTCTTTTACACAACTCAAGTGGTACCTTATGGCAAGTAATCTTGGTGAATTAGGCCAGAAATCAGGAGTGTCCATGTAGAATTTATAAGATTTTTCTCTGTCATTATCTCCAAAGTATTACTTTTGGATCAAACCCTTTTCTACAATGCTAAACTTTCCTTGCCATCTCAATTGCTATACTTCATTTTACCTTTTTTTCCTGTGGCCCCTGAAGGAATGACATTTGGTTTATATTTGAGATGAAAAGCATATTTTTTGGACAGTAATGGAAAAAGTGATATTGTGATGACACTCCCACAAATGTCAAATGCTCATAAGCAGCTAAAGAAAGAGTCTTTGTAAAGGAAATTTTAAATTTTATTGTTCTCATTTTAAAAAAAGATTTTCCATGCATGCTCTCTGAAATACAAGTTAGAAATTAACAGAGCAGTAGCAAAGTAGAGACTAACAGTGCAGCTCAGGTCAAGTACCAAAGCACTGTGTCCTCTGAATTGGGGTGAGGATGTGGAGATGCCCCCAAATCCTGGGAAGGGCCCTGCTCTGCCATTTTACATTTCACTCCACCTGTTGGTTCTCCATTTTTCTCTCCATCTTGTGTTTGGCTTTTTAGGACTGAGTTGTTTCATTTTAAGCCTTTGAATTGCACATCATGAGCCCTGATTTTACTTTGATAATCATAGATCATGGAATGGTTTGGGTTGGAAGGGACCTTAATGATCAACTTGTTCCAACCCCTTTGTTACAGGCAGGGACAGCCCCCCCTAGAACAGGTTGCCCAAAGCCCCATCCAACATGGCCTTGAACATTTTGAGGGATGGGACATCCAAAACTTCTCTGGGAAACCTGTTGCTCTCACTCTCACAGTAAAGAATTTCTTCTTGATATCAAATCTAAATCTACCCTCCTCAGCTTGCAGACACTTCCCTTGTGTTATCATCACATGCCCTTGTGAAAAGTCCCTCTCCTGCTTTCTTGTAAGCCTCTTTTAGGTACTGGAAGGTGCTATAGACCTCCATGGATCCTTCTCTTCTCCAGGCTGAACTCTCTCAGCTTGTCTTCATCGGAGAGGTGCTCCAGCCCTGTGCTTAACTCAGGCCCTCTTCTGGACTTGTTCTGGGGTTGGGGACCCCAGAGCTGGACATGCCACTCCAAGCTGGGCATCACAAGAGCAGAGCAGAGGGGGAGAATCATCTCCTGGCCATGCTCCTCTCAGTGCTGCTGCTCAGGGTGGGGTTCGCCTTCTGGCTGCAAGCTCAGGCTGACAGGTCAATAATCACATTCAGGGTAAGAGTACCTGTGGTTGAGAAACATTGATGCAATGAAGGAGAAATAAATTGAAAGAAGGCAGTGGAACAGATTTCACAGAAAGGAAATGTGGTGGGACAGGCAGCCAGCTGGTTATAAATTAATACAGGCCAATTGTTCTGGGTGAGGATCTACTTAATTGATGAGAGGTTTTAGCACCAGATATTTGACTTAAGGTTGCTGTGTTCTGTGCAAACCCATTTAAAAACCTGGGAAAAAAAGTTGTGACTAGCTGTAGCATCTTCTCCCTGATCTGCTATTGGTCACAGAGCCTTCCAGGATAATTTTCATTATGTTGGCTAAAAGATCAGGTATTGTAAGGAGTATGGTCACACCATTTATTATATCAGCATTATAAATGATCCAGCAATCCCATCAATGAATGGATATGTGAAAAATATTCATAAGCCTTCTCTCCTCTCATGGGATTCCCCAAGATACCACCATCAGGGAGGACTTGCTTAACAAATCAGACCTTGAGAGTGAGACACACTTATGCAAACCCAAATGTAGCAAATTATGGAACAAGGCTGTGGACCATATGAAAAAGGCAACCCAAGCAAGAGGCACAGTGAAATTTGCAACAGAATCCTTTCCCACACACTTGCACACACACAGAGGCAGCTCTGGATCACCAATACTTGCACATTTACAACTCTCCTTTGAATAAAGTGCACTGGTACCCCAGAAGGCATATTTTTTTACTTTCCTGTAATGAAACTGTCTGTACTGCTCACTATTTGTGTGCTTCATGTCAAAAATCAAAACCAATGCAAGGTCAAACAAAGGAATTTCCTGGCCTGTTTTCAGTGACAGAAGGAAACAGTGTTCCCCATGCCAATGGAAGAGCCTTCAACATGCATATCTTCATTATCCTCTGCATTATTGTACTGAGTGGTAGAAAAACTCCTTTCCTTTATTAAATCCTCCTTTTTTGGGTGGGAGATTGAGAAAATTATACTTGTTTTCACCTGCTTCTTGAGAGTTCTATTCTCCAAAGAAGAAAACAAGCATTAGGGAGAAAAGAAGATTCCTATATCAAACCATCCCACACACATGCAAATTGATCTGTTTGCAAGGTAAAATAGTGTGTAGACAAGATTAATTCAAAAAAGTGTGTGGACAGATTCTTGATTTATTGTTATTATACAGCACTAATATGTATGCAAAATAAGTTAGGCTGAGTAATGTAGTGCTTCAGTTCTGAATTGCTACCAAAATTTGCACTAAAAGAAGCCAAATAACCTTTCAAACAGATTACTTCTATCTAAAACGCTACAGTGCTCAATTTCACAACAATGGAAATAAAATGGAGAAAAAAGGGACTTTAGATATCAAACAAATTCATTTCAGATACATTGGCAAATTTCAAAAGGTTAAGGTACCAATATGAAATTTTAAAAAAGGACAGAATAATGTTGAAGACCTTTCCTTGGAATCTCATTTTGCATGACCAGTATTTGTAGAAGTGACTATTAAAACTGAAAAAATCAAAATTTGTGATGCTCTCCACCTGAACCATGTCTATGGGAGATTGCAGACTTTATATTGGGCCCTATGCTTTACAATTCAGATACATCTTAGAAGCAGTCCTTGCCACATTACCAGAACAAATGAGTGCTAACACATATCTTGCTTTGTAAGCAGAAGTGTCTGCCACTCTTCATTTAGAGGCAGTTCCATTGATTTTGCTTTCAAATTTCGTACATAAGAGTGGCAGGATCCAACTCCAAAGTTTTTGTGTTTTGCACAGGCTAACCCTGATAAAATTTTCAGTTAACTGATGGATACTTTTACAAATCCTGCTCAGTTGGGCTAGAACGTTTCAGTCTAGAAAAGAGACAGAGGAATACAAAGTTCTAAAAAACCCTGAGTAGGCTGGAAGACCTGGTAAGAGACAGACTGTTCACTGCCCCTTTCTGTACTGGGTTAGTGGCAACCAAAGGAAGCGACTGAGAACCAGGGCCAAAGCAAACAAAAGCATGTGGCTCTCTTCACAAGGCCAGTGATAGATATGTGTGAGTTCTTTCTAGGAGTCACTGTGGATGCAACAAAGTTTGGGAAAAGAGTTTTGTAGGGAATTACTATATAGAGAGACAGATCATTTCAACCTCAGGAAGTCCTAGGAGCTGAAAGTAGCTTAAGGCTGAAAGGTAACAGGAGACAGAAGCCCATGTTCTTACAGGTCAGATTTTGGACCTGGTGGAGAAAGGACAGAGCAGTAGGTGAGCCCTTCATCCAAATAATACAGCTTTTCTTAAGGTCCCTTGTTCTGGTATCCAGTTCCTTGCTTTTGCAGATGATGATGCCATATATGTCCTCTGAGGAAGCCATGGAGATCTGCCTTAAACCCGGCTCTATTCTTTGCCTGTCTGTCCCTACCCCTGCTCAAAACCATCACACCCTGTTTACAAGAAATCTCCATGTATTATCCACCTATAAATCACCAAGGGAGAATTTAATCATGGCATTTGTCACAGTTCTCTTTTCTTAAAAATGTTTTAACCAGTGACTGTCTATGGAGTAAATTAGAGATTTTCAGCACCACCACAACATCTGGTTCAAGAGGATAAGCCCCACCCAGCTACTACAAGAAAGGATGAGCTAGGAGAGCCTTCCTAGCAGAGAGTGCTGAGAGATCCTCATGGACTGCTGTGTGTAGTGTCCTGCATCCAGAGAGAGGCAGCAGCTCCCCATGCATCATGTTCCCTGTTGGCTGCTTCAAGCTGCTTCCTAGGCATTTTGATGCCTTTTTTTTTTTCTTTTAACATTTCTGTTACTCTGGAGCTGTCTAACTAACAGTGAGTTATCTCCAGTAGACATATGGAAAACCAGAACCGTCTGAATCAATACCCTTTACTAAAGGTTCTAACTCTGGGGAGCTCTCAAGCTTTTACCAGAGGGTTGGCAGGTCCAGTGAGGAAACTCACATCTCCCAAATGTTGCTTCTGAAACTAATTTGAAACATACAGGCTTAGCTGGGAATTCTAGTTTTGAAAAACTGTGTTAGTTTGACACAGGTTTTTTCTAAAAAAACTAAGAAGTAAAAAAGTTTAAACATTTTAAACATTTTAATTATAGTAACCTGCTTCATGCAGTGTGTAGATAATTCAGGCAATTGAATTAGTGAGTAAGTCATTAATTCTTAGAAACATCTTAAACATTCCAATCATAACAGCATCAACCATTAAAAAAAATCCATAGTCCTGTGTTTATTCTCATTTTCATCTAATAATAGCAATAGCCACCCCAGCACAGGGCATTCTCAGGGATTAATGACCAGCTGGGACTAATGGCCCCCTTGGTTATACCTCTGGCCATAAATGCTTGTCAGACTGCCATCAATCCTCAGAAAATGCCCTATGCTCAGATCGTTACTACTTAACCAATATTCAGAATGAAAATGAAAAGCAAATGTAGGGAGAGTTGTCAGGAATTTTCACATGGGAGAGTGTTTGCCCCTATCAGAAATCTGAAATACAGCAACCTGTATTGACTAACACGCATTGAGGGGGTTTCTGTGATGACTCCTTGTGCAGATATGCCCCTCAACCACACATTCTGAGGCAGGAGACGTGAGGATTCAGGCTCATAAGTGACCCCAACCCTCTTTCTCCTGGGGCTGGACAGAGAGCAGCACCAGCTTTGATGATATCACTGACTCCAAACACTCTGCATGATCTATCCTACCTCATCCAGCCAGGACAGAGCCTTTTCATCTCAGTCTTGTCAGGATGGACAAAGCTGAGAGCCTCAGCCTGGGTAAATCATCAACATGCTGTGGAATTTGCAGCACTACTCTCATTTAGAGGAAACCAGGAGGAAGAGCAGCATTGGTTCATGCTGGTGGTCAATATAGTTTCATATTTGTTTCACACTGGCATTCAGAGGAGGTGCATATTGAAGATTTGACCCAAGATCTCCCTAGCTGTTGTGCAAATTTTCAGCACATAGCAGCAAAGGCAATCCAAACCATGTGCCACTGAATTGTTGGAAATGCCAAATGTTTGTGAAGGCAAGTAAGGAAATATGGATGTGATTTGACTGACAACCAACTGCTGCCATTTTTACTTTTTGTTGACAGAATGACCCCAGGAAATATTTGTGCTGGCAAACTTGTAGGTGCAAAATGAGAAAATGAATTGAAGCTAAAGCTGGCAGGAAACTGCTTTCTCTGCTCCCCTTAGGTATGTGTGGGTGTTCACATATTTAGAAATGTAATTAATAGCTCTGAGGGACTTTCCCTAGCTATTTTTCAATGAAAAATGTTGCCAGTTGGTTGGGGTTGTTTTTTAATTTTTACATTTCTATATCACTAATTAAAACCAATAGATCTGGCCTTGAAATCATCAAAGAGGGAAAAAAATATTTTTCAGATAGCCATTACCAGAAGACAGTTGAAGGTAGTAAAAATGCCATCCATTTTACTTTCTGAGCACCCTTATTTCACTGGTATCTTCTTGAGATTCTTTCACAAACCAGCAGTGTCCATCTGACCAATGCTTTTACCTTTAACCCACTGCTCCTTTCACTGAGAGAAGGGATATCTCTCCATTGCTTTTATCTTCTGATAATTTAAAATTTCTTCCCTGTTTTCATAGCATTGTGAGACTTTTTCTTTCCTGTCTATAGATTTTTTCCTTGTCTATACACTCCCTACAATGTGAAGGAAAGAGGAGATTTTTCTAGGATATTCTTCATTTTGTTGTTCTGATAAATGTTAAATACAAATGAGAGGGTGTGGGATGAGAGACCAGTGCAGAGCAAACACAGAAGCTCTTATTGAAGTGCACAAGGAGCATTCTGGACAAATCTGTCCAAACCCCTCTGAATAGGAGTCCATCATCTCCATAATTTGAATTCATTCATCTTTTCCTTTTGTGGGAAAGAAAAGAAGCTATCTAAACCAGTGGGATTAAGCAGTATTTTGCCAATTTACACTAACACCTGGCTTCTTTTAGATAAGGCCCAAATGAACGTCAGCTCATGCCAAAGAACAGCCTCAGACTGTTGACCTTACTGTTTAAGTTATCATTCCTGAGATTTGGAAGAACAAACGCTGGAACTAATCCTGTCTATTGCATGTAACCTTATGACCAGGCAGGCATTCATGAAATGTTATCAACATCATGTGTCAAATGACTTTTATATGTATTTTTATTATTATTTTTAAAGGAGAAACAAGAAATGATTATTGATCCAATCATAAGTGAAAGTATTGCATCCTATGTACATGACAAGTTTTTAGTAGTCATTAAAACCAATGTAATCATTACATTATTTAAGGAGCAGAAAACTCTAGGGAGAAGAAAATATGCAAAAATACCCCAGAAAATAAAGTAGTATTCAATGATGGGGGAAATTGGCACTTGGTCACCTGCTACAGCAAGCTTTGTTGTACCTTGGGAACTCTCAGCTCTACTCTAATATGAACACTGTAAGTAGCCATTTACATGGAAAATGTGAAATAAATGCACCTGATCTTTTGGTCCTGGAATTGGGGCCCTTTGAGATCAGCATGTAAAATTCAGGGCTCAGTCCTGCAGCCTCTCCTCAGCTATGAGGTTGCTATGTCAGCATAAAACCAGCACAGCCCTCACCCAGCTGCATTTCATCCTGTTTAAATCTGTACCTGGCTGGGTATGCAAAGATGTCCTAATGCCCAAGCTGCAGTCTCTCCCTGAGTAACATTGAACCACAAAATCCAGATCCTTAAATCACAATAGATTGTTGCTGGTTTGAATTGATTTGGATTCTGTCCAAACAGGTGACACCCAAAGGGATGGTGAATCATATTTGTGTCTATGAATAGCCTGTAGTGGGAAGAGGGAGTGTGTAAGGAAAAACAGGGAATGTAGAATAACCCCCATAGCCTATTGTTAGATAAAAACAAAAGTAGTGTTAGCAGTCAGAAAGTGTTTGTCCAGTGTTTTATTCTTTGCAGGACTGTGCAACCCATTGTCAGCTCTTGTATGGTCTGAAAGTATATTTGCCTTACCCCTGATTCCCTTGCTCACTCCCTGTGGTTTGGTTTGTCCCTGGGAGAAGATGCTTTCACAGCAATGGCTGGTTATCACAGAAATGGTTAGACCTACACAGAAATTTGCCCCCTTCTAGTTAATTACTCCTGCCAATTAGGGGTTTACCCAGGGTGGCATTACTGTAAGAATAAAAGCCCTAGTCCCTCTCAATCAGATGGCATGATCTCATCAAGCTGGTTCTTTCACTGAGCAGCTGCACCTCAGTTAGAAACTAATATCCGTGAAGAAAGCACTGTTGGCTAATTATGCTAATTAGATAATAGCCACCACCTCTTCATATGCAGGCTCGTCACATCTCTCACTGGTATCTTATTTTATTGCGAACTGCACTGAAGAGAATTTTTACTTACCCACCCTATGTCACATGGGAGTCCAACACTTACCTGCTTATAAAATCTGATTTCAAAGTCCAATCCTGCTGGGTTTTAGAAAGTTCACACTCAGGACTTGGTTTATCACAACTTAAGGAGATTATTTAATGGGAACTGTTTAAAAGAAAATTGTAGGAAAGCTGCTCTTCTGGGACTGGCTTACAAGAGCCACTGGAAGCCCCACTGCCTACAGCCCAGTGAGAACACTATTTATTTGAAAGAATGATTTCATGTTCAGAGGGAAGAACTGATGTTGCCCTTTATGCTAAAGAGCTCATTTTCATGTAATTCTTACAAGAGTAATTTAGAGCTGTAACTTATGGATTTAATTTCTTATTTGTTGGGAAGTGGTCTTCAAAAACTGCTTTGAATCTATCCTCTTGTTGGACTCCATAGCAATTTGTTATCATTGATTAAAATAACAGTTCCTCATCATTAACCCTTTTGGAATTATACGTGGAGAATTAATGTGAAGTGTGATTAGAGTGGGTTTCTGCTCAAATCAAGTAGGATGCTAGTACACTGAAAATGAACTGAATATCAGGAATGATGATAAAACCTCTCCTTATTTCCTTGTTACAATGCCGACATCCAAGTTACACCACGAAAAGATAATTTCAGACACTTGTTCATTTGATTGCACTTTTCTGTTTCAAAGGCTGTCTGTAGAGGATAAGAGCTTGCATTTTGGAGTGATGTCCATAGGAGAGATCAGAGCAGCCTGCTGTGGGGTCAGAGCCTCCACAGGGCACAGCAGCCCTGCCCTGGCTGGGGAAGGCAGCACAGTTCATCTGGAGTCCCTTGCTGCTGCTTGGTTCCCAAAAGGAGATCTACACAAAGGCCAAAGCTCAGCAGGGCTCTGCTAAGCTTCTCTGCTATGGCACATGTTTGGTGGTCCACATGAGAAAAGTGTGAAAGTTGTTTATTATTTTTGTTGTTTTGTTGGGCTCAATAATATTTTGTTGGCACTAATTAAAATAACTATTCCTCTTTAACTTGTTTCAGATTTGCACACATTTTTTAGGTATCACCAATGAGTATTTCTGATCACTTCATAGGAGTCTTTCAGCAATTGTTAGTTTTGTTAGTTTAACTGTTTAAAATTTCTGATTTTCTTTTTTTTCTGAATTTCTGATTTTTTTCTTTAAAGCACATTTTGTTTGTTTCAGTTCCCAAATGGCTATTATTTTTATTTTATTTGTGATGTTTTGACTATGCTCTCTGGAAAGAGACAACCATTTCTTTCAGAGTCACAGGTCACCATTGATACTTGACAGTCTAATTCCTATTTAGGTGATAACTACCTGGTTATTTAGCAAGTAGTGAGCTGTATAAAACTTCAAACAGTGTGGGATTTATTCCAAAGAGACAACAGGCAAAGAAAGTGGATTTTACAAAGCACTGAGACAGGGTGGGAGCTGTATCAGACCTAACATCATGCCCACCAGCACACACAACCTCACCTAAGCAGCAGGGTCTGCAAGATGTGAGTATTGCATTTATACCATGAACATGATGTGCAGAAATCAACCCTTCAGGAGAATGTAGTGCTGCAAATCTCCATGTTGATATGTCTGACACCACTGATGGCACTGGAGATCACCTGTGTGAGGTGCACACAGACAGAAGACACCTGAAGCCAACTCGCAATGCAGAAGAGAAATTCCTTAATGTCACTGGGATGTGGGCAGAGCAGCTCAGAGAACAAAAGCTGATGGAATAAAACTGTTCAAAGCCCAGTTTAGACACAGTATTGAAAAAGAGTGGAGGAGAGAAGAGCTTTTCTATCCAGAAGTATTGGCTTCAGTCAGGAGGAACAATACTATGAGATTTCATTTACCAGCAAGTTCAAAGAGTAGCATGATAAAGAAGCTATCTCTTTTTAATATTCACTTTTATATAGAGTCCAAAACATTTCTGAAATGCTTTCTACTGAAATCTGAACACGGCTGTTTCTAAACATAATGCTTCAAACCTTCTGAGTAAGCTGCACTGCAGTGTCCAACTGTATTGTAAATAGGACAAAATTATTCCTGAAGTTAATTGAAAAAAGAAAACCTACCTCTATTTGCATTCATAAATAGCTAACCTGACATCCCAAAAGCAGATATTATCTGTCAGCATGTCATGTGCATTGGGAATATCTGATCCAATTTGCAGCTCATAAATGTCTAATTAAAAAAAAATATATACAACAATTTTAATTGGTTCATTGCATCATTTGTTTTTACTACGGTTTTAAACTCTTGCACAATAGTCCAGGCTAAAACTCTCTCAATTTGCAGGGAAAAAAGAACTACAAAGAAGGATATTGAACAAAGATAAGTAGGAGTTCAATAATTACCATATTTACAGGTATAGGTAAATGTCTAGATGTTGGTTAGATTATAAATCTGTGATTCAATAAATCACAAAGTAGTTTGTATCTATCTGTGACAGGTTTTTAAAATGCCAGAAGAGTCAGTGTAGAACTAAAAGGTGTAATCGGGTTTTAGTTTCACACAAAACTCCAAGCTGAAGAGTGTAATAGATATATAATATGTGAGAGCACATCTGGTTTAAAAAAGACAGAGAAATCAGAAGATTATTATTGTTGGCTTTATCACTCTGGGGTTTTAGAATGCTGCAAGGAAGAAAGTTAAAGAAGAGATATGGCTAACTCAGTTTTTATCTGATACTTGATAAAGAAAATTCAATTCATAATTATTTATGAACCAGCATCAAGGAGTTTATTACTCTGATTACTCACTAATCATTTCCCATAAATGCAGTGACCTAAAAATCCCATATAATCAATAAAGTAGTAAGTTTCAGATTTAAATCACTGTACCTTGTATTCTTGAGTAAACCTTTGGGTAATATACAAAGGCTGTTGAATTTTATAGTAAGTGTTTTTCAAACCAAGCTGGATTCTAAACAATAATGACTTTTTAATGTGGATCTGTGATTACATTGTCATAGTGAAATACGACAGTCTTTGACTGCATTCGAAATGAGGCAGAGGGTGAATTACTCCGAAGGCATAGATTACCATAGCCTCAGGTAAAGCAATCTTCATAAATTAAACTCCAATCTAAAGTGACCTGTCACTACAAACCTGTTGCTACTCCCAGTAACTTAAATTTCAGTGTACAATTTGTAAACAAGTTCTTTTCCGATTACCACAATAGGGGAGAGTTACTTTGCTAAAGTGCTTTAAAATGAATGTGAGGGAGGAGAATTATACATAAGCATTCTATGGGTTTCTTTCCCATAATTTCAAAAAGCTGTTAGTTTAGGAAATGCAACTTGTTGTCTGCTAAAATGTTTATGCTTTTACGATCTCAAAAGATGTCAGCTGAAGGAGCCTTCGGCATAAACAGCAACTGCAGCACTTTCCTAACTCATTTTTGACACACTTGAGAGCATATTTGACTCTCACACTCCGTAAGACCATTTACAGTTCAATGGTATTCAAAAATGTTTTGTACATTTAGATGCTTCAGCTGCCATTTCCCAAAGGGTTTTCTGGTTTTGCCATACCTCAATCCAGGGAAATCTAGTTTATAAGTGTCTTTTTCAGAGCTGCCAGAGCAGCTATCTTCTGAAAATCATGGGGCTTGTGTGGTAACTGAAAGCTGAGGGCTTTGCTCAGGGTTGGCTTTGGATATCCACGGCAGAAATAGTAGATAATCATCCCACTGTAGGGATCCTGTAGGCATGGAAGTCTTGACCCTTGGTAGTTTTCACCCAACCCACTCACATCCCAGACTTTATCCTACATATCCCTTGGCCCTACTACTACCCTTCAGTACTCACTGTGCTATCACTTGAAAGGTTAACCCATGAAGAGCTGAGCTGATTCATTGGAGTTTTGATTTTCAGAAAGCAAGACTAAAGTATGCCTCCTTGTTAAGAAGACATAGATATGTAATTTTTTTTACATTTGCTGCAAAGAAGACAGTTTCAAAGGCAGGAATGGAAAGTGAAACACATAGTTTTGTTGACACAAGACCTAAAATGAAACATTTTATGAAAATACTTTCAACTTAAGCTTACTTTCAAAACCAAGAAATTAATCCCATGATGCTTGGGAAAGCCTAATATCTCTTGCAACTACCTAAAAGAACAGCAGTTGATGGATAACAACTGGAAGTTCAATTTGTTTTGAACAAGACCTTCATATGCATAAAGCATGTGTCTTCTTTCTTCTTCTGCCACTGATTTGATTTTTAATTTAACAAAAATCTCAGTCAGCTCCACATACATGACAAACATGATGGTGTCATAGAATGGGGTCAAGGTTTGAGTCACAAGCTCAGTTCTTGGCTCCCTGGAGTGACTGGTTTATGCATATGAAGGTAATGAGACAGGGAAAAGTTTCCCTGTTCTTCCCCCTCTGGAGGGTGAAGGATTCCTTAATTAGAATGACAGGTCTGGGTCACAAAGACATTTCTGAGGACCTGAGCAAAGCAGGTTGAAGAGGACCAAATTTAGCATGTACCAAATCTCTCTTAATATCAGGTTTTCAGGATTCCTTTAGGACAATCATCTCCTTCCTCAGCCTATTTGGATATTAATATTGAGTCTATGTCCTAAACTTTTCTTCTTCCATGTTTCATCCATTCTCTTTTTCATCATAATCATTGAGAATGCCTTAAGAAAACAGGTTTATACAGACATTTTGTGTCTGCCAGGCTGCGTGCATCAAGTGACCACTTACTTTAGAACCAGTGACCAATTTTAATCAAACCTGATGTCTAAAGAGATCCTGGTTTTGTATGAGTTGTGTGAACTCTTCTCTGCATATGTTTTCACAAAGACCTAAAATCTACCTTAAGGTGGTTGAAAAGAAGAAGTGAGCCTAAAGCAGAAAGCTGGCCAAGTTAGATTACAGTCTTATATTGCATTTTGAGGAAATTCAGGTGAAACAATCAGAAAAAAACAAAAACCAAAAAACCAAAAAAAACCCCACACCAAAACAGAAATCCATAAATAAAAACCATTTTTCAGTTCTCACATTGTCTGCATTTTTAAGATGTATAAAGATTCTAGGTGCCTCTAGGATTTTTTGTGTTTGGTATTTTGTCTAGGCATAAGTGCAGCTGCAAAGGTTCTGATCTTCCTGAGTAGTTCAACATGCAGTTTATGACACATCCTATCAGATTTCCAAGTATTGAGCTTCTTCACAGATTTTGCTCCACAAATTCTGTCTCAAAGAACAAATATAACAGCTAGAAAAAGCATGCTTCATCGTGAAGGAAAACACAATTTCAGCTCCTGTACTACCAGTGCTTCCTCAGAGGCATGGCTGGAAGCATCAGCTCAGCTCACAGTTCTCATTCCACATCTTTCTTTACCTGCTTTCCATCAACACTACTTGCACAAAACTAATTTACTCCTTTTACAATGGTGTCTTTAAGTGAAAGACTTCATTCCCCAGTACATCCTGCTTTTTTGACTGCACCTCAGCCTTCAGGGAATGTCTGCTGAAATCAGTGCCCAAACATTTGGTAAAGAGCAGGTAAGAAGCTTCCACCTATGCATGGAAGCGTTGCTATTGAGCCTGTTGAGACAGTCTGACTGCAGGCACTGGCTTATTTGCTCTGCTGCCAAGAATATGAATTGGATACTACACTTGCTATTGATCCAAAGGAAGATTTTGCTGTTGTTGTTATTGTAAAAAATGTGAATGCATTATGCAATGTCATGTAACGCTATAAAGCAAAATAAAAGTTACAGAAGGAAAAGAAAGCAGCAGAACAGAAAGACAGCAACATTAGCTCTGCAGATTTTCCAGCCTGTAATGGCATGTTTTGGCACATGGACAAAAAAAGCCGTGACTTATCTATTGGTGTCTGAGTCTGGAGATGATTCAGCTCCTCTCTGCTGTGCCTTGATGGGCTTGTCTGTGATGACTAAAACAGTACAATCAGGCTGGCTGATATCTCAATTTGTAACACGTTGACTGAGAAATAAACATACCTGGAGCAGCACAAAGTGCTCAAAGATTAATCTAGAGGATGGGTTTCATTGTTCTCCCAGCTCTTTATCCAGCCTGAGATGCTGCACTCCAGGCAAAGAGCTGAAGGGAGCTCCAAGGGCTGTGAGCCCTTTGCTCTCCCCATCTCTTCTCTCTGCCTCTCAAGGGGAAATCTTCTCCTCCTCTGGGATCACAGTGGGTTCATGATTACTGGGGGAGAGACCTAATGCGTTGTGCAGATGAGGCACCCACAAAGCAGTGAAAGATGTGTGGGAATGGGTTTTTGGAGACTGGGCTTCTGCTCCCCCTGGCAGCTGACACAACTCCCCAGGGTTTGCAATACCTCTGTGAGCATATTTCAGTGTGTTTTGCACTGGCAGGTGTCTCATGCTGAGATGGAGGCCATGAAAGCCAAGTTTCTGTGCTTTTTAGGTGGTTCCTAGCCAGTCTTGAGCCAACCTTTCACAGTTCTGGTTGTGTTTCTCTGACATGCACATCTATGTCATGTCACATTTAGCAGAACTACCTAAGGTAATTTTCATGTATTAGTTTGCAGCTCAAAGCAGTGGGTTTGTGCCAGAGATCTAACTACTCCTTTCTTGGCCACAGCAGAGAAACAGAAGAGAAATCATAATGCCTGTGGCATCTTGGTATCTGTGGTAGTGGCTAAATGTG
>CM031861.1:54255826-54316637 GCA_018697195.1 Certhia americana | reverse complement strand
TGAGTGTCCCACAGTGCTTCTGCAGTACTACAGCACGCAGTGTTCCATTTCAGGATGTCCCAGTGCAGTGTAAGTGGTTCATGTGCCTTCTGCCTCTGCTCTGTTTTGGAGCAAGGCTGCTTTTTGTGTGAAAAAGGGAAAAGATGCCTTTATAAAAGTCCCTGTGCTAAAATTCTGCTTTGAGCTGTTGCTCTACAAATGGCTTCCTTTGTTTTAGTGGGGTCCTGCTATAAATAAAAGAAGAATCTAGCTGCTCATTTCTACTTTTTACTGCCAGATAGGTCTCCATTTTGCTGAAGAGCTGTAAAGGTAAAAATGTGTACAAAGGAATGGCCAATTTATGCCCTAGATTTTAAAGCAGAATAGCTCATTGATCGTGTCTGGTAGATTTGCTTAAAATTCAGTGGTACAATATGTCTTAGAGCCTGAAGAGAAGAGTGAAGATCTGTATGGCTTGCGTGAGCTGAGGAGAAGAAGAAAAAAAATCTCCCATTACTGTATAGAGTGGTTGTCTTTTCAATTATGGATGAAAAGATGAGTATGACCCCGAGGGGTTGGATTCAAACAGAATGCAAGGGGGGAAGAGCCCTAAAAACAAGCAAAATCTTTACTAAGAGATGATTAAAAGGGAACATAAATGTCTGGAAGTGTTTTGAAGAAGGAAGTGCAATGGACTGGGGGAAAATGGTTATGGTGGAATGTGGAGTAATGGTATTAAATTAACAAAAGGGAAAGGTCTGTTGAATATCAATAGAATCCTTTCTGTTTTCCTGTGGCATCATCTCCCAAGGGAAGTTGAAGGAGCTCCATCATTTGAATCCTGGCAAATGACTTGGGACGAACCACAAGAAAGTGTGGTTTAAGGCACATTATTGAGATGTTCAGGGATGGAGTTACTGACCTGGTGGCTCATTTCTCCCTTCCCCCTTCCCTGGGAAGCTACAGCATTAATGAAAATAAAGGGGGGAAAAAAAGACACCAGAGGTGGAGTAGAGCTCCTGTTAATACACAAGTGGCAGTGCTACAGCAGAAAGCAGAAAGAAGTACAATGATGTGCCCAAACAGATCGAGAGGACTGGTGATGGGGGAGGGAGATAAACTAAACTAAAAGAAAATAGAAAACCTAAATTGCATGAGGAGTGAGAAAGGGGCAGGTGAATGGGCTGGCCAGAGGCAGGAAGTGCCTCTAGACAGGGACTACCAGAGCTGCATAAAGGCACTTGTGCCCTGGCAAGATTTCTTCTGCAAGGGGCTGCTTTTGGACACTCTGTACTTCTGTCATAAGGAAACGTGTTCCTAGAAATTAATGAAGCAAGTGGCTCTTGCAGAATATGGTCAGAGAATACAGAGCATCGGGCGGGGTAGGAGGTGACACTTTTACCTTCCCAGGCCACTCACTCCATATGTCCCATCACTTGGAAGAGCTTATAACAGCTTCCTTTGGAAGGAAGGTCCATGCATGCTTTGTAATGCTGATAATGCCCATTTTGCACCGATATTTTAATTACCCTATTTAAGGGTCTCAAATATATCTTGAAGCATTCCTTAGCTATGCCCCTGGTGCTGCAGAGGAGACTGGACTTTTCCAGGAGATGGAATGCAGGATAAAGGGGGCATATTATTCAAGCAAGGCCATGAAACAACAGGCCTGGAATCACAAATGCTGCTCGTGAGATCCCAGGCCGTTGCTGAAAGCCCATTTCTGGTCTTGAATCCCTGTTTAGCCATGAACTTTCTGAGCATGCACCACTTCCACTGCTTAACATTAAGCATGAGCTCTGAAGGGTTCTTTGAACAGAGTAACTAGAGTATGGCGTAAGATATTCCACCCAGACTTTTTGAGTGGAGTCCCTCAGCACAAAATTAGAACAACCTGAAAATGTCTGGGCTTTGAGAGAAGGCACTGTTAGGAATCTGACCATCTTGTTTTCCTTTAAATTCAACTGAAACCTTTAATGCTGGCCAGAATCACTTGTCTACAAGAGCAGGGGTCAGATGAGGCACTAAGGGAAAAGTCAACTGAACAGAGTTGAACAGAGTTTCTCTTCTTTCCTGAGGAGACCCTTAAATATAAACACAAATTTTTGTCATAAAAGTGTATCCAATTGCTAAAAAATAAATCCACTCACAAAAGCAAGAATTCATTGTTTTTAAAGTAAAATAAAATAAAATAGTCATAGGGAAAATTTCCTCTCATCAAGACAGCAGAGAAAACTAATTTCTATAAAACAAAAATAATTATTAAGTTTTATGAAAATAAATTCAACAACCTTAAGAGTAGGCTATAAATGCTCATTGTGTCAAAAATTAACATATGAACTCCCAATTTGTGAACCAATTCAAAATCTGATTTAACCAACTGCTGTAATTAAAGTCATTTGATGAGAATTCCATTATAATACCAAATGAAATCTTAACTCCACACGAAATAAATATTTTTTTCAAAGCCTAAGCAGACTGTATTAACATGCAATGATCTAAATTATGTATTAAACTAAACTATTTTTTATTATTACTTTTCTATTAAGGTGACCTGATTAACTCCATTCTTATTGGTCTTAGTTCCAATCCTAACTGCATCTCAGCTTTGGTATCTTCTTGAGCAGGATTTGTTCACGGAGTTATTGTAAACAAGAGTTCTCCAGAGTTCTATGAAGAGAGGTGTTTTGTGAAGAACGAAATAGCACTGTGGTTTAACAGGCAAGTTAGTGAAGTGTTTTCCATCAGCTTTGGCAGCATTTTGAATGGAGGAGTGTGAGTATCAAGGTTCAAGAACTCAGTTGTTTGGTTCTTATCCAAATCTCATGGCTGTGTTTTTGAAATTAACACTTTGTTTTTACAGTTTCTCCTCCTTAATATTCACCAAAGATCTGACTCAGTTTGAAATGTGGAAGCTCCTTGTAACATGATCTGAACTCTGAATCAGGTTCACTCACCCCAGCAAAGGAGATGTCATTAGCATTAACATCTACAGTCATTGGACTAATTCACTGAGTTAATGCAGCAAGTTATTTCAAAAATAGTGTTTTATTATAACACCACCCTCGTGCATATGGAAATCAAAATTAATGGCTCTGATTTTCAAGTAATTTATTTGTGTGGGTTTTGAATCTTGAAGCATTCATCATTCTTCACATATTCCTTTTTCTAGTAATTTCTCACTGCCAGAAGTTGTCTTCAGCATTTATAAATTTTCTAATGCTAGCAAGATGCAAAAGTTCCTTGGAAATGTGCTTTTAGTCCTAGCAAGTCATGAAAGGAGATTCACTAACTCAGTGCCTCTCTAGGGGTTTTCCAGCAACTGAAAATGGGGCTTACAAAATTTTTGAAAGATGTAGTATGCCCATTCTGAAAAACAAATATAGAAGTCAGAAATGTTAGTCAGATCTATTCTCATATGCACTGGGAAACCTTCACTGCACTCCTAGGAAAAGCTTTGAACTCTGTCTTGAATGAGCACTACTGGATTTGATGCACTCTCCCCCCCCCCCCCCCCCAGGGCTCCTGTCTGTAAATCAAGAACAACACTGATCCAAAATCCAAGCCTTCATTGGCTCTGTGTGGTTGCACCCCATGCTCATCTTCTGGCAAGGCTCCCTTCCAACCCAAACCATTCCATGATTCTTTGATTCTATAATATTGTGTCTGTGCCTCAGCAAAAGCTTTTTGTTTATTCATTTGATGAATTTCCTTGAGTTTAAAGAAAGGAATTAATTTCACTTATTTCTTTATGTGATCATTAGAAAAGCTTTTAATGAACATAGTAAAACCCAACTAATTATCACAATGGCATTTAACTCTAAATAAAATTGACAGGAAGCAAGAATATGATACATATAATTTTGCACAGTTTATTAAAACACATTTATCATTTTTTTCCTCCTAAAGTAACCTGATCATATTATTCCATGATAATTTAGCTAATATTTTTTCTGTGCATTTAATATTTAAGTGGTTTTTACTGATATTAAAGTCATAATGCATTTTATGGAAATTACCTTGCATTCTAATTACTTTTCTTGGTGAGGAATGGTAAACAGAATTATCTCGTTATGCTTCTTGTAGATGAAAGCAAAGAAATACTTAATGAGAAGAGACTGCTAAAGGAAAAAAAAATCCATATTCAGATTTTTTTTTCAAATTAGTCCATTTTGCCATCACTTCAGAGACACGGGTCTGCCAGAACCAAAGCAGGAACCAGGCGTGTATGTGAACAACAAAAGGCTCTGAATGACAAGCTGGATGCTTTTAACATCAGCAGTTCCCTTTTTTCTGTGGCCTATCCAAACATAAGCTGAGGAGAGTTGGGAGGAAAACAATGTGCTACCACAAGAAAACAAGAAACACAAAAAACCGTGTCCTTGAGCCCGAACTGCCCCATGCTTCTAGTAAATGAAGCTACTGTTGGAAAGCTATGATTGTACCTACAGAAATGGAGAGGTCAAGGCCTGTGTAAAAGTTAACCCCTTGTCCTTTTTTTTCCCCAGTTCTTTATATAAAATCTGCTTATATTATATATATACGTCTTTCACTGGAAAAATTGAGGAATTAAGTGTGGAGGAATCAAGTTTTCGTGCCAACTCTTCTCTCAGTGTCTCTACTGAAGTCCAAGTGTAGGCAAAAAGCAAGTCTGGATTACTGTCTATGAAAACAAAATGGGAAATTTTTTTGCATGAACCTTTATGAAGGTGAAGATGTGCTTTAGCACTATTTGAATGAGGCCTCTTCTCTTTCATAAACCATCTTTTGGGAGATATGAGATAGAGTCTGACTCCAGAGAAATTATGGTTCACTAGCCACTCTGTGTCTGGACACCTCTCTGAAAATCAAAATGCACCATGGCTCTTGCTTAGTTTGCCTGACTTTGTAATATCCAAAGAGCTGCCACCCAAGCAGCTGAATGAAAAGTACAGTATGCAACAGAAACAGATAGAAAAGGAGGAATAAGTGAACAGTAACACCAAGAAATTAAATTCCAGGTGTTGTTTCTGTGGAGTTCCACACATTTCTCTGGATTTGAATTTTTCCTTTCTTTTGCACTGGTGCAGGGGTTCCTTTCTACCCACCAAGACCTACACACATGGCAGCAACTGTTACAGCCTAGGTCATATGTTTTATATTATCATCATAATTACATATATATAAAACATATATAATTATGTAATGTGTAACCACCCATAGGTGGTTGTAATTGTGGTAGTTCCACTACCCACCGACCATGGAAACTGGACAAAACCATGAGCTCAAGGTGGCTTTTAGGCAGTCATACACACAGTTCTCTTACTGTGCCTCTTCTGCTTGACTTGAGCAATGCTGTCCTTGCAGCTAAAGAGAGCTTCAAAGCAAAACCCCTGAGGGTGGGTGCATGTTACTTGTTTTGTGACACAATTTGTGACCAGTTCTCCTGCCTGTTTACTTCCTGGGCCATGCAAGGGAACATGGATATTCTTCTGGTCTGGCTGCCATGTCATGAAGGAAGGTCTTCCTGTAAAGCTGGGTAGGGACATGGATGTTCCCAGCCTGGTGTGTGAGAAACAGCAAGAAGAACAGGGAAGACTTGTGGTTTGTCCCCTGTGAAAAGAAACCCCTGAGGCTTTCATTTAGTTTAAAGAGATCATCACATTTCTCCTCCACATGTTCTTAATTTCAAAGGTCAGTATTTTCTGTTTGCATTTCCAAACTCACCAGCAAGACAAATATTGTAATATTAATGTTGCTTGCACTTGTTTTACTGTCAACCTTCCTGTTCTGGTAACTTCAGAGCACCAGGCATTAAAGGAAACTGGATGGAAAATATAGAATTAAGTTTTAAGTAACACGGAAATTTCAAATTCAGTTTAATAGAAATGTTCAGTGAATTTCTGTCTACATTAAGTAAATTTTTCTATCTGGGGGAGGGAGACTAGAAAGTTCTGTGAATAATGCCTACTTCGTAATTTTCCAAGCTTTACTTCCACTAGAAATGATCTTTAAATAAACAGATTTGAATTTAGTTTGCAGCTCACTTTCTTTTTTCTGAACAGCATGCAAAACAAGCAAAAATGCCTTTAATCCCATCATCACTGAAAACTTCACTGTAAGCTCTAATTCAACAGTCCAATCTACTAATCTATTCATTCTTTTCTAGCCAAAACGTCTTCTGCAACATCTACCATAGTTCTGCAAACAATAATTGCAATAATATTTCATCATTGTATTAAGGATCAGGTTATCTGTGTAGAATATTTAGAAAGGTCAGTGTCTCATATATAACATATAGGCAAAAATAAAACGACCAGCGAATGTCATTGATATTTATTGCAAATGCTCTATAACACTCTGAGTTTGCCATGCACATTTCTCCCTGCAATAGAACATGTTCCTAAAATGGATTAAATCCTGATTTGATTTTAGTACTCTACATATTACAAATGCATTTAATTTTAAGTGACAAAATAAAATGTAGCATATGACATCCTAATCTGATGTATAGCAGTTTCACCAGCAATTCTCTGTGAGATACATCTTTTTTTAGTAAAAATGTCAGTGTTGCTTGAGTTAGCTCAACAGGGCCTTGTTGTTTTCAAGCAGCATTACACTTCAGCCTCTTCTCTTAACCAAATGTTACCAAAACTGAAGAGGTCTCAGCAAGAGAGACAAAAGCAAGTTGAGGAGGTTTATTTGCTTTAATAGGCACAAAGAGCACTCCCTGTTGCTGTGCTCCAGCTTATTTGAATAGACAGCAAAGACAAATGCAGGCAGCGCTTTTAAAGGTCCACTGGAAGGATTACCACTGGATTTTAAAGACTCAGGATGAGCACAGAGAGAACAAGTGATGTGTCTGTGTGTCAAAGGCACAGTCTCATTTTGGAGGTCACAGGGTATCTCGCTGGTAAAAAAAAAACAAATGAGTAATAACATTAACTGAATGATTGGGTTATGGGCATTATTTTCTCCAGAATCCTTCAGAGGCTTCAATGTGTTGACTTCAGCAAGGCAAAATCCTCTCAGGGCATCATGACCATTATGACCTCTCTTCTTTCAAATTATGTTAGTTCTGAATAACAATTATGGAAATTAACTTATTAGTGCAAATTGATACATGATGCTGGGCCAGCAGAATTGACTATTCTGTATTATTTTATTTATTTAGGCTGCAGTACCGGTTATAGTGCAATAAATGGAGACTGACTCTACCATTAATGTAGAAGGATATTTAGGTTATGAGTATAAGAAGAAATTCATTTATGTGAAATTTACCTCAGAAACATCAAATGATATTCCGGTATTATCTGCATTTTGCCATGGTTGGAAAATGAAAGAAATGGCTTGCACAACACAAAGCCTAAGAATTAAGACATTATATTTGTTCTTTGAGCATCAATAAGAAATTTCATTTCTTTAAAACAATTTGTGCCATCTTAGAAGAGGAACACATTTTTTCTCCTTGCATATTTGTTCATGTCTTCCCTCATTCACCTCTTTTCCATCACATTTTGTGATGAGGAAGTGCAAATTTGACTTAAAACTGAGCACACAGATCTCAGAGGGAGTAAGCTGAAAAAAGACAAAACCAGTGTGGGCAGAGGGGCTGTCCCGAGGCTGCTGGTGGTGCTGAGACTTCACCAGGATCTCATAAGGACCAAGTGGAGACCTCCCCATGCTAAAGCAGGAGGTGCCCCATCTGCCCAGCAGCAGGGACACCCCTCACTCCTCCAGGAGGACATTAGGGACAGCTCTGCAAGTGCCAAGCCCCACCCCAGCAGGTGTCCTGAGAAGGAGGAAAGCTCATGTGCACAAACAACCACCTCATAGAAGCGTGACCCAAACCCCAGTGGGAGCTCCCTCAGACACGATGGGTACACTGGGACTGGACTGGGACACTGGGACACAATGGGACACTGCTGCTGCACCATCCACCAGAAAGTCCGTGAGGAAAATCTGAAGGAGAATAAACCTTTCGATGCATTCAGATGCAAATTTTTGTCTGTAAAGCTCGAGATTATCTCACTGCCATGGGACCACTGTGTCCTGTCCTGGGCCTTGTATAGGACACCTCAAATCAGCTTTGCCACCGCCTGTGCCAGGCGGGCACTGAGCCCTTCTAATCTGGCCTCTGTTGCTCCAATTAACTGGGGACAGCCCCTGAGGCTTTAGTGGGTTTGCACCAACTGTCTGACAAACCATCACATATAATGAGGAGAAAAATAAAATTTCATGTATGTTTACATGGAAGCTAATTTTCTCAGGATAATGTAAAAATTAGTTTTTTCAGCTTCCTTCATACTATTGCAGGGAAGTACAGTAGCAGCAGTTGTAAAGCAAATTTTAATGATATGCCTGAATGTCACTGTTAAATCTCTGACAAGTTTTTACAATGGCAGCATTTTGATCTTTTTTTTCTTTCTTCTTATTTGACCCTAGAGATTATAATCAAAAGCTTTCCTTTTTTTTTCACATTAAAACATTCAAACTTTCACATTAAATCATATCTGCAAATTGACAAAGCCTGTGATTCAAAATGAAAAAGAGAGATAAATACTGGCACTGTGTAAGGAAAAAGAAGTTATTCTTTAAGTTTAAAAAAAATTCATTATGTTTTAATATCTTGTATTGGCATATACCATAAAGTGTTTGGGGAAAGTCTTGTTCTTTGCAATTTTACCTGGATATCTGTGTAATGACTCCTGGCTGTGCAGCTCCCATTGGTCATTTCAGTCAGAGTTTGACTGCAAAGATGTTCTGTGAATGCTCATTTTCATCTGGCTGTTTCTAAGACATTTAGGAGAAAGTGAGGAATTTCCAAGAAGGGCTGGCTGGATCAACTGCCCAAGCAACATGTGCAGCTGGGGCAGTGAAAAAGATCAGAGGACAGGACCCTGCATGTTTGCATCAGGATTAAACCAGAAGTCTCCAGAGCAAAACCAAAGCACAAAGGAGCCAGAGGCTGCTGGTTGTAGGTACAACAGACTCAGAGCCTTAGAGCATGAGGTAAAGAGGCAAAGATGCAAAATGACCTCTGGCTGGGAAGATACCCAATGGTTTAAAAGACAGGGTGTGTTGCATAATACAGACATGAAAAGGCTCAGAGGTTTGGAGGAGGTCCTGAAAAACAGGGAGCAGCTGCTTAGTGCCATATCTGGGCAACGAGTGTCCCTGGGTGCCCCAGCTGCCACACAGGGCCAGCAGGACAGGGGATCACACTGTGCCCGAGGCCATGCCTGCTCCTGGGGCAGGTGGGGAGCAATAGCCACAGACAGCAGTGTGGGGGACAGACTGGGACATTGTCAGCTCAGTAAACACTCCCCTTAAAACAGACTCCTTCCATACGATCTGCTTATAAAAATAATACCCAGCACATGGAAACACCTCTCTGCCTGCATTTGCTGTGCTAAACTCAGAGGAGAGTTATCTTAAAATTCACTCACTAGCCCCAGTGAGACATTTTACCTGATCAGAAGCATCCCTTCTGCTTGCTTGAGAGGGGCATGGGAGGGATAGGGAGGAAGGGAAAGCGTTTCATCCTGGTCAAAATCTGCACAAAGCAGTGTGGTGCTCTGAACCCTCACACCCAAACGGGAATGCAGGACCAATAGGAGCTCTGAGAGCTGCTATTGTGCAGCTCTCGCTCCTCTCTGTTTTGTCATGGTAAGGGAAAAATAAGGATAATGTTATCCATAACTCTTCATAAGTACTTAAACCTGAAGGTGTCTTGGTGCAGCTTAAATCAAAATAATATCTGAATTTTCCTTTCTTTTTCTTCTTAAATGGCAGCTTTCTGAGTAATTTTAAGCTGTCAGGAAAAAGAAAAAAAAAACAACAACCAAAAAGCACCAAGTACCATGGTTCTTCCTTTCTCAATTCTGATAAATAGATGTGAGCCTGCTGACAAGGAATTCTAGTGAGCTTAGATGTCTGTTATACTTGCATTTTACTCCTCCTAGTATCTCAAAGATTTCTTTGCCCTCTCTGATCCTGGCTGAAACTGAGCCAAGTTCTATTAAAAAAAAATAACAGCATAAATTGAAAGTTTGCCAGGAATTTCTTGTTGTGGCCTTAAGTACAAAATTATTACAGTCTTTTCCTCTTCAAAGAGATTTCTTTGCAGTTCCACAAAACTATCAGTCTCATCCACTGAAGTGTGCCTTTCAAAAACCCTTGTTGCTGTTGAAAGTCCATGCCATCACTTTAGTTTTATCGCAGAGTTTTCCAGAGAGATCAATTACTCTGTGTCCTTCCTTCACCTGCAGAGTCTGAAGTCTGTCTGTTTTAACTTTAGCTTCACCACTGCAATTCAACAAAATCTGTGAGAGAGGCATGAAATGTATAGTCTAGGTTAAATTTTTAGTCTTCTCATTCTAGGCAAGTATTCATTTCCTCCAAGAATTCACTTCAGGGTCATATAATACTGACACTGTCTTTCTCTACAACTCTGTGTTTTTAAGGATGTAGAGAAAGTTGGTCTCAGTTCCCTGGGACTTTAATCGCTGACCATATATCACCCCTCTGTTAGTAACAAAGCAAAGTCTAACAGGACAGCAAATATGGACTAATTTGGGAGGCAGAGATCATGATCATTCATTTTCCCATTATTCCTGGTGCCATACAGTCCGTATGAGCAGATCACAGTGATGCTGCTGCCAGTGCTGCCAGCACACCTTTCTGTACGGCAGTAGAGACTGTCCTCCTGAGACAGAGGAAAGGAGTTGAGCAGTTGAAAATGAGAGTTCTGACCTGAGGACCTGACACCAGTTAATAGATTTAGTACTAAATGTAAATTATTGTTAATATAAGAAAGTGGAAGACAATTTCAGCTGTTAATGAGAACAAGTATGAAGTAATTATTTCTTGTCAGTTTTAATGAAAGACAGCAAAGAATGTACCAATGGATTATCACTTCATGCCCTTGTCTTCACTGGGATGAAGCTCCATGTTGGAGCACAAAAGATAATACAGGACAAAATGGAAAAATAGCCTAAAAATCACTGCTGTGAGAACATCCATGAAAGTCAAGTGCTGAATGAATTCAAGCTCTGCAAATTTTTGGCATTGGCTTTATTTATGCATTTTTAACACATCCAACATTATCTTTATTTGAGAAGGAACAATAACATTATACCAAGTAATTTGTTGATAATAAGTTCTGTCTGGTTTTTGTAATTAAAAAAGTGATTAAGAAAGGCTAAGTCATTAATGCTTGAACTACTGCTGCTGGGATATGCACAGTAGCACACAATTTATAAACTTTTGGCAGAGGGATTTATTTACTGATGCTTTTTCAAGAAACTTCTTTCTTTATGGTATTTATAGAATGTGAGAAATAATAGACTGTGATTATGAGCAGAGAAGAGCAATCATCCTGATAAATGCCAGTGAATTGTAAAACTAGACCCATTACGTAAGGATACAACTGCTGAATCTTGCAGCTCAGCTACTTTGTCTTTTTCACATTCATTATCTCAGGGATAGATGGTCAGGTTTGGCAGGATGTTAGGGGACCAATGGAGAAGCCAATGCTTCTATGGCAAACCCAATGCTCAGGTTCTCAGTCTCAGAAAATGCTCATTTTTTCCTCAAGTTTTTTTGTTTGTGTATCTATTTTCCAGTTCTGAGCAAATGCAGAAAAAACAGAAGGGAATTGGGCAGGTCCACTGACATAAAGAGAAGCAGAAATTCACCACATGTCACAGAAAGGCACAGACTGGTGTCTCAACACCCCAAACACAACAGAATGCTTAAGAAAATTTTTAATATCACATCTAGTGCCTGAATAAATGAGTAAAATGTATTTAATTGTTAAGTGAGATGTCTGTACCAGCCTGGGCTGTGAGTTTGTAAGAAGGAAAGGATGCATCCCCTTCCCTGTTTGTAGGATGGAAGCCAGCACTCCAAGCCAGCTGCAGCAGTTTCAATGCAGAAATGTTGATTCAAGAAATTATTTGTCCACAGCTAACCACTGCTCTTTGAAATTCATGTCATTCATGACTTGGAGAAAACCCTTTCAAAATACATTTTTAAATTTTATCGCAAGTGACACGAGGTTCACTTTCTTAATTGCTTTATCTTTTATTGCAATGCACTAAGTAAGGGCAGAAGTCTATACTACTTTTACAAAGAATAAACAGCCAGGGTAAAATAGACCTTTCTCTTTCTGTAGATATTTAAGTAGATATAGATATTTGATGTATTACAGATGTTTCTATCATAAACATATCTCTCTGAGTGCATTATCAATGAGGACCAAACCACATCTCTTTTGAGAAAACAAGGACTTTCAAATCTAGTGTAGGTAGTGATAGATTTAGGCTCAGGACTCTATTATGTTGGAATCAACCCTGTAGTTCTCTATCCCTACTTTCAGAGCAGTTTGGTGCAGACTTTTTCATGAACTGGAGATAAAAATTATTCTCTGCTGCAATGAAATCTATTAAGATCTATCAAACTTCAAGAAAATCACTTTCTGCTTGGTAATACCACCTAAGAACAGCCAGAGGATTTAAAATTTATTATGGCCCTTGCTGAAGAGCAGCATGGATCCTAGATTACTCTTGTAAAAATTGTGAAATTGTGTCAATAGAGTTCTTATATTTTCCTGCACAAGGACAGTATAGGATATAATGAGAGAATACCAGGAATCAAAGCTTTTGCTTTAGAAAGATTTACAGCTGCTGCTTCATCCCATAAGTTAACACTGAATAATTAAAGGACTTGTAATTAAAGGCTAATTCAGTATTGATTGTGTCCTAGAGCAAGGGGGCAATTTCACTGTTCTCATGCCATCCTATGTCAGCTTCATCAGCCAGACAGCAGCACTGCAATTACCCTAAGTAGCCTTCAGCAGTGGGATGGCATCTCCTCCAACCCATTCTGGTGGGCTGTGGGGGCAAAGTGATTATCTCACGAGGTCTTCAGTATCACACATCCCCTCAGACCACTCTGTGCTCCAGAAAAAAACATCAAGCCTGTTTCATTTGGGAGAGTGAGGGACTCTTCATGTCTCTTCAGTCCAATTGTGTTCTTGGTTCTCTGCTCCATCTCTTCATGGTTCCTGTGATGGTCCATTTTGAGGTGAGCACCTTCTCCAGGGTCTCTGGTTGCTGCCTCCATTGCTTTTCACAAGCATGTTCAGAGTTACTGTCTGATAGAGGAATAAATGGAAAAGGGAGGGTCATGGGTACCTGTTATCCAGTCTGCAGACCCATCTGCACCTCTGCAGCCATGCGCATAATTTACCCAAACTTTCTGGAAGTGGAAGACCTCAGTTTGGAGATGCACACAGAGAACTTACTCATCATTGCACTGATGAATAGGGAAAGACAATGTGTGGTAATAGGGCAAAGGAAGCTATCAAAATTCAGGAAATTCCATTTCTCTATCTGACACCTTGATGATTCTCTAATTAAATTTCACTGGCCCTTAAGTAGTCTATCCTCACCAATCAATTGATTTCTTTTTTTTCTTACAGGATCTCATACACGTCCTGTATGCATCATACATCATAGAAATAAGGTCATATGTAATAGACTGAATCATAAACATTAGAGATGGAAAATCTCATTGAGCCATCAAATTCATTTCTTTGTCAGTGGAAAGAGGTTCTCATGTAGTATAGAATTTAATTTTTAACATATAATATGTTCAGTCCTACAATGGTTCTTTTTTTAGTTGTTATTCCACAAAACTCATTTAGTCCTTGCTATGAGGGATTTTTATGATTATGCGAATTTTCTTTTAGAAACTTTGCTCCACAACTTTTAATTATATCTCTACATTGCTCTATCTCCAGAAAATAGCATTTGCAGGTAATAATCATACGCCTTCTTTCCAGCACTATTCAAAATATGAAAAGATGGGTCTAAATATAGAAATAATCCTGTAATATCTATTTTCCAAGATCTCTAAATACCATGCATTTTGTTTTCTAGTCATGATTTTTTTTTTTCTTCACAGTTTGGGAAACTGAAGTAACTACTTTTCCTTTTCAAGCCAACTTTTTCTTAATGGAATTGTTAATTACTTTTCAGTTCTTATTATAATGAAAATGTCTAAGACTGTTTTCTTATAAAATGTCTGCTTTTTTTTTATTTAGCTAAGATTATGAACAAGTTTAGTTATTTAGACATATGTGTTTGGGGCTCTTTCATACATTACATATCAATTCTTTTAGCTGACCTGATGGTTTTGCATCAGATGAAAAAAATCAAATAACTTTGACAGCAGGAAGCTCTCTATTAGATATTCCTGCTTTTGAGGGTAAAAGAAACAAAAGTCTCTCTGGAAGACCCTCTGCATTTTTTCTACTCCCAGTGACACAAAGACAAAGGAGAAACTTTCTGCCAGAGTGTATTGAGGTGGGTAACAACCTATCTTTTTATTTGAATTTTTTTAAGTAGAGTACACCAAACTGGGACAGTGCTGAATCACTGGGTGGTCTGAGCATGCTTTATTTTTTCTGTCACTGGGGAACACCTGGGGACAGAGACAGGAGACAAAGACATATCTGATAAACCTTGGGTTCTTCATCTGATCTGACATAGCCTATTTTCTGGTATCACTGGGTACTCAGATAATATAAAACAGCCAGAAAAAAACCCAAGAGAAAACAGAGATCACAGGATTACAAACAGGTGTAAGGGGCCTTTGGAAGTCATCTAGTCCTGCTACCCTGCTCAGGTAGGGTCCCCTGGAGCAGGCTGTCCAGGATTGTGTCCAGATGACTTTTGATTAAGTCTGAGGTGGGAAACTCCACAACTCTTTTGGGCAACTTGTTCCACTGCTCACTATCACAGTACAAAATCTTTTCCTGATGATCAGACTTCATCTCTTGTATTTCAGCTTGTGCCCTCTGGTCCTGTCACTGGACAGCACTGAAAAGGGCCTAGCTCTGTCTTCTTTGTACCCAATAAATCAGGTATTTATATGCACTTACAAGATCCTCCTGAACCTTCTCAATACGACCCCTCTCAGCCACTCCTTCCAGCTCTGTGTCCTTTGCAAACCTGGTGAGGGTACCCAGAAGAATGCAGATAGCATTTCAGGCTTTTACAGAGTATTCAGAGCATAAAGAATGTGGCCAGAGAGGATGGCCTATTTATGAATTTTGAGAAAATAGATTGCTTTCTCTTAAGGCTTCCCACCAACTTATTAGAACCTTTGGCTGCCAGACAAAGGGTAATTCCTGGGCAGTTTCACTAATTTTCCCATTTGCAGCAATGTCACCATCCTGCTTGACCTTTCAAATCAATTCATCTTGAGATACATTATTGACTAATTTCCTGAAATTCAGGTGAAATGTGCCCATTTTTAACCTTGTTCTTCCTTAGGTACAGAAATTACCTTATCCTCTGGTACTAGCATTGCCATTAGTAAGCAATCAAAATTCTTCTCCAAAGGCTTTTCGATTTTATTTGCTCTTTCCACACCGATTTCAGTGATGTATTTCATCTAATTCAGGTGCTTTGTCAACTTTTTAATAGTACTGAGAGCTTTAATTGGCTTATTATCTTCTCTTCTGCAGTGAGGGCTTTTTCTTTAGCATTTCTATTCCCCTCAAGGAAAGCTTGGACTCTGGAATATTACAGGTCCTCCATTTCCTGGGATGAAGAAATTGCCCAGACCCTTAAGGATATCTACTTCATCTCTCACCAACATTTAATCTATCATGGCCCCTCTTTATCTTCCTAATAAATTTCCTTCTCAGGCAGCAAAAACTTCATCATCCATGCTCTTCAGACACAGCAGTGTCCTGCTGCTTGGTGTCTTTTTCTTCTATTGTGTAGCCAGGAAACCCAGGCTAAAAAACAGTGAGATTTTTTGGGTCTCAGGACTACAGACTGGGGATGGCACTCAGCTAGGAAAAAAATGAACCATGGGCTTTGCTGTTTGTTCCTCCCAGAAAATCTGAGAAAAAGAAGAAACCTGCCCAGCCCAGAAGGATTTGACACTATCAAAAAAGTGCCTGTCAGTGTTTCCATGGATGGCAGGGAAAAAAAGTGCCTCTTTTCCAAATTCCAGACTGTTTTCCACAAAGCTTAGATGTGGGTGCCTCATTATGTTGTCCTCTGAAGTAAAGGCACAAAGTGGGTTTGGATAACATAGAACAGGATGCTTAAGCACTGGCTCTCTGGATTACTGTTTTTGCTGCAGCCTCTCATTTTAGATGGCAAACGGCTCCCCTGGCTCTTCCCCTGTGCCCATTACTGGGATCAGTGGCAGGTCTCCAGCTATCACTGTCCTAATGCCTCCCAGCTGCGTGCCCTGACCTGCCTTTGCTCTGGCTTTATCAGACCTCAATGAGCTTAGTGTCTGAGGGGTGATTACCCCCCAGACCAGACACTGCAAACAGGGAACTGGAGGAATAACGTGAGAAATTCAGGATTAAAATCTGCTTCCTTGCAAATTTTATTTACCTGGCTTTCCTATCGTGAACTCCAGATTGTACACTTGCTCTGTGTGTCACCTGCAGACAGATCTGCTGAACTGAGAATAAAGAGATGAATAATGTCACTGCCTGAACATAGCCATGAAAATCATAAATAAAAGAAAAAACATATTCCTGCTCAGAGGTATATTAACTGGAACTTTTATGTTATTTATGTTTTGCCTCAGATACACACGTATACCAGGAGAAAAAAAAATCCAGTACTTAGAGTAAATCTACTGCATTTTGTTGTAAGCTTGGAAAAAAAAAAAAGTGTGTTGATTGATTTCCTTGTCTGAGTTATTTAGAAAGAGCTGAAAGCTGGAGGGCTGTTAGATTCTGGTAAAGTGAGTACTTTTCCCCCTGAATAAAAACATTTAAAGGCTCTTAGTGTTTGTGCACATATTCGTGTTCCAACGCACGAATTAAATGTCAGCAGAGCCAGACCTTCAGCTACATTTGATGGCAATACTGAAGTCAGTGTGGCCACATTGATTTATGCCACCTGAGGAACTGATCCAGAGTTGTTACTTTTCACTGGACATCACATAAGAGCTATAAACGGATTTCTGAGTGCACAGAAAAGAAAATGCAACATGGAGAGTGACTTGAAACCAGAAGCTCTGTCTGAAAGGAGTGCTCTGCCTCAGGGTTGAAAACACACTAACCTTTATCAGACTATCCACTTCCAGTGGAAAAGGTGTTATCTGGGCATCCAATGTCGCCCTGTATTCCAAAGGGAAGCTGAAAAAAAATCCAATCACTTCAAAGTCTGGGCTTGTCTCTGAAAATTGTTCTCTTACACCTATTACAAGTGATATCTATGATTGCAGTAGCAAGAATTTCCATTTTCCTGACATGCAGCTTTACTGTGGGTTGCAGAATAGGTTCTGTGCGTTGCCCTGCAGCTACCATACCTAGGGCTCAATAAGTTATTAAACTATTTTATGTTTTTTTCAGTAGCTTTTCTGTGCAATGGGCAACCAATACAAGTACTGTGGCAGTGAAAAGACTATGGATTAAAAACCTAAAACTACCCCATGCTGTGAAGCATTTAAATTCTTAAACTAGATATAAGGCTTACAGTTCAAATCTGGGTTGGAATGGATGTATTTATATGGATTCTAGGAGAGCCCCTGTGGCTTGTAGCTGCAGGGGACTTGGTCCAGCTCAATTTGGTGAATTGCAAGTTTTCTAGTGAAACACTGAGATTTGGCTGTCTCATTTTGCAGTAGCATTAAATAATCCAAAGACATTTGTTTGCTTTTCTGTCTCTGCTAAATCTGCAAACAGTTTAGACCTGATTTTTGGCTCATAAAAACACCTCAGTTAGATGGAAAGTCTTGCACTGGACATGCTCAGTCTAAACCCAAAAGGAAACACTAAAGTGGAAGTACTGTATCTCCATTTCTGCTGAATTGTTTTACTGTTTACAAATCACCTTCTTTAATAACGCAATCCTTTTTCTTTGGATTAATTTATTATTTTAAAGAATAGTCCAGATTGGTGAGAATCATCTTTCTCAATAGAAATAGTTATGGTGGAGAATTTTCTGCGTGTGTGCTGCTGCTTCAGAGACACTATTGGTTATTACCCCTACAAACACAAATCAGTTTTACTTCCTCTGATAAGTAAATAATAAAATGCTTCAGTAGATATTTTCCTGAATAAACACTAATTTATGCTAAAATGCACAAAACTTTTGGGATTAATGAATTGTTCCAGAGATATTATAGAGATATCTGAGTATGTATAAATAATATGATCAGCAAGCAGGGGTTTAAAGCAGACCAAACTCAGTGAAAAATTTTCACAAACCATTATTTCAGTGATAAAAAACTTGTATCCTTATCCATTGCACAGAGCTACTCATTCCAAACTAAAGGCAATGTTTTTAACACATCATCCAGCAACTCCCTCATGGCTGCTGGAAACTGATAAACTGATAGCTGGGAACCAATAGTAGGACCCAACCCGCTTTAATATATGAAACACATCACCTCCAGGAATTCTGCATGGCAGAAAGTCACAATTAATGTCTAATCTGCAGCTGGGAACCAGGCTCACTGTTGTGGCATGTGAGTGCTTTAACAGAGTGTGTGTGTGTGTGTGTGTGTGTGTGTGTGTGTGTGTGTGTGTGTGTGTGTGTGTGTGTGTGTGTGTGTGTATGTGTGTATGTGTGTGCATGTCTCTGTGTGTGCATGTGTCTTGAAATTTTGGTGAGCCCAGCTGACCCAATCAGAGTGTTCTCAGGCAGGAAAGAGCAACACGCTATGCAACTCGAGGTTCCTTATCATCCTTCATGGGAATTACTTTTAAGGCACCAAAAATTGCTGGTAAATAGAGGTGAGTAGACAGAAAACATACTTACTGCTTCAGATGAAAATGTGATGGCTAATGAGAGAGGCAATGACATCCACTCAAGGCTTTGCATCTTTTCAATGATGTGTCACCATACAAAGAGCATTGCAGATGTCAGCTGATAAGGAAAGCCTAAGTAGAACTGACTAGTAGTGTTTGTGTGAAAGAACACAGAAAATGGCTGGGCTGTCATATTCTGATGAGAGAAGCCACCAGTTTCCTTTTCTCAGACATTGTCATGAGCTGCAGTTCAAAATGTAACCCAAACTCTGTATTCTGTCACCATCTGATGAAACTGGGGTATGTGGGGGGTGTGATTGTCTGTCCATGGCCAGCTGTCAATAAACCTGCTGGGGCAGTTTTCTTATCTCTTCCACAACCCAGCCTCCCTCCAGGGAGAGATCTTCTGCTAATGGGCCATTGAGTGTCACTGATAGAATTCCATCATCCCACTGGGAAATGCTCCAGCCAGGGGGAGGATCCAAGCATTCCTACCTGGATAAAAATCTGAGAGTTGGAACACCAAGGCAGCCTTTTGCACTGGATTCTCAGAGGAAGATCAGGCCCATCTCTCACTTCTGGACCTTCAGTTAAAAAACTCCACTCTTTCTACAGGAGCATCACTTCAACAGAGCCACATCTGCTACTGGGACTGCAGCCACCATGGAATGGCACTGCCACCAACACCCTGACCCACAGGGTGTCAGGCTGTATCCTGACTCTGTCAGTGGGGTTTGTTTGTTTTTGTTTCTGTTTCTCTTTTGTAATACTGCATGTATTTTGGTTTTATTGTTTATTTTAGTTCCCCTAATGAAGAACTGTAATTCCTATTTCCATATCTTCTCCTGAGAGCCCCTTAAATTCAAAGTTATAATAATTTGGAGGGAGGGGTGAACCCCTTGTCCCTCCCCGAATAATCCTTAGCTAGCTATGCCCTGGGGAAGGCAGGGGTGCCCTTCACAACCAAGATAAAAGACCAAGGGATGCTTTTCCTCCAGGATGGTTCTGGATGTTTACTCTTGGCTGGGGTCTGGGAGAAAAAAGAGAAAGAGAGGAAATTTTCCCAGGTACTTTAAACTTCAGGAAAGGGGCAGGGAGGCACGAAGCATCAGCCAATGGGATAACATTCCAGAGTCAGGGAGGGGAAGGCATAACCTCTTCACACTAGGGGGGAGGGATACATGGAAACACAAGTATATGCACTGCCACAGAGGGGTTTAAATTCTCCATTCCCAGGGAGGCTCCTGCCCTCCTTAGCACACACCTGTTGCTCAAACCAGGACAGACACCTATTACACAAGTGCATGCCAGGTATAGCCCCACCTCCCAACATCCTGCAGCCAGAAAAAGGGACAGAAAGAAAGGTGTTTTGAGCTTTGAAATTTCCTGGGGTTTTGGTTTTCTAAATAGCAGGGAAATGAAGAATTGGAAGCAAAATTTTAAATAACTGAATTAAATATCTTTGTGTGAATTTTAGCCATGATATTTCTGAGCTATCTTTAGTTCAGGTACCAGATGTTCCTGCTTGCTTTGAAATCAGTGTCCTGTTAGTCCAAATCATTCACTTGTGTTTCTACTGTGAACATAACAGCAGTAAGTAAATTCAAGGTACAGGAACAGAGTTCATGAAAGCACAGTTTTGTTAGCTTTGTGGGTGTCTTGGTTTTGAGAAAAATTAGAAGGAAGTTAGTTTACTTTGGTTTGAAATCTTGAACTTAGAATGGAGAGTTCACTGGTAAAATTCAGCAAATATTCAACAGTATAAGGCAGCTAAGTGACAGGATCACAGCCAAAGAAGCCTATAAGAGCAATTTTCCAGTGAAGTATAAGGACAGGAGAATGGGAACACCTCACTTTTAAAAGAGGCAGAGAAGCTTCTGAAGGCTCAAGTTTTGTGAGAGGCTCTGTTCTTCATTCCCATCTACAAGAAAGTGTGACAGGATTTGACACCAAGAATTGTTACTCTGGAATCACAGCTGTCCCTCCCAGAAAACTAATCCAATGTGTCAAATAACTTGGGAAAATATCATCTTGAGGACTAAATGGACTAGTTCTGTTTTTCTTTGTCTCATATTTGTATATATGACCCCAAGGTTCAAGATATGCCCCACTGAAGATAGACAAGTAGAAAGCACCCTGTTTAACAGAGTCATCTTGAACTGCTTGGTGTCTTCTCACACAGAGTGCAGCTCACATTACTGTTCTCTTTAAACGCCCCACTTATTCCATGCTGAATTGCAGCTGGACAATTCATCCTGGCTAAACTAAATAGGACAGTTGTACACACTGCAGCCTGTCTGTCACAGGTCATCATTATGATATTAATGACCATCTAATGACCATCTGTAAGCAAAGTACACAGGCAGGGTATGATTAGTGCAAGCAATTTAGCCGCTATGCTTTTGTCAGCGTGAATGCAGTTTAAATTAAACTGCAGTTGGCTGCAGCTGAAGAAGCTTTTACTTAGCTCATAACAAGCTGATTCCAGTTTTCCCACAAAATCCTTTCCTTCAATAACAACTCACAAGGTGCTTGCAGGGTTGCAAGGTCTCTGTGCCTACATCTTCTGTTTCTTCTCTCTTGGCTGGGGGAACACAGCAGGTTCCAGACCAGACTTTCCACCTTCCTGTCCTGAGAGTGAAGTACAATTTTTGTGTAAATCAGAGTTCTGTCTTTTGTACATAGGTACTGATAATTTGAATGGAAATATTTCACCATTTAATTTTTTTTCTCTTCTGAAGCCAAGATGAAAGCCTGGTTTTTAAAGCTGAAAACCTGATTACTGGAATACAGTTCATCCACAATAGTGCAAATTAGAAGTCCATTTTGCAGCCAAGGGAAGACAATCTTATGTCTTATGTCTTAGAGCCAATCTCTAGGGATGCAGCACTCCAATTCATTCTGCTGTTTGTATCTCAGAAATCCTCCAGAGTGCAATCCTATGACCATTGAAGCCAACTGGCATTGAACTCTGTCATAAATCCAGATCTCATGATGGACAGGGTTTAAAAATCCCTTGTCACGGGAAAACTGTGGATGATTCTGCTGCAGTGGCAAAAAGATCTTACAGGAGCCATGGCTCTATGCTCAGGAGGTGAGAGATAGGAGCAAAGGGTACTTCTGGCACTGGTCAGGCTAACACCAAGGACAAGGTATTGTTCTGGCAGCTGTGGTTTAAAGATAACACTTAGATAAGTTAAAGATAACACTCTGGCAAGCCAGAGAGGGCAGGGTAGAGCCAGGGCAATAACTTAAGGAAGATACAGCAATGATGAGCTTTTATGGCAGAGAGTCCACTGCATCAGGACAAAGCTGGATACCTTTGCTGAGCATAGGATTTACAAGAGGTATGCAAAGAGTATCTGGAACCTGTGTAGGGGGTGAGACAGTTTTGTACTCCTGGCTTTGATCTCTGTGAGTCTGAGAGCGTGACAGCCTCCTTACAGGCTTCAGGAGCAAAAGCCTTATTTTCCCAGCTTTCTGAGCAAATAGTATTCTGATTGAATCCAAGTGTGCTGGCTTGCACAGAAGCAATGAGACAGCTGATTTCAGTTACAGGAGTATTGCCTTGAAGTGAATTTGGGGAGGTTGCTAATAGGCCTCTGGGGTGCTTGCTAGAATATCACAAGGAGTTGGAGTTTTTTATAGAATTAAAAAAAATATGCTGGACAGAGCATACATTTGGAGGGGGGGAGTTGGCATGATGTAATTTAAGGAGTGTAGGCCAATCTTGATTTTTTAAGGCTTTTGTTTTTTTTGGTTTTTTCTTTTCCTTTTTTTTTTTGTTTTTTTCCTTTTTGTTTGTTTTGTTTTTATTTTGGACTTCCTTCTCTTCTCACGTTACGTTTTCCATTTAATTCATTTGCTGCTTACTTTGAAATTGATGTGAGGGATTACACCAGTTTGCCATTGTTACTGTTTCTTTCCTTAGCATCTAGTCCTGGCCATTCCTGAAGACACTATTGGGCTGGGTGGATTTTTATTTTGACTCGCTATGGATGTTCCTATGCTGTCATATTGTTGACATATGTGCTAAAGAATTTCTAAAGTCCACAAGACACTGAGGATTCCCATATTTCTTACCTATGGATATACCTTGACAACTTACTCTCTGTTACTCTGAAGACTTACTTTCTAACATCTCTATGTTAAGCACAATAGATAAAATATTGCCTGTGCCATTGTTACATTAAAAGTTCATAATTTATGTTAAAAATCTAAATATGTGTTGATTCCATAGCACTAAATAAGAAAGAATTAAAAGCAGCTAAATATTTCCACATAGAAGACAGAGAGAAATTATGAATCTTCTCATTATGAAATTCCTTTATTCTCTGAGCAGCTGGCTGGAATTTTTGGAAAGAGTAAACAGATTATTTCTCGTGTTTGACCAGCACTGCCACATACAAGAGACACTTACAATAAAGTGGACCCAGCAGGACAGCTGTTAGAAAACTTCCAAAATAAATGGATTTCTGGCCAACAACTCAGTTTGACCACAATCAAATCCCTTCTTATCTGGCATTGCTGAGCATGTGTGTCACAAGTCTGTTTGCTTGGTATTATTGCTCTGGAATATTTATTCTCCAAGCAATAGTAATGTTTGCCTTTACATGTGGAAACATATTAAGAAGTAAAGTAGAACATAAGCTGGTTATTATGTTATGTGCTTGCCTTGTGTTGCCTATTCTTCTCATATCTAAAAGTCTGAGATGTCAAATAGAGCAGCAGTGAGGGCTGTTCTTAGGTAATCAGCTACATACTCTAAATAATTAACAGGAAATTGCTCATGATCAGTTTGTAAGGAAATCTAAACTGGTACTTGTGCATATGGCAATGTATGACAGTAAATTAACAGAAATCAGGACTTGCTCTGATTGGCATTTTGATTGCCATCTGGCTTTTAAGTAATATATTATCCCATTCTCCCAAATTTGAGAATAGCTGCTTTTGCACAAGGCTGCTCATGACAAACATCTTACACTGGGACAGGAAGGGAAAGAAGACTGTGATGTTTGATGTTCCTTCTCTTGGTAATTTACAACTGCTCTGAGACCTCCAGGCCCAAAGCCCACTGTTATATGGACTAGGCACCTCCTTCCAGTGCTTAGGGAATTCAGATTTGAGAGACTGCCAGGGTAAGAATGAATTTCATTCACATTGAAAACAATTAAATTTGTGTGGCCCTTAACCAGTATCATCACATCATTGTTTCAAATCCTCACATCCCAAAATTTCTTTCATTTTTCTTATTCTAGCCACATAAGGAAAAGTCTGTGGGAGCACAGAGCTGCAAAGTGCAAAAGGAAAGTTGAGTTTGCCATCCCGTAGTATAACACAGCTTAGAATCCTTGCTCAGAAAAAGATCAAACTTGAAGTAAATTCAACAGCAGGTCCACACAGAGGCCAATATCAGCATATTGTTACAGAGGTGAAAACTTCCTAATAGTAGCTAAAATAAAATTGTTCATGGTTCATTGGTCTTGTGTTCTCATGGTCCTTTAGCTAAAATCATCCTTTTTTCTGGAATTTGCATCACCATGCTTCTGGCCCAAGTATCTCTCTGACTGAAAATTTACTTCCCTTTGCAATTATGTTTTGTTTTATATAAATTTACAAAATGAAGAGTAGGATTTTCAATCACCTCTCATAAAATATATTCTCCTTTGTCTGACCCAATCACTGGACCCACTCCTTAAATCCAGTCTTCAGACTGATTTCTTGTCAGTGCCTTGCACAATGGCACTCATACTTCCTCCTTAATGTTGGGAATATCTTAACAAATACCATCTATTATTTCAGCTGCTCTTCTTACTCAGTCTATAATACATTAATGACTCATTGAAGAATGTTTTTTCTTCTGAAATCCCTGAGCATTTTCCTCTTTGCTGTGTCCAGCTCATGAACTCTCTAATCAGCTCTCTCATCAGTCTCCATGTGCATGCACTTTGGCTATGAAACCACATTCCATTTCTAGCATTTTTATAGTGCTACAATTCTTCCTTTGTTTTCTAATGTCTTAGTGACGCCTCTCAACCCTGTGTCATCAGCAGACTCACACTTTCCAAGCCAGACCACCTAGTGAAAAGCAGTCCCAAGACTTATCCTTCTGCAGCTTCACTAAAAAAATCCTCTAATCCAATGCCATATCCCCTTTAGTCAGTTCCTCGCTAATTAAATTATTTGCTTTCATCTCCAACTTGCCCAGTTTAACTCTCAATTTCCCAGGTACTGAATTGAGGGGACATTTCATCCTAAGGAAAAATAACTGTCTTGCTAAGTGACAAGCCTGAATTTGATACAACTAACTTTCAATAGAACTTTTTCTGTGTTTCATTTTGTTTTTCTTCCCTTCAGAATTTATTCTTAAACATTTTACAAACTAGATGAGATTGTGTGGCCTCTAGGTACTGCAGTACTAGACTTTCCTTCCTCACTTCCTCACTCACATATAGAGACTCCCAATCATAAAGATGCATCAGCTATAAGTTTTGATATCTGTTCTCAAAATTTCATAGTCCAGTTCTTTGAATTTCAGCGTGGGAGAGCATTCAAATTACACCTCCAGATATTGTCATTTCCTTTAGCTCAGCCCCACCTCTTTAGAACACCTATACATTCAGTTAAAAATCACAGAACTGGAAGGAAAGGTTCATCTCCCAATGTCCTGAGCAAATCATCCATAGTTGCATTATTTTTAACCCTTGATTGTCCAACTTACCTATAAACATTATTTTGACGCTTCAATAACATTTCCAGACAATGTATTTGAGAATTTGTTTTTCCTTACCATTTAAATTTCCCTTGTGTCTAACAGGAAGTTTCCTCATCTAAAATTTAGGTTCATTTGTTCTGGATCCAGCCATCATGGACTTGGAAAGCAGACCATATCTTATCTCTGTCTCTGACAGCCTTTGGTCTTAAGCACTGAAGTTCTTCAGTAACACAAAGAGCCCCAGTTCTTTGCTCACACACAACTGGTTGTGTTAGTATAGATTCTGACCACTCCTGCTGCTGGTTTTGGACAATATATTCCTCAGCACACTGTGCTCTAATAAAACAAAAATCTCACAGAACCTTTCTTAGTTCTGAGTCAGATACATGAATTACTTGATGTGCTTTCTCTCAGCACTCCTGCCTGCACTAGAAATGACATCACTGACTCACAGCCACCTTTGATCTGCTAGAACTCCAAGGTCTTTGTGCATAAAATTATTGCCAAGCCCATTTCCACTCTGCTCAGATAGGTGCAGTTGGTTATTCCTGCACAAATATTATTTACTTTGCTTTTTCTCCCTAACAAATTTCATTCTATTCATCTTCCTGCTAATTTTCAGAATGTCCCTTCAATAGACAAGTTCATTTTGAATTTTCAATGAGCCTGTAGTCCCTTCTTGCTCCATATCCTCTGCAAATTTAATAAACATACTTCCTATTCCATCATCCCTGCTAATGAAAATATTGAATAAATGCAGTCTTAGGACAGACTCCTGCAGAATGTCACTCAATACACCCTTCCATTTGGATAATGAACCATTGATAAGTACTTGGTATGTATAGATTTCCAATCACTTTTTCAACTCTCTCATACCAATTTCATTAAGAGAGTATTTGCCAGCTTGCTAATGAGAAAGTCATGTGAGATAGTGCCAAAAGCCTTATCCAGGTCAAATATGCCTGTTGTTCCTTCCTCACTCACAGAGCCCTTGATCTGGTCAAAGAAGAAAGTTGGATACATGTGACACAGCTGGCTCATGACAAATCTATACCATGTGCTGCGTATCCACTCTTACCTTCCAGGGGACAGTTTGTTCCAGACTTTTGCTAGAAATCAAAATGAAGATTGGTAGCCTATCTTCTTTACAGGATTTCTGTTTTTCTCTTCCTTAATAACCTGAAATCCCCTGGCTCCAATTCCTTTTACACACTCATGCTTGGCTGTTACTGTTTGGTGCATTCAGTGTACCTTTTATTGCCTACTTTCTCTTTTGCTTTATCACGTTTGAGAAGATAAAGCAGTGTGTTATTAGTTGCAAAACTCCTTGTATTTTCTCTCTGCTATGGACAATATTTCAATACTTTTAATTGAGTAAAATATTCAATTAAAAGAACCCTCTGCATTTTCCTTTCTTTTCTGTTCTGTAAGGTTTCACTATCTCTGGCTTTATAGGGGAAATGGAGGGTGACAGGAAATGTAAAGCAGGGGCCAGGCTCTCCAGCACAGGTTTTCCTTTGCTTCTGGAAGCATCCACCATGCATGGTAACAACCTTCTTATTTTCAGGGCAGAGAATGTGCCCTTCTGCCCTTGCTTGTCTGTCCGTAAAACACACTGCAAAACAACTGCACAGAACTACAGAGGATTTTTCCATTACAGTTTTTGCAGTCTTCTGAACTCTAAGAGCCTGCAAAACTTCTGGTTGTCAGCCCAGAGACCACTTTCTAAGTCTTCTGCTCTATTAAGCAAATCTATCTACATTTGTTTTATTTTAGTGTTTAGACTCCCTGAATGTGGTTTATTACTCCATTGAAATACTCTCATTAATTTTTAAAGGTCAGACAAAATCAATCAAAACAAATCAATTTACATTTTAAAAATTGTGTTAATGTGACACTGTTATGGTAACGGAGATTGAGGAAGCCCTGGTTTTCACAGGTAAATTAAAATAGATCTAGCAAAATAAATGAAGTGCTGCTATTGTGAAGACTAAGAACAGAAGTGATTCATCAAGTGAAGGAAAAGGGATTTGGGGCTGGATCTGAATCTGATGTAACTCTAGGGGGTGATGCTGATTTTAAACCAAATGAGAACTGGTCCAGAACCATTAATTGAACAGCATAATTAGTTTCTGTGGGCATATATTCGGGAATTTTTTTCCCCTAACCACTCCCTAGAAGTGTTATTTATGATATATACATCTCCCAGCTGAAGCTTATCTCCATATTAAATATCTAGTGTGAAAAATTGGCTGAACATATGTGAATTTTATTGTCTCCAAGTGACATGTTTGCTAAATTTCAAATAATTACAATGCCTGACAATCTTGGTCACAAATCCCTGTTTAAAATTCAGAAGTTCAGAGAATATTACAAGCCATGCTAGTAACCTTGCACAGCTCTTGCCTAAGACAGAGAAGAGCACATTGGAGGCTGAACACAGGGAAAAGAAATCATCTGCCAGTTGAACTTCCCTGTTCTTTTCAAGTTCTAAGGAAACTTGGGTGAGGCAGCTGAACAATTCTGTGGCATCTTAAAAATGTAAGGTCTTCCTGCAGTTCTTTCCTGCTTCTTTCCCTGTCTACTTAAGAGGCAGAGCAAGACTCTAATCACTGAGTTGGTGACAAATTCCCGTAGTTTGGTCAAAATTTGGGGCACAAGTGGCAAGCTAAGTGTAGACCTTTCAACATGTGTCAGTGTCTTTATGACTTACTTTTCTTGAATCACTCTCTAATCACACTCAGTCCTGCTTATAAGATTAGAAAATGTGAGTGGGTTTTCTTTCACAAGCACTCCAGTATCAGACTATACCTCCATTTTCTCTTTTCAAAGGAAAAGAACTCTATTTTGTGGAAAAATTAGAGAGAAAAAAAAAATCAACACACCCTCCGCTCTCCTTTTTTTTTTTTTTTTCCTATTATATTTCCAGCTGGATGAGCTTCAGCTGAAATATCCAAGGGGCGAGTAGTGGCACCAGTCTGGAGCAGGATTCAGCTCAGCAGCTGAGGACAACAGCCCATTAATGTAAGGACAGGGCTGAACAAACTGCTTGGAACAAAATATCCTGGATCCTTCTGTTCATTTTTAGAAGCCAAAGCAACTTCAGCACTTTAAGGAGCTGTTGGAAAGTCCAGAAAAACCTACTCCTTTATTTACTACATTTTACATTTACAAGATCTACTTAGGACTAGGACCAGAAATGCTGATGTTTTGATAAAAAGCTGCTTTAAATTTTGGCTAGGATTAACAGATTTGCCAAAAGTTTCATTAACAGACCCTGCTTTTGTCAGTTTTACAGCCCAATTGCAGTGGCTTCAGAGCCTTGAATACACCTCACTCTCTGAACTTGCAGATGCTTTTCCTCACCAAGTCCTTATCTTTAAAATTGCTTGTTAATCAAGGCCTCCTTAAATCCTTCAGCAGATAATAATCAATACCAGCTTTAGTAAAATTTAACTACCTAAAGGTTTTGGCAGTAGAAAATACTCTATTTGCTTCTATTTCTGAGTTAAAAATCTTTTAAAACATAGGGAGTGAAAAAAAATATGCATCTTGGAACTATATTTCTCTAGTGATATCTTGGAAAACTTTGTGAGCAGAACCCTTGCATGGCAAAGGCAGAACCATTTCTGCAGTCCTTTCTCAGAAGAAAAAAAAGCCCCAAACCTTCTGCTGTGTCTAAGGAGGAGAAGGATATGACATTGCATGGGGTGTCATGAGACCAGGTCTTCCTGCCTGACCTTTTGTCTGCTCACTTAATCTCTCCATATTGCAATTAATAGGCCCGTCACTGGGGATAGCAGTCCTCCTATCTCTTGCTCTCTCATCACATCTGTCACATCTGTTTTACTCTTTGGGTGACGAAATTTCTCTCTGGTAGTGCCTTTTTACAATCTGCTTTTATGATCCTCCAAGCCTTGATCCTGGGCGTTTTAAAAAACAGGTAAGACTATTGGTTCTAAGCACTGGAGATAAAGTTCTGCCTCAGAAAGTTGGACATCTGGACAACCTGTGTAGTGATTTATTAGCAGTGCAGTGATTTTGTGGTCACAGCAGAGTAGGTCTTGAGAAGGAAAAAAAATCAGGGGGTCAAGGTGAAACTGTGGGTAAGGGGTGGGGGGATGCAGCTTCTCTTCCCCCTCTTTGTTTGGCTCTAGTTTTTTACCTCTCCTGGTAAAGCACACAGTCCCCTCATACCATGAGCTGGCTGTGACTGAAAATTTCCAAGCATTTGCTGTTTTCAGAAGTCTGCAGCTCCCTTTGCTAGTGGAAAGCAAACAAACCCTGATGTTGCTGTAATGGGTGGGGTTTTCCCCTCTCCTTTCCGTCTTCAACCATCCTAAAATAGGTATCTCAGTTTTGGTCATAAGTTCTTTAAGAGGAAATTTTACTACGGAATGGAAAACTTTTTTTTATTGCCAAGTTTTAGCAATTATTGTGTCAGGTTCCAAATGTCTGGAAAATAGGGCTTCCTAATGGAAACTGACCCTTCTCCCACCCAGATAACACTGTCACTGTAGCTAATATCATGTGTCTCGTGATACTGACTGTCAGCTTAAATTGATTACCCAGGATGTTCCCCCCACACCCTGCTGTAAGATGTCACTGCTCATATTTATAACTGGCCTCTATCTGCATACTTAACAGTCTCTATGTGCAAAGCCTTGTCCTCATTCTCTCTATAAATTGAAGAGAAAAATACAATGTTCAAGATTTCTTTGCCCCCTCCCATCATTTATCCTATGAAAGAAATTTATTGATATCATGAAATAATTTGTATATATGAAAAATTAGTCATATGTTTCAAAATTTTACCTCAGCTCTGCACTGCCACATTTTATAAGTATTTATTTATGACCTGTATAGATTTAATGAAAATAACACAAAAACTCAGCTGTATTCAAGTGTCAATTGGTACTTAACACCCAGGCTTATATTTATTGTAAAGGTTGTTTTCTTGAATGCTAGAGAGATGAAATATTGAGATCCTTAGTTCCAGGAACTGCATTTTTTATGGTTCCTGGAGATGTCTCCCTGAGGACCCAGAACATGATAGCATACTTTGGTAAGGAAATAAAAGCCCAGCTACTTAAAAAGCAGTCTGTCCCTTCATATTTTGAGATATCTAAACAGTATTTGCATTTCCCAGACTGGTAAAACTTCTGACAACATCTCAAGCCATCAGGTAAATAAGAAAAGTGAATGTTCCCTTACTTCATGAGAAAGGCGTTTTTTGATGTTTAAAGCACCATATTCCATTTCATTATGGCAATGCTGGACAGACTTAATGAATGTTTTACTTTGATCCTTGAGATTTGATGTCAGGAATATCAGATCTCAAGAAAAGCAGTACGATTTGGATCTGTATTCATCACATGTTTGTAAAAGGAATGGAGGATGAATAGCTGTGCCTTTGAAGGAGAGGAGCTGAAGAAGAAAAAGATGCATATTTTAACTAGCAGCCCTTTGGTAAAACATGAGCACATGTTAATGGAACAGACACAGCCATTCCAGCTGCCATGTTCCACCAGCAATGTGCTCAGCAGATGGATCTGCAGTGACTTGGATCAGCCTTCAGAAACAAAATTGACCTCAGCTCCAATGTACAAACTTTCTGCAGCTCATAGACAGTGTGTTTTCCTGCTTGAAGAGGTCTAAGTCCACAGGGAAGGTATTTTTCCTGCTTTGGAAAGTCATTCATGCTGCAGTGCACTAGGATATTTTAACTTTTTGACAAAGAAGCTGAATGGTTCAGCACAAGAGATCTTTTCCTGTTCTTTCATTAGAATGTGCAGCTGAATGAATGGAGTGGGGTGGACCATGAAAGAAGACTGAGTGTACCTGTCATAAACTTCTCTGCTGATTTATCTTCAAGAAAAGTCTAAAATTTTCAGTCCCTTCAGATGTGGTGCATTGTTTCACAAGTAACTTGATAATTAAGGTTGCTTAGATGGTTTTACCTTTTATGCCTTGTCAAATCAAATTACTTACAGTTTATCTACATGTATGGGAAAATATTTTTTAAACTTTAGTGCTGGAGAGCAAGGAGGTCTCATTAAAAATTGAAATAATTCATTATATTTCACAATAAAGATATAATGCCCAAGAAATTGAACCCTTAAGAATTTTATTATTCTAGTATCTTTTCAAGTTGATTGCTGAAATAGTCTAGCTTCACAAAAATCTCCTCACAAAAAAAAAGTCAGCCCTTAAATTACTGTTAGCAATGTACAAAGAACTTAATCACATGCTGTTTTAATAGGAAGATCTCAAAAGCAAGCACACACTGAAGCTGATAATAGCAGTTAATTACTTCGAATGGAATAAAATATATTCCTATTGTGAAGAGGATCACCTTTGGAACATGGGAAACCAACAGTTGTGGGAAAATGATGTTTTCTTCTGGGGGCTGCATTTGCCATCTTTGGGTACTTTACTACCACATTTATATGTCTCCCAGATGTGGAGGTATTGGGGGGCTTTTTTCAATACTTCTATTTTTATCTCAAGATGGGGCAAGAAGATGGGGCAATGCCTTCTTTCTCAGATTCTTATCTTCAGGAATGCCCTATCAGATTTATTTTTATTTTTACAATCCTAGAAGAAAGAAGCAGATATGTAAACAAATATATATTGATCTATTTGTGGAATATTATTCAGTTGTGATCATAGCAAAACCTGGAAATGGCCGAGTCAGTGCTCGCTGTTGGAGGTATGTTTCCATAATAGGATACGCCATACTATTTGTACTCCATCCAGCTGGCCCGTTGGAGCATAGAATTTTATGTAATTATTGCATAAATTTTAAAAAATAAAACATGTAAATGAACCTGAGTGGTAGTAATAGATGATTTTAATTACCCAGACACAGACAAGATTGCATTAAGTAGAGGAAATCTATTTCTAAATCTGAAATGAGAGTGCTTTCTAATTCAATCTGGACATCAGCTGACAGCCGAAGAAACAAGGCTGGGTTTGACTGTGACTTGGAAAGAAGATTGCCAAAATAATGTTAAAGGACAATTTTGGCTTCAGAATATTAGTTGTGGTCAAAAATACGCTACAGAATGAATTAAAATTGGAGACAAAGCTATGAAGGGAAGCAAAAAAAGAAGACCATAACCATCAGGTTCAAAATAGCAAACTGGGATACCATGTACAGCAAATTAAATAAAGCATTAAAGATAAAGACAGTAGAAACCAAGAAGGCTAAAATGAACAGAGAATATTCTGTGATAAACACAGTTGACAAATGGCTTGCCTTACACCTGGTTGTATTCTCATTTGTCAGAGGCCGGGCAAATAACCCCTTCTTCAAATGTAAGATGAAACTCTTCTGTGCTGCTTAAAACTCATAGATCTACTGGTCATTGAAGGCAGAAGAAAACCCACAAATTTGTGTGACACTCTATAAAGGCTGACCTCCTTCTACCCCTTTTGTTTGCAGTTAGACTCATTCTTGGAGGAGTTCTTCAGACTCCCTCTCAGTGTTTGGTTCTAATTTATTTTATTTCCTGTGCCAGCCCCTTATCCCTTGTTCATGTTCTCTTCACATTTCAGCAGTGCAGGTGTTACAGAAGAGTAATAATACAAACCCCATGAACTGTTGGTGGATACTGGAGCCAGACCTGGAAGGGTCTTGTAGGATGCTGAATCAAATCTAGGATTGTTGACATGAACACACAAAACTAAAAAGCCAAGGGAATTAAGGGTAACACCCTTATTTCTCTGTCCCAAGAAAGCTGAAGAGAACAACAAGGTAATAAGGCTGTCCAGCTATTAAAAAGCATGACTGGGAAGTTAGTGAGTTGGAAATGTTTCTAACAATCTGAATGGTTTCTTCCCTTCAGCATTGACAAAAGGAGCTGAAGGTCAAATTTCTGTTCATAAGATACGTTTTCCTTGGAGGGGAAGTGGAACGTCAAAAGGCTCCATGATTGTGCCAGGGAAGATAGACAATTAGAAATATTAAAAGTTGACAGGCAGCAGGTTTTTATTAAGGATATGTCAGAATTCAACAAGAAGTCGCAATGGAGATAACAAAGACCTTTTGCTGCTGAGTTTAGATAAGTCACCACAGACTAGAAGAGAGGGTAAGAACAGCAAAAGGCAGGGCTAAATGCAACACTGGACAAAAATTGACTGGGAGAAAGAAAGAAGTGAGCCAGGTCTGTATTTGGCTTACACAGGAGGTGTAGTAAGTGCTGTTCATGGATGAAAGCAGAAAAGAATCTGGTGGTCTTAGGCCTGTAATGGAAAGTGTCAAAAGAAAGAGGAAAACACAGTAGCTAAGGAAGTAGTGAAGAGGAATTAAGCCAATGAACAGCTAAAGTTTTACTGTCCTACCCATTCTGCTCAGTCCCTGGACATCCCACCTCTGATTGGATATCCCAACAGAAGAATGCCTTTCCCAAAGCACAGCCTGCAATTCAGAAATGGCCCTTACAGAAGTAATAAAACTAATCCCTGTCCTCTTCTTGTGACTGCTGTCCATGGCGCCTGTGCTGAGCTCATCCTCCCTGCTCCTGAAACCCCCTAATCTAAAAGGGAAATGAACCACAGGCCACTTCACTTGGCCTTATTGCTGGATACTTGCACAGCTTCCATGCCTGAAAGTGCATAACATCCTAATAATCCTGGGGAGACACTGAGTTAGAGGAGAGAGAATTTTTTTCCCCTGGGAGACCAGGAAAAGGCTCTGCCAGCATTTCCCGATCCTGCCTCCATTTGAGAGTTATTTGGAAGAATGTCAGTTATGGTAAGAGCAGAGGATTGCCTTGATGCCATTAAACATGCTGTCATAGATGATCTTATGGAGAGGAATCATCTCTTTCCCAGCACTAATTGCAAATAGTGCAGGGGATAATGACCAGTCCTTTAGCCCTCTTTCTGCTGTAACGATGTGTGTCTTTACCCTTCCATTAGCTTCCACTTTTAAAAAGCCCACTTTTGTTGTGTTATGGCAGCACAAAAAGACTCTGCCAAGACAGCAGGTTCTGTAAAAGAAACAGGGAGGAAATACGTTCTGTAAAAGAAACAGGGAGGAAAAAACAGGGAGAAAATGGGTCCTTAAGCATAAAACAGGAATACGTGAGGCATGGAGAGAAAGTGATTTGCACATTTCATGAAGGGAGTTAATAAAGGGGAGTCAGATTGTGCAGGGGTGGGCAGAAGGGCTAATTTTAATGCCTTATTCAGCAGTGGACTTCAGGCTTATCCAGAACCTCCATGAATAACTAACACAAATTCTGTAATAAATAACAATGACAAATAAAGCTATGCAGCGATTTATGGAGATATTTTTCCTATTTGCATTTTGATGTCTTTTAGAAAGAGATTATTTTTTATTAAAGGAAAAAAAAAAAGTAAAAAATTCTGAAGTGCATTTTTTTATTTGGAGTCCAAAATAAAAAAGCTATTGGCAAGAGCTGAGTAGTTAAATTACTTTTAAGCCAAGAGAAACCTTCATTCTAGTCCTACCTGAAGAACTTTGTGACCTTACGTAAGTCATCTGATTTCCTCTTATCTCCACCAATCCTAGGGAAAAATAACAAAAAGAAATCAGGATCTCATTTAGAATCAGGCTTCACATCTGATCTGTTTTCCCTTCAAAAGTGAACTATGAAAATAAGAAAGATGACTATTGTTTAAATACTGGGAAAAATATGGAAACAATATGAAATAAGGGAAATGGCTGCATTTGTAACCCACTTTGACAATAATCCAAGAGTAAACAAACCCCAGGTATCCAGCAAGAGTGAGCATGGCCATTATGAGCTTAAACAATGGGCACAGTTGTGCTCATTGCTACCCTTGTGTAAGTCTGCTTTACACTCCAGGTTTTCACAGCAATTGTCCTGAGCAGTGACAAACCAAACCTCTCAAAAGCATGAGGCAACACAGCCTGGCTGTGAGGTGCTGAAAATCCAACCACTTGAGCTGGATTCCCGGTGCTGCACTTGATGTGTTTTGTTGTGAGAAAATTTTGCCTCATTTCCCTGTAAATCTTTTTGGTAATTTTAAAAGACTATTTTTTTTTTTTTTTTTTTTTAAGAAAAAAAGCATTTGTAGTGCTTACTTTAATGAAGTATTGAACTTCTCAGGTATCTGTTTACACATACGTTTACTTTAGGAAGAAATGTATATTTTCTAGAGTTGTTCTTCAGCATGTAATTCTGTAAAGACACAGGAAAACCTGAACTCTAAAGAAATTACCCCGGGAACCTGCTCAGGAATTTTGCATATACTACACAGCAAGACCAGATAAAACCACTCTAATTTACTTTATTTTATGGACAAGTTATAATTTTATAACTAGTCTAGCCATAGTCTGAACTATGGCTGTAAAGTACTGTAAATAGAACCACTCGAAAATGCTGTAGAACTCTGATAAACAATAGATTCACCTGTGAATTTGAGGAAGATATTTTGACTAATCCTTTATTTCAAAAACTTTAGGTATTAAAACACACTTTATTTGAGCTGAGAAGCAGGGGAAATCCCAAGTGAAATTCTCACAATTTTACTGTCACTTTCACACAAGGAATGTTTTCTTAATGCAAAATTAAATCTGTTTGTTAATCATCAGCTAAAAAGAATTCTTTACATTTTTTTTCCTTTACTTCCATGGTTAATAGATTTGGTGACAGCAGCACAACTATTGCCCACTATTTTGTTTATAAATTTCATCAAAACCAGAAATGTTTTTTTTTGCCAGACTTGCAGTTTTGTGTCAGGAGCAACCTCTCTAAGAACAGCAACAAAAGTATGAACTTTCCACTGCTGAGTGTCAACCCTTGATACAAAAGAAACAGATCTAACTTTGAGTCTTTCAGGTGATATTTCCTATCCTTTGTTATACCTGACAGCAGGAAAGTCTCTTGATTTGAGACTTGGTAATGCTCTAGAAAATAGGGTCAAGCAAGAATTTCTAGAGTGATTGATTCTGCATCTTCACTGTTAAATGCTCTTCAGGGTTATTCTTAGATGACAGTCAATGTGGATAGTTTGCTTTATTTTTATTTTTGAGTTGTTCAGATTTTAGCAAACTGGAAAACATCCAGTGAAACTTAATATCACCATAACTGCACCTTGGCTGAAATTCTGCAGTCCTCAGAATTTAGTCTGGACAGGAAGATTTATAATTTTCCATTTAAGACTCAGAGTGGTCTTTGAGAATTCACTGAAATTCTCAGAGAATCTGGCCTGAATTTTGGAATTTAGGAAAAAAACCCAAGTACTTATATTCCTCATAATACAAAACAGCATTCAGCAAAGCTTTTGCTAAATGTATGAAAAAAATTAAAAATTGCCCCTTGTATTTATATGTCCTGTTTTGTTTGTTTCACTTTGCCTGCATATGGTGTTATGTTACTGTGAATACTGTTGCTTCCGAGACTACTGCTTTTATTTCCTGAGGAGATGTGTGGCCAATTCTTCTTGAGAAGGTGTAGAATAGTCTTACATGTGGATTCTGGGTCAGCCTTTTCTTCTTCCTGCTACATTTGCCAAGAATTACACAGGCAGAAACGTCATTCACATTGTCAACAGGGACAATCCTGTGGCAACTGCAGAGGAGGAAAATCTGCCTGCTTTTCTTTACATCTATATGTCAGCGCAGAAATATTGGAGAATGTTTCCTTCCTGACCCAAGCATTCAGTAGTTTGGTGCTATTGTTCATATCCCAAAAAAGATGCACAAGTTTGGCGTGGGTGTGTAGAACCTGTGACTGAGGGAGAACATGAGACCTCCTGTTTCCATTAAACCCTCTCAAAGTGAGAGTGATGGATCCAGACCCCAGTGAGGCTAATCTTGGCTCTCTGGAGCTGGGTACAGGACTATTATCTGAGGCCAAGCTGGATGGAGCCTTGGGCAATCTACCCATGGTGGGGTGTTTGAAATGAGATGATTTTTATGGTGCCTTCCACCCAAGACATTTTGTGATTATGTGATCCTGTGATACTACCCCAGCATCACTGGATATGAAGAACATTAGAACCATGATGTCATCAAACACTAATTTATTACTCACTACCAACTGACCCAGCTTTCAGGGTTGCAGCCCACTTCATGACATTGTTAATGGTTCTGATTCAATGCCATCAAAATGCTCAAGCCTCAATGCCATAGCCTCACTTCCCAGCAGTATATGCTGAGGTGTGCACAGCCATCCTCCACCAGTGTGGCAGGACAAATCAGTCACATATACATGTATTTATGCAACTATATCCAGGTATCACTTGAGTCTGAATTTCAGAATTGAAAATTATGAGTTCTGACAGTTTAATCTACCAGTTTTAAAACTCCAGTCTGTGTAATGCCCATAGTTTGTATTAAAATTCTGTACCAAGGACTCTTGAAAACAGATGACTCAATAGCCCCTTCATAACCTTTATTATTCAGGCTTTAGCTGGGGAAATACAGGTGCATTATTCTCGCAGCCTGTGGTCTGTGATTCCACAGATACCTCAGGAGCTTGCTTAGACATGGGAATAAACTGCATAGTCCTCCATTGGTAAATCTGAAATGGTGCTCAGATGCTCCTGCCTGGCATCTCTTTGTTCATGGAGACCCACAGCCCAGCTCGAGCAGAGCCTGGGCCTGAAGGCTGCTCCTGTAGGTACAGCATTTTATGATGCTTTAGAGGCCATGGTTGCTGTTTCTGCAGAAATGTAGCTACAGACATTAAAACAAAACAAATCAAACCCAAACAATACACAAGAAAAGGAAGCAAGAGTAATAATAAATCAAGCCAAACAAATATTCTGGGAGCAACACTGTTTTCTATGGTGATCAGCTTGTCAATGAATCACAGAAAATTCCCAGTGAGCAGTTCCACACACTGAGATGCTCCAAACCTCCTGCCCCAGCCACAGTTCATTCAGCAGCTCCCTGGGAGGAACAGCACACAGCTGTGTGCTTACAACCTGACCTCCAACACAGGTCCTCTTGCTGCTGGTCCTGCCACAAATCTGAAACACTGAGCCTTGCTTAAAAAATGCATATAAATCAGTCTGAAGTCCTCTGAGCTTCAGACCACAGCCCATTACAGACTGAAAGACTGGAGAAAGACATAAAATATGGGTTTGTTTGCCCATATCAATTGCCTTTTTATCTCCTGTCTTCTAGGCACAAAGGAATTTGAAGCGAGGGGATGTCAGTTTTGGTTTGTATGTTCACGGTTTCATTGTAATAAATTATGTCTTTGACACAATTTTGTAAAGAAGGCAAGGAACGAAAAAACCCTGCCCAAACCCTTGTAGTCTCAGGTACAGAGAGATCACGTGCAGGCTGATGATGATTTTTGATGTTGCGAGAAACAAAGCAACTCAAAAGTCTTAAATGAGATACCAGAAAGCAGGCTTCAGAATCCCTGTGCTGTGCCAAGCTGCTTTGTTGCAAGCTGAAAGGCTCTGTCCAACTCTGACCTACCTGGGAACCAACATCCACACCCTGGGGAGGTGGATGGAGAGGTTGGAGCTTGCAGGAATTTGTGGACACAGCTGAACCATTCACAGCTCCTTTCTTGGCCGTTGTGGCAGGGATGTTGTGGGGCTCAATAAATCAAGAGACAGAGTTAAAGTGTCTACTGCCACATGAGCATGAACTCATTAGCTTTGTTGCCTTGCATAAATTGCAACAGCCTGAGAAAATGCAGCAGGGAAGCTGTGCAGGCAGGGAACTGCTGGTGTTTCATGCCTGCCCTGCTGCTTGTTCCTTGTGCAGCCCTGAGAGGCAATTGGACCCCTCCTCTATCCCTCCTCAGCTGTCAAAGGAGTCTCTCAGTGCTGCTCTCTCTGGGAGATTAATTAAAGTTTGAAAAGCACTTCGGATATACTCAGACGAAATATCACAAGATATTTAATCCTTTGATAATATTTATTTGGCTGATGCCTGCTCTAGAAGGGGAAGGAAAACCAGGGCACATGTCTGTTTAAAAACATCCTTTCTCATTAAAAAGAGCCTAGCAAAATTAAAAGGTTTGTGGAATGTGTTTCCTGTCAGACCTTGGGCCTGGGGGGGAAAGTACTGGAGAAGCATTTGTGGCTGCAGTTGATGTGTCCATCTGAGCACAACTGCAGGGCTATGTGAGATTGAGGGCTGACTTATTCCATTATCCTGTAATATTTCATGCTCTTAATTCCTGCATTACCATCTCATTCAGTACATCTACACCAGGTATTAATTGTCTACCCAGACAAAACTTGTTTAAGCTTTCTTGTTGTATTTTTTTCAAACTTGAGTAGAAGCTGGTGACTTTATTCTATTCTTCAAGACCCAAATGGAATCTTTTCTGAAAGCCTTGGTAAAAACTCATGTGTATTTTGTTTCATTATCTAAAAATCTTTAATCTTTCAAAACTGACATAAAATACATAGTTGCTCCTCTCAGTTCATTAATTTTAATTTGTTTTGATCTCATATTTGCTGTTTTAAGAATCCTCCCAATCTAACTTGAAGATTCAAAGCCAGATAAACAGCGTATGGTACAAACTACACATCTGTATCATGTTTCTTGGCAAGAGAGATAGGAGCACTTATTTACTGGAGCTCAGCATGGGGTGAGAGTTCAGAGGTTATCATTCCTGATGGCTTACAACTTTACAGATGTTTTCCCTTTATGAACAACAGAACCACTTGACAGTCACAGCCCAAACCTTAAAACCACACGCTTCTACCTTCTTTTCATAATTGTTTCCACAATTCTTTCTATGTTTTGAGGCTCTTTTTAGGGTTCAGTAGTAGGAAAATGATTACAGATTAACAGTTGCAAAAGATTAGTTAACATTTTAAATGTCTGGGGAATATGCCAAACTAAAATAATAGTGAAAAATAAAATCATAGCCAAAACATATGTGAAACCTAATCTGCAATGTTCTTGAATTAATATTAAATCCTATATCAAATTTTTCCAGGCTTGCCACTGTGGGAATACTGAATGCACACATGTAATATATATATATTTTATAGAACTGATCATCTAGGTGATATATTGCAGTGAAACCTACATTTGACTGGATTGAATTTAGGTACATGACTCATTAGATTCTTGACCTTTAGTGTAGTCTTGGCTTGGCTTCTCTAGTCATTTACAAAACAACCAAAGAACAACTTGAGGGTAATTAAAAATGCCATTTGATAGCAGGAAACTATAACCAGAGCATAGGTGTTTGACCAAAATCTCATAGGGTCCCTATGAGAGAATTAAGAAATTAACTAGTCCAAGTTGGCCAAATATATTTTTTTGTCCTCTCATGCAGTGAATGACACCTGAAGTTCATATTACAAATCCAGCCTCAATCAAAAGAACCATAGAATCTTAGAATTATTAAGGTTGGAAAAACATCTAAGATCATCAGGTAGTTGTAGACTAAACACCCCAAGCACCCTCAGCTACTTCTCATAAGATCTGTGCTCCAGAATTTTCACCAGCTTCTGCAAGAATTTTCATCCAACAGATGAAAATTTGCCTTAAACTTTACAAACTTCTATTTGAGGGAGTTCTGGTCACTGGGAAATTTGCAGATGTTTGGAAAAATACATAGATTGTTTCAGATAGTAATGAGCAGGTCACAGAAAAGCAATTTAAAGGGTTGTTCCTCTCTGACTAATCTTCAGTAACTATGTATGACCTCTTTGTCACCTGGACCACATGCCAGATCACTGGTGTGAATTTTACACAAAGTGGATATAACTTTGCAGAGCAACTGATGTGAAAGCCACACAGGACCAGTTACCACACCTTAGCTAAGGGGAAATAAATCACAGAACACTATCTGATCAGTCCTTAGTTAAATATTAAATTTAGCTCTTCCATTTTATAGTCTCGTAGTAATTTCTTTTTTGTAATCCTAGAAAGAAATACAGTTTTTGTCCACCTATGCTTTTCAAATTCTATCTGTGATTATATATGCGTAAGTTCTTTATAATAAAGAGTACCTACAGTGACACACATTTGAAATCTGCATTATGCATCTGGGAAGACTGAGTGGGGATGGGTGACTTGTCACAGGCAATAAAAAATGTCAGTGGCACATGTTTGTGTGTAGTCTGTGAATGCTGTTTGATGTACTTATCAGTTTCTTCCTACAATATGCTGTAGTTACTGAACAGCACAGCTTAGCTATTGATGGGTAGAAGAAGTAGAAGATAAGAGAATAGGCAGACAGTGATTTGGATTCTGCAGATGATATTTTGCAGGTTGGAAAGGACAAAGACAATCTGCAAGCACCAGCAGCTGATATAGCCTCAATAGGAAATAATTCTGGGCTTGTAGACAGAAATAAACATATGCATAGTAAATCATGCAAATCAAGTCTAAATGGTGGTGCATTTGACAATAAGGCAGAAAATTATGGAGTTGGAGGTTGTTTCTTCTTTTTTTTTTTTTGAGCTTCAATTTTATAATAAACTTCTAGTTGGACTGATCAGCTATTAACCTCTTAGCAAAAGGCTGCAGTGGTGGAGCATACTGGGATAACAGCAAACCTGTACTGGGGACATGGAGGACTGAATAATTGTCCCATTAGGTCTTTACTGACTTCCTTGGGTCTGCTGAGAAAATCACAAGTGGTTAAGAAGCCGCCAATTGGTCAGAGGAAACAGGGGCAGTTTCCAGTATCTAAGGGTGAGAAATTATTTTTTACACTTCAATTTCCAGTTAACTGATCATTCTGTGAATATTTAAATCTTTTTAAAAAGCTAACCAAATAAACAAACAAAACCAACCCAAGAACTGTTTCACTCCTCCTTCCCTCTGTAAAATCCCTGGAGCACTTCCCCTTGGAGAGGATGCTGACCAGATGAGGAAAGCCAAACGGAGCTGCTGGCAGTTTCTTTGTCACTGTAACATCTTGCATGAGAGCGTGATACTTGGGGACAGAGCTAACGACCAACTGTGGCACCATGCCATGGAACTGTCAAATTATCTGGAGAGAGGATGGTAATGAATGTGCATCACTGCTACATACAATTTGCTTTTAAGCAGGTAGGTAGGGCTGTGACTGAACAGAAGCCATTAAATTATGAACAGAAGGAGAGCAATCCAATTTTCTGCCTTGCTAAGGATATGAATAGTTTTAATGATAGCTGAAGACTTTGAGTTTGCCCTTCCTTTTGTAATCTTCCTCAATTGTTTCCTTCAAGTACAGCAAATCTAATTCTCTAGTTCATACCATCAATGTTGCGCTGGTCTAATTTCATAGTTGTTTTTTGAAGAAGCAGTTTTGTTTTAGTGCAATGGAAGGAAAAATGGAATTCATTGTTCAAAAGCTCCTCTGGCAATGAGATAAATGGAATATCTCATTTTACCTCTCTTCTGATGCATTACTTCAATGTTTTCTGCAAGAGGAACTTGGATAGTCTGCACTGCATCTAGGCAGCAAATAAAAGAGCAGTGGGACCCAGAGTTTGCTGGGTGCAAAGTGCAAGAACTACACTCATAATCAGAAGATTCTGTTACCCACCAGCTGTGGATGTGCAGAACTGCAAATACTTTAGTCTAATCTTAGTAACAAAGTTGTAGCTGGCCCAGATTTTGGTCACACTAAGATCATATTTAAGGCAAGAAGGGCTGTGTCCAAATGTATATTTAGTAAAGGAGCCTCCAATATAAATTTTAGTCAGATCAGTTCAAATAAGATGAAAGACTGTTTATAGTGAGTTCTGTCTGCCAGTATTTACCTTTTCTGCACTGCTGAGCCCTTTCTCGATTTCGTGACGATATAATTGAATATATATATATATATATATATATATATATATATATATATATATATATATGATTTTTTTACAAGGAGGGCTTTCTGCTATTGAAAACTGATGTTAAACTCTGTACCTTAAAAAGTAGAGTTAAAACATGTGTGCATTAAAGATACTTTCAATGCATAGTGCATGTCTTCAGAATAGCTTTTATCTAGTTATGATTAAAAACATTTCACCACCAAGACAACTTGATGGTTTTATGACTTATTGACTGCCCTGTTACAGTGTAACATAGTTAATTGGCTCTCTGCTTGCTTTAATCTTGGATGTTTGATTCTGCTAAATCTTTAAAACACGTTTTTGACTACATTATCCTGTAACTATTTAAAATAAATGCCCCTCAAATGCATTTTTTGCAGCTTTAATAAGTTCTCTTTAACAAATAAATGGGGGAAGGAGTGGAGACAAGGGAGAATGCATGAAACATTAATAAAGGCCAGTATGATAGAGTCAATAGATAGAGCTTGTTAAGATAAAATCTTGTTTTGCAAAGCATTCAAGTTTGGATTCTCAGCTGGGACAGTCTGAAATTGCTCTGTGTAGATCACACTTTCCTTTTCCTCTTTCCCCTGTTTTGACACCGGCAGAGCCAGCAGGAGGGGAAATTTCTCTCTTTTTGCCTATTGTCTATCTGCAATGGTCGGGAGGAACTAGTCCTTCCTGGAGATCCTGCATGCTGACTTTGGACGCTAAAACACCATTTGGAAGAGGTGGGCAAAATATGGACAGGACCAACATAATATCAGGGACATCCTTTGGGGACCTGTAATTCTCTCAGGGGTAATGCCACTGGTCTGACCAGGGATGTTGAAGGTACTGTGGAGATGGATAGAGGTGTATGGTATGTGATAGTCACAAATAATCCTCTTAAGAAAAATGTCAATGGAGGGGTTTTGTGTGTGTGTGTGTGTGTGTGTGTGTGTGTAGGGGTTGGAAAATGCAGTGAGAGCTGGACAAGGACATGGGTGCAGGGTGATTGGGTCGTAGGGCAGTCCTGCATTGGCCAGCAGAGTTTCTACTGCACATATGCTCCCTTTAAGGCTCTGGGGAACAGCATGAACCTCAGCTCCTCACATGGACAAAGGCATCTCCCTCTCCAGCCTGGTGCCAGGGTAATCAGCTTGTTTGCACACTGACAGAAAAAAGATGTCTTCAGTCCAGCTCCTCCATCAGAGTGTATCCTTTAAAAACCCAACCTAAACCATTACCCTTGTACTCATTGGGGTGTCTGTCACAGACAGATCCTCCTGGGGAACTCTGAGAGGTGAGGAATTTTTCGGGCTTTTAAAAATAATTTAAAACTTACTTTTTTAATTGTCAGGAGACAAAACTGAAATCTTGATGGGTTTTAAAGGTTTGCTGTGAAGGCAATGTAAAGTTGTGAAGGATATTAAAAGCTCTATCTGTTTGATTTTACACATTTGAATCAGAAGGACATAATCTTGCTAGAGTTTCCCTGTTCAGCCGTGTAAGCGGTTTCTTGTCACTAATATACTTCTGGTGATTTCTGGGAAACCCTTGCAGAAAAATGAAGCCTTGAAGAAAATATTCTGTGGAGTGAGGTGTCTGCATGGTTTTGTGTCTCTTGAAAGCCTGCTTTTTGACAGTGTCAATTAAAGCCATTCCTGTAACATGTCGCTAGAGGGACATGAAAACATGGGACAGATTAGTTCCTGTTGTTCTTAGTTACTTCTCTTTAATGTGAAAAAACACAACAGGGATGACTTATCACTTTTTGTTCTCTGACTGAATGAAAGAGCTTTAAAATATGATCTTTGAGCTGTTTGATGCTTGTTGAAAAAAACCCCAACACATACTAGTGCTGAAGATACTGTAATAATAGAGGTAACAACAGCAAGTACTCAAACAAGATGCAAAGAAAATCTTCCAGCATGAGATACAAAGAAATAATGTCTTTTACAGTTCTTTGCAAATTAACTTGTTAGCACTTATATTAAGCTTAGCCACACACTTGCTCATATTCACTTTAATAGTGGAGTGGAACTGGGTTAGACCTGCTTTCAGCCTAGGGTGTGATATCAAGTCATGAAACTTTCAGTTTTCTCCTCTGGGCTGTGTTTGGCAGCTGTAGGGGAGAAGGAGGCTCTTCCATGTGCCTTTCCCACAGAAAAGCTGCAGTGCACAGCTGGGAGGCAGCAATGGAGATGCTCCTTAGCTCTGTGTACAGCTCTCCTCCACCCTTGTGAAGCCGTAAAATCCCAGCTTCAATCCTCCCACATCTCTCACTAGACTGGAAAAGGACCATCCTGGGACTGGTCTGAGCAGGGAGGCAGCAGCTGTCACAACTGTCCCCATGTGCTGGAAACCTGCTGCCTCCCAGCTGAGACCTATGGTTCTTGCCTGCATCACAGGCAGGAGTCCACCCATGCCTGGTGGGATGCCAGAGGTGTCCCAGGCCACCATCTGTGCTTCAGGTTTGCAAACACACAACAATGACATAGCACAGGGAATCCCACTACTTTAAGCTTAATGATGTTCTTTTATCTTGAAATAATCTTGCAGGCACACAAGGTCTGTGCAATCAAAAATCAGCAGTAACCATGTTTTAAATACAAGTAATTTGCAGGGAAGCGAATGTGACACCATTCCCTGAAATCTCTTTTTTTGAGAAAGTTGTTAAGAAATCACAGCTGAGGCACACCCTCTCTTGGCCAGCCTGGCTTCCAGACTGTTCCAAGCACACTTTGATTTTATCTGGCTCAGAGATACAGGGCTTGCTGTTATTTTACATCATCCCCTCTGCCTCTTCTCCAAGTCTCCACCTGGCCTTGGCTGCCTAAAGGTATCTTCAGCTCTCTCCTCACACCAGTTATCCATATAGTGAAGAATTTTGGTGCCCAAATGGGATAAGAGCGTTTTTGATTTTGCATTCTGGAGACAGGAGGAAAGTGCTGGTGACAGTTGTCATCCTCTGACTGTTCCAGGTGGGGGATTTTACTTATACCCCGTTTGTCCACAGAACTGTTTTCCTTTCCAAAAAAACTCCTTGTGTGGCTTTCATTTTGCACGGAGTAATTAAGGAGAGGAAATTGAGCCCTTTCTCTTCATGCCTTTGTTTCTCCTGTGTATCGTATTACAGGTGCAGGGGTCAAAGTGTGACCCTGTCAAAGGCTGGTGGCAATAAATAGCTGCAAAAGAGGATTTGTGTTACTGCTGATCTGCTGGAAAAGCAGAAAGACACTGGCCTGTTTTCTTGCTTCTGTCTATCTATCTATCTATCTATCTATCTATCTATCTATCTATCTATCTATCCATCTATCCATCTATCCATCTATCTATTTATTTTCTGACTGGGTTTATTTTATTTTATTTTTAAAGAATGCAAACACTCAGGAGAGCGTTTAGGTCTAGTTTGTCCCTCATTAGCTTTTGAACTGTTACTCATGCAGTGTGATTAGTTACATGTTGTACCTGTCACTGCCTCTGCCCTTTGCTCAGTCTAGCTAAAATATAGTAGTACCTCATTTCAGTGATAGACTTGACCTAGAGTAAAATGTGCAAATTCTTACAGAAAGTGCAATAATTGCAATTGATTTATTCTTCTATGGGGAAATAATGTCTGTCTCAAACAATAACATCAGCTTTCTCTTAATTGTATTACATTAATATCATATTATTCTGTATTCGTATCCACATCCAAAGCTGTGAAACACATTTGGATTGTGTTGGATTTTTTCCCTACCCTTATGACACACACAACTCTCAAAATAGGTAACCAGTGGGAAGGCCCTTTTTGCCCATTCTATAGAAGAAAGACAAAAGGGAAGAAAAAGAATTTTAAATAATACATTGGTCTATAAGCAGGAAAGCTGTATCTTACCTACCACAGACCACCTACCCCATGTTTATCTTTGTTGTCAATCCAGTGGTGGGAATTATGCTGTATTAATGATGTGTGGGAGCTCCAGACTATTTCTTATTCCTGGCTCACAACATCTGCTTTCAACAAATGTCTTTTGTGCACATATGTGACCTTTTGGCTACCTACACTGAAGTCCACCTGTCAGGATGGCATCGTGCCTGCTCATGAGTGTGGTCCAGCTGCTGGGGCATGGAGGAAATCAGCCTCTGCGGCCCTGTAAATACTTCTCCATTGCAGAACACCTCTATATCCTCCCAATCCCATGGTGCACATGGCTTCTGGCTTTGGGGAGCCACCAGCCATCTGATTTCCAGAGGACACCAGCCTTGGACAGCTGGCTAGGGTTTCTGATGGGACATGATGGCAGATCTGAGTTGGCATCGGGCAAGAGGGATGCCCTGGCACAGCAGCCCCTCTGGCCATGGGGTCCCTGCAAATTCCAGGCACAGTGAGATCAGGCTCATTTGCAGCAGGAGTCTGGGACACAGCTGACACCCAGCCTGTAAATCCAGCCCTTTTCAGCAGGGCAGAGTCATGGATAAAATCACTTTTCTCCTTCCTAAGATCAATCTATGCCAGAGGTGGCACCTCACAAGAAAGATTTTGCCAGCATGGCTTCCTTCAAAATAGCTCTATTTTGTGAATGTTGCCTGATTTTTATTTAGAGGGGATGAAACTTCAGTTCAGAGGCAAAATTCCCAAAATGTCTGATGTTGTCAAAACATCAAATTTCACAGTATAGCATTTGGCATGTTTTTTCTTTCTTATTTTTCCCCCCTCCTTTCTTCCCCCCTGATTTTTCATCTCAAAGGAGTGAGATGCCTGTTTGAAAGGAAGGGGGTGGGTTTCAAATTTTGTGCAATTGGACACATTTGCTTACTTGGAATGCAATAACATGGAGCTCTCCAAAGTCACTTTGAGTTTAATTTCAGCAAAAATTACACCTGTTATATTTTGAAAACTGGAAAAGAAGTCAAAATGGCAGGATTTCCCATGAAATGGTAAGTCTCATTTCTCTTCTGCTTTGGCTGCGTTCAAATCACCACAGGGAGAATTTTCCAAGAAGATTATTTATAACCTTTTGAATATGGAAACATTTCAGTGTTTTCAACCTGCAGCATGTGGAAATAATTGGGGAAAAAAGAAACAAAAACATTTCCATGGATTTTGGTAACTGAAACAACAGGTGCTAGATCCAGGAATAGTGAAAGAGGAGTGGGAATTAAATCACTTTTCACCGTATAACATTCAAGGAGTCAGTGAGTGGAAATGCCCAAAGGGAGGGGTTAACCCAAACACAAAGGAGAACTTTACACACCCTGCACTAATTTCATTGAGGAACCTTTTGACACAGGACGTTGTGGAGACCAAAATTGTAAAAATTGTAAACAAGCTCAAATTGGGAGTGACAGATTTGATGTAGGAGGTCTATCAAGGGCAATTATGATATTCCAGATGTTACTTCCAGCTCAGGAAGTCCTTGAGCAACAGACTGCTGGAAGAATTCCTCTATTTCCCCTGCTTCCTTTAGTTTTTCCTTAATTGTCTGCTGCTATTGGAGGAAGGATAGCAGGTTGGAGGATCCTTGGTGTCATATTGTCTTTGTGTTATTGTCAGAGAACTTGGACAGCAGCCATGGCAAATGGAGGGTGTAACAAAAGAATCCAAACGAAATAAGACAAAACAAAACAACAAAAAGTACAGTTTCTTTGGTTTGCATTTCTTTGAAAATTAATTTCAGATAACCCTGTTTTCCAACCTCAGTGGTACCTCAATATCTGCAGGACACTAAAGCAGGGAGTCATCACAGAGACCCTGTTAGGAAAGTGCAAACTGCACATCAAGAGCAGACAGAGGGGAGGAGAAAAGGAAGATGAGGGTTTAGAGATGGTGAGAACAGAGGGCCCTATTTGGCAGCTATTTAATGCTTATCTTAGTATTTTATTTGGCACTCAGTTACCATAGTGATGTGATTGGCAGCTGATTGACAGGATTACGTAATGGAGCTGTCTCTGTTGAGCAAGAGCCATATTTTCAGGGGAAAAATATCACTCTGCTGCTGGGGATGGAATCAATGCACAGTCTGCTTGGCTCAACTGAGGGTTTTGAACAGAATTTTGTCTTTAAGCAACTAAATATTAACAATTCCTTCACAGTGAAATGTGAGTGAAATAGCCATCAGGACTCCAAGGGTATCTAGACTTTTCATGATCCCCCTGACCATCTGACAGACCCTGAGGCAGCTGCCAGGCTGGCAACAACTGAGTCCCTATTGAGCTAGCAAGGGGGCACCCCAGCCTCAGGGAACTCCTGTTTCAAGGCAGTCCTAAACCAAACACTTTCAGAAATGTCTCAGGAGAAAAAACCTGCAAATAGGGACAGTGGTGACAAAATACAATATAAAGCATTGGTGGGCACACAACAATTTTCCTCCTGGATATTTAAAATACACTGTTTTTAGTGACTGGGACACAGTGATTGGCATGAGCCAGCCTTGTTTGTGTTCAAAGGGCAAGTGAATTTGTTTGCCAGTTTTCCCACAGGACACCTCAGTAAAAAGTATCTTGATCCCACCAGTGCTTTTTCTTACCTGGCACTTGCTTGATTCTTGAGAATTTGGGGTTTGCTGTCCCTGATCATGTAATCCTAGGATCTGCTCACACATCACTGGGATTCCTGTGTGCAGTGAGGGTGTTTTGTTAGATTGTTAAATAGGAAATTATCTCCTGCAGGGTCTGAGTCCATAGATGATGTAGCTGGAGTGCTCCTGATGGTATCCCTTTAGGAGATGCTCTCTAACCCCCTTTGCTTCCAGGGAGAACTGATCACAGATCCTGAACTGACTATAAAGGGTGAGCAGAGAGTGATGCCTGAGTTTCCAACCCTCCTGGTTAAGAGCAGATCAGACAGGAGCTCAATCTTAACTGGAAAAGCCCAGACTAATGCAATCATGGCCCTCTGTCTGCAGACATAGGACCCTGGTTAGCCACATTGAGAGGAGGAGGTGTGAGAGGACTGTCATTGCCCCTACCCCAGGGACCTCAGCTGCTGTGAGGGGGAAAAAAAACTCACCTCCTACTCTCAGCTGCTCTCTGGAGAGGCTGTGGTCCTCTGTGGCCACAGGGACAGGCTCCACACTGGATTTCTTTGTGGCCCGGCTAGCCTGTGACGGAACTGACATCCTTTCCCCACAGTTTATGAAGAAGTATGTATTTTCTCCAGACCATAATTAAACACTAATTATGTACAGACCAGCATTCAGGGTGTTGTAAAGCCAGGGAAGACCCCACTGCAGGGTACAGATATCTGCAGTGCAGAGAGCACACGTGTGGATGTGTGTTCCTTGTGGAAGGCAGCACAGATGTGATCTGCCCTGCAGGCAGAGGTGCTGCAGGTGCTGGACAGGCCTTGGGTCTGCTCTGGGCTTGTGCTCCTGCCTCAGCACCCTGAAAGGCTTTCCTCATCTGCAGCAGCAGCTTGTACATGCTGCACACTGCTCTCTCCAGCTCTTGATGAGCCAAGGAGCTGCTTTTGGCTGCTCTTGGAACATCACTGAGCAACTTCTGCAGGCAGTGAGGTCTTTCACTGTGAGGCACTACATGGAGCTCTCTGCTCTGCATGTGGGGAGAGAGGGTTCCAGTGATTCATTTGACACAGCCACAGAACTCACACAGGGTGTTGGGAGGGCTGGGGAAAACTCCTGCCTTTGCCAAGCAGGCTGGAGGACAGGAGCAGCTTGTGGGGCTGGAATATACTCACCCCAAAGAAACACTGAACACGCCAGGGGAATGAGGGGGATTAGATTTCACTAGCTAGCAAATTAAGTTTCTGTAACCCCTGACCAAAATTCATACTATCAGCTGGAAATAATAAATATAACTGGTTTCATATGGCTTTAAAACATCCCATAAACAAAATTCATTTTTTAGGTTTTCTTTTATTCACCACTGTTTCTATCTCTTTTAGCAGGACTTGGAGAAAAAATCCTACTATAGCCAAGGCAAAGACTCCCATTGAGTTCAATGAGAGCTGAACCTGACCTTTTGTAGGGGAGCTTTATGGTTCTCTGTGCTCAGAGACCTGTTGTTAGAGAGTAGGAGTTCTGGACCACATGCCAGAGAGTGTTTCGTTATAAAGATGCTTTTCTTTAGACGTGCAGCAGTGACAACAACACCTGTGTGCTCACACACAGAGGCACAACAGCCATGGAGAAGTCATCCATCTTAGAAAACGTGTTATGCCTTTTAAGTGTTTCTATATCAAAGACTGATAAATAAAACATGGGTTTAGTGTTAAAAGGAAAAAAGAGCCCTTTTAACAGATTAAAGTGCTCACAGTGCCTGACACTGTGAAATAGGAGTGTTGAGCAGCAGGGCAGTTAAGAAAAAGGACTGGTTATGCTGACAGGCGCAAACTGTTGTGTGCCTTGTAGTGCTCATTGGCAGGAAAAAAAGCCCAAAATCTACTTTCCCAGCAAAGTCTTCCTGGAAGGTAACAAATTGAGCCCTCTATAGCTAAAATTTTGTATGCTCTCCAGCTGAATGTCAGGAGAAGATTTCCTCCCTGAAGGAAGAGGCAGAAAATAGATTTTAAGCCCATCAAAATAAATAAGCAAACAAAATCAGCATCCTCTTCAGATGATATAATGGTTTATTCCAGCAGGCTGAAAGCCCTGCTGGGTTTTGCAACATTTTTTTTCCCTCAGCATCCTGATTCTTCCTAAAGCCCAGCACATTGAGTTGGCTCCTTAACTGATTTCCATTTGTTCCTCAGCAGTTGTAAAAGCAGTGGTAACCCCTATGCATTTTCTCACTCCTTCTCAACAGTGAACAGATAGTCCAGGACACCTAAAGGCTGTATTTGTACAGACAGAGACGTTTCTCCCTCCAAAGAAGCATTAACTAATTACATTTATTTAGCTGCTCAGAAAAGCTGATTGTTAAAACTGGTTTTTCTTTCTCTCTTTCTTTCTGAACCAGTGTTACCTTGGTGGAGTGGAGTCTTACAGCAGAGGTCACTGAAAATCCTCCTGAATATTTTATCAGTTCTGCTCCTTATAGCTTAGTGTACAAAGACAAACCCTTACGTGTGAAGGGCACGGAGCTGAGATGGGGGAGGAGGGATAGACCAGTGTCTGCCCCTGCTTTGCTCTCTGACCAAATGCAGAGCATTTTTCCACTATCTGTGGAAATGGGAAATAGAATTTGTACACCATTAGGATCCCACTTGATGTGGAGCTTTGCTTTTAATAGCTAAAAAGAGCCCCAATGAATGTGAATGAGAGCCAGATGATTTTACTGTCAGGCTGGTAAGGAGCAGGTTTATGATGCCAGCTGGTATCCCATCACCTTTTAGGACAAACTTGCCTACTGATCTCATGGATTTGAAATGTTGCATCAAACAGCAAGCCCAGATTAGAGCACAGTCAGGCAAATCTGTGATGCTCTTTCCCTAACCCAGCCACAAAATGTGGCCATGCAGTGCCCACAGTGGAACAGCCATGCTGCTGCCTCTGCCACCTGAGAATCATCTACACAGTCGTATAAACCATTTCCAAAACGCCCCAGCCAGCAAGACACATGGCCAAAGGCAAATGGGGGGAATCTATAAAATGAAATTGCATTATTTATTGGAGAGATCTAAGTTCTATCTTGCCCCAGGGTGTCATTATGCATCTCTACTCTATGCTGATAATAGTCATCTGCAATCTGACAATGACTTTGATACCTTTCAAAAATGATGATAATTCAACACCTCTGTGAAAGACACTTCTTCTAGACATACTGGCAACCCTTACAGACCATGGTGCTTCTGTAGGGACTGAATGGGGTCAGAGCCTCACATACCACACTTGATTTCCCCTCAGCAAGGCAGAGTTGACTCTGTCAGCAAAGGGAAAATGACCATGGAAGCTGTTTGTGTTGGATTTGGGACTGCACTAGCATGGTAGCTGGTGTTAGGTGGGGGCAGAAGGGAGGTGAATACCAACACTATGACCATATATAATTGTCATAGATATTGTCCCTTTGCGCCATTCAGCAGGAGAGAAGGAGGCAGTTTTGTGTCTGACAGGCTAGCTCACCCTATGTTCAGTAGGCCTTGCTTAATGTTATAACCCATGTGAATTTTCTATTTATCTTCCATTTACCTCATGTCACTCATAATAAGCATCCTTCCAGCCTTAGCAGGTGAGAGCCTCTCACACTATTTCCCTGTATTTCAAAACTGATGGGATGAAGTGCAAGTGGAAAATGCTCCTGCCCACAGGAGGCCATTCTGATTTTGCTTTTTAAATTATTATTTTGTTCCAAATCCTGGGAGAAGCTTGCACTTTGGTCAGAAAGTCTTGGGTTTTCCATGGTACTGATTAATTCAATAGCATTTCCCATGCACTCACGAGGCAACAGCTTTGGTGAAACCCTTGTGCCATTGTAGGCCTGTGTAGAGCTCAAAAGCAGCCTGGGACTTTTCACTTTTTAGTTTTATATAGTTCATTTACGTATTTGTTGCAGAATTGGCAGCCTGTGGGTGGATAGCTGAGGTTTCCCCAGCCAGTATCTGCTGCAGGGCACTGAATATTCACTGGGGTTTTCTTCATGCCTCCTTCAGCCCTGACACTCAGTGAGCATCTCATGGCCTCTGCTGACACTGACAATTAGCACCAATTACACCAGCAGTTTTGTAGGGTGAATATTTGCCCACTGGGACCCTGAAAGAGACTCAGAGGCTGCCTGATGTCTGTTAGATAAGAATGATTTACTGACTACAGCTGGGCTCCAGCAGATGACCGAGGTGCCATCAGTCTCCCCTGACATCTCCAGCCTGGCAAACTTGGGGCTTTTGAAGGAGTTTAATAGGAGTTAAATAATCACATCATTGAGATTATTCCTTCCTTGTTTTAAAATCTGCTAGGAGATTTGGGGTTTAATCTTTCCTTTGCCCTGCCATGGGAGAGGAACAGAATGGATTGTCAGATCCATACCCTGTGGAAATTACCCTTCCTCTGCTGCACGTCCTAATGCTGCCAAGTAATTTGTTGGGACTTTTAAACCTAAGAGAGAATGTGTGCTCTCTTGCACATAGCAAAGCACTACAGAGCCCAGCAAAGTAGGTAATCTCCATTATCTCTTCTTAAATCTGCTCCTGAATTCTGCAGGGTTTTTTTTGAAGTGCATCTACGTAGCTGCAACCTTAGTCCAGCCAGAAGAGGCAGGTGTGGTAGTAAAAAAGGGTGTGAACTGGTAGGACAGTGAAAAAGAAACACTTTTAATGAGAAATGATGCTGAAGACAGCTAAAATAGCATACTCATTCCTCTGAATTTCTACTTTCTGTAGCCATTTTCTCTGCATGACTGCCCTTTCTTTCCTCTTAATACCAATAAACACTGTTGTCTGTGACATGCTATTAACTTTTTTAATACCCTATTTAAAAAATTAATGTATTTTTAATAAAAAGTCCCAATTGATCATGCTAAGAAAATTATCACTTAAGAGGTACAGTGTATACTGGCACAAATGTAACTTTCTGACATCCTCTAGCATACATTCCTGGGCAGCAATTTCTGTTCAAAAAATAATGTTTCCTTTGTCAGCTGAATTCTTACTCACTGAGTTGACATGAATTATAGCAGAAATACACACAATGGTGATATTGTGATGTATAATTGACTATTTTAGGCCTAAGCTGGAGTGTTCTATATATTCTTATGATAACAATATGGTTTCCTTGCTTTTCCTTTAGTTTTGAGTTGTTTTGGGTGACTTCCTTTAACTCCCCTCAGTCAGTAATGAACACATTTATTTTCGCTGCTAACAGTTTCAGCCACTGCATAATTTCCATGGAATACTGGAAGTTCAGCAATTCTTGCAGTTTTTCATAGTCTCAACAAGAGATGTTTGATATTCTGGACTATCCTCTTTTTGCCTTGTTTTGCACCTATTTGGTGAAAAGAAGTACAAAATGTGTTGATATTTCTGTCAAGACTGAGCTTCCTCAAGATTTTCCACTTCCTCAAAAAGAATTCAGAGGCAATGAAACTTTTTTGATCTCAGAACTGTAATTCAAGCCACCTAATAAACTCCTCCCCAACAAATGCTTTTTCTCCACTACTTCTATGTCAGACAAATGGCAGAAATACCTCTCCTACCATAAAATACTCCATTATTTTAAAGGGAAGAAAGTGTGGGCAGATAAAAGAAAGTAAAACTGTGTTATATAAGAGGAGCTTTTGTGGCTCAAAAAGGAGTTGTAGACAATAGCTCAGAACATCCTTCATGTACTTCTGACCCACCTCAGTGGCACAAAAGCACCAGCTTCCTTCTCTGTTTTGTTCATCTGATTAAAATTTGAGTATTTGCATTATTTTAATAAACAGTTCCTTTTTGTTCTTACCTTTCAGAAAACAAATTTCTCTTGCTTGTGGATTTTTCCCTAGACTGAGCAAACTGAAATTCAGTCCAGCTAACCAATTCTGAGATTAAAGAAGTGTCACTTAAGCATTATTCCTAAATCTTTTGGAAAGAAAAAAAACTGAGGTAGAGGGGAAAAAAAATCCACAAGATTTTAATCTTTGCTTTAAGAAAAATGGGTGATGCATTAAATTGAAACTAGCTTTGCTGGATGAGGTGATGAGTAGAGATGAAGCATTCCTTTGTTTTCTGAGGGGAGCAGCAGGCAGATCAGTGAGACTGACCTTTTGGCCTCCTAGGCTGCTAGTAAAGGTGCAGTGCCAGTATCTTCTTTTTCTGCAGAGAGATTTCTCTGTCTCATACTGGATTTACAATCCTCCCTAGGTCACTGGGAAGCAGTAAAGTCTTGTTTGATTGACTGTACAAACGAGGGGTGATTGGGCCTAGGGTTCCATCCCTGTTCTGGTTATCATTGTTCAAATGTCAGATGACCTCTCCTGGTCATTTTTGTGCTCTGTCTGCCATTTGGGGGTTTATTTTGTTCTTTGCACTGCAGAATGTCCCTTATTGTGTGATTATACTGTGCCTGATGCTGGGAAGTACTGAATAGATTTCAGATGGGTATCTCTTGACATTTAAAATGCTGAAAAAACCAGACTTGCATCAGCCTCCACCTATATCCTAAGATATTAGTATCTTCTGACTGGACTACCCTGTGTTGCATAATGATGGTGCGTTAGAGGAAACTCTGGAGATTCCTCCCTAATCAACCCAGCTAAATCCTTTCAGGGGTCACTCTTTGAAGCTTGTTTTGTGTTGTCATTGGCAGATTTTCTCAAAACAGCTCAAGGAAAATCATAGATCTTGTGATTTCCTGAAAGGACATTTTCAGAAGCTCAGGAAAAAGAGTCTCAGCAGGCTGGGCAGGAGCTTTCTTGCAAAATCTAGCTATAGACTAGCTATAGTCCCATGTTACCTTGAAAAACTAAGAAAAATCTCACAACTTGCTAGGCATTTTCTGAATTTTAGTTTCACAATAATTTATTTCAGTTGGAAAAAAAATGAATGTTATAAATAATCTGAGATGACTAACAATAAAAGTCTCTCTGACTGTTGTAGTCCTTCTGAGCCATGAGAACCTGCTTAGTGGTACTCTCTGCATTCATGCAATAGTGAAAACATGGACTAACTCAGCAGTATCAGAATTGACTCTGAGCTCCATCTGTGTATAAGACAAAAAAAAGCAGTCTATTCTGCTTTGATTGGGGGGGGTTTTAGATCAATCCTTTGACATTTTCCCATGCAGCCTAAAAGGGAGCCCAGAGCACCTAATATTTGTGTTTATTCACAATAATAAACAGGAGGGCAACAGTCTGATGGTTTCATCTACTGTTAGTTTAGAGACCAGTTTAGGCTAGACATTAGGGAAAAATTGATGATCTCAAAGGTTTTTTCCAGCCTTGTTAATTCTGGGATTCTGTGATATGGTGTCTGAGATATGCCTGATGTTCAGCAATGTGCCATAGGAATGCTATCCAAGCCCCCTGGATTTGCAATAAGGGTGGACAGCCCTGCATGATGGATAGCCTAGAGTAGCCCTCAATCCCTGTGCTGAGCTCCATGAGTCATTCCCTATGGATTTTTCCATCAGCCTCAAAGGTGCTCACAATATGCCCAAAATCTCTGAAGAGCTACAGCAGTACCCCTCACAAACAGCTGATCAAAATTCAGCAATGGTGTTAAAATGAAGTTAGTTCTGCCTGACCTAAGCCACAATGGATTTTACATTAATTGAAATTTTTTACAATAAGTAGTAAAACATAGAGATGCTCTGCCAACCACTGAGTGGTATTTCTATTTACACCCTCAGAGGTGTTACCAGCTTAGGGTTGATAGCAATGTTGGTGATTTTGCTCAGATTCAGTCACTAAATGACAAGGTTATTCTGCTTCCAGAGCTGTCTTTGCAAGACTTTCCTCATGTCTTCCAGCCTGAAGGCCAGCTTTCCCCCAGGCAGAGCCCTGACCTGCACTGCCCTTGGGGGCACAGGTTGTCTGAAGTGGAAGTGCCGCTAGTTCCCCACAGTGCCTGTTCATGAGGCTGAAATCAGAACTCAACCCTGAAGTTGTTCTTTTCAGGTCTCTGTAAAGAGAAAATTCCTTTTCTTAGAGAAGTTTACTTTATTTGTCAATATACTCGTATTTCCTTCATAAAGGCATTTTATGTACCAAGAGAAGGTTAGTTCCCCTCCTCTTTTCATTTAAGGGCTAATTCATACGCAAGCTAATTTGTTCTGGCTATTATCACAATTTATTTCCATTGCTACAGGGCAGCAAATAACTTTAATAAAGGAGGTTCCAGTTACCCAATCTTCCCAGTTAATAAACTGTATTGAAATACACAGAATGAATTGTCTCCCACATGCTACAAATACAGAAAATTACCATGCTGTAGTGTTATCACTACCACACAGGTACAATTAAATGTGTGTTATGCATGGAGCTGCACAGAATACTACCAGTAATGTCAAATGCAATTAAAAAGGAACTATTGTGTAGCTCCATCTGAAAAATCAGCCTGTTTGTATGTACTTTACACAGGATTACTCACTGGATAGGGTAATATTGAATCATTTGATGCTTGGGATTCATGGGAGAGAGCTAAGTAAACAAAGGAGCACAGTATGCCACAGAGGTGGTTAATAGTGAGGAGCTAAGGCCTTCCACCTTGCAAGAAAGCATGAGATATTTATTTTCTGCATCACTGGAACACTATTTGTTCATTAATGTTGACCTTATTTGGTATAGGCACTGTTCAGAGGGTTGCAGGTTTTGGTCAGCCATGTGCACTATCCTTCTCCTATAGAAGTGACAGTTTTACACAAGTCCCCTGCTCTCTTTAATAGATCATCTTTCAATCTCGTTATGCTCTAGTTCTTCTCCCTTTATCTTTAAATCTCAAAGTCTTGACCTTCTTCTTATACCCCTGTCAGCATGAAGACACCCCAGATCCAGGCAATCACTACATTAAAACTGTTCCCATCTTCCCCTAACTCAGCTCTTGGAAATAAAATCGTCTCTTAAGACCCATGACTATATTAAATAAATATGTGCTTAGAGTTCTGATTACTTTTCTTTGGTGGTTTCTTTTGCTTACAGTGCAAAACTGCAATATCCTTGGACCAAATTCCATGGTGACTGAAAGCTGAACAAAGTTCTACTAAGTCTCTGTAAGTTACACTAATCTCCCTTATTCCCATGTGTGGGGACTTACCAAGTCAGGGTAGCATAAGGGAGGGAACCTCTCAACTACAGACATTTTAAAACAGAGAAGGAGGTACTTTCTGATGGTGGGTTGATAATTTAATACCTTAATTCACTAGCTACTTAATTGAGGATACTAGTGAGAAAACATTTTTATTTTCTTTGAAGGTAACAGGATAAGCAGAGGAACCCTGGTTGAGAGAACTCCTGGGGCTCTGGGTGCTGTTCACACCACTGCAGGTTATCACACCTCAGCATGACACTGACCCAATTGCAGTGTGCTGTGTAAGTACAGCCCCTGGCAAAGCAAAGGGAGTCCAGGAGCAGACGTTACCCCATTTTTTTTCATTAGTCCTGGATGCCTTTTTTTCTACCCCTTTTCAATTATTTGATTTAGGCACTCAAATAAACACCACACTTCCAAAGAAGGAATTAAAAGCACCACCTGAAAATGCAGCATTTCACTTTGGTTCTGGTGCTGGGCTCTGCCAGAGATGCATAACGTGCAATATTTCTAAGATCATGTCCTTGGATAGAACAAATCTGCCCAGCTCCACTGAGACCACAAGAGCTACAGCACCCCACCCCTATCAGTGTTGAGCTTGTATTTTTATTCCTTCAATACAATGCTCTAAACAATTAAAATATTTCTAGATAACAGCTATTAAATTATTAGACTATTTAGAATTTGTCTCTTTAAGGGAGAGTTTGAGTGTTGTCTCTCTCAGAACTGCTGAGGTCTACAGTTCTGGCTTCCTGGGCAACATTCCCAGAGCTGGAACAACCCTTACTGGATGTAAGTTTGGTAGTAATCTTCTTGTATTGGAGCTGTCAACCAAAATTCAGACTCAGAGCACATCAGCTCATCCCAGGGCCAGTGTGTTTCTTGTGTATCTGTTGTAACTTTTGGAAAGCAATGCCCTCTGTAAAGTGAATGAGCTCTGGAGGGAAAATGCAACATGGGGGTAAAATGGGGGCTTGATGTGACAGAGCTCATGTAAATGTTGCTTAAAATGTTATAACTACAGTGGAGTTACAGTCTCATTGAGGGCAATGCATGCCATAATGTTGGGGGAGAGCCATTGCAGCATGCCTAATTGCTGCCTTCTTTTCTCCCTGCCTTTCTCCCTGGCCCAAGTTCATGTGCATATGTTATCCTGTGGGTGAAAGCTAATATAATATGAATTAAAGAAAATTGCACTACTCCCTAACGTCCAAATCACACAGATTGATTTGCATTTACTTGTAACTGAAAACACATGGATAGTCACAGTTTAAGAAAAATAAAAAGGATTACAGCAACCTCAGACCATGACTGAAAGGAGTTATTGAGCCCTTGCATTGTATCATTTAGCTTCACAGTGGAGCAGATACCTAATCTCACATACAACAGGCCATCCATAATCAAAGAGTTTGCTGCTCCCTGGCTGTCCTGGAATGATCACTTAAGCATTTGTCTTGACAGATACCCAAGGATCATTTGGTGAGGGGAAAGTAGCACCAAAGGAAAAACCCGGGTAGGAAAACCTTTAGGAGACTGATTGAAATTGCAGGTGACAAGGGGATTGATAGCAATGGCAATTAGGCAGCCCCAGGGAAGTAGATAACTGTTAGAGATACAAAAGCTTGGTTCTGAATGTCGTCTGCAGTTGTCCCCTGGTCGAGAGAGTGACCTGCTCTCCCCTCTCAGGTGGCAGAGTGATTTCCAGCAGGGCTCTTGCTCTGCACCTCATTGTAATTCAGGAAAGGCCAGCACAGAATATTTTTACTGTTCTCATACCCTGATGAGATTGTTCAGCCACAATGCAGTCAGTACAGTGACTGAGAAAATTACTTTGTGAAATGCAGGGCTTCGAGCCATTATCTGAAGTAAAATCCTTAGGCTGAATTTAAAGTGTAATGCGATGCAGGTGTTTGACCCCTTCCCTTCCCTTCCCTTCCCTTCCTCCCTTCCCTTCCCTTCCCATTTCCCTCAATCCCTGTCCCATTGTCACCTTCCCCCCCCGAGCGCCCTCGTA
>CM031861.1:54148714-54255798 GCA_018697195.1 Certhia americana | reverse complement strand
ATCCCTTCCCTTCCCTTCCCTTCCCTTCCCTTCCCTTCCCTTCCCTGATTTATTTTGGTGTATTGTAATTATTTTTTAAGAAAAATAGAAATTTAGAAATTTTCTTTCATATTGGGGATTGTATATTTTTCATAGTTCTGGGATCATCAAATTGATGGATAACTCTAAGTAATGAATCCACTATTGAAATTATCTCAACCACCAAAATGTCTGTTTAATCTACATCAGAGTGCTTACACTCCTTTGGTGCCCAGATAAATGGGCTAAGCATAACAAAGTACCTCCAACATTCATTTCCAAAGATCTGAAAAGTGGTTGGCTGGTCTGAGTGCAGTTCTATGGCTGGCAGCTGTCTGGCAGTGTTTCTGATGAAAATAAAAGCTGGGGGGAAGAGAGGAGGGGGTACATGGGAGGAAATTTCTCTCTCTAAAAGAAAAGAGTGATTTGATTAAAATTTGAATTCTGGAGGGTTTTCTTGTTTTGTTTTGATTTCTAGTGCCAGTAAGTTAATATTCTCACTGAAGGAAATAAAGATGCTTTTAGGAAAAAAGCATGTCTGTTTTCTTCTTTAATTATCTTTTCTTTTTGAGTGGTTGGTATCTATTGAGGCATCCAGAACCCCACAGACATGGACAAACTTCCAGTCTTTCTGATGTGATGCCCAAACAGAAGAAACAGTGTGAAAGCAATGTCAGTCCTGGTGCCCACACTCATTCTTTCACGAGGTCACGCTCCGATCCAGGGGCAGACCATTTCTGGAATCAAATTCCCAGCTGTGGCTTTCAGGGGAGGACAGCCCAGCCTCCCAGGGAACATCCCTTCCATGCTGCTGAGCTCAAGCTTAGGGCGAGTCCTTTGTGCCCTGCAGTGGTGGTGGCATTTGGGCTCACCCAAAACTTTGTAATCGGACTTGGCCCCTGGACTCCACCAGGGAAAGGAGAGAGGAGCCCAATGGGAGTGAGACCCTGTTTGGGCAGGGGTGATCCAAGCACCAGCTGAGCAGGGGCTCCCAAGCCCTGCAGATCTGACAGAGCCATTTCATGGGCTCACATCCATCCTCATCCCCCAGCTGCCTCCTCGACGTGTCACGTGCACATAAACCAGAGAGAGGTTTGTAACAAAAAGCAAGCAACCTTTTAAACCTTCCAGGGGACTGAATGGAACTAATAACAATCTTAAACTGGTTTCCATCAGAAGGATGTCTGGATCTATGCTTCTGGGTTCCATTACTAATCCTTCTTTAAGAAGGAAAAAGAGTAAAAATCCAAGCAATGTTTTTTCTGCCTTTTATTCCTTGCGACAATGATCCCATTGTAATTGTCAGCCGTTAAACAAATCTCTCTGTGCAGAATATAAAGGAACCACAAATACTAACATAGCAAAATGAAGAGATTCATTAATCACAAACACAATGAATAAATATTTTTAAAAGAGGAAGCACAAAAGGCCTCAGGACTCGGAGCTTGCACGGTGGGATGCAGCACCAGTGGTGCCTGCCCCACTCAGAACAATCTTTCCCAGAATGTGTCCTGTTGGCTTTCTGTTTGTTTCAATATACTGTTTGTTTGTTTGCCACTTAGAGCAGTCCAACTGGCTGTATTACTCAGTAGGATGCTAATAAAGTTTAATAGGAAACCTTAAAAAATGTTTATTTAAATGTACCATAGAAATGTTTTGTTAAAGAAAAAATATCCCCTCCATATCCGTATGGTTTCTGTTTGAAGTGCTTTTGGATTGGACTCAAGGCATTTGGGAGTTTGCCAGGAAGGGGTGTAAACAAGGGAGGCGTGGAACTTTTATTCTCAGAGAATGCATGGCAGATCCAGGGTGCAGCAGTGCCAGGATGTTTGTGCTTTAAATTCAAATCAGATACACAAAATTATCCAAACAAAAACCCACTACTTTCACTTAAGGAAGAAATGTGCTGGGATCACCTTGTTGAAGAATTTAGATAAGAGAGGATTTATTAATTTCTGTGGTTCATCTTCTTGCCAGAAAAAGTTTTTCTGGAATATTGTTTTCTATCTGTAAGTATCTGATAATTAGGAAGATTTTATTTTATAGAGCAAAAAATAGTTCTGATTTTATGCTACTACTTTTATAAGTATTTAAATCAAACCTATATTTGACAAAGTCCATTTTTCATCAAGGAGATGTGTCTTACTTTCAAGAAATAGGGCTGGAAGATCCCATTTGAGATTGTTCAGTCTGTTTCACTTCTTTTGTTTACCTTGTTCATGGAGACCTCAAATGATGGAAATTCCACCATGTTTCATGGAAATCTCCCAACTATTTATCATCTACAGCTTTTCCATGATGTTTAACTCTACATCTCCTTTCCTGCAAGTTACACAATAACCCGTTAATCTTTGTCCAATCTATAGAGGACAAGGAGAAAAATTCCTTTTCTCTTTGCAGAAACTTTTCATACCCTTGGGGTCTGCTGTCTTCTTTTTTTCTTCTTCTTCTAGCCAAAGCTACACAGTTCTTCCAAAATGGACTGATTTTCTAGACAGCTGAATATTTTTGTGCTCTCCATCTGATGGCCTTTCATTAGCCCAGCTCTTTCTCTAACGCATTGCCAAGGATATCAGGTGAGAAGCGCTGTCTCTGTGTAGCCTCATGGAAGAATTACTTCACAGGACTTTTATGTGCAACTCCCCTGTTTATACAGCCCACTCTAATATTTATTTTCTGCAGTTGTGTGACAATGTTGACTCAAGCTCAGTCTGTGAACCTCAGTAACCTTCAGATCCTGTTTCACAAGGTTGATGCCCAGCAGACGTTTTGCATCCGGTGTTTGTACAGTTCATTATCTCCACTTAGAAGTGTCCACTTTTCTCTGTTTTCATTGAACCCCATCCAGTTTTTCTCAGCTCATTTCACTCATTTGTCAAGCAGATTTTAAATTCTAATCCAGTCCCTCAAAATGATTGCTGTTCCTCTGTGCTTGATATTCACCCATTAAAGACTGGCCACCATGACTCAAATTAGGGGGTAATCTTCCTAACCAGTAAACCATTTAACAAAGCCTGTGTCCAAGAGCTAAAAGACACCTGTCACATGCCCTGAAAAGCTGAGAAGAAGGTCAGCTTCAATCATAGCTCACTCAGGTTCTTGAGAAGCCCAGTATCTCATTATCCAGATGGCTTTGGGCATAGAGAAAAGGGCAGCATGGCCCAGACCCAGCGCTGTCAACATTTTATCTAGCATTAAGGAATTTTTGTTACCCAGAAACCATCATATCATCACAATGAGGTGCTGGTCACCCCAGAAAGACACAGAGTGAAGCTGCAAGCTGTGTTAATGAGCCATTTGGCACGCAAGCATTCCTTGGCAACTGCCATGCGTATATGTGAACATAATCTGGCATAAACGTGCACTCAGAGATGTTGTTAGAATCCAGTATGCCTGTATATGTTACATACTGTGCATTTCTACTTATTATAGATGTACATGTTTTACACTGTAGGGAAAAAAAAGTAAAACCCCTGCTCATTTGACTTACACTGATACTGTTTACCTATGACTGCTGCAAAGGACTCCACGGTATAAAGCACTTTCCTCACTCCAATCAAATGCATATTGCATCTCCCTCTAGTGGCTTAACCTACATGTCCATCCTCCAACAATAAGTCTATGTATGCTACTAATTCCATTTGTCATGGACCGGAACATATTTCAGTCATGAGAGATGAGCTCATTTATGAACACATTTTTATTTTGAGATATCTTCTGTTTCTGTGTTCCTGTTTAAAGTGTTCTTGAATTCTGTACCAAACTCTAGTTTTGCATACAGAAAATCATGATATACAAAAGAAGGAAAATGTGAATTTCTGATTTAAAATTACTTTGGTGGTAAGCTAGCAGAAAAAAATGAGACAGAAGCCGAAATTCAAGTCTGTCAGACAACTCTGTAGTGAATATCTTCATTTTTCTTCAAAAGAGTGGAAACAGCTCAGAAGACAAGAAATGTTTTGGACACCAGACTTGCTGAGAAGCTTTACAGAGCTACAGCCAGAACTGCCTCTCTATTGCATACACCCCATTTATTGTCACCATAGTTTGGAGTCTTAGCTAATGCTCAGATAAGTGTCTAAATCACTTGACTAAATCACTCCCACTCAAGGTACTTGTTTTCAGACTTGCAGGTAAGTCATCACCTGGCTAATCAGCTATAAAATGAGGCAGTCATGGCTCTGAGTAGTATTTTCCTTCCCTTCCCATCATTGAAAAGTGCCATATGCCTCTGAGCACACACAATCATCCCAGATGAAAGCCAACAACTTAACTGCCCTCTGTGTTCATTAGAAATTCCATGCCTCTCTCCAGCCCGGTGTCCTTCCTCCAGAAGACACATAAAAACAAGGTCTTGGGCACTTGTGTTAATTAACATTCCCGCAGACCTTTTTGCAAAACTGCAGATAATAGTCCTGGTGTGCTGGCCAACTTCCAGTGTGCAAATTGCATTCGGCTTACTTCAATTTCCCCTGGTAGATGGAGGTGGCTGAGGTATTTGGATGTTCCCAGTCCTTTGCTGTGCTGTGCACACAGAATGAGCCAGGCTGGGAGCTGGGCTACAGGGGGATGGGGGAAAGCTCCCCTTTTGGATAAGGGAACAGCTAAAGGTATGGTCAAAGATGAACACGAATACAAGGAACTTATCTACTGCTCATACGGAAAGAAAAGAGTTTAGTTACTTCCCACTGACTAGTTTCTGGCAATAAATTAACAAGTTTTCTCATTTTTATTCATTTTTTTCATTACACAGCTGCTCTTATAAATCTCTAGCTATAAATCTGAGAGAGGAGTCCATAACAAAGCTATAATTATGTCTCAAAATTTAGGTGTCATTTTATTAGTTTCTGGGTCAGTATTCACATTCCCCATGGTCCTAGATAGTGGGCTTTTTCTTCTTCAAAAGTCTCATGTACAGCTAGTTGAAAGCCAAATGTACTTATTAAAATTTTTAAAAATTTTTTTTAATAAAGGTAAAGTACTTACAGTTTAGCTTTTTTTGCTTTGGAATCAATACAAATTCTGGTTATGATATTCAGTTTGGATCATGAAACTGTTAATAAAGACTTCTCACAGAGAACTTATTTATCTTCAAGTAAGAAACACTGGATAAAAAATTTTGCCAAATACTTTAGTGTAGCTTTTCCTAGCCTACTTCTACTCCATCATAAATTTCTATTCCTACTGAGGCTGAAGAGAGAACTCTGGGTCGACTGTGACATTGAATGAGCACTGGCACTGATTGCCCAAAGATATTGTGGGATCTCCATCCTTGGAGATATTTAAAAGCCATCTGAACAAAATCCTTGGCAGCCTGCTCTAGGTGGCCCAGCTTAAACAGGACAATTGGACCAGATGATCTGCAGAGATCCCTTTCAATCTCAACCATTCAGTGATTCCGAGAATTTTCACTCATTTCACACTGTTGAAGCTTAGAGACCAGAATCGAGATCCCAATGTAAGGCTGGCAAAGAGCTGACAGGAGACAGCTTCAGGTTTTACTGTTGACAACCTGATTCTTGTGTAAATTCAAAAGAGAAAACTAAATGTAGACCAGCATCTATGGGTCATATCAAATGTTTATCCAGCTCAGACTAGTGTGATGATGCTGATGCTTTAGGAAGAGATAATAACAAAGTGAGTGTAAGTTCTTCTTCCCTCTTCAGTCTGAAGATTCCATGGTTTGCAGAACACCAATCCAGCTGAGGGGAAAGGGCAGCAATACTGGGGATAGCAGAGTATAAGGCTGATCACATTTCTATGCAGTTCAACACAAAATGACTCCTCAAGAAATCAGACTGAATATTACAGATTTAACCATGAGGAATTTTGAAGCCTGTCTCTGTCAAAATCATGCCGTCCTTTTGCTTCAAGGCAACAACTTGATCCAAATCTAAGCTATCTGATAGGATTTTTTAGATCAAGAAGTGAAATTATTAAGTTCTAAAGGACAGAAAAGACATTTCTTACTGAGATCCCTGAGATTTCTCACTGAGGTCCCTGAGATTTCCTCACTTGATGGTTAATTCTGCCATTAGAATCTTATCTTACATCTTTTTCTTAGAAGTTGGAAGGACAGAACAGGACAGGACACCTCCGTCTTGGTTTTGGTTTGTTCACTAGGCCTTCAATGAAGACCAGTATTGCTGTCCTTGAAGTTTTAGATCACCACTTATTTCAAGCTAAAATGGAGTTGTCAATTCCTGGTATTGCTTTTCAAACAAACTAAGTGATATTTATGATAGTCTTGTGTATTTATCTTCAAGATGACTTTATTTGTCCTAGGTTGTGGGTCCCTGCTTGATCCTAGATTATTATGATTTGTTTGTTTTATCTGCTTCTCAAAGATTTATGTTCTCAAACTCCTCCAGTGGCACTAACAAAGGTTTGATAACCCAAGTGATAAACCAGTTCTCCTTTTAAGTTTCATATAAAACTTCATTACAAGTGAAATTAATCACTGTAGATTTTAATGTGAAGAGAGGACAGAGGCTGTTATTTGATGGACTGTGTTCAAAAAGCTGGGTAAGCTTTAAATCACTCTGTATGATAATAAAAAGTTACGGTGTAAGACCAAGGTCATATCATAACACATGAACAATGGCACAGTGTGCTCATGATGCACTGACAAAGGACGCTGGTTCAGCTTTATGGCTCATACTGTAACCTTCCTCCACTTCATATGGTCTCTTAATACATTTGCAATTCAGCTCCTACCTGAAAACAGACAATATTTTAGGAATAAATGGTTATAGTTAGTTTCAGCTTACTCAAGAAAAGCCTGACTTACATGCCTATATGAATGTCCTGGATCTGTGTTCAACTGAAGTGATGATGCAGTTACTTGAACATATTATCATTTATATCCTTATTTGTCTGTCTTACTCAATGTTTTGGAATGCCTTGAAAGCTCCAGAAATAAAGTAGATTCTGAAGGCCAAAGGGAATGGCGTAGTTCATTATGTTCCAAAATCCTCCATCAGTGGGAAAGAGCAATTATATTGAGAAGCTGTTCAAATCTTCAAATCATTGAAAATGAATACATCACTTTTTTTTTTTTTTTTTTTTTTTTTTTTTTTTTTTTTTTTAAATTCAGAGCAGCAAAATAAGTGTTTAACAAAGTATTTCCAGTTTACACCTACTGGTGCATGAAAAGCTGTAATACAGGCTTGTCTGGAATGATCTTAAAGAGGATTGTGTCCAACTACATCTCCAAGGCAGTGAAAGAGAATTGCTGAAGTGTCTCCAGCCCCCATTCCTGCTTTCCCATGGAGTACTCAAGCACAAAGAGTCACTTACACTTTCACATAGTCACCCATCTGTTTAATTCTACCTTGCAATCCTGAGACCTGAGCAGACCTTACTCAACCCAGTGAGCAGAAACCTTTGGACCATAAACATAAACAGATGTTTGCACATGTGTGTGATTTCCTCAGAGTACCTAGTTGGGTTTGGATATGTAGCTTATAAATACATAGGGAATGAAATTATGAAATTACAGTAGGAAATTAATTCCGCCAAAAGGCAACTTGCTTTTTGTAATTTTTGATGTCTTGAGTTATCTTGTTTTGGTAAAGCTAAATTGAGACTACCCTAAAGACAACCATTATTTCACCTACTAAATAACTTAATTATCAAGTGAATGATGCTGTGTAACAAGCACAGGGAACAAGAAGTGTTCTGTCCCTTTCAACATTGTCACTAGAGCCAGAATCTAAGCAGGTGGAAAAACAGTAACTGTGACTACACCACTTTACAACAGCAAAACCTGACTGCTTAATGCTCTGGAAATGCAGTGGGGATCAGCAATTAGAGGCAGATAAAATTGTGATCAGGTGATTTGATGCAACACACATAATGTATTTCATCTCTTCCAGTAAAATGAGAAAAGATTTGAAGGTGTCAGTCATAAAACAGGAATTTAAGTGATAAAAATATTCCAATGTGAGCAGCACCAAAGTAAGCCTATACAGATGCTTTGCAGAGTAATTTCATGCAGCTGTGGGTGAATGTGATTTTTTTTTTTTCCTGAACCTGAAGGAGAGGATGACTGATTTAAGTGCTTCATGTGATTAAGTAGACAAGGTGGCCATTTTTATGCATTTATGCAGAAGCAATAAAAATGTGTGGTCATGCACCAAATCCTAGGGTCAAAACTGCAGTCACCACTTAGGCAAAACTCCTGTTGACATCTCTAGTTTTTTTGAACGTGGGAAGTGAGCCTTCTTCCAGGCTCTTAGCCTGTCCTCTCATGTTCTTAAATAACACCATAATGTAGCTAAGAGGAGGAGGAGGAAAAAAAAAAAATTATTCACGTAGTCATTTGAATGCCTAAAAACCGTGGCTGCTCCTTTTTACATCCCTGAACTTGTGAGGATTCAGCAGAGGGCATCAGTACAGTCAGACCCATGAGCTGGAGGCTTGCAGGAGGATCTCTGTCAAGACAAACATACTGCCTTGATGGCATTTTGTGAAGTTTTGTGTCTGTTTGCATTTTTGACCCCATTTGGGGCTTAAACCAGCAAGTAGCTCAGCATAGTGTGAAGTGGTAAAGACTGAAGCTTTAGATGAGCATGCTAAAAGACAAGAACATGCTCTGGTGTGTGTCTGCTCACTGGTTCTGCCATGGCTGATGCTTGAACAACATCAGCCTGTTGTGTTCTGTTTCATGATGAAATTAAGCTGGATTGGTTCTATCTATTAATTTTTTTTATATGTGAAATAATTTATTCACATCCAACCCATCCTCATAAGGGTCATAAGGACTTTCACAAGGACTTTCTCAGTCCCCCCACCAGAGAGAGCAGGGAGATGGAAATGTACCCTTTCCTCCATGGAGCCTGGCACTTTTAAGCAACTCTTTGGAGTCCAAAGAAGCCTCACACAAAAGTACTGTATTATGCTCTAAGCCTGCCAATGATTGCACTGCCTGATTTCTGACTCAAATAATAGCAATGAAACATGATTGAGCTGCTTGACATTTACAAAAAGGTGCTTGTTAAAAACAGTTCCTCCCAACTTAATTAACACTAAAACCCTTTAGGTGTTCCTCCAAGTACATATTAAAACAGCTGTCCTTTTCCCTGAAATGGAAGTAAACTAGAAGTGAGCTTCAATAAAACCAATGGACTATGACTTCTCCCAAGCACAACTGTAATGAAACGTTACTGCTGTAATATCCAGCTAAATAAAGAGTGGTGAGCTGGCTGGGCCAGCTGCAGTGGCAGATGCAGACAGGATCATGGGCTTTAAACAATACTATCACTGAATAAACACAGACAAGGAGATAACATTTCTACACCTCCCCAGTTTCCATGAAGTTAGTTTTTGTTATTCTAAACCCAAAAAGCTGATAATCCTCCCAGTATAAAATGAACAGTTGTAACTGTTCCATACATGGCATCATAAAGTGCCATTAGTCATTGGTCAGGAATATCTGGAATTATGTGACTGTAAATTGCATTGCATATTTGAGGAGACTTGATGCTTTGCTGGTGAGAGAGATCAGACACTGGTTTATATGTGTACCATGCTTTCCTTTATAAGAAAGTTAATGCATGACTTAAAGGCCACATCCAAACTGGAATCTTTCCTTATGGAAATACCCCAGTAAATTCTTAAGAAATGACTAAAGGAGTAAGTTAAACAATTCAATACAAATACGGGCTTTCTGTGTTAGATGTGGTCAAAAAGGTAAAAAGTACATAATTTAAAATGTTCTGAGATTTCAAAATTAAACACCATCCCAAACTGAGGTCAAAGTTTAAAAATTTCTCCAATTTGTTTATTGCATATCATTTCATGTGTAAGTATCAAAACACAGAATTTTTTAAAAATTTCAACAATATCCATTAAGCTTTTTTGAAATGGCTGTATTCATGTGATATGTTTAAATATTGCCAGCATTTTCTAAAGGAAAAGAGTACTATTTATTGTTGTCAGTCACTTGACAAGGCGAATGCAACAGTAAATAAATGCTAAATAAGTATGAAAATTTATCTTGCTTCTCAATTTAAGTGTCGAAGTGTATAATGGTACAAGCTCAGAATCCTACAGACCCAGGCCCAATGATGTTCATGGACTGGGTTTGGATGCATATTTGATCTTTGCAGCATTTGTTTTCTTTTTGCCTCCCTAAAACTGAACTTTTCACCCCTTTAAAATTGGCTTGGCCAGATAAGAATCTGTGTGGTTATAGGATGTAATAATGTATTTAATAATTATGGGAATGATTTGCTCGTATTAAATAACAGCATTTTACCCAACAAGAAGTTCTACTGGAGTCAAAAGGCCACTTGACACTTGTGTTATAAAGTGCTCCCATGCCATAAAGGAGATTACTCAGTCCCGTTTCTATGCATTTTATTGGCCAGCATTTGAACAGATTAAGTTCTACTATTGTGGAAGATAAATCATCACAAACTCACCATGTCATCTCAGCTCATTTTTATTGTATTTGTAGGGAAGGAGCTTTAAGCTTAGATAAATATTGAAGATGACACTTTCACTGAAAATAACCAGTCACTGGGAAATAAATGAAATGTGCATAGATATTGCTTTTACAGATAAAACTTGGTTCCCAGGTTTTTAAGGGCACACTGACAGTAAACCATAAAAATAAAACTTGGTTTATCTTGCAGGAATTCATATGGAACCCATGGAAGAGTGCTGTGAAAATTTACGTGTGCTCATGGGGCTTTCAAGCTTCTCCAGAAGCCAGTGGTCAGGCTCCACAACTGAGTGCAGGAGGAGGCTGCAAGTGAAAGAAAGGCTTCCTCATTCTCCCTGTTGCTGTTTCATATCCCTCTTTTTCTCCCTCTGTGCTTGCAACAAAGAAAAGCTACCTAGCTGTAAATCCCCGTCATTTTTTCTGGGGGAATGGCAGAAGTTCTGGGAAGCATTGGTATCTTTTAATATAAATGAATAGGAGAAAGCAATGGAGAAGGAGAAGGTATCCCATCATTTAGCATAACTATCCTATAGCAATCAGTTTGGGAGAACAGGCACTGACACTTGAAGGGTAAATATATTTTATTATCCTTTGGGCCAGACACAACAGTTTATCTTTTAAGAACAACTCAAGGGAACATTTCCTTCCCCTCTTAGCATATTATTACTGTATTTTAAGATGAGGGGGTGATTGTTTACCATTGCTTATAACATGTCACCAAACAATTAAGCCACCTTCAACTAACATGATGGATTGGTAATGAATTTTCTCAGCAAGGTAATTCTGATGAGCATAAAAGCTCACCAGATATTAGTTACCTGTTTCACAAGAACCAGGGCAACCCTCAATAAGAAGGCGGTCATTCATTTAGAGGTACATATTTTTACTCAAGCAGATTTAATTAGAAGAATTTAGAGATGCCAAAGCAAAGTACAGTCAGTCTTTTCTTAGAAGTATAGGAGGGTTTGAAACTTTTATAGTCCATTTAGTCCATTAGTTCCTGCTTTAAGAATCCTCTAAGTTGCTTGATCATATAGCAAAATTATAATTCTCACTAGTAACATCACAGTTTTCAAGATGGAAATGAATACATGACCTCACAAATTCTTTCTTGTAGGCTAAGAAACAAGTGACAATTCCTTAACCTCAGCTTTCCTGAACAGATAACAATTGTGTCAAGAGCAGTGATTAAGATACTCACAAATGCAATAAACAGTTAGTTCATTTTCATTCACTATTTGTTAATCCACCATTTCCAGGGAAAGATGATCAGGTGTTGAAGAGGTTCAGACAAACAGATTTGCTTCTTGGCACTTTCTCCCTGATTCCAACCTTGTAGCTTATCTGAACACCTCTTTGTTTGAGTTGGGTTGCATTTTTTCCCTTAATCAACCAACAGAATTTGTTAGGAAAAAAAAAAAAAACATCTCTCGATTTATGTTAAGCAACCCTAGCAGCATTCCAGCATCCAATACTAAGAGTGTTGCTTTCCCTACACTGTTAATACTGCCTGTTTCAAGTCAAGAATGCTACTAATAATTTTTATATATATATATGAGAGAGAGATATTTTTTAATATATATATAAAATCTCTATATTAATATATAGAGATTTTTCTATATACATATGTACATATATACACATATATACATACACACATATATATATAAAATTAAATATATCTATACATATATATCTATACATATATATACACATATATACATATATATATACATATACATACATATATATATACACACATACACATTAAATATCTCTATATATATTAATATATATAGAGATATGTTAGGTTCAGATAGTCTGGGGCTGGTTTCAGTTGTGCATTACCTGAGAGGGGAGAGGTGGATTTTTACCCACAGCTGTGCACACACATACCCTCACAGCTCAGAGCAGAGAGAGAAGATAATCTGCCCCTGACACACACTGGTAGGACCATGTTGAGATGCTGGAAACCCCTGAATAGATTTGTTAACTAGAGTTTTGTAAATCACAGGTTATCCTGCTTCTTTTAAATTACATCAAGGAATCATGCAGAGTTGCTGGTTTGAAAACCGACCAAATCCTGTTGTACTCTCTGTTGTCCCTACATTGCTGATAAAACCTGAAAATGTTTGCACTCTGGTTAGACCATAATCATATTGGGGTTTTTTTTTCTCATTTTTCAATTTTCATAATTATTTTCAGTGATTTATCAGAGTTACATTTATTTCTGCTTTGTCTTTAGACACAGATTGACTGTTTGTTTCTCCCAAGGACATTTCCCTCACTGTCAGACAATGACTGGATCAAATAAGGGGGGTTTAGACCCTTTTGCTTCTTTTCAATTAGTGAACAGACGGAAAATGGAAACAAAGTGTATTATTTACGCCTTTCTTTCCTTCATTACAGCAGCTTTCAGGCAAGCCAAATGAGGTATTTTTTAACACTTTACATAATTATCTTTGAGCTTAATGAAATTATGGAAATTTGTTAAAGAGCTGTCTGTCTCTGGCTACTGTAGCTCACAGGGAAGTGGGGAGTAGCCACAAACAAAGGGAGCCCATGAAAAGCTGCTGTTCTGTATTAGGCAATTCTGTGTTGGGACCAATTTTCAAAAGGCACTCAGGCTATATGTTGCAAGTGTTCAGGAAGGATCTGTAAGCATTTAATAGGTCATTTGTGCACCATCTGAGCAGCATTTGAAAAAGTTTCGGTATCCTTTGAATACATATTTTTGGAATATCAAACCCATTGCTGACGCAGTTTCCTCATGAATTGAGCTGTTGGCCAGAAAAGCCATTTTGCAAAGATGTGGATGTGTGCAAGTATTCATCCATCTATGGCTTGTGTTGGGGTGAAAATACCACAGGAAGCCAGAAAGCAGCTATAGGAAACAGCACAGTTCTTTGACTTGCAAGATGGATATTATATATCACAGAAACATTACTGCTGAGCTGTAGCCAGCAGCTGGAAAATTTGGATTCAGTATGCCCAAACCTGCCCTTTGCCTCCCAGCATGGATAAACCCCAAAAACCTCCTGCTACACAAGTGAGAGCTGCTGAAACCCTCTTTCCATCTTCACTACCTTCACCCCATGCCCTCTCAGCTGTGCTACTTGGGTGTATGCAAGTAGCACAATAGAATGTAACAGAAAGTGAATTTATTTCTATCTGATGCTCCTGAGACAATATCAGTAATCTTTCTCTTTCATATTTATTTTACTGGTGGTATATTTCTTTATATTGAAGTTGCCATTGCCTGCTCAGAGAAGTGTGGAAGAGCTCATCTCTCATAAAATAAGTAAAATTATGGTTGTGTTTTCCTTCTGCTGTCTCTCTCTAATGGGACTGTTGCCATTTTGAGAAATGAACCTCTTTTTTGATTCCTCCTTTTCTGCAACCACAGAAGAAGAAACTTGACTATAAATCACTCAGAAAAACAAATAACCTTTTTGTCTGTTATGCCTGATTAAATGTTTTTTATGTTTATGCACTTCTCAGGAAAAAAAAAAATCTAGATTAATGCTTTAGCCAAGTCCATTTTTTGTTTTAATTTGAACAGTCATGGAAAGGAAGGGTTATTGAAGAGGTAGCCAAATACTCTTGGAGGAGGGTGAGGCAGCAGGCTCCTCTGGTCCAATAATTCTGCTAAATATGACCAGAAGCTAGTCAAAAGTCAAGCAATCAGACTACAGTGCTTATATATATATTTACAATTCAGTATGATGAATGGATATTATCACAGAGAAAATACCTACCCTAAAAAAGAAATGAAAAAATAAGCACAAAATTATGGAAACCTGATTACTATGACGACAAAGCATTGTGGTTGTGCTTCAAAGCATCTGTGTAAAGTTGCTTGGGGGAAGAAAAGAAGAGTGAATATTTATAAAATACCACTCATCTACATATAGCTACATTCATCTATTTCAAATTTGCAATCTTTGTAAAAAAATAATAGCAGTAAAAGGGAAACAGAGCTGATTTCTGCCTTAGACCAGCAGCAAGTGTCTGTTTCAAGGTGGATATGAAATCCTGATTTTAAGAACTTAAGAAGCAGCCTTAAAAAAAAAAAAAGAAAAAGGAAGGCGGGCATAAGTTTGCTATTTTGAGTGAGCTCTCACTCTTGAGATGTTTCTTTTATGAGTTCTGTGTCTGATTGGCCTTAGACTTTGAGAGATTCAGCCAGTCTGTGATCATAATTAAGCTGTTCTGTCAAAAACATACAGGATGTTTTTGATATTTCCCATCAGCTGCTGAGACATCTGCTAAAACATGCAAGGAGTTTTGACAATCATGCATTCCAATATTTACCCATTTGTCCACATATCTGCTTAAACGTCTTTATGCTCTGCTCCCTCTATCTCCAGGCATGTTTGTTAAACAGGACACACTGCTGTGCAGATGTAATATTCTATCATCTGCAAAACATATTAAAGATGGAAGGTTTAAACCATAGGTTAATGAATAGCTGTAAACTCTGAGAGTCAATTCAAGAGCTCAGATGGAAACCTTTGGCCCCCTGGCTGAGTTCATGTCTAAAGGGAAATGAAGACCAAGAAACCTTAAGATTGCATTCAAAGTCCTAGTTAAAGGGCATTGCTGTTGTTTGCACTTGCAGCCATCCAATGGAAGCTGTTATTTTCCTCAGATTTTAAGAGTTTAATTTAGCAATTTGCAAGTGAGTAAAGAAGCTGCTTTTTTTTAGTCACTGCTCTGCTTGCATGAAGTATCCTTTAATTTTAAGCAGTCAATGAGTGCACAGAGGATTCACTGTGGCACAGATACCAAGAAATGCTTGAAAATATCAGAAGTATGGGAAGAGGTTATTTATCAAACATAGTTGGTCATCCCAAGTAATAAGACCTAAGTCTTCCAATAAATATGTTCATTTTCCTGGACCTAAAGACAGTGTTGTTCCAGTAAATATTATTCAGTGGTATTTCTGATCTTTTGTCTTTTCATTTGCTCATTTTCTGGGAAAATAAATGTTTATGTGGATTAAATTTCTAAAAGAATTTTTATAATGACACATGAACTGAAATGGAAAAGGTGAGGGGTGAATAGAGCAACTATAATGTGGATAAGGAAGAGGTCAATGAGAAAGAGAGAGAAAAAGAGATTTTTTTCTGAGACAGAAACTGCTGTAATGAAAAGAGGCTGCCAGTGACATTTCTGAAACAGAGTTTGGGACAAATTTGACTTGATATTTTCTTTGAAATCTTGTCACAGAATTACAACTGAATCTGGTATTTGCTGGTATTAGATTGACTCTTAGTACCAGATGGAAGATTTTTGTGGTCTTCAGAACATACCCCAGTCTCACAGGGAGTATGACAAATTGCAAAAAATATAGAGGGCAACTGTCCATGTTGAAGCACAATTAGGAGAATTTCTACAACAAGCTGGGAAGTCCTTACCTAGAAACTGCAGAAATAGCAAAAAAAAATTGGCTAAATCAAGCATGTAACAGAAGGGCAGATGCATAAGAAGCAATATTGGAGAGATGCTAGAAAGAGGAACTGTTGTGCACCAAATACTGCTCCTTGTCTGAAATAGAAGCAGTAAACAAGAAACAAGAAGTCTATGTCAGCATTACTAAAAAAAAGGTAGAAATCCATATGTCTGAGATGACAAGAATCTCTTGAACCAGCTCTGTCATCAGATCAGTTAAGACATGGAACTACACCCATCTATTACCCCTCTCAGAGAGATCAGTCATTAACAGCCACACAGGCCTTCAGTGTAGTGCAGCTGTGAAGAATGAAATTCAATACATTTACTGTGTCTCAGGAAGAGTATTTAAAGACTGTAAATTGCTCTTATTTTACAAAGAAATATTCAGATTTCATCTGGAATAAAATTTATGACTGGGGGTCAAGAAAGAAATGTAAACTGAATTAAGTGGACAGAGGAATTGCTGAAACGATAAGGTGAAGTTCATCCTAGGGAAGACCTTGGTTAGTGTACCAAAACAAAGGCTGAGAAGAAGCTAGAATTTTTCACTGTAAAAATATTGAAGAAGTATGTGCTTGGAGGGGAAGGAAGTGATTTAAGGCTAAGGAGTGTTTGCACAAAAAGTCAGGAAATTGAAAGAAGCAGCCTAAATGTAACGGTCTCAAAACTTACAATTCCTCCTCTATCCAAGAAAGCTGATTCCTCAACAGCTGTAATGGGATGAGTTAGGGGAACCCTGAAACCCCAATGTGCTTCCTGAGCTTTGGAATGAGATCCGAAGATGCAGTATCTGAAAATTCAGAAGATGGACCCATGATCCAAATATATTTATACAGTTATGCTCCTGAATTTTTGCCCACCACACAGACAGCAAAACTTATTAAGACTGCTCGTGTTTGCAGGGGATGGGGCAGGGGTTGTGTGTATGAATCTGAGAGTACAGTTATTTAAACTATCAAAACCACAGCACCAGTATTGAATGCTTGCACAAAGACTCAGAGGAAATGAGTATTGTGTAAGCAACATATGCAAATGTGGCCCATGAAATATTCACCTGGCAGTGGCAAAAAAGTTAGGTGGATCTTTTAAAAAGTCACCTTAAAACTGTAAATTTACTGAGTAAATTATTCAGTGTGGATAGTTCATGCAATTGCTCTTGTGATATGTGAGAAGAATGAATTTAACTATTTTGAAACCATATGTATGCTCCTTTTATAGTCAGTGAAATTCCAGAGATAATAGAATTTATTAATGAAATTTACACTTCAGTGGTGTAAGAAGATATTAACAAAATCATAAATGCAAAAACACGGAATATATTGAAGCAAGCACTGGCCTGTAATTCAACTGAAGATTTTGTTTACACATTAAGCCACCATGAGCACTGGGTAGCACTTGGACAGGCCCACACTGACATGTTGCTATTTTACAGAATGGCTGCTGAAATCATTGCCCTTGGTATCCACCTTTAAAAGGCTGGCCCATAGATGAGTGAAAAGGGTGGAAAAGCTCTGTCTAATTCCCATGGGCTTTGGGCAGGGCCTTTAATATTATATGAAGGTTGAAGCAATTTAATTCAATTCCAGAAATTGTGTTTACTTCTGGAGATGCAGGAGTTGGTCATATTTAATATTTGAAGAAAGAAACCCCAAACATCTGACACAACCAAGAAGGCTTCAGATATTATGAAACAGAAGGTAGCTTGCAGTCTAACCTTGAGCAGAACACTGTCTGTGGATCTTCTTGTTTGACTCAGTCATTTAGAAAGATATGATTTTTTTTTCAGTGACAGAGTCAAGAACAAGCCATGCAAGTTGTTGCAGTGAATAATTCACTCTCATCATATCCCTCACTTCAAGTTTATATGATATCTACCCAGTTTGCAAGAGTACACCTAACATTTCAGTAAGCCCCAGTTACTCTGTGCACCCAGACTGGTACTACTCTGTCCCTTTTGCCATAGCCTCTCCTGTTGTCACACACCAATGTATTATAATCATGAAGCATTTTTAAAGACTCTTTCCCACTGATGAAGCAGAACCTTCATTTTTCATGGCTGATTGTCTGTTTTTCTCCTTTTCTGTATCAGAAGACAGTTTTTCTGCTGCAATACACTTACCCTGCTATCCAGATCATTCCCTGTCAGCAATTCATTTTCTTTTTTATTCATCATGTTTTCCAATTCTACATGTCATCTCTGAATTCTATCAGCAAGGACTTTAAATTCTCCTTCAGATCATCAGCAATGTTCCAGAGTTTAGGAAGATGAACAGCTCTCAGCAGTCTCTCACCAGGAATTCATATACTTCATATATGGCATTTATATCCATTTGAGGTGTGTCAGGTGGATTTTAATCATCCTGTTCACTTACCAAATAACACACATGCCAAGCCAAATAACTTGTGCAGTCTCAGTTCCCAACACACGACCATGCCCTGATGCAGGCACTTTAGGAAGAGGTGATTGCAGTCATTTTGTAATTACCACATAACATGTTTAGCTGTGTTACTGGGGGATCTACAGCAAACCTATGGTCCTTTAAGCATCTAGGTTATATCAACAATATGACCTTTCTCAACCAAGTTTACAGAGCCATAAGCTTTTGGCAGGTTTGACAGGATTCCTTTACAGCTGATGCAGCCTTGTTATTTTAGCCTCCCTTCTAAGTTAATTGAAACCAATAGTAGCTAGCCATTATTTTGTTTGGGGAGAATATGAGAGTCGTATCAACCTATTCTATTCCAAATAATGGACTAGCATGAGTTTCCCTTCTACCTTCTGGATCTTCTCAATCAACAATATTAGAGGCTCTTCAGACAAGTCTTCTAAGGTTTTTGCTTGAGAGTAACCCAGATGCAGTATTCAACTTTATTTTAATCTAATGCTTTTTATATTAATTGACTGAAAAGTCTTTCCTTCTCATTGAATAAGATGATCCTTTCTCTCGTTTCAGTCTAGTGAAATAGCAGCACCAGTGTTACTATTTCCTCTGCTTTTTTGTTCTTATTAGCCTGTTGTTGTTATTATTAGTCTGAATTCTGGAGGCTAAGATTGTCCATTCCTGCTTTTTATAAGTTCTTATTTTTTATCCATTTTCTACAACCCCCAGTTTCTAATTTCTATTATTCTAGTATATCCTCAACATTTTTATCTGTTGCAAAAAATAATTTTATTAAGATCTAAATTTGTTTCACAGCCAATAGGCTGTTTTGATTTTTTAGTAGAGGGCCCACACCATGGTGTGAGTTATATAAACATATTGGAAAACAGTTTCCACTTAAAATAGTAGGTTTCTCAGACTTTTTACAGGTCCTCTGACCAGGATACCTTCACTTGAACTGGGAAGTAGGATGGTAGGAGAACAGGGGTGTGATGAGCTGACCTGCTAATACTTCTAAGCCATAAGCCTGCAGTAGTTTTTCCATTACGTGGTGCTGCCAGAAGGCAATTCCTTCTGTTCATATGCCTGCTCTGTTCCCTATAGCAAATGTCCCCCAAATATCCTCAGACAGAATCACTTTTGGTTTGGAATGTTACTTATGGCACCATATGAAAGGACAGAGGTTCTCCCAAGGTAATTCCTCACCACTGGGAATCGTTCAAAGTCAGTCACAGAGCTAAACACAGCTTAAATTCATGTGACTTGAAGCTTAAGGAAACATTAACACAAATCTCTGCAAAAGCCAGCCACCATGATTTGTATGTGAGCTTTCCCAGCTGCTTGTTAGGGAACAAGTTTTATCACCACCTTGGTTTTCCTTTGTTCAGGAGGAGGTTTCTCTCCCCTTCTTTTCCTCCAGATTGCCTCAGCAGAGAGAGAGACAGTGTGACTCTCCAGGAAGGGAGAGACCTGTGGGCACAAGGGCAGCTGGAGTGCAGATATGATGTCAGATGTGTTTTAACACAGCTGGCAGAATGCAATAAAACAGGATTTTTAGTGTTTGATGGATTTGCATGGATTCCAGATGTTCACTATATGATCAATCTTGCTATGTACACAAGAAGTGTGTCCCCATGCACATGTAAAACAAAGTCTGTCTAACCTAGGGAGTGAAAAAGGGCACACTTGCTTTTCTGAAAGTCTTTTGTTTGCTTTTCTGTTCAGATCTCATGTGTCAGGTCATCCATGGTTTCTGTCAGCCTCATGAGATTAATACAGGGCTTTATGGCTGCTATGATGATGTAATACCTTGATTTCACTGAAATTGAAGAATCTGTACAAAAGAAAATGGATTTTAAATTACAACTTAAAGTAACCTGTCTGAGCCTTTAGAAATGGACACAGGCACAAACCAGCCTTTGAACTGAAGATTGGGAGGGAGTCTTCTCTACAGGCAGGTCATGTTGTAATTGTTTCTAAAGCCTTTCTTATCACATCCTCTAATGAAACTGCTGCTGGCCAGGGTCAGAGACAGCACTGCAAGAGCTGGGTCCCTGGCTTGAAATGGTGCAGCAATCTCTGAGTTCCTGTCAGTCACTATGAATTTACTCCGTTATAAATTGGACTGGGATCAGGCTCTTCACATTTCATGGAGAGCAATCAACTCTTAAAAAGCATCAACATTTTAGAGTTAAAAAAGTCTAGTGCCCACATGTAGCCTCAACAAAAGCTGTGCATGAGGACTGTTCTGTGCAGACTAAGCCTTTTATTTTCATTCTCCCCAAGCAATATTACAGTTTACAGCTGCTTACAAAAGAAAGGTGACTAATAAATGAAACAGAAACTGGGAGCTGGAAAGTACTGGGATTAAAGCAATACACAAACCCTAAATCTTAGGTGGAAGGTTTTAGGAAGTCAAAACTAGCAGATTTGATTTGTTTTGTCTCGCTGACTCTGAAGATGAAGCAGAGGGGAAGAGGGCATTGGGTTTTTTGCTCACTCCCCAGGAGTTACTGCACTCGAAACTGAAAGACTTTCAAGCCAAATGTTCCAACTTTTGAAGACAGCACTGAAAAGGATCTCTACTGGCATCAGCCATAGTCATATTTTGAAATCACACCCTTGTTTCATTGCATTACAGTAAATATAATTATCAAAAACTGGAAATAGGCAGGCCCTGCTTGTGACTGTGGTCCACTGAGGAGCACAAAACATGGCAAGTTTTCACCTACTTTTTAACCTTGATGTGGAGATGGACACAGTGTGGGCAGCATTTCTGGAACCTGACAGCTCCTCTGCCATGAAGCCCACAGTGCTCACCAGATGTCTCCAAGGTGGCTGGGGCATGGGCAGAGGCAGCAGTAGTGTTGGGCTGGGGATGCAGTGTCCAGGCTGGAACAAATCCCACAAGCCTTGCTTGAGTTCTCTCAGTGGTCTGCAGCGCTCAGCTGCTCCTGGTGCCCTGGGCACAGAACTGTCTGGACACAACACAGGTGTGCCATGCCCCTAATGATTGCCAGGTGCTGTAGGTGTGACCTCAATTTCATCTTCCCTGAGGGGCCAGAAAAACAAAAAGCAACCAACTGAACCCAAGAACCAGGAATTAGGATTCTTTTACTTATTTATGATTTCATCATGGCTTGGGTTAACTTGCTGAACTAGCATGATTCAAATTACTCACCAATAAAATGCAAATAACTGTTCCTCACGGGAGTGTAATGAGATTCCACTCACCCTTTCCTATTGCTTTGCAATCCTCACATTAAGGCATTTATTTCTGTGCAGGTGCTTTCCGGGTGGTTATTGTCTGAATGAAATGGAAGCAAGATTTGTTTTGTTTAACATTCACTGTCACACCATTTGAAAATCTCAGTCTGGTTTTACCAACCAGCTATTCTTTTTCTTCACGCAAGAAGAACATCCTGAATACCAAATTATCCGTGAAGTGTGTTTAAGCACAGTATTACTGGAACAAGATAGCTGCATCATTTGTGAACTTTCCCATGGGGAAACAAAAAGGCAAAGCTGCAATAAATCTCCAGGTAAATCTTGCTATAGTGGAGATCAGTCAGAGACATCCCTCATTCAGGGGCAACTAATTTATTCCTAAACCAAATAGAAAATATTGTTGTCAGTGTCAGGATTTTCCATAGGTTGAGAAAATTGCTATAGTTGAATGAAAGAATATTTTTAACACTCTAATGACAAAATAAAATTGCAATTGTGCTTTTCTTGGCTGCAAAGGAAACAGTAAGAAAGTGAGAGACAACGCAGTGCATCTACAAGGGTAAAATATTCCTTATTTTAGGAGGATGAATGTGATTCCATGCAGTGACAAGGAGGAGAGTGCTATGGAGAAGAACTCATGGGGTGACACCTTGATGGTCTGTCCCCTCTGTGGGCACTTGAGGGGTTTAGCAATGAGAAAAGGGCTGAGTGTTTATAATGAATTATGCCCTGAAGGAGGAAGGTCTGTATTTAATGAGGTTTTGTGGATTTTTTACTGTAAATGCTCCTGAATGACTCACTTTTTTCTTACCAGCTTAAAAGTTGAAAACTCATGATCCAAAAAGCTGTGATTTCCAAATGAAAACAAAACAAGGCACTGCTGTTTTTTGGACTTCCATGAGAAGTCTTCCAAGACTTCCAAGCTTGCTGTGCTACACTTTCTACCAACTGTGGTTGCAAAGAGAACAAGGTTCAGCTCATCTGTTTGTGGGTATACTACAGATAGCTGTTTCACAGCTGGTTTTCAACTCAGCTAAGGAGGAGAGCAAGTGACTCAGCTCACCCCAAAGAAGGCATTGCATTTCACTGTAGGAACCATTTCTAAACTCTCCTGAATGAATAAGAAAAAATTGTAACTGTGAGGGTGCTGAGGCCCTGGCACAGGCTGCCCAGAGAAGCTGAGGTTGCCCCATCCATGGGAGTGTTCAAGGCCAGGCTGGATGGGGCTCTGAGCAAGCTGGTCTGGTGGAAAGTGTCCCTGCCCATGGCTGGGGGGTTGGGACTGGATGGTCTTTAAGGTCCCTTCCAACCCAAACCATTCTGTGGTTTCGTGATATTGACCAAGACTTATTTGGCTATGAGGAGAGCCCAGGATGATGCTCTTAGGTCACACACCTTCATTGCAGTGACCTAGATTTCAGCAAGAGGGATTGCATAAAACCCAAACAAACACAGTGTGCCCAAGGTCAGGTCTGCAATCCTCACGTGTGCCTCAGATCAGATCTCCATGTGTCTCCTTACCCTGCTTAGGCCTTTTGTGGCACTGTAAAGAACATTTCAAATTGCAGCAGTTGTTTCAATGTATGCAGCTAGGGGAAAAAGTACCATGTAGTCTAGGCAAACACTAAAACCAGCATATTATGAATATTTCCAGGCTGTGGGGGGGGAAGATGAAGTAAAAAGAAGTTAGATTGGTTTTTAAAAATTATTTATTATATTTTCTTGTAAAGGGACACATTTTCTATGGGGTTTTGTGGAGAAATATTCTCACTTGGAACCCTTTTAGCTGGGGGAGTGTGGGGTGGGGAAGGGTGGTAGGGGTGGGAAGGGAATTAAAGAAACAGAATTGCACCTGAATCTGAAAATCTAGTTCCTTTCCTCCATTGGCTCTTTTGTCTTCTCCTCCTTTAAGAAACAGGCATGATAAAACCTCAAATTGTCATAATTATGTTCTTTTACATTGTCTTGCAATTTAATTATTATTAAAGGACTCATTTGGATATCAGTTACAACAGTCTATATCTAGTATGGCTTCTCCAATATCAGTGGCATTGCAATAGTATAAGACTGCAGTGAGCTCAAAATGAGCCCTGAAGCCTTCATTATTCTCTGGGAAAAAAAAAAAAAAATTCTACTCATTTATCTCATTCTGAATTCCAATGAAGCCCTTAGTAATATCTATCAATTCCACTTTTAAGTATTGATAGTAACCTGCTGTGTGACACACATAATATCCAGCATTGCCTATTGCACCACATGAATCTGTTTCCAGTAAATAGGAATGAGCCTGAGGTAATCTTTGAAAGTGTATATTCAGTTGTGCTAGAGGGCATTTTGTGATTAATGGCTGTAACTGTTGTAGTCTTGGATTCAAATCCAAATAAATTCTACTCCATCCCGATTCCTTTGGTAATTTGCCTGTATTATAAGGCATCACTGCAATGTCTTATGATGCACACAGTAAGAAGAGTCCAGAATGCAGGTGATTTGTAGAAATGGTGAATTGGGCAACAATCCAAACTAGATTCTTGTTTAGGGCTTGCTCTTGCCTTCCACTGAGGCACTTGTGTTGCTCCCCTGCTCTTCTGATTATGCTTTCATGAAAGGCAGCTGTGTGGGAGGTTTGGCTGCAAAGAGCACAGAGATCAAGCCTTGACTTGGTGTGGACTTGCTAAAAATGCTTAGAGCCATATTCAGATCAGCTGTTGAGAGTTGCAACTCTATTAGCGTAATTTAAGGATGTATTTAATAGTAGGAAAAAAATCCTCTTTTTGGATCACCTTTTTAATCCAATGTCTTGATTTTAAACAGCACTTTGAAGAAGTGTAAGTGAATCCACATCCAGAACTACATTGCCAATAGTAACTCTCAGAAATGTCAGCAAAGATAATTTTGACATATTTTTATGTCCCTTGTCAGTGAGACTGAACTTCCCTGCAAAGCATCATTAGCTCATGTCTCCTGTAGGCAGAAACACTGAGAATTTTATATTTAGGGGAAAAAAAAATAAAAAGAAAACAGTAGTGGTGACTAGGAACAACTGTAGAATGAAACATCTTTCTGTGTTTATAGTCAGGTACACAAACTCCCATAGTAGCATGCATGACCCTTTAAAGACCTTTACCCTTCTCAGACAAGGCCAGTACTGAAGACATCAAGTAGAAATTTGTGGAGTTTCTGTATTTTGGCATATCAGTTCTGATTCCCTTCTCTTGCATTGATCAGATCTTTGCCTATCAAAGAGAAGGTGGGAAAAAGTACTGTGTAACCTCTGTTAAAATGCAAACAGCATCATTAGGCCAGACTAGCAGATGCACAGAGCTGTCACCTCTCCAAATTAGTGAAAGTGAAAAAGAGACGAAAAGGCACAGGCAAGCAAACAAAAATACAGAGAAATAAACAAAAATGAAAGCATGCCTCTACCTCTCTGCTTTTAACATTTTTAAATTGGAAAAAATTCTTCAACTCCAGATCCATCAGTTTATATCCTGTTGTAATTACTACCAGCCATATTGGTTCAAGCAGATATTATTCTAAATGGATAAGCATAAAGACTCTGATGCTCTTAGTAATAAGTGTGTCTGAAAGAGGAATATTATTATCTGTTGATTTATGTATACCATTCCTTGTCCAGGTGTTTTGCTCCTCTGTTAAGTCTACATAAGACTATATGCAAAATCACACAACTTAATGGGCTGAAGAAGTTTGTTGGCAACACTTAAATTGTCACTGTTTTTCCAGAGTTCCTCTTGCAGGTGATGTGTTGATGTTCACAAAGGTCTGTTCTAAGAAACCAATTGAAGAAGATCTAAACTTTGCATATTCCTTGGTAACAAGGACAATTTTACAATTTTAGGAAAGTTAAACAAGGGAAAATGTTATTTTTAATATTTTTATATGGAAAAGGAAGCTAGAAGTTTGCACTTCTCTTTGATTCAACCAAATAACTGGAGTCCTAATGGCTTTGATTGAGGGCTAGTCAAACTCACAGTCAACAATTCAGAGTACATCCAGATCCCAATAAAGTCACTACAAAGACTCATTTACATCAAAGTCACAGGGTGCTGATACTGTAGGTACCCAGACCACTGTTATCTGGTCAGAAAATTCAAGAGATCACCACAAATCTCCTGCAATTTATGACATGCACCCTTGTAACCCACAGCATGAATCTCTTTCAATCATCTGTAAGGGAACTGCAGGAGACACTGCTCAGATGAGGAGCAATATCCCATCACACATCTGCAGTTCAGTTGCTTTTACTGGTGTGGTGAAATCCCAGATCTTCTTCAGCTGCTATTTTCAGCCCGTTTATTTCCTTTGGGTTACCCAGTGGCAGGATGGAGCTTCATTTTCACTCCTATGCCTTAATTGTCAGGACTGGTCACTGATTTTTGCCCAGTTAAAGCACAAAAGTAAAGCTGCATAGAAAGTCTAAGTAGGCTATGGTTCAGGGCTGCTTTGTAGAGGAAATGGGACAGCTGAACACAACCACTGAATGGTTCGGCCTCCTGGAATCAATGACAAGTGCTAACAGAAAAGAAATTAAAGCTGGGGTCCAAAAGGGATCCAAATATAACCACATTATCTCATGTGTTTCTGTGTTGCTGGTGGTGTGTCAGTGAGCAGTGATGTGTTGCATCAGATTGCCACATCCCAGGTACTGGATGTCATATCAAATAAGTGAAATACTGCCTAGCAAACAGCAGACTTAATATGATTCATCACCCTGAATAATCAGTATGTTGAAACCCTCTGTAATCTGTGCTTAGAAATATGCAGTGGTATTTTTTCCCTCTAATCTATAGCTGTAGAATGGAAACCATAAGGTCAGATGTGAACTATGTTGGAGATAAGCCAGCTGGTGAACGGGGGAGAAAAAAAGGGTTTAAAAGAAATAAACTCACAGAGATTCTTTACTTCTTAGGAATAAAATTTAAGTACCTTTCCAGGTGGAAGGATCTCTTCTCCACAAACATCTCATGTGTGCCTGAGTTTTCCCCAAATGGATGTAATATTTTAATGTACCATGAGGAGACAAGGAAAAAAGATACGTTAGTGAATGTGAAGCACTTGAATCCTGTGTCAAAGAATGCACAGAAAAATAAACAGAAATTCAGGTGGAAGACTGGACATGACTGTCTTAGAGAGTCTTAGAGCCTTTCTTACTGAAATGCAGATTATAAAATAAACAAACACACAAGAAAAAACCCCATAAACTGACACTGAGTTAGTGTGTTCTCTGTCAAGCTTGAGAAGTCAGTCAGACAGTCTCTGTCTCTTCAAGCCAGGGCCAAACTGGTGGGGTTTGGGTGTTTCAAGATAGCATCCGTTTGAGCCAAGGTGTTTCCCCTTCCCGAGGCTGTAGAGCTGCAGCATTCTGTCTTAACGAGAATCCATTCTTTTGCCAAGGAGAAAATCAATTGGGCGTTAAAGAGCCTACACTGCTCAGTTTGCCAAGAAACCTCTTCAGTAGTGTTCGAATTACAATTGGAAGTTAGTAAGTATATATTTCCATTACAGTGTCTCTTGAATCTAATACTAGGACATGGTTTTGGGACCACAAAAGATGCAGAGATGTCTTTATTTCTAGACTCTTTTGTATAAATGAGCTGATAGAATATGCTTTTCTAACGGTCCCACAGCATGTACTGCCACCTATAATCATTACATTTTCACTCTTAGCCTGGATTAATAATTCATTAATGGATGGAATTAATTTCTTAATGATTTGCCATACTTAAATACTGCACATTTTAAAATTAGGAAAAAAAGGCCAAGCTTAATGAAGGATTTGGAATCAGTTGGTGTAAAGCTAAATTAAATTGTGTAATTCAGAGTATTGCAACCATGATTTGAAGTCAAATGAAAGGGAAGGAAACCAGAAATCATTTCCTGATTCTTGCAGCATATCAAATCATGAATGATCAAGATTTGTTAGTATATTTTAATTAAGAGTCATCAAAGAACATGAGTCCTGACAGGGGATCTCAGCTATCTCTTAGTGTTTATAATGCATGAAGAAAATACTGCAGATGTCGTTGCTGCCTCATGCAGCCCATACTGAGGAGATGCCCAACATCACACCTGAGTCTTTCCCCATGAAAAGGACACTCTCAGTCACCTCAACACTGACTGCCGAAAAGTGCAGCTCCAGAAGAGGGAATTGCCCTGCAGCACTAATCACAAATTGTCCTTTGACTGCTTCTTCACAGGTATAGGAAGTTTGGCACACCTGAAGGCACAAGACAGAAGCAAGGACCCCTCTGCTCAGGGATGAGTGTCACCGATGTCTCTGCTGTGACTGAGATCTTTCGCTCCAGATATGTGGGTGTGACCTCATGGGAGGTGTGTGAAAGGCAGCTGCCCTGCAGTCCTCGGGGTCACAAGTGCTGTGTGAAGGTGACCAGGCATTCCCTGCAGTGGCAGCAGTGCACAGAGTCACAAAACAAACCACAGGTTTTGGTCTGCTCTCACTGGGTCTACTCATGAGCTGCAAAATAACAACTTGAGTTCATCTCGAAACCACAGCTGGGTTGCAAACAATGTCATTAAACAACAGCGACATCATCAAATCTGTTCTCTGAAAACTCTTTCCTTGTGCTGGGTTAGTGCACAAGGGAGACACAGCAAACATATTAATGATTTTGGGCAACATGTTGCTCTTACAGTAATTGCTTTTACTGTTATCTTGGAGACTTTGAAATGACTGCAGCAGATGTATTTTGTGGTGCACCCTGGAACAGTAGTGCTTCCATTTATTATTTATCTCTATTTGGCTCTCTTTCACATTTTTGTGTGTTTTAATGTCTGTTTTATCTTCATTTCAGAGGGCCTGTTCCTGGTTTTGGAAGGCACCAGATTGTTAATTTGACCTCAGGCCAGGTGCTCCCTTGGTATGAGCATTATAAATAAAAATAGAATCAAAAAATCGTAAAATAATTTAGTTTGGATGGAACCTCTGTTGGTTTTCTGATCCAATCTTTTGCTCTAAATAGGTCCAAGTTTGAAGGTAGATTTGGCTGTCATTGTAGATCAGGCTGCTAAGGGCTTTTTTCTGACAATTTTTTTTAGGATATTTAATTGTGGGCATTTTACATTGTCTCTGGGTTACTGTTTCAGTGGTTAATCAAACTTCTTCACATAAAGAAAAAAAAATAGAAAAATAATTCTGGTATCTAATCATTGTTGCCCTTGTAACAAAATACATGTTGCATGGTGTTCCTCAGCTGTGCTCTGCTGAGAAAGGTCAGCTGCATATTTTCCATAACCTATTAGGGAATTAAAGGCAGAAATAAGAAACCCTCTTAACTTTCTCCTCCTAAGGCTAAGCAAACCTAGTTCTCCCTCTCCTAACATAACCTGTGCCTTGTTATTTTGATTGCCCTGTTCTGGACTCACCCAAACATCTCAATGCCTGTTTTGTACCCTGTAGCCCCAAACTAGGGATGTGTCTGGTAAGCATCACTCTGAACTCCCAATCAAAGTAGGTTTTGACCAGAGTCCAGAGTGAAGTTGGAACTCAGAACTATAGGCACAAAAAGAGAGGCTTTAGTAGCTGAGGAGGTGCAAACAAACCTGTGTTACAAACCAGCCCAGCTCCTCTGGTTTTTCCTACCTGAAACCAAAAGTCTCAGCACTGTAGGCTGAAGAATGCAGTTTAGGCTGTAGAAATTGGAGCTACTCTGCATTTGAGCAGAGAGGGAAAGGATCAGGTACCAGCTCACAATCATTATTTGTCTCCTTCTCCAGTGTTGACTATTCAGAATTGTTTTAGCTTTTGCAAACCTACTGCCAGTTTGGAACATTCTAATGCTTTTCTTGTCCCCATAATCAGTGGGACAGATACAAGCAGAGCTGTCTCCAAAAGCCAGAGTCACCTTCATGTGAAAGCCACGTTTAAAATGCAGCATGCAAACACATCTACACAAACACATCTCTGCAGGGTCCTGGGACTTGGGAGCGAGAGAGCATCCAGAGGAGCTGAGAGCCACAGAGAGCTTCAGTCCCCATTTTCCTCCAGAGCACAGAGATTCCAAACATGCCCTCAGCAGCCCACAGAGTGGCTGAATGTCTCAATATTGAATATTGAAAGTCTCAATAGCAAGAGTAGAAGACCCATTAACACTGGGATACATTAGGCAGGCTCCTGGAGTTCTTCTGCTTTAGTTTTGCCTGGAAGGAGTTTGGTTTGCGTGCCCCAACACCCCTCTAGTGTGAGCTAGAATACACTAAGTGGAGAAGATGGGCCTGTTCACTTCAAAACTGCTCTTTTTGATCTGAAGTGCTCATGTAAAAGTACTAAAGTCTATTTTCATTTCACCTCTGTTCCAAGAATATTAAATACAGTAGATGTATCTTCCTGTTCTGTTAGGAATGGAAATATTTATTTGACAGCAAATATAATGGAAAGGAGGAAAGTGTGCTTTGGGGCCTCATCAAATTTTTCTAATCAGATTTTAGTGTGCAATTTAAACATGTTTTGCAGTAAGCAAGATTATGTAAAAGATATCCAAATCTATTCCTTTCATTGTACAAATCCCTTTGTCTTTGGGATCAAGTGTAAAATGTGCCTTACCAATTTCACTCACAATTGAGGCCAACATCTGGGTCTGTATATTGGCACAGTACATATTAAACATCACTACTCTTCACAAAGTATTTTTTCCAAGCATAAAATATTATTATTCTATGATTCCATGATTTGTCTAAATTGCCCACCATTCATTAAGATGATGATCTCTAAATATTGCTAGGAGGTTGAATCGTGCTCCTGTTGTTGGAATTTATTGAGTATGACTCTAGTTTCCTCTGTGTGAAATGCTGTAATAAAACCATAAAGCAATGCATCAGAGTTGTGATATAAAGGACACATTTTTATGATCAGATACTGTACCTGTTATATAGAATATCTGTTCAGAATAGATGTGACAGACTCCAGAGACAGTGAATCACTGAGCTCTACGCTTCTCCCAATCTCTCTGCTGGATGCTCAGATACACCTGTATACACTTGTAAATATCTCTGACATCAACTCACTTCTCCTCAGAGACAAAAAAAGAGAGAGGACAAATGTGAGGGAACTGTGGTTATCACTAAGGATCTACCAAGCCAGGTAAAAATTTACTCTTATTTCCTTTCCAGAAATGGAGGAATACATTTGCCAACATCAATTTGTGATTCTCTCAAATGTTTTCATTTCACTAGACACAAAATAGCATCTGTGAATGACCCTCAATGAGTGATCAGGGGTTCACTGGGCTTCGCTGTTTCAGCTGGTTTGTGTAGCTCATGGGTCAGATGCTGCCTTTGTGCACCCTCAACTCCAAAAAATTTTCCCTCTACAAATGTCACCAGCAGCAGTGTGTATGTTGAGTTTCAGCATGTCTCCAGTTGATCTAAGTGGATTATTGAATCCACTGTAAATCCTGCCCACAGAGGTCAGTCCTAACTGCAAATGAACAGAAGCCCCTGGGCTTTGGCTGTGAGGATCCCTGGTAGCTGACATGGGGTTTGTGACAGTCCCTGTGCATCTGGCAGTTCTGACCTGTCTGCTTCCCCCATGGCATTGCCATCTGTCCCACATCACCTGACAGGGTAAACCCAAGTGGTGGCCTTAACACCAATATGCCACTGATGCTCTCTCTCTGGGTGGATGCAATGTTTGAGAGCCAGACAGAATTAAGTCTAGAATTCATATAAGAAAGAGAATGATTGTGTTTCATAAAGCTAAAAAAAGCAATAATGCAAAGACATCAAACTAGGAACAAAGCCCAAGTAAAAACCTGCCTTTGAGCAGAGATTCTTTGGGCTTACCTGTCAGCCAGCTTCCTCCACTTTCATAGTTTTCTATTGTGGAAGCTACTGAACATATTGCACTGGTTTCTGTAGCTGTCACAGAAATGGCAAGTGTTTTTGCTTCTTGGGGATGATATTCATCCTTCTGCCTATCTCTTAATGTACCAATTCAGCTCCATTCATGCTCAAGCTTGCAATCTTTAGTGCAGTTCCCCTTACAACATCCCTGGGAGGTAAGCAAGTACTGGGAGGTGAGGAAGCACTTTCCCCCTTTTATAGGACAAGTGAGACAGTAAAGAAATACAGGAAAGCTGAGGTTTTACAGAACTTAAATATCTATTGCTCATTTAGAAGAAAAATAAACCCTCTACTGAATCTTCTATGATTCATGAAGTGTGGGAGGCAGAGGAGGTGAACCCCAACATATCTCCTTCAGCCTCCAGTGTGGGCTTCTCCTGGGAACCCCACAACATTTCCCTCCAGACAGGGGGGAGTTCAGCCCTAAGGGGCAATAATACCAGTGGTTTCCCATTTCAGCTTGGCATGCATGTCATATACAACAAACCTGTAACACAAGGAATTCCTCCTACAGGGTTCAGTTACACATCACTTTCTTTTCCAAATAAATCAACATGGTTTTTCTAGACAGGATTGCCTTCTCTACCTAAAACATGATCATGAAGAAAATAACTACAATGAAGAAAGAAATCCAGGAAAAATGTGCAAAAGCCATACAGAAGTAATCAACAGCGTTCAATCTTCAGGGCAACCTTACCAGGTTCATTCTCGTTTGCAAAAAGATCTGTGTTTAATGTTAAGACAATCCATAGCTGTCTGACTTAGAAGTATTTCCTTAGACTAGTTATCCATGCATATCTTTAGATAAAAAGATATGCTTGGCTAAAAAAAAAGAAAATATAAGGGTTAGTAAAAAATATCCTACATGCCTACTTCAGCAGCAGAACATGTGAGGTTTTAGAAAATAAAGCTTCCTGTGGAAGAATCAAATATTTTTCTCTCAAGTAGGGAAGTCATTTTGATAGACTGAAACATTCCATTTATCAGCACAAAGCTCTTTGTTTCAGTACAAATTGTGTTCTGTAGCACTAATGATGACATCATGCAAAGAGAAAGCAGGAAGATAATAAAATAGATGAAGTGCAGGAAACCTGCATTCCAGCTTTGCAGATTTTTTTGTGTTGGTTTAGATATTGTTTTGATCAAGACATGAATAAATATTGGAGTGAAAGCATTTCCCACTCCATAGTAAAACCTTGATTTACAACAGCCTTGATTTACAACAACCTTGACTTACAATATTAGGAAAGAAGGGGTTTATCCTTATTTGACAATTGTTTTATCATTTGTCTCTGAAAATGTAATTTTCAAATAAATTTAAGTGAACCCAGAGTAGGATTATTCATTAAATAAAATTCTTCCCAGGGTATGGTTTCAAGTTCACATCTTTCTCAAAGAGCAGTTTTAAACTTCTCTCTCCTCTAGAATTTCTTCTAGATGTGTGGACTTCAGTCATACAGGTTGTCCTTTCTACCCACCTCTCTAAGTGACTGTCAGCTGATAACTGTGATGGTTCTCCACATCCTGTCTCTGCCCCAAAAGGCATCTTGGAAATAACCAGCAGGTAAGAAAGAAAGTCCTCTGTTCTCTCACCCATTGGGATGACTTGGCAGCTTGGTGGAGGTATTGCCAGTGCTTTCAGTTGCATCCCAGCCCATCCAGATAAGAGAGGCCAGTGTTTCAGTCAATAGCAGCTCAATGAAATCTTGCAGAGCTGTGTGTATTGCACAGTTCCCCTGGGACAGTTTTGGGTTTGTGGGCAGATAGTGCCATGGCTGTGTACATCTGCCTCATCTAAACTAGCAACTGTGCCACTGCAGTCACAAAACACACAGCATCAAAAATAAATAGTGATGCACTATCCCTCATTTTTGTGTTCTGTTATACCAGGGCCGTAATAACGTTTGAAGGTAACAGTCAAAATCTATTTCCAATTCAAAGTTAGGACCCAACCCAGGTAAATACTACTGCTCAGAAAGTGTGTGAACTCTTGAAATTTTAACCCAGTTAAGGTGGTCCTATTTGTCTACACTCCTACAACAGCTTGTAACTCCACTATTCCTTGTATCATAAGGAAACAGCATGGAGCAATTGTTTTCCCAGAGGCTTTATACTCTAAACAAGGAATAAAGAAATTATTTTCCATGGATTCCTAAGGGAACACTGATTTTTGCATTAAGTGACGTTACCAAATGAATAAAGGGGCAGGGGAAGGGCAGGAGGAAGTTACTTTTGTAAGACAAATTGAACAGATCTAACTTTGTATCTTAATTCCCATATCAATTATTCTTGAACACTTAAGCAATTACTTTGCTGTAGCACAGAACACCAAAACAGTGCATATTAAGTGTATATTAGATCTTAACCAAAGAAAATGAACTTTAGGTGTTTGCTGTGCACTTGGATCACTGCCCACTGTAGTTAAAGCTGCCTGACAAATCCCATTAAAAGACCTTTTTTTCAGCTTTCAGAGGAAACAAGTTCAGGATGCAATTCTCTCAACAAAGTGCCCTTAGGCTGATTTTTCTATCTTTTTTTTTTTTTTTTTCTTTTTTTGACAAAGCCTTAGCTAAAAATTGTTGTTACTTTTCTGTGAACAAAAGGGAAGGGAAAACATATTTTAATTTTGCCTCTGGGAAAAAAATTAAAATTACATCTGGTAAACTGCTATACCACAAGTGGGAATAGAGACTTGAAAATTAGGCTGGTTCCTCCACTATCAAAAGCACACGTTTTATTTACCTGGTGACTATTGATTTTTTTTTAATTCAGTCATATGTGCTCATAAAAGATCTGTTAGAATTTGGAAGCTGAAGTATTTGAAGAGTCCATTTGCCCTGAGCTTAGTTTACACTAATCTGCCAGATAAATGCACATGCAGTTCCACAGAGAAACTGAGTGTTGTTATCTTGGCTGTGATGGCTGAGCAGAATTTCCCTGCAATTTGTTTCAGCTCACAGCTGGGTACTACTGAGGGAGAAAGCTTAGAAATCCTGAGAAAAGAGATCTGTGTTCTTTTCTACTGGTGATGCCCATGCTGTATAGAAGAAGAAGGAAAATTCAAGCACAAATGGGGAATTATGTTTGTTGTGCAAGAAATTTATGAGAAAGAAAAAAAATGAGGAAAAAGAAAAGCTGATATGTGGCTAGGAGAGGAATTCGCTCCTGTGTAAAACTGATATGGCTTTTCCTGATGTGTTCTTGTGTTATGCACAACAGGACAGAGGAGGATCCCAAAGGCATGTTCTATCCAAATATTTGACTGCTATGTTAACACTTGTTCAGTAAATTGCTTGGCTTTGTCCTTCTTTAACACAAAAATGAATAAAGAATCTTCAAACAAAAATTCAGATGCTAAAAATGTCTAAAAATATTCTTATATATTTAGTTCTGTGTACTGAATAGAAAGAAATAGATTCTCGGGAGCAACTATTTACAGAACTATCTGGGGTGTCATTTCAAGCAGATATATAAATTCCATAATTTAACTTTCCTGTTAGCTAACTCATTGCTTGTTCTTGTTGGACCAGTTGAATGCATGGCTCTTCTGAGATCCTCAGTAGTTCCATGGTAAGAGTTTTTCAGTTACCCAACAGGCAGTAACCAATTTAAAACAGCTGTCTTAAATAGCAATAAAATCTTGATAAAATCTCAGTGGTGCAGGATCAGCTGCATCCCAAAGTGGTAACAATCAGAGGATAGAATTGCAAATTGTGATTCAATGGAGATCAATAAACTATAAAGGAAAATCCAGAGCTACCTGAACCTCTTCAGCAGTTTTGTTATTAGTCCATGGAGATGTTACTTGTGCTGGTGGACTTTTCCATTCCCAGAACTTGGTCACTTTCCTCCCCTTTTGCTTTCATTAAAATTCCAGACTTCCAATCTGCCCTTCTCCTAAAAATATGGTATGCAACTGCATTATCTCCTTCTCAAGCCACCATAACATCCTTGAAAACAATGCCCACTGAAAGCATTCTGTTTTGTCTTGCAGGAGGATGACATTTTTTTTTTCCTATTCTTTGACCTGCTCTGCAGATGTGGAGTAAAATTCATTATGGATGTTGACATTTTCCCTCCCAGTTCCATATTCACAAATAAACATTTCATTACACAGTCGGTATGAAATACATTGTAAAAGGTGATTATGCATGATCAGATGCAGCTCGTTGATGTTGGAGGGTAAAGCAAGCTGCTGATGGAAATGTGTGTCTGTTGTTTTGAGGTAACATCATTTTGGAGCTGAACCACACAGACTGTCATCTGATTAATAGGCCCTCCCACCCAGAGCTGCTAAGATAAAATAGATGACAGGTTTTTGTTATTTTGGGCACACAGTTCTCCACATGACACGGGTATGTCAGCCAGCATGGTGTGTGCTCACACACTGTTTACATTATTTGATCCACAATACCTGTCTAGGTTTCCAAAACTAAGTCTTTTTTTTTTCCTTTACTGATTGCAACAATGTGGATGACCCTAGAGGAAGCATTTTATTAAATAGATTTTAGTCCCTTCTTATTATTTTTCATGTGTTTAAAACAGCAGCTTATGCTATGTACTGTCAGAGAAGGGCACATCCCAGTTTGTCCCATCCTCATATTCAAAAGCTCCACAAGTACATTCCACAGAGCATAACACCTTGTTTTAACAAGACTACACCTTGAATAACTAGATTTTTTTCTCTTGTTGCTTTTCCCAGAGTTTTAAGATTCATGTCTTTACTTCCAAGCACCAATTTTAACCATTTACTGCAGACATACATACACAACTGTGAAATCTTCACAAAATTGTCTGGTTAAATCCAGCTAGGCAGTTCCTGGATTACATGTCTGTGTTGTAGCCAGCTGCTCCAGGCTAGATGTACATCCAAAGGGCACTGCTTTAAATTTCAAAGCCTTCATACAGCTTTCCCTGAAACTGCTTTATACAGTCAACCAGACACAGACCCAGGAAATGCTGTCAGCTGCTACTCACTGTAAATCTTCCCCTCAGCATCCTTTCTGCTTTTTGCTACTTCTAGACAACACTATACTCATCCATCCCAAGGTAAGAAACCTATCTGTAAAACTAGCTTGAGTACACCACCATCTCTTATGCTTCTGTCAGTTTGTATGCATCACAAAGGACAGAAAACACTAGTGAAGCTGAGCAGGAACAACAATCTTTTGACTGATCACTAGTTATTTTCCTAGAAAGATAGACCAGGATCTTGATGGTCACTTTTCACCTTGGCCTTTGTAGGTTAGACTTTGGAGACTGGTCACTTGCTGTGATTCCCAGGCAACCAAGCATCAGCAGGACTGTACCACATAACACTCTATTCTTACCTTAACAGGGAAATTAAAATATATGATGGCTAAATGGGTGTTAGGTATTTGATTTGTGTGGATGAGGCTAGGGTTTATCTTCACTTAAGGTCACCACAAGAAACGTAGATCATTTTCACCTATTACAGCTTGTCATATCAACCATTTTCAAGAAAATGGCTCATTGCTCTAATTTCTGATGCAGATTTCAAGGTACATCATCTATTGTTGTAGGAGGAGGCAACAATATGTACATCATCCCCCCTGATGTACACTGTAATTTTGGGCAGATCACAGGGCTGTGGGAGCCAGTCTCTTGAGTATTTAATGTCAGTAGTTCATATTTTTACTTGATTACAATCCAAGAGCAACTGGAAAGAATATATGCAGTTATTTGGATCTTCAGCAATGTGAAAATTGTACCTCAAGTATTCCTTAGCGTTTGCTGAGCAGCTGTGAAGTACCCCTCAGTACCCTTATTTTCACCCACTGGTGAAATTTGTTTTTCCTCTGATTACTCAGATTATCCATTTTTGGGAAGAAGAAATTTCTGCTTTTTGAGGGCATATTTGTCATTTCATGGCTGGAGCACCATGGGAACTGAGATAAGCTATCACTAATGAAAACACCTTTTCTTTTCCTTACCTCTGGTTCCAATCACATTGTGCCATGCCTTGCTCTGGGGAGGGAATCCAGGAGTGCCATGGATCATTCTGTCTCTGAGGTGAACAAGCCTCTGTAGTGCATCACCTCCAAAGAGGGGAAAAAGGTGCCAGGTACTATCAATCCCAGGCCTGGGATCCTTCTTCTCGAGGACAAAAAGCTGTTGCATTTGTGGATGACAGATTTTTCCACAGCTGCCTTTCAGTTGCTGTCATTAAAGGAGATGAGGGTGGTCTAATACATATGTGACCTCTGGTGCAGGGAATGAATTCTGTATTTGCAGGATTCATGGCTCATCCAAACCTTCCAGCCAAGATCTTAGCTCAAAAGTAAGGTCTGGTTTCAAAGTCCCATCCACTGATTCATCCACATGCCTAACTAATTCTCTGGCTCATCTCAGGCATGTTTAGTCTTTTATGACTAGTTTTCATCTTTCACAATTGTTAAATGTGTTAGAAACTTCTTGATGTGAAATCCACACCACTCCTTGGCTTGCATTTCCAGACCACAAAGTCTGCAAGCGGACCCTGCAGCCTGAGGTTGTTGCTCATTGTAACTCAGAATTCACCTAAAAGTTGTAGAGTCTTCAAATGCCAGGGGTGTGATGTTATTCCTGCCACATGAACTGTCCAGTTCAGTCTCCAGCTGCACAACTGAGAAAAGCAGAAGACACTCTGGCAAAGTCCTTACTCTGATATTCCAAGCAAGCCTTAGCCCATCTGACAGGGAATTACCATGGCGATAGGCACAAGACTCTCTCCCAGTCGTGAGTGACATCTGCTTGCCAGCATCTCTCACATGTTCAAGGCCTGTGGGCAGGGAATCAGGGTAGGACAGCTTTCCTCAATGCTTTCTGGAATCCTTCTTTTCAAGCTATGGAATTATTAGTCTTGAACACTGAGGATCCAGTTAGGAACATAGCAGGACCCTTTTCTCTTGCATATTTTCAATAACTTTCTTGTCCAATTTTGTCTCAAATTCTCAAATTACTTATCTCCATGGGTCTGTTAAGTTTAGTTTGGCCAGAAAAAGTATAATAGTGGTTTTTTACCTTCCTTCTTTTTCTTATATACATACATACATACATATATATATACATGACTACACACACAGAATATATATACATACACATACCTCTTCTGTATTTTACAGGATTATTGCCTTTAAATAATTTGTTTCAAAAAGTTATTAGATTCATAGGAATATTCTCTTTACTGCCCATTTCTTCACCCATTGGCAGTCCAGGTTTTGTTTTCTCATGGCTGGCCAGCTCCTTGTTCTTGTTGAGGTGGAGAAGACTTCCCACAGGATAACTGAGGTATCAGAAATAGTATGGATAACCATGAGTCTTCCGTCTGGCTATTCTGGTGCCCAGTCATAGAGAACATCCATTTTTCTGAGATTTCTGCTTTGTGTTCTACTGGCCCTCTATCTTGCCCTCCTTAATGTCACCCTCTTTCTAATGGGTCACTTCTGTTTTGGCATCTTTTGCTATGCAGAAACATGCAAACAAGCTTATACTCCGCAGATTAGTTATGGCTGACATCCAAAAGAGATCAGAACATTTCAAGTCATGGCACAACATTGTAAGCCCTGCACAAACATGAGATTTGAGCATTTTGAACTGCACAAAACAAGATCTGGTCAGATAAACAAAGACAGAAAAAGTGAAAGACAGGCAGAGACCTAGGTGGCAATGTTTCCTTCTACAGAGGGAATTTTAAACAAGAGCATTTGACTAATGTTTCCAAAGATGAGACTGCTTGAATGCCAAAACACAGTTTTCATAACCTTTAAACCTGTACTATGTAATTGTTGCGTGAATCAAAAGAAAAAACAGTGACAGGTATGAATAAAGAAAATCTGTCAATCATGTGGAAAGGGGAAAGATTTATGCTTCAAGTAACACAGCAAAAAGAGCTGAGGAAGAATGAAGGAAAAAAAATAGCAACATTGAAATTAAACTATTTCCCCAGGTTGAAAAGAAATTTCAGTTATAATTAAAAAGCCTACACACATGTGACCTACTGTCATCTAGAAACAATTATAATCCTGCAGTGGCTGAAAAAACAGATGCAGTCCCTCTGAATAGCTAAATTAAACCCAGTTCTTTCTCCCCCTTTGATAAGGCGTCCCAAAGTGAGCCAGAGTACACAGCTATTACACACTAATTAGTGAGACAAGGCACAGCCTCCCTTTACCAGGCAACTCAGCTACAGCCCATTTCTTTCTCCTATCTGCCCCCTTCCAGCTTTACAGTGCTTCAGCAGTCATGCAATAGTGCAACAGCAGCCACGGTGGTCTAAAGGGTCAAGTTTCATAGGGAGAAGTAGCATCTTTATATATCTTTATATAGCTGAAAAAATTGAGCCAACTTCAGGCTCTCTAATCTTTCCCAAAGGCTTGCCTAACATCTTGTCCTTTTTCCCAGCTATGCCTGTTACTTTAATAAAAGATTTGGTCTATCCCCACAGCCTTAACATCAGAGACAGGACAGTCTGAGGCCACTCACTCTTTGCTTAATCCATGAGGTAAAAGCAATTATTCTACAATTTTAGGAACTGATACAACAGGAGGAAAAGAGCCAAACTGCCACTCCACATGCACTGCATTTCAAATGTAAATGTCTTGCTGAGCTCTGGCAATATTAAAATAGCCTCTTGGCTGTCAGAGTCTGCCCATAGGACTATCATTCTCTATCACAGAGTGAAAGTGAAACGAGATAACCCTGTGATGGGAACTGGGGCCTGAAGTCATTTCTCTTACACCATAAAGCTGCTGAAAAGATTAGTAATTGGAAACGGCTCTTAGAAGGTTCTTAATAGGATTCACCTCTCTAACCAGTGTGGTAGCTGGTAGGGTTACCTCTGAGGTCATTAATTAGTCACTACTTTAAATGAGCCTCTTTCCCTGAAACTTTATCCTTCTAAACTTTGTAACTTCAGTGTAGTCTCCATTTCAGGCATATGGTTTTCCCTCAATGAGGCTGTTAGCATGGTAATTCCCCCTTTGCCAACAGCAATCAAGAAGTAACAAAGCAATTTAGAATCTTTATTCATGCATTAGATTTTCCTATCCAATAGATATATTTACATCTTAAATGCAGATTATGAAAAAGCTGATGATTTTAGTACTATGTCAAATCCAGTGAAGAACACAGTGTGTTTACTTCTAAGGCTCATCTCTGCTTTTCTTTTTTTCCAGTGGCTTAGAAAGACAGAGTCTCTTAATGAACCTTTGTTAATATGCACATTTATATGATCTGATTGGCCCCTGCAGCAGCTTAGGAAAACCTGTGAAAAGGCAGCTGACAGATTTACCAAAAACCCCTGCTAATTGGAATTATTAATTGTTTATATATGCATTTACCACAAAGAGAAGAAATAAAAGGCAGTGACAGAAAACCCCTCAATTTTTCAAGCAAGACAGTCTGCTAGCAAAATGGGAGTGAGAACATGTCACTGTTAAATGGCATATGATCAAGCTCTAATTATGTGTCTCTTTTTTAAATATCAATCCTACTGGTAAGATCAAAGTCTGTAACTTTGAGACCTGATGCTCTCTGCACCAGGAGCCCTTTCTGCCACAGGTAGCTGAGCACCTGCAGAGGGTGCAGCCCAGTTAGACACAACAAGAACACGACTGGTCCCATGGGTGTTGTTAGCTTTTGCTAGACCTGCCTTTCAGTGCTCTACACACTTGGCTGGGGGTTATTGGAAAGGAGCTGGCACAGACTGAGAGCCAGCAGTGCAGCTGGGAACTGCACCCTGGGCTGCAAGCCTCCTTCATTAAATTGCCCTTCCCTCCACTGTCAGCCCTGGCTACTCAAAGCACAGGACAATGAATTTCTAAATGAAAAAAAGAAAAGCTGATGAAGAAATATAAAGAAGTATTGTAGAAAGCTTGGGTATTCACTCGTGGAGGAGGGGACTTTGGCTCCAGCTGGGCTTGGTCCAGAGGATAGACAGGAGATGCTCTGAACTGCCACTCTGGGATGAGATTCAGGACTGAGAGGAAGCCTCTGCCCCCTGGAAGGGATGCCTGAGGGAAGGATTGAGTGTTTTGAATTGCTTTTGAACTGGGGGACCCAAACTTGAGCTTGCTAAGGGCAATTTGCCAAGAGCCCGAGGACTACCCCTAATCTGCAAAGGCACTTGCATAAGTGATTTGTTGTGATTTTTAAGGGTTGGGGGTTGTCCCAAATTCTTGGAAATGCTCTCCGTATGTTGGCACGGTTTTAAGTGGCAAACACTCTCAGTACAATTCATACATCTGACTCTAAGAGGAAAAAACAGTGCACAAGCATTAACACTTCTCACCCACTGTCTTGTGGCCCTGTTCTGGCTCAGCTCTCCTCAGGGAGAAAGGCCTTTGTGTACAAAAAAGGGGAATCTTCTACATCTCTAGCATTCATTCTCATGGGGGATTTCTATTTACCATGTGCTAGAAATACAATGCAGCAGAAAGGAACCAGTCTGAGAGATTCCTGAACATGTGAAAGAAAACTTCCTTACACATTTGGTGGAGCAACTAGGGAAGGTGCCCACTTAGACCTCTTTGTGAACACAGAAGGGATTGTGGGTGATGTGATGGTTGGAAGCCACATCTGGCTTCCAAAGATCATGAAATGATAATTTTTGGTTCTTGATAAGGACAGAGGTCAGCAGAAACAGCCTGAGATGAGAGCTTTGGCTTCAGCTCAGGAAAAAAATTGAGGTTTTAAGACCTTTGGAGGAAGGGGCAAGCAACATAGGAGGAGCACCAGGATGTTGTGAGACTGTGCAGGAAGAAAGTTAGAAGGGTTAAATCCCTTAAATCCAATTTGAACTTACTCTGGTTACTGTCATAAAAGACAATAAAAATGTTTCTACAAATACATTCACAGCAAAAGAAAGACTAACAAGAATCTCCATCCTTTCAAGATGTGGGAGGAAACATAGTAAAAACACAAAAAAGGATGAGGAAGAGACTGAAGTATTTAATAATGACTTCTTTGCCTCAGTCTTTAATGACAAGGTCAGAGATGTTCCCCAGTGCTCAGTATTGGGGACAGTCCTCATTAATATCTTCATCAAAGTTCTTGATGAAGGAATCAAATACATCCTCAGTCAGTTGGAAGGTGATGCAGCACAGCCTGGAATGGTATATCCTGGTCTCCAAATTTATGGCAAAATTTGTGGGACCGAGAAAATGTTCAGATATCATGTCCAGAGAAGAGGTCACAGCCTGACAGAGTTCAAGAGGTGTTTGAAAAATACTCTGGAGCACACAGACTGAATTTTGGGGATGGTGCTGTGCAGGGCCAGGGGTTGGATTGGCCCTGGCCAATTCAGCTTATTCTGGTTTTTTTGTGATTTCAGATGCTTTGGCCGTTTCTATCCCTGTACATTTTCAGTGCTCCTGTGCCTTAAAGAAGAAGAATACTTCTTGGTATTTCCATGCTCCTTAGAAATGTCCCAGCATATAAATCAGCTGTTCTGGCTGCTTGCTGGAGATAGGATTTGTCTATTTCCCTTTATTTGTTTTATCTTCCAGAAGAGATGATTAGAAACTGCTTGTTGATTGAATGTTTAGCTGAACAGCTTTCTCCTCACTGTAATACAGGGAGCAGTTCAGGAAAATTGCCTCATGAACTTTAAATACTGGGCAAAATATGATGTTATGTCTGCTGGATTCATTTGAGTGCGATAAGCACACTGTAGGAAGTCCCATATCACTGAGATCTACTCAGGCTGGGCTGAAGTCAAAATAAGTCTTCATTTCTAGTTACTTGCAGCAACTGGGCATTTTCAGGCCCTGCAAGGTAATGGCAATTCCCAAATTAATGGTGTGACTGAGTGGGGAGGAAATAGGGCTGAGGAGATCGATTACGCTTTGTTCTCAGTTCTGCCGTGGATTTCTTCTATGTCTTTGAAAAGCCTCCTGTAATCCTTGAAAATTGTCACCTCCATAACATGCCTGGCAGTAAACCACACATCCTCCTATTCCTACAGCTCCTGGTAGTGGGTATAAAGGACTTTCTGCATGGCAAGGATCCTTTCCTGCAAAGGATAAGTGTCGCAAAAGGACATTTCTGGGGGAGGTGGTAGGCGCTGGAGAGCTTGGCAGAGATGGGAAACGTGACCTGGTAAACTTCAGTGACAAAACACATCCTTGCCCCTCCAGCAGCACTGGAAATTCTCCCTCCCTTTAAGTTGCAGCCCAAAGCCACTGAGGTTTCACTTGTGTGTGGCCAGAGGAAGAGGTTTGAACAAGGCAAAGCTTCAGTGCACAAACCATAAAAGCTCAGTAGTCACCCAAATAAAAAGTGGAAATGAGCAAATGAAAGGAAATCCACCACTGTGTATATTTCAATGTCATGTTTAAGGCCCTTTCATACTTGAAGAAAACCAGGAGGATGAGTAATGGCAAGTAAATACTTGAGGCTGGCAACGCTAGATTTTTTGTTTGTTTAGGAAATTAATTTCAAGGTCATCCTCCCTCCACTGCTTTTCTGCAGTGGTTTGTCCAGGTTGCAAGCTGTCCCAGCTCTGACATGCAAGAACCCCATGGATTGCCTGCCCTTTCCTGAGAAGCTGGACCTCCAGAGTGCAGGGAGTGTGGAGCAGAGCTGCCTCAGGAAGCTCCTGTGCCCCACAGCATTGCCAGGAAGCTGTGCTTACGAGACCTCCAGCAGCAGAGACCTCTCTGCTGAGCAGGCCTGCAGAACGTGTGTCAAGAGTTTGTGCCTTTCTGATACTTGTGGAGGCTGTGAATGTTACACACTCAAATTATGACTGAATTCCAGGCTCAAAGCTCTGCTGAAGTGACATCACCAAACAGTGCCAGCCATAACTGTGGCATTTATGCTGCAGATGGTCATCCAGCTGGGAGCAGGTTGGAAAGTCCTACCTTCATTTTAAGTTGGATCATCTTACAGATAGTTTCAATACAGGCTTGGGTCCAGCTATTCTTATTTAAAACCATAAACTTTTCATCTTTCCCAAGTGTGATGCTTTGCTTGTTTTGGTTCTTGTGACTCAAAACAAGTAGAACAAAAATACTGCATTACACAGCTGCAAGGGAAGGCACTGAGACCCTCCTCCTCATTCTGCAGACCCCCCCAGAAACTCTTCAGTCTGACAATGCTCCCTGCGTATACTCAAGGCCAGAAATATTAGAAATTAATTCTCTCCTCTTACATCAGCAATCCAATAGAAATGCACAGCTAAAACTACTTTGGCTGCAGTTTCAGGAAGCCTGGGATGCAGACAGGGTCTAAAAAAGAATTCAACATCTGGCATGAGAACATACAGATAAGGAAATGCACCTTTGACACATGTAGCTCCATTGTGTGTACATCTCTTCTAAAAGGCAATTTTATAACTGTCTCGGTATGAAAGTGCTGGGACAGCCCAGAGATGGTCACCAGCAGCTCTAGAGGTCACAAAACTCATGGTCCTGTATATTGGTACATGTAGGCAGTCTTTTTCTCTCCTCTCTGCTGGCACAAAACTGCTGTGCATGAAGCAAGGCATTGCAAATAGACAAAAATGACACCATAGCTGATAAATCTGAAAATCTGGAACTAACAAAATTTGCAGTGAAGGTTTTTTTTTTTTTTTTTGCAGTTGACTGCACTTTTCTAAAGACCCCATTCAGATAGACTTGAGAGATCCTTGTGAGCTTCCATCATTCTGGGCTCTTTAACCCTTGGATGTCTGCCTTCATCACATTGTCATTGTCTTAGGTGCTCCTCTCTGAGGAGTTATTTCATCTGAAAGTCAGGAGTCCCAGGAGTCCCTTCTCTCAGCCCAGACTCACACAGCTGTGGTCCACATAGGTGGAATGGAGTCGTCTGTGGTTGTAAGGGAAGGTACAGTTTTTTCAGGTGAATGCCCTAAAAACATTCTCAGCAAGAAGCCTTCCTGTGCAAGCTAACATAGATTCAGCTTTAAATGAGCAGGGATCACCTGTCTACAGCTTCTCCAGGCTTAAGGAGGCTTAAGAATCCACCTTGGTTAACTCAAGACAGAGGCTGATAAAGACAGGAACTCACTTTAATTAGCCTGTTGTTTTCACAGAGTGCAATGATACCTGTGACTCCTTTGCCCATTCCTTGTTGTTTAGTTCCTTAAAATAACTATTACCTCATGAGATTACCTGCAAGGTCCCTTCCTTACCTGGTACAGGGTCTCTTTTGCTCTTCACCTCCCTCTCTCTGAACTGGGAGCTGCTTTCCAGTCTTTATCACTGATAACAACATCCTTATCTTTATTGGCATACCTTGTTTTTCCAGGCAAACTGGGGCCTACATTCCTATAGATAAGTCCATCTCTTGTTTACTGCTTCCCATATATTTCTTTCCTACAAGTGGTCTTGTCATCCTAGCTGGCTCTTCTGTGTCTAGCTGGCTTCTGGCAGTGTGGAACAGGGTTTAGCCTTAACAAAACACATACTATCGGGCTTTGAATCCTATCAAGGATAATATTCCATCTACAACCACAATATGCCATTAAGCACACAGTTACAGGTTATTTTCTTTGCAAATTAACAATGCAACACCACGATCTGTGTGTAAATCAGCAACAGATTTATTAGCCACCCACCTTGCCTTAGATTGTAATGACTCTGATCTCATTGTTGGAAGCCCAAAAGGATAAATCACAGATGTCTTGCAGGTTGTAACTTCAGTTTTTCACTGCATTTAGGGGGTGAAACAGATTTATGAATACTTCAGCAACGCAGATTAAAAGCTGGAATTCATTGGCAGTAAGTGCTGGTCTGTTGTGTAAGGCTGTAATGATCATAGGTATTGATTAGGGAGCTGCACAGTAGCTGCATTCTTTCCCATATATTTTACCAAAAATGTACAGTGTATCTCTACAAATATACTATGATATCTTTCTTGTGGTATTAATAATACATTAGGTTCTGAGAATGAACATTTACTGCACTTTACTATGTAAATGGCTGCAGATTTTAAGTTTCTCAATTTGAGAGCAGGGATGATTGACTCCTGGAAGAAACAACATATGGTTTATTACAGTAAAGCATATCACTGTGGGTTGTTATTGGGAGGAACTTTTCAACCCCTTTAAATTGTATACTAGAGGAGCTGCTTTGAATCATTCACCCTGTTTAAAGAGAAACTGATGTCTGGCTTATTATCTAGCATCTGCATATACAATGTCAATCAAAAAGTCCACCAGTGAGAAAAGCTTGTTCCTACCCTTGAACTGCTTTAGTATACCCATTATTTCCTCTAATGTAGTCAAAACATTCTACAGTCCCCACAATCTCATATTCAAGTAAACACCCCTTCAGAAATAATAGTTTCCTCACCAAAAGTTCAAGTTGTCACCCAGTCAAAGAATCCAGTGAAATTAATGAAAAGTGACAATGAGGATCTTCAGGATCAGACCTCAATGTGAGGGACCAACTGCCTGGTGGGGTGGGAGGATCAGTCCCTCAAGTGCAACAATAGATGTTTCAGGGTCTCCTGCAAGAGTGAGGCAGTGGAATGGCTCTGGCTTTCCTCTGTCTGAGTGATTTGAGTTCAGCAGTGCTTCAGCAAACACAAGCAGCAGTGACTGCAATCCTTTCACACCGTCCCAACATGGCTTTTAAGGGATCTCTGCATTTACCCATACCTTGTGCCGCCAACTCTGCCTGGGTCTTGCTGTCTTCTCAGTCCCAGCCTTAGAGTATAGACATTTGTGGTAGCTGGTAGACTGGTAAAGAAAATTACCTTATGGCTGGGAATGTTTTCAAACACTTTTCACCAGAAAGAGATCCCTCAGGAGGAAGTTGTGTTTGCTTTGAAGTGGGATATTCAACACCATAATTCTTTTCCTTTACCATCTCTGTACAAGAAAAGGGTAGGCACTATTGTGCAGTATGCTGAACACATCTGAAAAGCCTTCTTACACTCAGAGAGAAAAAAGTTCACCATCACAATCCTAAATGATTAAATAGTGTTCTTCCCAAGTGGATATGAGAGATTTTAACTACCCAAGAGATAGCAACCCTTATCCCAGTAAAAGAGAAAGGAAGTAGAGTGGGAAGATTCATGACTGTTAATAGTGCTTGTGTGGGCAATCATTCAGCTTTCATTGCTAGAGCTGAATCAGCCTTGTGAAGCCACCTTTTGTTGCTAAATCTGTGCAACCTTTTCATGTTATTGTCACCTTCAGTGTGTTTGTTACGTTTACATAGTGGCTATACCTCATACACATTTTCTGTTTAATATTCTCTCCTCTTGTCATGCTGTCACTCAGGTTGTGGGAGGGTGGTGAGGTGAGCAGTCACACCCTCAACCACAGTATTGGGGTGATGAGAGCAGTCTGGCAGTATTTCACATAGCATAGAAATCCTGGCTGATGCTCCCATTGACAGGGGGAAAAACAGCTCTGGGATCAGACCCAGTTCTGCAAATTCTTGTCAGATGCAGAGAACAGGGCTGGTAAAATTCGCCCAGTGAATCCCTCTGCCTCAAGGCAGGGATAATTGCATCTCAGTCATTCCTGATAGCTGTTTTCTCATCTACCCTTAAAGACATCCAGTGCTGGAGACTACACAATCTTGTCAGACAATCTCTGTGTGCCTCCCAGTCGTTGCCACTGAAAACATTATATTATCTACTAGACATTTCACAGGGGATGGTTTCTTCCAGTTCTTTATCTTTCATTCAGGACATGGGTCAGAGTTGAGAAGTTCACCCCAAAATGTTCATTCCCAAATATTCTGAGTGCTCTGCATGCTGTTCTGCTGCACCTTGGTGAAGCTGAACATATGCTGTTCATTCTGTGAACTCTCACCTACATCACAGGAAGAGTAACAGCACCCTCTGTTATAAGAGCCTCTGGTCTCTTCCAAACATTGCACAAAGGAGCCTTCAATAACTAGAAAAATTAGCAGGCTGGGATTATTTCTGCAGTGTCCCTTGCTGAGCATGGCAAACCAGTCTCTTCTGCACTCCTCTATGTCTGGCACCAGATCCCTTTTCCTCAGGATGGCAGTTCCACCTCAGCATAAGGCTGCAGTTGCTCTGCTGTTTTCTTCCTGCCCTGCAGGAAAAAAACCTCTTCTGCCAAGAGTATGTCTTTGACCTCACATAGATCTGCAGTTCTCCCATGTGAAGCTACCTGACAGGTTTGTTGACTGAGTTTCAAGGTTTTGTCTGGAGGAAAGTTGTGGTGTTGCCTGGTGTCTCTAATTCTCTCTTGAACTAAGACTCAGGCTCATGCATGAATTAGAGGGGTAAGACACACTGGGACATGTGAGCATAAGTGAGGAGAATTGAGAGGATGACATGCCAAGAGCAGGTCCCTTGCTCAGTATGCAAAACACTGCAAGCCATGCACAAACATTAACTTATATCTGCAGTTGTGGACAGTTTAGCCTCTTTATCCTCAGCACAGTGAGGAACACCATATTTTCTTACTGTAAGACATTGTTCCACATTTGTAAGTCAATGACTGTTTGACCCTTCAGTTGTCAGAAGACAGGAAAATAGCCTTGGAAGCTTGACAAGACATAAATACCTTCCTCTTTGTCCAGAATTACCAGGATTATACGCAGGGTTGCGCAGGAAGGATTATCACATGAATGGGTCTGAATTTTGCTGGCTGCATGTGCAATTCTGTTATTTCTTTTCCTGGAACACTCGTGAAATTCTTATAAAATTGTCAGCAGTTTAGAGGTCATAATAAGCAACTGAAAGGTAAAAAACATTTAAAGCCTGTTTCAAAAGGCCACGGATGTCATATGACTCCAAAAATCCTCTTCTATTTTCATGTCTCAGCCAAGGGGAGGGGGGTATTAAATTATGTAAATCAATCACAAATTGCTTAACCTTTCCATGAGTGCACTGTAACTGGGGAGGGCAAAATAAGCCCATTATCAGCAACAGAGCAGCAAGCCCTTTTGGGGAGCTCCAGTTGATTCTGCTTACCCCCTCCAGGGCTGCTGTGGAAATTGCTATTTGTGAACTGTGTCTCTCTCAGTTCAGCTCTTCCCATCCCAGGGCTAGAACTGCACAAAACATCCAAAGTACTTCAAAGGCAGCATTGCAGAGAGCACCATATTCCCAACATTCTGTCACTGCATCTGCGTGGGTGTGCATTAGTAATAACTGATAATAGCCAATAAAATCAAATAAGTACATGTGCAAATGGTAATGGAGGAAAATAAAACTAAATAATGCCTTAGCAGGACCTGATTACCTTGGTCTTGGCTTGCTGTCACACTAGTCTGTCTTCCTTGGGGAAAAGACATGAAGTTCTACAATATTTTCAGCAGGAAAGGTATGTATGAAGGGGTTTTCATAGGTAATTATTTACAAATTCCCTGCAACCATGCTGCCTTTGTTGTTTTTATTAACATAATAAAATATATTATCTGGAGAAAAGCTTGGTGCATATAGCAGTTAAATTTATATGTGTTATTCTAGTATGACAAATATTTTGTTATAGTTTGCTAGCAATTATTCAGAATAACACAAACAGCTTGGTATGATTGTAGCCTTGTGAATTGACATTTGAAATATTTATAAGTACAGCCATCCTGCCATATGGGCCCTCTTTGGAGTTATCAGTCACCACATCCTACTGCTTCTGCAGCTTCACATTCTAACACTGCCTGCTTCTGCAGCTTGGAGGAGCAGAGCTCTGGGCAGCATGGCATTCCCCATCCTGCAGCCACAGCTGTCAGCCCTGACACAGGGGATGAAGGCTCGTGGAGCACATCACTCACTGAGGGGTTGTGCAAACCCTGCTTAGTGCTTGTGTGTGGCGTGTAATGCCACACGGTTGGTACAGCCTTATGGATCCCTCTGAAAGTGAGTTCTAAATGCAAAAACAGTCTCCACTGATTTTCCACTTTTGAATGGTGCTATTGCAGATTGAAGAAACAGGGGACATCTCTCCTTGGCCTAAGGCAGGGGACATCGCTCAAAGGCACTAAGGCACAAAAGAGAACCTGATTTACAGGTTCTCTCCTCATCATGTAAAATGCAAGTGATGGCCCAGCTAGTAAAAGCAGGACCTGTCACAGTTTTTTCCCCCCTAAGATGAGTCTTTCCTCTCTCACATCCAATAGTTTATGAACAAATAGCTGGTATTTACCCTTTCAACAGGGACTCACACCTGTGCAATACTCTTACTGCTCTCAGTGAAATTCCACTCAAAGGAATGAGGGTATGGCCCAAGCACAATTAGACACTAAAACTTGTATGCTGTATTCTTTCTTTGACCAATTAATCATATGTATGAAATCTTCTGCATCAAAGAATGAGGTGGAAGTTCCTTTTGGTTAATTCATTAAAGTCTTGGTTTCAGTCCTGGGAATTTCAATCAAGTGCGAGGATCATTGGAAACTCAGGAGGAGGAAAGTATTAAAAAAACCCCAAAAAACAAAAGAGGCAAGAGCAAAGAAAAAAGAAAAAAAAGTATTTTCTACACACATAAAGACTCATGCAATTTTAAAACCTTGTTTACTTAACTGAGAGTGATATTTGGTGACTGGTGTATTTTGTGTGTGTGTAGAAAAACAAATCCCAGAGGATTTTCAGGCTTTGTGTTTCTAAAAAAGAGACAAGATGGGTAAGAAAATAATTTTTTGCTAGCTCTGGGGAATTGCTGCAGCCAAACCGGGTGAATAGCTCAGAGAATTAGGCTCCCAAAAGTATATCTTTCCTCTGAGTGCAAAGGACTTTACCAAGCAAATGGCAACTTCATGTCTGCTTTGGCTGCATGGTGCTCAAAAGATCCCAGAAGAACAAGGATCAGTGAAAGAGAGACAACTTCCTAAATGAGACAGTGAAAGTAGATGAAAAATACTTCTTTGTTTGATAACAAATACCCCTCAAGGTGAGCGACATAATGAAAGCATGATCAAAATGTCTTCAGCCAGAGAAAGCAGACCTACCAAAGGCCAGATCTTCTGTCCTTCTCTTTCTCCCCACTTTGCTGGTCACCTTACACTCAGTGTTCAAAACAGCCTTGGTGAAAAGCCTCCAAAAATTGCCCAAGAAGAGTCCCATTGGACCACAAAGGGCAGGAATATTTGCTTTTCAGAATTCATCTTGGGACAAATAATTCAGAAAGTTTCTGCTATTATCTGTGGGTTTGGCTTTTGTATATATTGTGTTAGATGCTCTTACAATTTCTCCATCTCTAATTAAATGCATGCCAAACTGAAGGCAGTGAAGGAAAGCAGAAAGATCCTGTCTTCAGGGAAGCTCTCCAGTCTCTCTGGCTAAGCTACAAATCGGAAAAGCCCTGAGCATGTCTCCTGAAATAGAGGAGACAAATGAGAAATATGGGCTTTGTTCAAAATAAAAAGCAGATGAGGCTCAAAGGCACTAAGGCACAAAAGGATTAGGACACAGCACAGCCTTTCATTTGTCATGTGCAGCTCAGCTGGGACCCAAATAACACCTTCAATGCCTCCTGCTCTTCCCCTTAAAGGAAAATCCAAAGACCCCCTCCAATTCATACCTAAAATGATGTTGACAGAGAGCCATGTTTGGAGACAGAGTGGCTTTTTGTTCCAGATAATTAATCCCCTTGTACAGGCTGACTGTCACCAGAAAAAGGATAATTTGAGCCACAGTGTATCTTCTGTCCAGGCAAAAGGACACACTACTTGGATAGGATGCTGGAGGGTTAAGAATAGGTAACAGGGTGTGACAGGGAAAACAGGCAAAAATGGTCTTGGGTCTGGCAAAGTTTCATCTGTAAATGGCTCTGCCCTGCTGCTGTAAGTCAGAGAGGCTTGTTTGAGTTGAGAATCCCTTCTAAAATTCCCCCTTGCTTTCCCAAACGAATGCATATGTCATCCAGCCAGCAGCACCAGGGCTCTGCAAACACCAGGGAAGCTCCTAGATGGCTCAGACCCTAAGACTGCTCATTCTACCCAGCTCTTGGACAATAAAGACTTCTGATGCTCATTTCACTGGCCAGCCAGTGTGTTCTGTTCCTATTACACAACAGACTGCACAAAACATCTTAGTAAAGGAGCATCCCAGGAGGTAATTTTTATAGAAGTGAATCAATCAACAACCTCTAGAAAGATTTTAACTTGGTATAAAGCAGCCTTTGCCCAGCTGACAAAAAAACCAATCTATTCCATTTCTATTTTCTGTGGATTGATCCCTTAGTCAGTTATATTTTCATATCATACAACATGCACAGGAGTTTACATTACATTACAAGTCTGTATTTATTAATTGCTCCCCAGACTGTTAAGACAGAAATGTCTTGATTTTCATCTTGGTTTTCTGTGGCAAGACAGGAGCACTCCCAAAGAAGCAGGTGAAATTCCAATGGTGTAAAAGTGGTGGAAACCAAAGCAGAATTGAGAATCAAGAAGTCTTATTGATCATTGCTCACAGTGATCTTTCAGCTACCCTTATCAAATATTAACAGTAATGACTTATTTATATAGCACCAACTGAGAGCTAGGTGCAAGAGGACAGGCATAAATCCCAGAGAACTAACAAACTAAATAATAAATACATATCAATCTAGAATAATAAATAATAAATCCCATATTCCAGAGTCGCTTCATTTATTTTTTTGCTTCAGAGCTGTTTGCCCTCACTTTCTCTGATCAGCAGGAGGGCTTGGTTAAAAAGATCAGATTAGAAATTAATCTCTTTGATGTTTACAAAGGCAATAGAGCTTTCACACCTTTCTAAGTGCAATCCAGCTGCAGGTAAAGAATTCTGCAGCTTGTGGAAGTGCTAATTAAAGCCAGTAATAACATGATTCACCTTCAACCCTACTCTGAAACGCCCAGTGGATTTTTGCCAGGAGTGTTGTTTCTCCAGGGCACTACTTTTGAGGAGCTCTCTTGTTTCAGGGATCTGCAATGTGGCAACCATACGGGCTAGAAAGGGAGGACGCCAAGTTGTTTAAATCAATCCTTGTCATAGGATCCCACTGTTTATTGATATCCTGGAGGTGAAAGGTTAATGCTTTACTCAGGAAACCACTCATCCTCCAAAATACTATTATTGTTTATCTTGTTGAAATCTATTTTTATATTTCCCAAGACATTTTTATTTAATTTCTTTTCCAGGTTGTCTTTACTATGTTTTCATAGTATCACTGTACAGACTTAATCCTTTTCCAATCTGATATTGCAAGTTGTGATGGAAAATGCCAAGTGTCTGGTATTTTTTGAAATAGAAAGATTAGCAGAAAGAAAAATTATTAACTGGAGGCTACTTGTTTTATCCCAATATGAGTTATCAGGGGCTCCAATCAAGCACTGGAGTTGAAAATAACCAATCAACAAGAATAAGCATTTGTCCCCAGGAATAACATGTCTTGTCTCTTTAGTAGCTTGGAACATGTTCTCATTTATCCAGCCATTTTCTTGCCAGAGCAATTATAAATGGCCAGTTTGAAATGAGATCTATTTTCATTGATTTTATTCTCAACTTTTTTTTTTTTTTTAAGTCTTTGTACCTTCTGGTTAATAAAAGAGCAAGGAAGTGAAAGGTACATAAATCTGCAACGTACACAAATAGCATTTCATGTGGACAGCTTGGCCTGTGAAATTCAATGTGAAGGAACTTCAGGTGAAATATTGACTACCTAGACTGTAAATAACTACTAACATGCATGATAATACCGATAGCTGGATGTGTTGCTTCAGAACAGGATAGTGTCTGTGATGCAGATCCAGAAATAATTGTCATGTTCTCCTTTTCTCAGCATTTAGGTTCTCATTTTCTCAGCCCTCTCCTCAGGGCTGGCTACTGGAAACAGTTAATAAATTCCTGGTGTGATGCAGGTTGGCAAATATAACATACCTATACTTATTAACCTGGAATTAAAATAATATAGTGAAAGGAATCAGAGATCTTGAAGAATGTGTTTTCATTGTTAGAATTTACATAAATCATATGCTGTTAAGACCATAGAAAACACCAAGGTCCAACTACAAGCACTGAGAAGTTATGGAGAGATTCTTTGTATGACCATATTTATAACATTGTCAAAGGTGAAAAAAAATTGGTTCCTTTTTCAATGCCTACTGATTTCCCATGTATTAAAGTGGAGTCTGCAAATGTTATTATAATCAACTAGGAAAGCTCTTCCTAAATAGAACTGCCCATTTAACATGACAAAGTTCCTTGCATCCTGAGTGGTGACTCTTCCCCATGGTTTAGACTGAACCCAGGACCTACTGCTTGACCTTGTCTGTCACCTCTGTCACCCCATCAGCACAGCCAAGAGTGACTTTGCCACAACAAGGTACGTTTCCACATTCAGTCCAGAGACCTGGCAGACCTCCTGGGAAAGCCTGAGTATTCTCCAATGTGTTTTGACTGGACAGAACTGTCTGGGAAAATCTTCCTCAGAGGTGGCACTGCTGGCTCTTTCCCTCTGGGAATCACAAGCTCAGCAGTACTTGAAGACTTTTAATGAGTGAAGAGGGATTAAGCAGTTTGCTCTCTAACATTCCAGGCAGCAGTGTCTGATTTAGTACAAGATGCTATTTAGATCTTTCCCTTGAAAAATCAACCTTTTGTATCTTTGTAGGATGCTCAGAATTGAATAAATTCTTGTTGATTTCTGTAAAGCAAAAAATTTGTGATTGCAGATATCTCTTAACTTAGTCTCCAAAACATGAGGTTGAGGTACAGCCAGAAACTCACAGCTCAGACCTCTTTTCATTTAGCACTTTCTTCTTTGTCAATCTGCCCACACATGTTCTTTCCTCCTCCCCTTGCTGGTAAAGCCATCCTTTGCATGCAGGGATGCCAGTACTCACCTTCCTGCACACAGTAAATCCTCACAAAGCAGCCTGCAATATATCAGCCTTCCAACAGTCACAGCAGGCAAGGATGTCTTTAGTTCAGGTGCAAAATTGTGGAAAAGAAGGAGAATAAATCAGACTTTATTTGCCAAAGGGTAAAATTTTGCCTTTAAGTCACTGGCCCTGAACTGAAGATTTATGGAAGGCAGGAATGAAGTGATATAGTCCTTGAACCATATCCTGTTGGCCCCAAGGGTCCCAAAGGTGAGGGCCATTTTCTGGCTCTCCAAGTTTTTCATTGGATGGCTTTGCTGACAGGCTTAAGCATCCCATGGAAGCCATGCAGGCAATGGTTCCTTGGACAAATTCTGGCTAGTAAGGTCTTTTATGAGTTGTTCATTAATTTCCACTGTTGAGAGCTGGCCATTTGTTCTCCTTTCCTACAATGTTAGTAATTAAACTTTGCCATTCCTATTTGCATCTTCCCAGTGGTTCTCAGACACTTCCCACTGGGGACAATTCTGCTGCGTGAGGCAGATCTCTGCTGCTGTGAATGCAAGCCTCAGGCATGACCCCCATCCAAGGCAGACCTGGGAAAAACAGCTGTTAAAATGAGAGATATTTTCCATACTGGCAAGCTGCAAATCCTCCTGCTGCTCCTTCTTGCTCCCAGAGGTTGACCCCTGTGCTTCTCAGTTGCATCTCTTCCTCCTGCTCATCCTCACATCTGGATTCGTGCACATGTGGCTCCAGGTGCCTTTCCAGAGAGCTGAGTGCCAATAATACCAGGTTTAGCATATGCTGCTGGACATCCCCTTAGCTGAAATGGCCATGCCAAAACCCACAGAGATCCTATAAAGGAGGGCAGAAGTTTTACTTTGTTTGAGGCTCAATTCTAGATAGCTCGTTCCTTTTGATTCTCATTCAGTAACATCTCATAGGTAGAAAGAACATGCCTGCATCATTGATCCTTATTAGACAAAATATTTGCTCTCTGTCCTGAGTGAGGCTTTAATCTACTAAACACTCATAGCATACACAAGGAGGCAGAGACCCTGAGCTACATGCTTTGCCTATGTTTTGGGAATTTCTCATTTAAGACTTTTCTGATAAAAAAATCCCAATTTCTTTCCACATCCTCCCTTCATCTACACCACTAACCTTTCCCATTTACTCCTAAACCTCTCAGTAGCATCACAATCTACCTCTGAGCATTTCTTTCTGAGAAAGCAGAACATTTTCATATCCAAATGGGAGCTCCAAATGCTGGTTTCCAAATGTTGGATTATTTCAAGAAGGCAAATGTGCACATATTTCCTCATTAGAGAAATAAAAAGGTAACAATCAACTCCTAAATGCCACACACAGTTGCTACTCCAATTCAAGCACAGCATGTAATACAAGCGGCTGTGGTAGGCTATAACATTATAAATGACACCCCATTGGTGATGGAGACAAATCAGATTATGTGTGAGTAGGTTATTGATTGTACTTAGATTTCTTAATCTCTTAAATCAATGAAAGAAAAGTAAATAACAGAGACAATGTGTGCTTGGACAGCAAAGCATCTTTTAATACTTAGATTTTAATGAGTATCTTTTAACGCTCAGTAATATCCTAACTGGAAAGATGCTTAGCCAGCTCAAAGTATAGGTTACTATTTATTACCAAGATGCCTCAGTCTAGATTTCCTCTCTGTTTGTACTAGACATCAATTCTGATTTACCTCTTGTTGAGTTAATGAAAACATGTTATGCAGTTCTATTAAAGAAAATAAAGTCTTCAATTGACTGCCTCTGAAACAGTACAACAAATTCTGAGGAGATTAGCATAAGGATTAAACATACAGATTTTGTTGCAGGAGTTGTTTTCATGAATACATTCTTAATTGATTGTAGCAAAACAAATACGCACTTTGGTAATGCATACTGAGTCTCCAATTCAGCATTATTTTAATTAAGTCTTTTGAATGATGAATTTCAGTACAGCAGATGTTCCTGAGTATTCAGGTATATAAATACAACCAGTGTCAGCATCTGATAAGCCTACAATTTGAGAGTTTAAGCACATATGAAACTCGGCCAATTGTCAAGAGCTGAAAATGGAAGGAATTTGCTAAACCACTGCTTGCACCTGTTTTGAATTATGATGTTGTTTCCTCCATACTAACCTCGGGGGAAAGAAGGAAAAAGTCTTATGTGCAGTGCCAGAACATGGGGAAGGAGATGTATTCACTCCCCATTTGCAGTTTAACATTAACCAACTGTAGCAGCTGATCTTTGGGAAGAGGGAATTCCAGTATATTTTAAGTACTGAGTATTTTATCCAGCATATCTCTGCATAGCCACAAGCGTTTAGGTACAGACTTAAAGGTGAATAAAAAATGCCAAATCCTGTGATGAAGTGATTTTCAGGTTAAAATTATTTTCCTCACAAATAAATATATCTTCTGTATGCTAGGGCAGTCATTTGTTTTTCAAATAAAATCTGCTTTGGCAGGGAGTGTCTAATGAATGTAAAAATGTTTGGTATCACCTTAAGCTTTAAGTGAGACAATAAACATTATCGGTCATCAAAGTTTTTGGGTGTGTTCTCATTAAATTTTCATATAGGCTTTTAATCAGTGAATATACTTCTGTGCATGGAGTTCTTGAACCTTAGCTCAAGGCTGTTCAGTAATCACCCTTTTGCTGTGGGAAAAATGTTCATAAATGGACTTTCTTTCTTTGGTAACCGGACATTTTTATTGCTCTCTGTTTTTAAAGACATATAGGAAGAAAAACTTTCCCTGTTTAGAGCATGTCCAGGCTTCCATGGAAAAGCAGCAGAGTCTGTCAGCTGTATGTCAGGGACTGAGAAAATGCAAGGGTGACAAAAGAAACTCAAAAGATGCAAAGGTATCCTATGGAATAATATCTGCTTACAAAGAGCACTTTATCCAGAGAATTTCTGGGCTCTGATACTTGCAAGTAAAGGTGATTTCAAGTCACCAGCCAATGCAGACATTTGTGGGGCAGAAATATTTCTCAGAGCAGAGTCAAATAACACTCTGAAAGAATATGAGGGGGAAAATCAGGGAGGATGCTGTATCTGAGTCACTGTGGGAAGGCAGGATGTCAGACTAGAGTTGTGATTGGAATTTAGGCTGAATTGGATGCAATTGTTCACAGGTACCTAAAGTGTGACACTAGGAACTACCAACCTAGGCTAAAGGTCATGAGGAAGAAAATCATCTCAGCTGTCACCTGCAACACCACATTCAACACCTTGCATTACCCAGACAAACTTCTATGAGCCAAACATTTCCCATGAGATATCACAAAGACCTAGTATGAATTCTGGATACTGAGCCTATTACCTGCCCTTTTCTCTGTCCCTGTCAATATCTCTGTCCCCTTCAAGAGCCCTGGGCCTATATTTAGGGAAACCTGATGGTGTTTGATCAAAAGCTCTTCACACAGAAACTTTTCCATGATCCAGAATCCACATTGGCAAGGATTGAGACAAATGATTTGGTGCAGCTTGGTGAGAGTTTCTCAGCCTTGGCTCTCGTCAGGGCTCAGGCCAGGCTCATCTGGCTCAGGCCAGGGAGAATATGGTTGTCTTTTCCAGTGCACCAAAATCATGAAACCAAACCAACCCTACATTCCCCTCAGATTCACAGATTAATTACACATCTTTAATATTTCACTAGAAACACTTCTATATCTTGTTTTATATTTATGTCCTACTTCAGGATGAATTTCAGTACAAGTTCTGTGTGTGCATAAAAATATTCCTTTTCAATATTCAATATTAACACCTTTCTCCTTCCTTTTGTCCCTTTCATTCTCATCCTGAGCTTTGCTGCCTCTGGAAGCCAAAGACAGCCATCCATCACAGCTTGTTTGACACGTAGGCAATTCACAGTCTCTCAGCTCCTGGCGTGTGAACAAATGTGTCGGAGTAATACCTAACATTTAAATAATGATGCACCATTGAATATTATGAGAAATTGGCTGACAATTTCAAGGCAATGCCCTTCCAAAGATATACAGTATTAATTCTTTACTACCATATAACTGTACATTCACTTGGAGAATCTTAAATAAAGTTTACACTTTGCAATTAATTTAGTGAAATTCTGAGTTAAATTACTTGCTATAAAAATATTAAACATATTACAACTGTCTGTACATGGCCTTCTAAATGAAAGGGAAATTTAATTATTTTAGAAGAGAAATATAAACAGTGTCAAGATTTAACCGCTGCTCAATTTAATGTAACTTCTGCCTAATTTTACAAATCATTATTTATACAGTTAACATACATAAAAAATTAATAAATGACCTCCATAAGATAGCTTTTGGTATAGTTAGCAGTGTAGGCAATTATTACAGTAATGTTGAAAAAAACCACAAGGGAAATCTGTAGTTGCTTCCCAAACACAAAAATCATGTAAAGAGGAAGAGAGGAAAAAAGGTAAGAAAAGGAACTTCATTGAGCAAAGTTTAGCCATGAAGTCAATTTTGCATCTCTCCTACAAAGAGTGGGGAGAGAACTTGAAAGCAAAGCTTTGAGACAGTGTGGGATTTGCAAGCAGAGAGACAGCAAGGTGAAGGTTTCTGCCACCTTCCTGCCACCACAAAGAGCAGCTCCAGGATGGAATGAGGGCAGGAACCTGCTCCCAGCCTAACTGCTGCACCTATGGTGGTGAAACCTCCTGGGAACTGAGAGTTCTGGCCAAAACCCAGCCCAAGCATTAGTACAAAGTGGTTCATAATGGGTGGTGGCATGGGAGGAAGCACCAGAGACCATCAAATCTTCTTTCTACCTGCGAAAGAAAGGTAGAAATCCTATCAATCAGGAGATAGATATCAGGTAGAAATCCTAGATTTCCATCGGGAGCCATCTGGCATCCCCAGAGAAGTGCAGGCAGTGCACAGGAAGGACTGGGATACAGATACAGAAGCTATTGCTCTCTATTACCATATTGTGGTGGTTTCAATGTGGTCGTGGGTTGTTCCCAAGGGTATCAGAAAGATAATTCAGAAAAGAAAGGCTGTCAGTAGCAGACTTGCAAATATCTGAATATTGTCTCCCTTTACTGCAGGGATGCAGAAATCAAGCCAGCAAAGGTAAGAAAAAAACTTAATTAGAGAAGTAAGTCATGCAAGACAGCTTCAAAGGCAGCTTGCCTGTGTCCAGGGGTGTTGTATCCCTCACAGGGGCTGTATGGGATGGACTGAAAGGTTTCACCAGGACACTGATAGGGCCAGATACATCCAAACAGTATGGAGGTAAGCTCAGAGCTCCAGAAGGTAGCAGGAGGTCCAGCAAGAATATGTCCCTCAAGCTTTGTTCTGAAATGCACACTAGATTTTCAAATAGAGTGAGTTTTCAAGGGTTTATTGCACTTAAAACCTTGGCCTCTGCTGTCAATGTTGTCTTCCCCTTCTTCCTTCCTGCTGACATTTACACTTCCCCACCCTACTGATTTACATCTGAAAGTGTGAGCTGTGATATTGGGAGACACCCACTGCACAGTGATTACTTAATTCCTTTCCAGAAAGAAAGGAAGAAGGCAGGCAGGACTGAATGCAGATAATATTTCTAATGTTTCATTTCAGCAGCACACTCAAGTAATCAGTTCCCGTCTTTATTCCCAACAAGAAATGAAAAGGGGATAAACCTGTTGCTCCTCCTTCTGAAGCATAATGTAAAATAAAAATTATCAGGAGAGGGTATTGAGCTACCTCAGGGGATGCTCCAATACCATAGTGCTTCAAAGATGCTTGTTGTCAGAGCCCTAGGTGGTATTTCTGTTTTTGCAGGATGAACCTCAGCCAATAAAACAACTGTGCAGCACTCTTTTTCTCCTTTATTAAAAGGCTTCTGGCAGATAATAGAAAATTATCTCTTCAGATACTGCAGAGGGGTTTTACTGCAGTAGACAATATAATAAAAGATATTAATTCTTCCATAAAATTATTGAGGATATTTTTAGATAGTCTTCTGGAAGGTCAGCAGGCTGAGTCCCCAAAACATCCCTCAGCAATGTTATATGCAGATTTACCTCCAAGTTATTTTCAAAAGAGAAAAATCTCTCCACATCCTTTAATATAGAAAATATTCAAACTATTTCCTCAGGGGAAAAATAATCAAGGTTGCTCTTTGGCCTCTACTCTGCAGGTCTCTGCTGTGTTGATTATTTTGTTGGCTGAATGATCTGAACAGACTTGTGGAGTTGTCTCAGGAGCCAGAGCTCTGGAGAGGGATGGGGACAGGGAATAGAAGAAGTAAGCAAGCAGGAAGTTTGAAATCTCATTTTGAATCAATAGATGCTTTGCCATTGGTTTCCATGGAGGACAAGAGTGTCAGAAAGAAAAGTCAAGAAGGTTCATAGTCCAGGAATTTCACAGTTCTTTATGGAGAAAAAACAAATAGTGAAAGTCCCTGATTTCCCTGCTTTCTCTCCTTCGGCTGATATTAAGTTCCCAGACCCACTCACCTGTATTGCTCTTCACTTTTTCTTCATTGCTGAAGGCAGAGGAGAAAATCAAGTCACACTTGCAAGTGTGGATTAGTGAGATTCATCAGGACTTTGCTTTATTTTACCAGGAATTCAGGCTCATGCTGGGCTGTGCCTATTAAGATCCAGCGATTATTCTTACAGGCACCTGGCAATGAAATACCAGGATATGATGCCTTCACTCCTCTGTGTCCATGTGAGAAAGAGCATTTCCTTTTAGAAAACTACCGTGCAAATCCCAAATCATCAACAGAAGAAATTTATGCACCAAAAAGCCTGTTAGCTCAGAAAACCACAGCTACATGTGTTTTCTTTCTCTATGCAAGCTTATATTTCAGCTCAGAGAGATGCACCATGATTTAGTGAGTTGCCTGGTCTCTGGGAAGACCAATATCTCTTGATACTTTAAGTTCAGGAGGGTTTTTAGTCACTGTAGTTTGTCAGTGCTTTGTATCACGCTACACAGTAAGCCAGCTTAAGGTGATATTTTCTCTCCTGCCTCTCACACTTCCCAGCACTACAAAGTCTGACACAAAGCCCTGGATCCAGCATGTTTGTGTGACTTGGAATCCAGCTCAGCTCTGCATTATACAATTAATCTCTCACGTCTCAAATAGCTCAAAGCAGAACTACAGATCCTCTTAACCCCTAAGCCTTGGCGTGTTTCAAACCCAGATCTTGACCAGTGTGCCAAGAGTGTGAGTCGGATGAATCACGTATGAGGCACAGTCTGAGAAACCTAGTGGGTGTTGTTAAGGTTATTAGGAGTCCTTCAAATCATTTGAGAGCCAGAGACCATCTGGGTTCATGATATTGAATAAATCCTGCCAAAAAGGTGCCAGCTGGACATACTTGCTTTGGACTATTACTGTAATCATATTTTGTAACTGAGCATCTTATTCTTTTATTAGTTCCAATAGTGATTATTTTTTGTGCTATTCCACATTGCATTGAGTTTCCATGGCAAGATTTCAGTTGTGAACAGGCTACAAGGATGACTTCTGTGAGAAGCTGCTGGAAGCCTTTCCCAAATCCAATCAAGCCTGCCAGCTGCAAAATGGACCCACTGCTGGCCAAGGCTGAGCCCATCAGTGATGGTGGTAGGGCCACTCAGATAGTGTATTTAAGAAGGGGGGGGGGGAAAAGCTGCACAAATGAAGCTGAGGTTGGAGAAAGGAGTGAGTAAAAAACAGCCCTGCAGACCCCCAAGGTCAGTGCAGAAAGAGGGGAAGAAGATGCTCCAGGCACAGAGATTCCCCTGCAGCCCCTGGTGCAGACCATGCTGAGGTAGCACATAGAGGTCCAGAGTGGAGCAGATATCCACCTGCAGGCCCTGAAGGACTCAGTTCTAGAGCAGGTGAAGACTCATAGGATTCTGTGACCTTGTGGGAAGCCTCCACTGACACGAGCTGTGGCCCCACAGAGAGAGGATCCCACTCTGGAGCAGATTTGCTGTCAGGGCTGGTGACCCTGTGGAGATCCCTACTGGAGCAGCCTGTTCCTGAAGGACTGCACCCTGTGCAAAGGAACCTTCACAAAGAATTCCCACTTCTTGGGAAGAACTCACATGGGAGAAGTTCATGGAGGATTGTGTCCAGTGGGAAGGACTCATACTGGAGCAGGGGAGGAGTGCGAGAAGACCTCCCTGTCAAGGAAGTAGCAACAGAGACAAGTGATGAACTGACCACAGGCCCCCTTTCCCATCCACTGGGAGAGAGGGGGTAGAGAAATAACGAGTAAAGTTAAGCCTGGGCAGAAGGGATGGGTAGGGGAAAATGTTTTAAGAATTAGTTTTTATTTCTCACTATCCTACTCTGATTTGATTGGTTATACATTTATTTTTCCACAAGTTGTGTCCTTTTGCCCTTGTCCTGACCCATGAGCCTTTCATTGTATTTTCTCTCCCCTGTCCAGCTGAGGAGGGGAGTGACAGAGAAGCTTTAGTGGGCACCTGCTGTCCTGCCAGGACCAGCCCACAAGATCTATAATGGAGATTAATATAACTACCAAGATTTAACGTGGCCTCAGAAACAGTATCCTGAAAGCTTCCAAGATCATTGCTATAGAAAATGTATCTGATTTTTAGGATGTAAAAACAAACAAAAAAACCCCCAGCAATAACAAATTAACCTTCTCTGGCATGATCTGTTCCTCAGCATTTGTCTTAAATGTGTTATCAAATGCTGAAAGCAATGCAGTCTCTGTGTTACAGTCCCATCTGCTTTGGATGTTCATGCCTTGGCTATCTTGAAGAGAAAAGGATTGAAAGAGTTGACCCCAGTAGTCCCTTACACTTCCATGTTCTTTATTACAAAGTTCTCTTTGAGTGCCCTAGAGGAGCCATTTGTTCCAGGCGGGTTCTTCCTGAGGACACAACTATTTTCTGCCCAATATTTTCCATAGTTTGATATTGCTTTTTTATTTTTTTTTCCCCATGAAATCTCCATGTGTGGAAAACCAGACTTTCTGTTTGATCTAGGTGCTTATAGTTGCTCCCTCTGCAGCTGACTTGAATGCTTCAGCTTGTGCAGGCTGCTGATAAATGACCACGTAGGCTGGCATTTCTAAGAAGGCAAAAATGTCTGATGTATAAAAACCCACAAGAGAGTGCACAGAGCAGGTCTGTGTGTGTGTATGTGCCTATTGGCATGGGAATTCAGCTTTGTCTGCACATGTAAGTGCAAGGATTTGCAGGCAGAAGGAATGCAGGAGCCTTTGGGGTACAACTGTCTTATTCTCATCTTCTGTTGCTACCAGTCTGGCCAAGATTTGAACTCAGGAATAAGCAATGAAATTTAAGAGTAGTGAAGCAATTCCTCTCCTACATTAAAATTACTTTGGCCCTAACTTGTCAATGCTGTATAATTTGTATGGCCACACCACCAGCCAAGTCACAAACAGACCTTCCAAACTATGAGCTCAGCCCACAAATCACACTCATTAGGGCTTCAAATCTTTTCAGAGTACAAAAAAAAGGAACTTCTTAACTTCATTTATGCCTATGTATGAAACCTCTGCAATTCAGTCGTTGTTCCAAAAGTTCTCAGGCAGATTACAGATGTTGGCACCTTAGCTATCCTAAATGAATCACTGAGGATAAAATCTTTATTAAGCTTATACATCTTGGCTCTAAAGAAGCAGTGTTATGTGTAAAATCAAGGTCTCAGAAAGCAGCACCACTGTTTCACTGGGTCTTGCATGATCCAGGTGGAAAGGGTGATCACAATGCCAATAAAGTACTTCAGCAATGGCAAAATAAAGAGGAGTCAAAGGATTTTTAATCTTTAGGAGAGCACATGGCAGTATCTCCCCCAGTCAAAAACATTAACAATTCAATGTTTTATTAAACAGATTTCTGCAGGGGAAAGTGCTCTGCTGCTAATTTGGAATGAAATATTAGCACAGTGCAAGCAAGCTTAGTATAAAGTTAACGTTTCCAAATTCTCACTTGCCTACTAGGAAAGGTTACTTAAAGGATGATAAGTCTAAAGACTGATTAGGTGTGTAATCATGGTGTTATTATGCTAATGATGGATTTGTTTGTTGTCATGTTATCAACAAAAGATTAAGCAAATTCCTACATGAAAGCTTGTAGGTGAAACAGTCGGCTAGAGAAGGGGTTTGGGCAGCAAATCTGTGCATTATCATCACTTCTTTGTGGAGTAATTATTGCTGTACGGGGTGCTTTTCTCTCAGTTCTCACAGGTGGCAAACCCACAGACTTTGCTGAACAATTTTGCTTGCAGTCGCGTTGCTCCTTGTGCTGGCTTGGTTTCCGAAGGCTGTCTATTTCGGTGGAGCTCCAGCAGTTAAACCACTGATGGGGCAGCCGGGAACATCATCTTTTCACACAGAAAGGCATCTTTGGACAAAGAAACAGCCGGTGGCTATGTGAACTTTTTCTTAATACCTAAAGCCTGAAAGCTCTCCCAGGTGTGGTTTTCTTGTGCCGGATTTGATCGAGCCGTGTGTCTGGGCACATTCTGAATTTATCCTGCCTGGGAGAATCTCTGCTGTGCCATGGGCATCCTACCCCTGCCAGCAGACCTGAGCCTCCCGAAACAGGGCATGGAAATGAGGTGGGTGGCCAGGGGGTCTTCGCAATGAATTTTCTCTGCCATATCAGCGTGTGGCCGGTATCTCAATCGTGTCTGTGCATCAGTATGCACCGGGCCGGGAGGTGGCAGAAATGCGGTTTGCATTCTGATGCAAATGCCCTGCTCAGGCTCTGGCTGCAGCGTGTTGCACTGTGTCTTGCAAACACTGATGGCCTGTGCCTGCTCCATCCTGATATGATCCACTCGGATTCCTCAGGGATTTGGATTTTTCCTTTTAGGGCTTTTTTTTAGTTTATGGAGGGTTTTTTAAAGTTTTTCCTACATCTATTTGTTTGAAACCTTCAGCTTTTATTTTACATATTCCTTGCAGAATACTTCCTGCAGGGTTCTGAGACGAATAATCTACAATGACATAACTTGTTATGATAGAGATGAGTTTGGGGTGGGGCTTATTCAGTCACCATTGTGGTTGCCCTTAAGAACTGAAGGGAGATTTGGACTCTTTGGCTGTATAAACTCACTCAACTTTTTTGAAATCCATACAATAACAAATTTTTCAAGATCTGAATCTGATCCTCTGTGCTTACAGACTAGGCAACAAAACAACCTCCCACATGACAGTGTCTGGAGCCGGTCATGGATATTTGAGAGTCATGGCACTGGAGTTTTCCTTTAGAAATACTTCACCATTTCATTCTGTGAAAACAACAAAAAAAAAAACAAACCCAGCATTTCGTTTAATTTTAATTTTTCAATATAGACATATTTTAGAACACTTGAGGTCTTCATAATAAAATCTATTTCAATTTCAAGGTGTTTTCTATTTTCCTTTGTAAAAATATCTTGGTCCATAATTTTTTTCCTAGAAGAAGAGAACCTAAAGCACTTGTGAAGCAAATACCAAGTGACACAAAAAAACAAGTGATGCAAATACAAAAATTGCAGCTGGCCCCTGACAGAATTCTAGCTCAACACATACCAAAGACCTTATTTGTTTACCATGATATGAAAGAGAATCAGATCTATGTAGAGGTCACAAACACTGAAATAATCATGAATCCAATTATGTTACCTCAGTGGGACATAAATGTTTCTAACTTTAAGCATGCTATCTAAGGGTTTTGCTGACAAGGAAAAATAAATAAGTTGATGGATATCTGTAAGCTCTAAATAAAGCAACACCATACTGTAGAGTGTAAAGGCATCACTGAGACCCACTGAATCCTGTGAGTTATCACTGGAGCAGTAGTGCCAGCCACAGTATGTTTTATTTTTCCTTGGCAATAACAGTAATAACTTGAGGATCTCACAGCTTAATGAACACTATGACCAAAAATGGTATTTAGCACAGAATTATCTATTGTGAGCTTCACTTCAGTCTTTTTCCTGTCCACATCTGTGTTTTAATTATGAGGTTCTTGTCAGCCCAAGCTGGAAAATATTTTGGGCATGGTTTGCATAGATTTTGCCAGATATAATGTAAAATCAGCCATCAGTTTTTCCCCCTATAGGAATACTAGATATGCAGGGGTGAATTCTGGCTCCAAACTTAGAAGGTGGACAGGGAGATTGCAAAGGTTGGCTCTGCCACCAGTGCAAGCCAGTCCCAGACCTCTGGGGAAAATTTGAAGAACATTGCCAAGTGCAATGTGGCTTTTAGTCATCATAATTGTATTTATAAAGCTACCAGGCCACCTGCTCAAGTGCTTGAGCTACTGCTCAGCCGATTAAAACACAGTAGCCAGGTCATAAAATATGTATTAGAAGACTCAGACCAGGCGTTAACTTGCAGCATGGAGAGGGAGCAAGACACGAGCAAACACAAAACCTAGAGATCTCCCCGAATCTGTTTTAGGCCGGGGGATGCCAAATCCAAGGGTGAGAGTGGCTGGAGCTCTCAGATGGAGCTGCCAGCCCTCGGGCACTGCTCCAGGGCTCTCCAGAGCAGCTTTGGTTCCTCGCTCTCCCGACACCGCAGACGGGCTGGCAGCGTGTGCGGGCTGCTCTGCCGCAAAGTGCTAACATCTGATCCTCCTCCCCAGTCACCATAGTTACCTTTTCATCTGAAGGAAAGAAATTGTGTAGCGCAGGGTTTTTTGGTTTTTTTTTTGTTGTTGGTTTTGTTGGTTTTGTTGGGTTTTTTTCTGTGGTTGGTTTGGTTTGGTTTGTTTTGCTTTGCATTGCTTTGCTTTGCTTTTTTCTCAGAGCAAACTCAATCAAGACGAAGCACTGATTTAGTTCTGAACCAAACACGTCTTTCTTCATTAACAGTTTTTCTTTGTATATTTAAGTAAGTGAAAACTTTAGCAGTTATTCAGGTACAGTGAAGTCTGGATGTTTTTCCACTAGGTGCCTTAACTGCAGGGACAGCTGTTCACCAACCTTTTCCTGAGTAACTAAATGATTGTTTTACCAGAAAACAGTAGCTTAATATTCCCAGATCTACTGTAAAATCAGAATCAATAATACCTCTCAGAGATTGAGCATTGGCCATACACTTTATTTATTGCAAACATTGACCAGTATAGAAAATCTGAAAATAAACTTTAAAAACCCTTAGAACATAAAAAAATCAAGCAAACAAAAATAAACCCATTTAAAAGGTTAGGTGCTTTGAGTTTATTACTTGCTGGGAGCATTAATTCTGAAAAAAACCACCAGAATTCTTGGAAGGGAGTTGCTCTGCTCTGCATTTCAAGCAGGTGAGGCTATTAAGAAGGGAAAAGGATTAAATATAATTAGGAAAGTTCATTATTCAAGACAATAAACAGGAATCTTCCTGTCAAAGATAAATACTTAACATTCATGTAAAGGAAAGGAACTTACAGGAATGATGGAGCTTATCACAGAAAACATGAAAAATATGCCATAATAGTAACTCTTACATGGAAGAGGTTTGCTCTTGGAAAGAGTGTGACTCAGTAAGCTGCTCTCTGTCATTGTCCTATGTCCTTTGCTTTGGCAAATCCAGCAAGAGCCACCAGCAAATTTCTCTTACATCAGGACTCCTCTGGAAGCAGAAGGATGAAGCCAGACCCTCTGTCCCCATACCATACCTGCCCCTGTCTGGGATGAGAGAATGAGGGGATGTAAAAGCATCAAATCTGAGCTGGCAACATAATCCCTGGGATCCAGCTGAGCCTGGCATCATTTACAGTGCCCCTGAGGCTTCTCTCATACATGTGACCAATTCCCTCAAAACCTTCTTTGTCACCTTTGTTTCAAGCCTTTCTGTGTTATGCCACTAAACCAGCCCCAGGAAAAGGCATGTTCTCTTGGGGAGTAGGGGGAATGATTAGCATTTTCCATAAGAGAAAATAAAAGGAAAGCATCTTGGCTTTCTACTCTGAAGCATTTTGTTCCGTGGTAGCACCCCAGGCTTGCCCAGGAGACCACAAGGAAGGGATCACAAAATTCAGTGCAGAAGCAGCAAAGCACAGCTCCAGGTGAGGTGAGCCCTTCTTACACCCTCCAGCCAACTGTTCCACCTTTCCAAACTAGGGCATTTGGCCCCCACACTGAAAAACACTTAACTACTACTTAACTACACTTAAAAACAAATGGTGAAGTTTTGATCTGGTTCAAAGTAGCTCCAGATGAGGCAAGGTCACTTTGAGCACCTTGAATCAGAACAGTTTGTTCCTAAGACCACTGCAGGAGCCAGAGAAAGGGAGGTGTTGCACAAATAATTCACCAGCCTGGAGAAATTTGATATTTGGGCATCTGTAAGAGTTTCCTACATACCAGTATAGCAGTATAGCAACCTTCCTCCTCAGCCTGGTTTGATGATCTTTTTCCGATATATATATGTAAGATACATATATATATCACATATATATTTTATATATATATATATATATCTGGCATCCCATTTGAAACTCATAAGAAGTTTCTCGAAATGCAAATATTTGCTCTTTTAAAATCTGCTTGCCTCCTTTTTCTAAAATAATTGTCCTGAAGCAGGACTAGACCTCCCAGTAGAACTGATCTGTTCCTTAACTTGGAGCTTTCATGCAAGCATTTGTTGTAAACCTGAAACCATTTGATATAAATTACTGCCAGCTCTGAGCTGGTCCATTTGTGGCAGTGCACATCCAGATCATGGACATGGTCATTCTGCCAGACATCTGTGATTTATGGTTCCAGGAAAGATCAGCCCCTCTCCCTGTAACTGAATAATGTGCTCCCAGGTCAAAAGTTAGATACCTAACCCTTACACTCAAAATCCTAGGGAATACAAACAAAGGTGGTGTTTCTGCCATATACCATCTTCCTTTTTTGTAACATCATTTTAGGAGGCAGAATTGAAATGTTCACGCAGTTTGCCTACCTTTCTGTTAATAATAAAAAGAAAGGAAAACAAAAGAGAAAAATTAACCTTATTTCACCAGAGCAGGATAGGAATAATATGTGTTTTCACACTTCTGGCTTTTTATTTACATGGTTATCTCTTGCACTCATGTACAATGTTGATAACTATCATTTTCATATTAAAGGCCCTTTTCTCTGACAGGTTACTTTTCCCAAGCCAACTGCAGAACCATCAATGTACTGGTTAATGGATGAGATATCCATCCCCTCAAAACTACAGACTGATTTGGATGTTGCCCGGGAAGAACAGAAAATAAATCCCAAACCTGTAGAAATTCTTCTGTCTCTTCCTCTATCACAAATAAAGAACCACTTGAGGAACATTCATGTATATGCACATCTGTTCACTCACATGCTTTATTATGCACAATACCAATAACTGGGAAAAAAAATCTATTACTCAAGTAGATTTTTTTTTTCTGTTAAATTGTAGCTGGAATGTATTGCAGCATATTTTTTTTTAGTATGCTAAGCAGAATATAGAATCATGTTGCATATAGATTGAATTCAAACCAGAGCTAGTTCCCACTGGATATTATAGTCAGAATTGCAAGAGTGAAATGGTGGAGCTTTTTGCACAAACAGGCTGTGACACCTGAGTCTATTGAGGTTTTGAAGACCCGTTTGGACTGAGCAACCTGGTCTGATCTCAGAGCTGACTCTGATTTAAGCGTGATGTAGGATTGGAGCCCTTCCCAATCTGGATTATTCTACAATCCTATGACATGAGATATCTGGAAAGTGTATCAAAGGAGGCACAGAGACTGGATAACAAAGGAGGCAGAGCTGGAAAACAAGCTGTGTAGAAGACTGTTTAAATACTATTTTAAATAGGAAGAGATTCAATTCATCATGACAACCAGGTGGCACTAATACCCAGTGGTGCCACTTACTGCTTACAATTGGCTAGGAAATTGTTTGCAGAAATGTTCTTGTAAATAAGAGGAAAAATTTTGGAAAAAAAAATCTGTATGTGATTATATAAATATTGGAAACTGGAAACACAAATCTTAGTAACAGAGGTACATAAACTTCTAAACTAGAAATGATGATAGCTCCGGGATTATTCAGCTCATTTCCATGGTTATTAAACCTGCTTTTTTATTCTCTGAGATAATTCCATAAAACTATTAGGGTGGTAGACATACATGATGCCACATCTGCCTTTACCCTAAGCAACTCAATTGTTTGTTTTTCAACTATAAAAGTGGTAAAGAAACTGTACAAGTATTCCTTAATGTAATTTACTATCCTACCACCATCTGCTACTTTTGGCACTGAATGTGCAGCTGAAAACCCTTTTATAAGAGTGCCCTGAACCAGGAAGCCAATTCCGACCAGAACCAATTAACATTCCCAGCCTCTCCCAAGGCATGCGGCAGCAGAAGCACACACGCTGATGGTGCCTGCATTTTGCAAGTGTTTATGTTTTGTGAGCATGAATATGGGGAGGAACCTGTTTCAGCTCTAGCACCTCTGTCCATTCTGCCCATCCCTGGCACCAGCAATGAGAGGGCAGTGGGGAGAGTTGTGCAGGTCACTTGCTGGTGACCGGTCGGAGCGGGTGGAGCAATAGCTCCATGGCAGAGGGTGTCCCCGTGTCCTGCACATATGCTGCCCATTACTGCACCTAAATGTGAGCCAGACCTCGGGTGAACACTAAAGAGCTGGTTTAGGATTCAAGGCTGGATCTCCAGCTGCTGCAAATCGATGTGGCTCTCCTGTTTCTTACAGCTCTGCACCCTCCACCTCAGCAATCTCCAGCTGGGTGATGGGGTCTTGCCAAGATCTGCTCTGCTCTGTGGAGCTCTCAGCAGCCATGCCCAGCTGATGGCACCTGGAATTTCACAAAATCCATGAATCATGCTTTTGGCAAGTACTTCTAATGAAACCTTAAGTGAAAGCATATGAATGGGCAGCCATAAACTCACTCCAGCTCCAGCAGTCTCCTGAGTGGTGTGAGAAACAAGTTCAGGCTCTGGTGTGGTCCTTTGACAGAGAAAATCAGAAAATCTCCTGCTTTCTTGGAAATTTGTTGGAAATTTCTCCTAAGGTTGTGACATGAAAGTTGGGAAAGCTCCCCTGAGTCTGTGGGATGAAAGCAGAAATACACAGCATTCATTATGTGATTGCAAAAAAATCTTCTGCTATAAGTCCTGCTCCAAACCCCTCTGGATGAGACCAAGGGCTGACTGAACATATACAGGAGGTCTGTGATAACATGGCGATTAAGAAAATCAGTGGCACCATTATTTCTTTTTAATCTTCCTGACAGATGTTTTGGGTTGGGTCTTTTTTTCAGTTCTGCCCTACAGTGGCTTATCACCAGTGAAAAGTCTTTAGAGTTCTGCCAATTAAATAATTACACCGGGGAACTATACCACTTTATGAGAGGTGAATATCTATTATTGGGAAAAGAAGAAAGGAACCAAAGGGAATATTACTGTTGAAAAAGAAAATAAAGTGCAGGTCTCCTATTCAACAATCAGCATCAGGGCAGAAAGCCAAGATCTCTTCCATCTCCTGATCTTAAAGGAGAAGAAAAATTAGGAACAACAGTGATCAAGCCTAAAAATAACAGCGGCCAAAAAAAGTGGTAACAAAGAAAATTTGTATTCACATGCTTAGGAGGAGGCATTGACAACAGAGGGCAACCTCAATAGCCCAAGTGATTAAATACAAAATTATCACTGTGAAGTGGATACTGCACAGTAGGCTTTTAGGGAGGGAGGAGGGGTATCAGGTGTATGAGATATTATGATCTAGACAAAAATCACTACAAAGCTGATACACAAATGCTTGAAAAGCCTTACGCAAGGAGTAGTTACCAATAGTCTGCAGTCAAAGTGGAAGGTCACACCATAGAAGCTGTCCTCTGTCCATTGTTATTCAATATTTTTATTAATTACTTGGATCATGGTAGGGAGAGTACACATAAAAAAATTGGGGATGACACTTTACTGGAAATCTCATGAGAACAAGGGATTAGACTTCAAACAATCACAATAAATTGGATAAATGACCTAAAATCAATAAGATTAAATTCAATACACGTGCTAGGTTTAGGAAGGAAAAATAGGAGACTGGCTCTTAGAAGATATTATAACAGTAAGGAATCTGAAGGTTTTAGGTGGTCACAAAATTGCAAATTACCAGCAAACTGGAGATCCTGGAAGAGTAGTAGATGTTCATTTTTTCTGAGCACTAGTGGTACCTCACCAGATCAGTCTGGGTCCTGCATGTAAACAACACTACAGACCAATAACAAAAATGATAATCAGACAAAAAAGCATCATCCCTATGGAAAACAATCAGACCTTGGTTTTTATTCTTTGACCAAGAAAGGGTAAATATCAGGCCTATAGTGGGACAGTGGAAATAAAAGACATGTAACAGCTTATCATAACAGAAAACATTATTCTGGAAGTAGTAGAAATCATTTTTCCATATTGGCAAGAGACTGGACAAAGAAAAGGGTGCTACATTTGCAAGAATGGACACTTACATGAGATATCAGGCAAGCAATTTCTAAAAGGTAGCTAAGGATTTCTGCAAGATAAGGGTAGAACAGTCAGTAGAAGATATCTTCAAAAGTGGCAATTGCTAAAGGACAGGAAATATTATTTGCACAGGAAATATTATTTGGGAGGGAAGGGAGTTACCTGTAGCTATTTTTGTTTCTGTCTATTCCATCCTAATATATATCCTGCTGTTATTAGGATTCCACTATTGGTTTTTGCCATGCCAATTTAAGAGCAGTATCTCTATGCATTTCAAGGGTTTGTGTTGTTTCACATTGGTGGAGCATGGAATGATAGGGTGGCCCAAGTTCGTGCAGTAAACTGAACACCTCTGACTGCAGGTGAGCTACCAAGTACTCCTGTGCTTTTCTCAGCTACTCACAAAGGTGAGACACAGATTGCTGTAGGGTCTGGTTACCAGGAAACTCGACTGTCAGTTGCTGACACTGAAAGCTCTCTCAGTTCTTTGGGATTAATGAGACTCAGACATTTTATCTGACCTCATTATCCACCTGTTCTCCATCCAGCAGCCTCCTTTGGTCATTCTTTTATTTGCCTGCATCCCATCTACTGTAATAAATGAAATGCCTTGAATAGATGACCACCAATTTAGGCATAACTGGCTTTTCCAATATGCAACAGTTTTGTGTGTTTATGGGGTGTGGATAAACATTGATAGCCATCCCATTGTTCAGTTGTTTGGAGAGAGCATTTATCACTGAGATTTATTATCTCATGAATTAAAGAAGTAAATACTTCTTTTGTGTTTGTTTTGTCAAATATATTTATCTGTTAAGGGCATCAGAGTTTTACTTGTAGTTCTTTGTGTTGAAAAGCTTCCTGCTCCCATTTGTCCTGCTGCAGTCAGGAATCAAATCCTAAGATTTACTCCTATAGTCAGTCACCTGAACATAAAAGAGGTTTGGAAGACAGCTCAACCTAAATTTGTATAATGTGTTCTGTACCTTAACATTGTTTTATCAATATTTTTATTTTACCCTTAATATTTTGTATGCAATCCTTTAAACCTAGGCTTAGTCCTCAAGAGCAGTGGGAACTGAGACATCAGTGCCTATCTTAATTTAGGCAGTAGCTCTGAAAGTAAAGGCATTTATGTCAGAGATCAAGAGTAATGAGAAGGGTCACAAGGTAGGGAACATACCATGATTACCTTTAGCATATATGCTCAAACCAGAGAAGTCCTGAATACCTCCTTATATACTGTATAAACTTGGCTCCCACCTCAGATCAGAAAGAGCACAGGGCACCACCCTTCCATTTGGACTTGGCCTTAAATTATCTTATCATCCCTATTAGCCTAATTACAACAGCTCTTCCTCTGAAATTCAAAAGCCCTCTTAAAAAAAGTGAAGTTACTTTCCTGTAACAGAAATACGATGGGGAAAATTATAGTCCTATTTGTAATATTTGCAATCAATCCACTCTTTTTCTCCCTAGTGCAAGTATCGTAAAGGAATAAAATAAATGTGCACATGCAGAGAACAGAATTGTCATTTCAATATCCAGCCTAGCTCTATATTTTGAGTTTTTAAGGAAAGTGTAAAAAGGCAATGCTATAGAGGCCAGTACAAAGAAAAATAGGCAGTAAAGACTTATTTTTTCAATTAACTTATGACAGCAAACTTTAGTATCAATACCCTGCTATTTCTTCAAAGAAGAGAGAGAAAAAGAGGTTGTTCTCCCCTAAAAAAAGTAAGAATACTTGCAAAGATATTGTTCAAAGGATGAGTTTCAGGGACTGTCATTTTAAAAAAGGGTTGGATTGTGGCTTTTATCTGAGTGACATTGGTGGCAAGACTTTTTTGATTTTGACAATATTCAATTAGGCCAAAGTCATGGGTTTTACAAAACATCACCTGAAGGATTGTTTTGTTTGCTGCTTTTCAGAAGTATGGAAATGTTGATGAAGGCAGCACACTTCAAGGCAGATGAAAACTCATTTACCAGGGATGCTGAGTGATACCAACAAAGCTGGTACTGCAGTTTGCAGTAGAGGTACCTACGTACAAGATACAAGAGCTGAGCAGGTCACTGTGAGTTCAATAGATGGGCTATTGAAGACTACAGGGATTGAGGAGTGTGTGACCCAAGTACACTTTAATTCCATCTTCAAAGAGTGAGAAAGGTTGTTTCCTGACTGAATAAAGACTGTCTCAGAAGTGAGATGCGTTCAGTTCAAATTCAGGATCCAAGCTCTATAAAAGTCTGAGCCATAAGAAGATGCCAAGCTCAAAGCATGGGAGGAATCTTGCCCAAGTACATGGAATAACTCTCTCGCTTAAACTTAAATCTCTTCCAAACCACCTGGGGAAGGAGAGTTTTAATATTCAAGTTCAAGAGGCTGAGCAGCGTCCTGAACCTTCTACTCTTCTTGGCCTCACCAGAGGTGCCATGCCACTTCTTCAAAGTCTCAGCAGCACTTCTTTGGGGCTGAATTCCTGGTTCCTGTGAATATTCTGTAGATCTTTCCAGGCACTAGGGCTGAGATCGGTACAAGACCTGGTTACCTGGCTAGATTTGTGCCTATCATAATTCATACACCAGGCATCATTCCTTTTCCATTCTGTAAGGCATATGACCTTGCTGGCACATTCCTATGAAACGTGATACTGAAACTGCAGGGTTTTTTTGCTAGAGGATTGCTTACTATATTCCAACTACCATAAAATACACAGTGCCCTTAATAGATTTCCACAGTTGCAAGTTACTGAATAATTTTGGGGTTTGTGCTTCATTTGCTTCATTTCAGAATTATTTTATGATCCAGTTGAATGTTTTAATGATATTATGAAGTCTTTGTGACAATCCAATAGCTGGTCACAGAATGAATTAAACAAAACCATGCTCAGTGTGTAAAGAAAATAATTGTTTAAGGAATGAGTTACTATACACAGTGATGAACACTGAAAATTGAAGTGAATGGATGGAGTTACCATGTTATTTTCTGTAGGATTATTCTGGTTTATATCTGTTGAGGAATTTCAATGAAACTATAAATGAAATCAGTGGCATTGCATGAGAATGAAGGTAGCAACAATTTATTGCTTTCACTGCTGCTTAGTCCTTTCACAGTCACTTATGATAAGGTTTGTTTTAGAAGGTTCCAAACTCCAGAGAAAAGAGAACGTCAGATTCTCATCAGGTGTAAATCAGCACAGCTCTGCTAATGTCAACAGAGGCTGCACCAGTGGAAGACCTGACCAGTTATGTTAAGCAAGTCTGATGGTTTTAATATTCCTTGTCTTGAAGTGAGGTTTATAGCCACTTTGTGATATAAAGCATAAGTGGAAGTTTTCTCAGCTGCATGCTATGAATCTCGTGCAATGACAGTGCTGTCAAGCTGCACTATTGTCTTTTACTGCATACATCAGGCAAGGGATTGCTGTAAGTAATTTGTTTTGGGAGGCTGGCAGCCCTAATGGGGCATGCTTGATAGTGTTCAAAGGTTCTGATTAGGCACAGTACACAGAGATCTTCTTTCAACTTGAATCTCCAAAGACTTAATTTTTTAACAAATCACTTTCCTCACAGCTTCATCAATTTAGTTTCTTTGAAACTTGGTAGTAAGATGTATCAAAGGAACAGATTGTTTGCCCAAAGCCTATCAAAAAATGCTTTTTGCCTGAACTTCATATACCTAATCTATTTTCACAGCTCGTTTAGAAATGAACCTGTAAGGACTATTATTGCTATAATGGTTGGTGAAGCTGGAGCCCTAAGAAAGCAGCAAGGTGCCTCTGTGCAGCTGAGATGATATGAGCACGTCCTGGGCAGCTCTTCCACAAGCACTAAGGGGGAGGAAGGCTCTGGCTCTCAGTGCTGCCCGGGAGAGGTGAGCCTGGGGTGCTCCCTGCTGGCTGGGACAAAGTGATGGAGAGCTGTAGCACACAGTTTGGGGTGATTGGGAATGGGGCTGTGGCCAAGCCTCATCCCTAATGGACTACAGCTGTGTAAGACAGGTAAAGAGACCTGGAATGCTGAGTTGGATGGACCAACCACAGAAGGGCAGAGAGGGAACACAAGTGTAATACTTGTAAGATAAATGGTATGGAGGCTGTACAGAAGAACAAGTCAGAGGTGCTTGGAACCATTCATGGAGTCAGTTGTACATCCTCCTTCAGGGAGCCTGCTGGAGCTGATCTGCTTTCCTGTGATGCCATTGACTTTCTGTCAACTATAACATCACCTCTCCCCCACCCCCCCATAATCCAAAAATTCACAATTACCCAGCGCTTCACCTGAGCAAATAAAAGCACTGAGATGGTTTCTTGTTGGGTTTCACAGCATGGACAAAGCATTAGAGAACATTATCTGTACCAGATCGAAATAAGGGAGACCTTTCTGCTGTTAAATCTGTCATTAATCTCCCCAATGCTTCCCACTCCCAGAGAGCCAAATCAGGAGAGATGACAGCTGGAAATAGCTTTAAAAGGGTATTATCACATTGATTTACAAAAGAGAGAAAATTTTTAGCAAGAATATTGTCCTTTCTATGTGCTCAGGCTCCATCTTTAATGTTTATTCATTTGGCTGCTTCACAGGGAAATGCAAATCAGAGAAATACCAGGAGTTCTACAGGAGTGTGCAAAATGAATAGCATTCCAGGCTTCGTCCCCTCCTAGCCCAGCTTCTGAGGCACAGATTTTTGTGTGCTGAGACTCTTAGGAAGAAAGAGCAGCATAGAAGGATTACAATATCCCCTTTTCAGGTAGATGAAATTCATGTGATTTTCTTGGATTTGTGTTTGAGCCACTGCTGAGCATATGTTTGTTTGTGAGAGAATCTGGCAAAATGATTTATTTATAGTCACTTTGAGGGATTTCTGCAAGGCAATGTCCCTGACCTTTCTGTTGCATCTTTTTGATGCATTGATATTTGTAGGGGAAATCTCTGAACCTTCAAAGCACTAGTCTGTTGTTAGAGGTGTCTTAAACTTTCTTTGATAAATAAAGTGCAGAAGCAGCTCTTGGAAGGACCCAAGATTAAGCCTTTACAAGATGGGAAATTAGTCATCTAGGACTTCCTTGTACGGTTGTTCATCTAGAAAGAGCTGGAAACTACACAACAACTGGGAATTTCTTCTCTCTCTCAGCATTAGCTGACTCAAAACAAGACTTTTGGTCAGTGGAAGAAGATCAGCGCCCTAGGAGGTGTTTACTCCCATCTCAGTTGGTTTATTGAGGCAGGTTGGATATATCATCCTCTCGAGGCAGATCAACCTAGGTGAGGCAAGTCCCTCCCAAAATGAAGGCTCCAAAGGCAGTCTCCTTTGGCATTGCATTTCACAGGTATTTATACTTACCAGAGTGTAAAGAAGACTCATTGCTCTGTTAGCCTTCACTGCTATTAATTTCCATCTGTCAGTTGAGGTTACAGAATAGCTGAACAAGTTCTAAAAACAGTCATTACCTGCAAAATTATGAAGCCTTTGGCTATTAAACCAAACATAGTTGGCTAGCAGTAGTTGTATGCACAAGCAGATATCTGAGTAAATAGGTAATTGTTATGCATTTAAAGATTTGGCCATTTATTGTATTTTTGGCACATTAGTGCAAAAGATTTAAACCAATTTATCAGAACCAATAGGGAAATTATATTTTCAAGAGGAATTTTAAAGAATGAGAAAAAGTCTCTCAAAAAGAGCTACGTGCAACCTGTGGTTGATGAATTTATCTTTACTTTGTGCCAGTTGAGGACACAGAGCAGAGAGATCCACTAAGTTCCATATGTTCCTCTCCACTCTCCCTCCTTGGACCCACATGCAGTAGGGGTGACTCAGGTGGTGTCTGCCCCTGACAGGTTTGTGTTTGTTGAGCATTTCCTCTTACCCAAGGGACCCTCTGCTCTGTGTTTGTGGATGCAGTCCACATACTCGAGTGGCAGATCTTGGCTAAAATACAAAGTCAAAGCCTACGGTGGTTTTACATGGGGGTAAAAAATATAACATAAATACATGTTTTGTTACAAGGTCGGAAGACTGTTTAAGGTGTTGAAACAAAGCACCACAGGCACAATAGCCTATGAAGTCAAACCTGGTCAGTGGAAGGCCCTGGGGTACTAAAATACTGATGATAGTTCCAGGTTCATTCCGTGTTTTCATTACTCGAGTGAAATAAGAAAGTAGAGGATGTGTTAATTAAACTTGCAGTTGGACACTTCGCTAGGAGGTGTCAGAAATACCAAAGAGGGCTTCAAGAAACTGAAGAAGGATGAAACAGGATTTAGCTAAGAAAAGGCATGTGCTAATGGCTGAAAGAAAAATAATAAAATTTAAAAGGAATATTGCCAAAATAGGTGTATTATTGTGGTGCTAGGGAGCTTTGCAGCTCTAACCTCAGAGTGTAGCTTAGATCAAGTGGCAAATTGCCATTTCAGAGAGCTAATTGAGTTGGGCTCTACATACAAAGGGTTTTGCCTTAATTTCATAAATTAGAGAAGGATCTATTACAAAATGAGTAAAAGCATGTCTCAGATGCCACCCTTCTTTTTAAAGTCAAGCTGGTTTAGAGATGAGATTTTTATTAGTAGAATTACTCTAAAATATGAGCATACGAGGGCTCTTTTAAAGTTACCTGATGGCTAAAATGCTGCCTTACATGGCTGGAGAGTTTATTTTTATTCCCTTACCTGTCACTGAACTTTTAAGGAGAAGACACACTGCAGCACAGTGGAGTTTCTCAGCCTTCTATTTTTTAAATACCACTAAAACTCATTAATGGTATTTAAAAAATAGCCATTTATTAAAAAATGCTGATGGTGGGGCTGATAATCCCACTCCTCAAAGCTTGAGCCTTCACTTGTTGAGATGGTGCAAAGGCATTCAATGTGAGTATCTCACTGAACTTGGGGGGAATTTTCACCTTTTACATAATACTTTAGGTCTCTCTGTGTGTGAATATTCTATAGCAAATGTACAGTGAATTTTGCTCCCTTATATTCATAAGATAAGACTTTGAGTTACTCATACTGGGAGTTAGAGTTTTGTTGTAGTAAATGCTATAAGAACGTCTTGTTAAATTGTTTAAATCAGGCCATCAAGTAAATGCTGTTACTTTAAGAGCTGATAAAACCTTTAGGCCTGCACTGTTAGTCAGTGCAGGGGCTAAGTTTAGCAAGGGAGTCCACTCCTTGTGAGTCTTTGTGACCCAATGCGAGGGTCTCCTTTATTACTTTTTATCCTTACTTTTTCCATCCTTACCCTTTTTTTTTATCCCCAGCCTGCCTGTAGATAATTTTTGTTTGATATTTTAGATTGATTTCAGATTTTAGTCCAATGTTCTTTTCCCCATGTGCTTTTACCATCTAGTAAGCAGAGTGAACCTTGCCAATGAATTTTATTGCGCTTCACCATAATATTACACCTGCTTTTGCTGAAATCTTTGCTGGAGATTCTTTGAGTGACCTAAACCACTCATTTTTACAAATTCTAAACTGTATGGAAACTATTATGTGAATTTCAAAATTCCATCAATAAAGAATTGTTGCATTACAACACTGTAAAATTACTGAAACAGCTCAAAGCAACTTAAAAATTTTACCAAGCTTCCATATGCAGAGAAGACTCTGTTTATTAAGCATGCAAGTGTACGCAAAACTATTCAAGAAGCCCACAAATTGTGGCATGGTGTTATTCTTATTTTTAAAAGAAAGAAACAAACAAAAAAGTCCAAAACAAAACAAAACCACACTGAGGCAACTATCCATCTTTTAATTCAGGATTTGCTTGAATTTGTGTATGAAAGGCATCCTCCCTGTAAGAACTTCCCTCACACTGCTTTGAAGAAACAAGCAAAAATTTCACAAAGACTGTTTTTTTTAGGAAATAATTTGCCTAAAATAATGAAATCCAAAGTCACATAGTTATTTTCTAAGGATTTCACATTCAAATGCTGAACGTTATGGTAATGCTCAGCCAGCCTCAAGATGATCAGAGCTGAACAGTTCTATTAATTAGAAAATCTCTTTAGGTTCAGTTGTCACTCAACGAGTGTTGGGTTTAACCCAATATCAAAGTTAATATACATTACAGTTATGACTTTTTGCACTCTATCAAAAGCATAAAGGGAAGTGTGCCATTATTCAAAGATTTCATTTCTATCTTGTACCAGGTCCCAGTTCCAGTCCTGCCATCTGCTATTAACTGTGTACAAAAGTGAGTAGTTCCTTTGCCTTCCAAGGTCTGTTCTCTTGCCCAGAAATTATGTAAAATGGTTGTCATTCAAGGCACAGAAACATCTCCTTTTACAAGGGATATGAAGTTGTCTCAGCCACAAGTTCTTGTTACTTTGGGAATGGTATAGTAATTACATAATTTTTTTTAAAGATGCTACGTAAAACAATTCCTCTTCAGTGAGGATACAAGTGTTTGCTTCATGTGGGTGCTCTAAGGAGTTGGCAGCTTAAGGTGTCATAGGGTAAACATGCAGACTCTGCATTATCAAGACCTTCAGAAAACAGTATTTCATTTCCTCTTCTGGTGTAATCTGCACCTGATGGGTGCTGCACTCCATGGGGCGATCCTGTTTCCAACCTCAGGCAGGCCACAGGGGCAATGTCCTATATTCTGACATCCCACTGGAATCAAAGATTTAGTGTTCACAAATGTTTGAATATATTTACATATATTTCATTGGGTTGGTTTCTTTGTTTTTATTTCATGAGGAATGGCTTCTGCATTAAGGGTCTTTCAGCAATAAGATCTTTCCTTCTATGGAATTTTTCCAAGCAGCAAATTTCCTGCCTGGATCCATGCAGTTTTAGGAACAGTGCATGGCAGTGCGGTTACTCAGTGTGGAATCAATTTCTTTCCAGCTTGATTGTTTTAAAAAAGCAAACACAAAGCTTTGTGTTTCCAAGACAATCCCAGTAATTTCTGGTTGCTTTCTTTATAATAATCTTACACCACTTGGAAGAAGTGGAGAAGACTTGGAAACCTCTCATGTAAGGTGAAGCTTTCTAATCTTGCATTTTCCACAAAACTATGAACCCATGCCCTTCAAGGGCTTCAGCCAAATCAATATGACTTCAGCTCTAGAAGTAAAGATCCAGAAAAACCATTTAGCAGCTTCATTGTTGCATTTATAAAGTTGATCTGGGGTAATGTTTTGTCATCCGTTTTTACACTTGACAAATTTTAATGATTATATTGCCAGGATGGGTGTACTGTAAGATGTCATTAAACTCCTACTAGGTTTCCTGTTTGAAAATTGCCTTGTTAAGACTTTTTAGCTTACAGCACATTTAACTATTAACAGGACACAATCAGCATTTTGATGTATGGTTTGGGGAAGAGAGAAAGAAAAAAAAATGTCTTGCATCTTATGATTCAGGGGGGTTTTCCCCCTTATGTCCTGATGACCACTGAGATTTTGTGCATGGTTAATGTAAAATGAGTGTGAGTTGTGTGTGCCTGTATTCACACATATACACACACAATGGCTTAGACATGGTGACAAGGGGCACTGAACAAAGCAAGTAATTCACATTCTAAGGCTGGTCCTGCTGGCTTTTATCACAATTTTCATATCAGCACTGCTAGCTTCAGCCCACTTGTAAGACTCTCATTAATCTTAATTCATCCTCAATCTACCTTAAAATATGCCACGAAGTAATTTTTTTTCCCAGCCTTTTTAAACCATGCTCAATATCCCAGGCTAAAGACAAATTTATCAACCTTGTGCAGCAACATCCGGTGTCCAGGAATATTTCAGCCTTTTGAGAAAATCTCTTTAGGTCTTCACATGGCTTCTTCTTCACCCTTGTGTTTCTAGAATTCCCCCCAAAACCCATGATTGTTTCATTAATTACCAGCATTGCCACCCCTGCAATATAAATCTCCAGACATGAGGGTTAAGTACAATTGTTTTAGAAAAGATGACTTGTCTTTGCACAGACTGTGTCACTTCCTCATTCATCACCCTCAAGTGATCACAACTGAATTACTCCCCACCACTGCCACTCATTTTTCAGGCCTCTTGCTAATTCATGGGGGCTTGTTAAAATGCTGCAAGCAAAGGTGCCCTTCTGATCTTTCCAAACATTCACTAAATGGTTTGAATTTATTCATTGGACTGAGCTCATCCTGGATCATGTCTCTTTTTTGTGTCTGTCTCATTGACTTTTAAATTTCCATTAAGGCTGCAGTGTCTTTTTGTTTGAAGCCAGATCTGTTGAGGAAAGTTACTGCTTTGAAGGGAAAGGGGTGGAAAAAATCTACACAAAATTGCCACAGCAGAGACAAAGCACAATGAACAAGCAATTAGCTTTGCACAGAGCCATCAGCATCTTGGACTAGCATGAGCTTGAATTTGGTCATAGAAGCATTTGGTGAGCTGCTGGTTCCCCTTGAAAGCAAAGGGGATGATTCTAGAGAAAGAGTTCAATAGCAAGACCTGCCACTTTAACTTGACCTGCGTTTTAAATTCAACCCAAACAGCATTTTCAGATGAATGACAAAAATAAACCCATAGCTCATGATGATGTGTCACAAAGTTCCCACCTGACAACACCTGATTAGTTCAGGCTTCCAAGCCTTCTTGCACTCCTGTTTCTCATATATTGAATTTCTGAGTTGCGAGACTGAGAGGAGTCAGAGGAGGAAATGAAGAGGTCTCACAAGTCGGTGGAGGTTAGGGCAAATTCCAGCTGATGGAAGGACTGACACAGTACCTGCCTCCACCATTGTGAAGATGAGATTTTTCAAAACCAGTGTTATAAAGCAAATAGTAACAAGAACAAGCTCCTCCTTTCCCTGACCTTGTCACACTCCCTGCCTGCATGGCGATGTTGGGAGATATAATGTTTAATCATCTGTCCCAGAAATACAAACAACAGAGAAAATTCAGATGTTCTGCTGGAAAAGAAAATTTTCTCATCTTCAGCATTGTTCTGACAGGTTTTCATCATCTTCTGGTGGCTGCTTGGAAATTATAAACACCTGCCTGGCAATCAAGGACCATAAGCAACAAGGGCAGCAGGCAGAAAAGAGCATCAGGTTAATATCCTTTTTTTTCCCTCAAAGTAGTTGATGTTTTGGGCATTTTGCTGCTCTTTCAAAGTAAAACAAAACAGGATGAAATAAATGCCCATTCTCAACAGCTTTTGTTAGTGGCTGAGCCTTTCATGGCTAAGGGAAGAATATTTATAGCAAGTGCTTGCATGCCATAGTGCCAGCCAAAAGCCTTATATGTCTGACAAACATTTCTAATTAAGCAGTCCAGTTAAAATTGGGGGTTTAGGATCTAATTTGTGAGCTGAAGCAAAATTGTTGGGGTGTGAGCATTGCAATGCTCCTTAAATCCCACCCCCCAACCCTGGGTTAAGATGTGTCAGGGTGTGCTGTGTTGTGGTACCCATCCCCTCCCAGACAATCTCAGTGATGGACTGCAGGGATCTTCTGGCATTTGCCCTTAAAAATCAGATCCATGCGGCTTTGATCAGGGTCCCATCCTTCTTAGGCACACTAAGCACTGTTAGAGATGAAAGAGTGACAGCAATGTCCCTACGAAAAAGAGAATAGCTTCATTTTACCGCCATGTTAGATGCAAGCCTCAGCTGGGAATAGAAGAGAGAAGTTGTGTATACAAATACACTGTGGTGTACTTGGTTTTGGAGCATGTCATTGTTGCGCACCCAGAATTCTGGTCCTAAATTAAGTTGAAAAATGGCAGGTTCTGAAAGTCTGGTGTCAAAATTTCTCTTCAAATGAAAAGTTTCAAAGCCTATTGCCTTTTATAAATAAGAGTATTGTCTGCTAACACCAAGTCTAGAACACTGAACCTTGACTAAACACCAAACCCTTCTCAGGAATGGCACTGACTTGGAAACAATCTAATAATTAAACCAGTGACATTTCAAATGTGAGAAGTCAGAGTGATTTTCCATTTTAAAATGTGTCCCTCTCTAGTTCAATATTTATTTAGGTAACTCTCCTCTGAGTTAAACAAGATGATTCCTTTAGGATCCTTTCTCTTCTCCAGGGTAAAAAGTCAAGACCTGCTCTAACCTCTTTGAACATTCATGGAGTGTTTATAATACGCAAACACACCTTTATTCCATTATTTGGCACTAACAGTGTTTCTACAGCTCATTATTTCCTGCATGAAATAATGCTTAATTAGTGTTGAATTACAAGGGAATTGCTGTGGAACTACATAAGCCATCCTTGCAAATCCCCTAATTAATTCAATGTGATTGCAGCTATTGCATTGAATTCTAAATGGATTCATAATGATTAGAAACCTGAGGCATACCTGCCTCTTATTGATCAGTGTGTGACAACACAATTTCTTTATAGAGAGGTCATGTGGATAGTATGTTGATACCAGTATCTGAAAATTTTTAGTGCCTCTTGGGAGAAAGCTGGTGAATATGCCATTTAAATCCAAGGCTACAGTGATAAATGAATCAAATCTCATCAGTTTTCTCCAATCCTTCTGGGGTTGCAAAGTTACTAACCCTGCTGAGTGCACAAATAAATTGAATTTAGGTTTTGGTGCTGAAGACTATAAATTCAGGTGATCCTGAATTTAATCAGAGAGACACAACTCCTGGGTTCTCAGCTCAGGTACAGTGCATATAGTTTACAGGGCTATATTTCTATGAGCCTCATCCATCTGCCATAGAAAGTTTCTCCCTGGTTTTGCTGGATGTTGGGCAAGATTCTAAGTTCAGAAAGTTGCTCTGTAGATATGACATCATTCCTGAGGTGGGAACAACTCTGCATTTTGCCATTTTCACTCCAAACTGGAATGTGGGGGACAGGGGTGTGTGCATCCCCACGCTACTCAGCCCCAGCTGTCACCTCTGGACCAGGAAGTTCTACAAGCCTGCTGATGTGTGGAGAAGTGTCACCAATCCCACAGTTTGAACATCTGCCTTCAGTGTAAACTGGGAAGAAATTTGGCCTGCTCTTTCAATATTCTCATTCCTTATTTGTCCAGTCATGTTTATGATCTTGGGGGAGACATGTTGGAACTCAGCTCTTTCTTCTTTCATTTACAGTTTATTAGCATCCCCTTTCTAAAATTCCTGTTATTACAGTGTCCCATGCATTGAATCCTGCACCCCTGGAAGACAATGCCGAAACCACTGCTGATTTCAGTAGGAGCACTTTCAGGCACATTTGGTGGGGTGTTTTATTTTTACTTTTTTTTTTTTTTTTTTCCTGTCTTGTAACATATCCTCCCAGTTTGTAGTATCCTTCAGACTCTGACATTTGGAACAGGTTAGGCTGACAAAAACATTTCACTTTTTCTTCATCCCCTGTGTAAGATTTATTCCCACAGACTTATATTGGTCAGTGTTCAAATTAACTGTGGTTCCAGGCAGTCTGCTTCCTTGGGCTATGCTGGCATAAATCTACAGTCTTTGGGGGAGTTACTTTTGATTTTCACTGATAAATACAAGAAAGGACTCAGCACTCTCCACCTAAAAGGCTTAGATTAGATTCCTCCTGGCCCCATTAGTATTGCCACTGGTATTCTTTCTGTGTTTCTTTCTCTGTGTATGTCAGTAAGTGCTTTCTCCCCACCTTTAAAATTCCTTTAACAATTAAGATAACTGAAACTCCTTTCCTTAAAGAGCTCCTAACTGATCTCTCAGTCTGAGATACACTTGAATGCATCTTGGCAAAAACTCTCTGTTTCTGAATTACAACAAATGCTGGAGTTAGAGAGGACAGTCTGGGTCATTGAGTTTCATTCTTCACAATCACAGCAAAACATGTAAGGGATGTTTAGTGCAGACTAGCCTCAGAACATCCCCTCCCAACAGATCCCAAACCAAGAGAAGGTTCTCTATTTAAAAATGAGCACAGGATCGTTAATGAACGACTTATTTCTACAAAGTAAAATCCACCTGAATTATTATAAACTTCGGAGGACACAGCGAGACACATATTGTGCTTACAAGGCACTGTACTTCAGTGGAGCAAAGCTGAAGGAATTGGGCCCACAGGGAGATATTAAACACAACTGAGTCCAACCACCAGTGTGTGCTGATGGGGTGACAACCTCAGAGGCAGTGTAGTCATGGCTGCATGACTGCATGTCATTGATCACAGGGACAGTGGGCAAGAATGGGCACAAAGTTCCTACATCTCCTCTGTCACCCTTGCATGAGGTATTTACAATAGGATCTCAAGCAAAGAAAACTTCCACACCTCCTGGCTATAAAGTTGGAACTGGGTCTTGAATTCCAGTGTTATAGGACTATCTCTGTTTATAATCCAGGCTCCCAGTTCTGGGCTGTGTTTGCACAGGTTGGCCTTGGCAAGATGCAGATGGCAATCTTCCCGACTTCAAATGGGAACTTGCATCTGACTTGCAATTGTGAGAACCAACGGTTGGGTGAAGAATCCTTTCCATTCACTTAAACCAAGTCAAGATGCAGACGTGCACTGTGACCCCCCACAGGCAAAGTTTGAGGCAATTATACTCCTATGTAATTTCTGAAAGAGCTGATCTGTTCCTAAGTCTCATTAAAACTGTTTGATTCAGACATGTTCGCTTCAGACATGTTCTGGTTTGCATGAAGTATTCGGTACTTTAAAACTAATAACCTGGTGGAATATCCTTCCCACAAGATATTCGGCTTTCCTTCCAAGAGATGTAATCTGAGGCTGAGACCAGGAAGCCTTTTGTGCCTCCTGAGCACCCTGATGCTCAGCCCACATGCCCAACAGAGATTACAGTAGACGAGTCCTGTAATCACGCACATCTCAGAGAAAAGCTTGTGAAGACATCAGGAACTCTACAAGCATTTCACACAGTGCATTGTCACTCTCTTGCCTCTGCTGCAGCTGCTGCTGCTCCCTCCTTGACAGCACTGAATGTCTGACCCTTCCCAAATAGCTCTGCACTTTTGACCCTCCCATGAGAGGTGGAAAAGGTTGAAAATGAAAATCTAGTCCCTCACTGTGCCAAGGTGTAGAACAATGTTAGCAATGTCAGGCAGTGACTTTAAGTGGCATGCATGCAAAATATGCAGCCACTACATATTAGCCAGCAGGACAAGAAAGCAGGGACATTTCCTGAGGTGGGAAATATATTGAAATGCTAATAGACCCTGGCAGGTATTGTTGGTCCTTTGGGGAAAGATACCTAGGAGGAACTTCTTAATTGTATGTTCACCAGATCCTTTCAACAGATCAAAAGAGAGTACTGATATGAGCAAATAAACTTTGATATCTGCCTTTCACTACTGATATTAATTGGAAGGAAATTCCCTGGCCTGTGGACCAACACTTAATTTAAAAACATTGGAAATGTTAATTGAATAAGGGGGGTAGGGTTGATTAGAAGCATGACCTCATGTCTAAAATGTTAATGAGGGCTCTTGACACCATGAACAACAAAAGGTCGTGGTAGCATAAACAATGAGATGAAAAAGAACCAACAGTTAGGGCCTGACAGTGACATAGGAGTCTCATGTGAGAAAGAGTTTTGGGCAGAGAGAGGAAATTGCCAGCTTCAGAGTTGAGACAGATACAGCACAATCTAAAACAGAAGACCCATATTCTATACTCATGTACTGCCACTTACCTTTATTAGAGTTTCAGGACTACAATTCAGGCAGAGTTTTGGCCTAAGTGCTTAGTTTTTACCTCATCAATGACCATTGGGTCCTTTGTTGTGCAACCTTGGACCTGATTTACTGGGCAATGTACAGGTCAGAGAAGATTACCCCATGATGAGGAGTTAGGCAGGCTGACAGATAAACCTTGGATAACTGTCTGGTAGGGTATGCTGAGGTATGTCATCTTTTCCTACTAAGGAGAGGTCATTCCCTTGCCTTCAGCAAGGAGAGTCACATAATTACGTCAATATCTGGATTTCTGCTGTTGGGAGAACAAGACTTGGGGGTATGTCTCATCTCCTTGATAGAATGGAATCTGTGTCTTGTATACAGACATGTAGCTGGAGAAAATCAGAAGAGAAGACAAAATAGAATCACAAAATCATAGAATATCCTGAGTTAGAAGGAACCCACAAGGATCATCCTGTCCAACTCCCAGTCCTGCACAGTACATTCCCAAGAGTCACTTCATTTTTGGAAATATTTTTCTGCACAGAACCTGTTTGCAAACTGGTGAACTTGTACCTTTTTAGGTTTCATTTTGTCTCTCCTTAAACTATTTAGAGAGCATGTTTACAATATATAAAAAAAGATCATGTGGGAATATGCATTTGGGCTTTCTGGTTCAGAAAATGGTTCCAAGACTAGGCAAGGGCTGTAACTTAAATTTCAAGATTTGCTGTAATTTATTTATTTTTTTCAATTGTTGGAACATGTACAAATAACAGTAGGCACCCATACAGGGTCAAAGTAGACAAAGGGATATAACTTATAACTCAACATTATTCCACACTGGAGCGTCTGTCTGTGATGACAAGTTTGTATGACTCTAATAATCCAATATTCCTGGATTTCCCAGTCTCATTTTCAGTCCTGAAGCAGCAATCCAGTGTCATGAGAGGAAGGTTCACTAAGTGGAGAGATGATGTGTGCACGTGATTCGAGAATTTGTGTTTGGTTAGTAATTTCAAACACAGATTATGCTTGCAAACTGCTGAACCTCTACCGAGTGTATATTCCCTCTAGACTTTCACTTTGCCTTTCTTCTGAAGTTTCTGTTATTATATTCTCAATCTTGTTTGCAGTCTTCAGATTCTATTTACAAATTCTTCCAGCCTCCTTTCTCCTTTATTCCCAAACCCTATTAATATCTGACCTAGAGTGCATTTAAATCTCACTTTTTCCTTTATACACACATTACCATCACTGCCATTCAATCTGGTGGCTATGCAGGAAAACTTATCTGCTTTGCTCTTCTTTATGCAGTCTATCAAACTACTTCTGATGATTCTGGTTTACAGTTGTATTACTTTAAAATGATTTGCTCTTTTTTTTTGTCTCCATTCTGATGATCCATAGTCCTGCATTGCCAACACCTCCCCTATTTCTTGCCAGATTACTGTGTATATAGAAATTAATTTAACTAAATACACTGTATGCTCCTGATTCTTTTTTCAAAAAGCAAAAAGAGAGAGGATGGATCTGAGAAAGAGACTAGAAGGAACTAGATTAAATGTGACATCAGATACACTTAGAATAATCAGCCTATAAAGCTTAGGACAACTGTCCTCTTTCTTTCTTAGCTTCCTTAGAATAGGGTATGTCATTGGGGCATATTATTTTAAGAGGGAAAAAAAAAAAAAAAAAGGTATTTTGCTTCTGCAACTCCTATGGAATCCCAGAGAACTCAACACTTTCCCAGTGCAGAATGCCTGAAGGACAGTGTTGCTCAGGCTGGTTCCATGACTCCTTTTCAAGCTGAAGCCAGGCTGTTTTATACTTGTGTCCCGAAGCTACAGCAGACAGCCAAAGTGGGGTCATATCTGAGCCCTTAAAAGTGTGTACTGTCAGCAGGAAATCTGTCATTCACATGTCAGAGCTGAGGGGGCCAGGAAATGCTCTCCAGACATTGGTGTCCTGCTCACATAAGCACCCAGCAGTCTCCCTTGTGAATTTGGATTATCTGGGAAAATGGAAGGAATGAACAAAACAGAGCAGAATAAGCAGTGACAGTGACATAAGGCAATTAGCATTGTCAATATCTCTCTATGCCAGTGTGGTTCCTAATTGATTGCCCATGTCTTAAAAATGTAATTGCTAAGTTTACTTGTACCATGGACGCATGTTTAAATTATTGCACTTGACAAAGATGTTAGCAGAGAGCTATTCATGTAGCCACTGGAAACTACCTTAAAATGAGAGTGGGAACAATGCTGCTGTGAAAGCAGGCATTGTGAACCTCTCTCCTCATGGGTCTAGAATCTTTTTGCTGTGGTATATTTCAGAAGATGCCAAATGCCAGAATTCCTAGTTTATTTTAGAAGCTTTGAAGGGCATAGAGCTCGAGGCCTCATGCTTTATAATATTAAATTATAATAAAAGAAGCATACCCAAATGCGTAAAGGATACCCAAATGTCCTAGAAGAGAGATGATTTGTTTGAACTAAAAGCTAAAAGTAGGCTGAATTTCCTTGACCTGTGGAATGGCATTTTGTTCATTACCCGTCCATTCAATCTCATGCCATACTGCCCTGCTGCAAAAACTAGATACCTAATATTATACTGGACAGAAAATAACTCCATGCTTAGCTGGTTGTGGATGTGGATTCCCAGTTCTAAGCTGAGATGGGGTGATGGAACAACATGATCCTTTAACACCTTTGAAAAGAGTAAAGCAGAATCAGGAAAATGCATCAAGGATCAGTTTTCCAAGATCTTAATTCTTACTTTTGTTTCAATGCAAAGGAGCCAAGGAATCTGGTCTAGACATCTCCAGACAGTGTTTTCCTTTCAAACTCATGATGACAGCTGTGACTGTGACATCTTGATAATGATAATCATTGACAACTGCCAGTTTCATTTAGATTCTTCTGCTCAGGACCCCTCAATGCAACAGCTACATTAGTCAGCCTCAGTAGGGGGTGAGGTTGCCCTCTTTAACAAGTCTCAAACCCAAGAGCAGCGCTGCCCTACCAAGCTGCCTCCCCTCTCCTCCTCCTCTGCCCCTGTAAATCTGAACTACCACTGGGGAAATAACTGTGCTGAGCTCTCTTTTCAGCTGCTGAAATAGCTCAATGATCACTGAACCTTTCAAACAGTGGAGAGAACCGTCTTGGCAACAGACCTACTACCCAGAGAGGACTTTGAGAGGATCCCATTTGCACAGGGTCTCCTTCCAGTGGGAAGGATGCTGCTGATGTTATCATTGCCTTCTTCCCATCAGCACTTCCAAACGATCTGGTCTTTTTACTCCTTAGCCTGTCCCTGATAATCAACTGACATTTTTACAAGAAAAAAATTCTGCTGACTATTGTTGTAAGGTTCTCTCTCCAGGGAGAGTTGAAAGAACTCCCATTGGTGAGATGTTTAAAATTAGATAATAAACAGTTCAATGTACAAATAAGGAGAGATTCTTGCCCCAGCATGGAAATGGGTTAAATAATGGAAAATCTTCTGCCTGCAACTTCTCTAAATCTACCCAGTGCTGTGTTCCCCTAGACAGTGCATCCTCCCAGATGGTGATCAGACACACAACTTCCAACAGCTGCAAAATGGATTAACCGAGGTCTTAAATTATTTTTGTCTCTCAGATTACTCATTGGTTTGTAAAAGACTAAGTAAGGAATGACACTAAAGGCTAGAGTAATCCACCCTCTTCCAGAAAGTTTTATGGGGTAGGAACATTTGCACATAACTGCAACCACGAAAAAAACCCACAACAATATGGGTCTGGGGAAGTCCCAAATATATTACTTTTGCCCTTATGATCTGCATCATCCTCACACTTCTTCATTCTGGTTTTCCTTTCAGTGTTCTCCAGGATCTCTGTCCTGATATGTCCTGTGGCAGGGAAGGGAGGAGGATTTCTGAAGAGCCTGTATAATCGTTATGGGCTTGCTCTTCAGCAAAGAGTAAGGATATTATTGGAGTTACACTGCAAAAGTAGTAAAGATCCTGAATGGCAATCAGAAGTTTTTGCTTTATTTAAATAAATTGCTTTGGCTTAATGTTAGCATACATATTCAAAGAGGTAAGTTCCATTAGGAAATTAGACCAGGTGCCAATCACATCATCTTTCTTGTTGACACAGTTAGACTTCGCTTCATCTTAAGAAGTCATTGGTGATTTACCATTGGTTAGATCCTGTGAAATCATCTTATGATTTCATTGCAGTTCAGCACAGGAATCTATCCTATACACCGCAGGCTGTTTCTTACCTGCGTTTTAATGGCTCTTCCAGTTCCATGGCTTGGACTCTGCAGCCCTTCCCACCAGACATGAGCATGTTTTGACCTCAATTTGAGAGGAGACAAAGTGCTGCAAATTACTTTTCCATGACTGAAGCACCAGATAAGGTTTTGCAAATGGAAAAGCGAGCCACAGAACACCATCTATGTTACACCCTCTGTTTAAAAAAAGAAAAAGAAAACAGCCAGCTGTCCCACCCCTTCTGACACTGTCAGACATTGATTTGCAGGATTCACCTTCTTCCAGAAATAATGATTAAAATTTACCACTCAGATGAAGCAGTTAAAAAAGCAGCTGATACATTACTGAAGATATTCTCAGCAGCTGTCAGACAGGTTTTCTGTACAGTTGAGCACTTCTTCATACACAACCTCTATCTTTTAACAATCCCAAGCTCACGGTTGCCTGTTTCTAGACACAAATTAACATGAATCTTATTCCTCCTGTCGTTTTTGCCAGTGACTCAATGCCAGGCTGAGCACAGAAGCAGCAGCATTCTGCTGTTGGTGGCAGTTTTGGAGCCTGTACTTATAACTGAACATATTTTATGACATATATGGACATTTACATTCACAGCAAATCCAAAGATATTCCCAGGGGAAGCAATAGTTAACTCCAGTGTCCTTGACAAGTATGAGCAACAGCATGTTTGTGGCAGGGCAAATTTGTCCCTGTGGCATTCTCTGCTTCCAGTCCTCCCATGTTGTATAATCTGGCTTTTTCTCTATTAAAGTGGAATCAGGCAGAAAATTTAGAACTTCTTAAGATTTTTATTGTTTTTCCTCTTTGTTAACTGAGATATTTGTAAATTCTCTGTGGAAAATAAAAGAGTGAAAATAGACCTGTCACAATGCTTTGTTCTTATCCACATTCTGGGATTTAATCTAAGATCCAATGTAGTGCCTCACTTTCAGAAAGGAGGTTGTACCAAGGTTAGGGCAGTCTCCTCTCTGCAGTAACATGGCAAGAAATGACTTCAAGTTTTGCCAAGGGAGGTTTGGATTGGATGCGAGGAATAGTTTTTTCATGGAAAAGGTGGTCAAGCATGGGAATGGGCTGCCCAGGGAAGCAGTGGAGTCACCATCCCAGGTATTTAAAAGACATGTAGATGTGGAACTTAGGGACATGGTTTAGTGGTGACCTTAGCAATGCTGGGTTAGTGATTGGTCTTGATGACCTTAAGATTCTTTTCCAACCTAAGTAATTCTATGATTCTTTTGACAAGTAAGACCAGGTGCTCCTGAAAAGCTTTCAGAAGGAAAAATTCATCAAATCTTGCATGTGCCTGTGAAAAGAAGTTTCAATCAGTTTGCATTTTCATCAGAGGCACCCTTCAATAAGAAGTAAAATGATGTTCCACTATGTTTTGTAAAGCTTGTAAGCAATTATACGGATTTTGGATTTATGATGCTTTCAAAAGTATAAAGTACCACTCTTTCATGATTTTTAGGTGACAAATTCAGTCTTCTCCACTTGGTTGTCAGCTGTAGTAAATCATTTGCTTTGAATGAATCACATTTTATGTGTTCCAAGTGCCAACATCCAACCAAATGTCAACACAAGAGTTAAATTTCTATTCTAGAGAGGCTTTATTCCCCTTAGATTTCAAGAAAAAAAAATCAATTTCAAACTATGCAAAGGTCAGTTGGCTTAAGTTTTTGTCAAAGTACAAGACAAGACTGGATAATGATCACTGGATTTGAGTGAACATGGACTGGCTTCTCTCACTGCTGACAATCACTTCACTACTTTGGCTTTGGATTTGCAATTCTTTGCTAGAGAAAGACTGAAGAAACCCCCAGGCCTCCATTGCTCACTATTGTTCTCCCAAGCCAGCAACGAAAGCAAAACTTCAAAGCTTTATAAATCTGGTATTAGTTATGAAGATAATGATAATCATGAATATTACAAAGTGCCTGTGGGATGACTCTGACGTGGCCTCACACTGCTGTGGAGCAGCAGATGGCCATAGCCTTGGAAAGTCTGTAGCATGAGTTGGCGTCAGGAAACCACATTGTTATTCCAAGCTTTCTTTAGAGATGTGTCTTTGTGTTAAGAAATAAATCAATCATTGCAGAAGCAGCTTCTGAATCAAGAGTATAACACAGGCAGCCACAAGTACATCTAGATTTTTTGAGGTAAAATTCAAGTTTTGTGGGGAAACATTTGCTTCTTGAGACAATGCAGATTAACAAAGCTTTCTGGGTTTGACAAACTTTGGTAAAGTCCAGTGCCAGGGTCCTGGCAGCCCTTCTTTGTGTCACCATTACAGGATGGAGAATCAAACACTGCACATTACCTGCTCCATGCTGCCTACTGATGGATCACAGTTACATCAGAGACATGGATGATCTCTCTGAAGCTTCCTTTACCCATCTTGTTTTGGTGCTTCAAAGCTCATGAGTGATTTTTATTTGATGTTTTTTAACTTCAATCTGCTTCAAAATGCAAGGAGAAAGCATTGGTTTTCTACTCATCCTAGCCATGAACTTTGGTAAAGAGGTTGAGGTAGCAGCTACTTCTGATGCAAAAAACAAACCTCTGCAAATGGCAACATGTAAGACAATGTTTATTCATCATCCTGAATCAAGATGGACATGAGCATATCCTGTCATACTATCTGAAGAAATAAATTCTTATTAAAGAACCTGGGAAAAAAATTCCACAATTCTATAGGCATTTTACAATTCACATCTAGAGCCAAATCTAGTGGTTGGACTCTGAGTCATCTGTAATTTATCCATAGCATCCTAAAGCAATTTGTTTCATTTGAAATACATAAGGATGCTTTCTCTGGCTATAACTGAGGTGAGGTACCTGAGTCAGAATAAAGATTATGCAGGTCAGGAAAAAGGAGGGGTAGTGACAGGAGGGGACTGAAGACAGAACAGAACTGTGTTATCTCTGCTGGTTTGTTTACAAGTCTTGCTATCTCTCATCAGTGCCTGAAGCCAGAGAAGTGTGGGCTTCACCCAGCTCCTTAAAGTGTAGATTGAGTTACTCCTGTTGTTGATGTTCGATGTGGATCATTTAATTCCTTCTGCAGAAAATGTGAAAATCATGTGGCTGCAACAAGTTCGCCCAGAAGCAAGATGTCTTGAGAGCTTAGCTTTCTCTCTTTTATTAGGAAGCACTGGAACATATCCCAGTGGCTACATCAGTGGCCCCACTAATATTTCTGGCAGAAAAGGAGTAACTGGTGCTTCATGCTGCAGGGGTTTCAGATGGTATATTCAGTAGTTCCAGATGAGACACAGATGACATCCAGCCAGTCTGTGAAAGTGCTTAGAGACACTCAATGCCAAGTAAAAATAAATGCTTATCGCTATTTTTACATACAGTTTAAGAAATTTAACCACTCCATCTAGAGATTATGTTTACAGCTGGTACTGCCCAATATGGCTTGAATGACTTAAGTAAATACATCAAGGTCCTCCTGCTATAACAGTTCCATCTCTCCTTCCCCAAAGCAGCTAAAGATCCATTCAAAACAAGGAATTTTAATCATATTCACAAAAAGTGTATTTTTTATCACAAGAGAGAAAGAGACTTTACTACTTCCTCTCCTTCATTTAGATGCCACAGGACTGGCATTGTTTGTGTTCCTGATTCATCTGTCCTAAGACCTTATGGAGCGCCCAGGGTCACCTCTGCAGCAAAGAATAACAGGAGATGGGGCTAATTGGGAAGGTAAAGCCCTTCCATTGGCTATTGCAAGGAACAGGACACGGGTCTAGCCACTGCAGGACAACAAGAAATCACTTCAGCCTGTGCTAAAGTTATTTCCTTTTAGCAGAGGAGATAAATAAAGATATGCCACCCTGACCCTCAATGGAGAATTCAATACTCTCAGCAGCCTTCTGATATATCAAACACAGTACATACTTTTTCAAATTTCAGGTAGATTCTCATTCAGCTTTATTTTTCTGCCTCAATGCAAAGGTCAATCTGAGCTACAGAGGTCCTGGAGTTCTCACCTTCATGTGCATTTAGTCTAGCATATTGTTGATATTGGTTTATTTAGTAAAGTGTGTAGTCCAGCACTAGGGGGAAAAATAATAGGGTTCCAGCACTGCCATTTAAGTTCCCAGATGCTCACAAATAATATAAAAATCCTTGTTTGTATCCTGGATTCCATTTTCTGGTGGAAAATTACACTAAATTATGTTTTTTGTGGAATATGGAAAATTCCACCTGCCATACACGTGTTATGTTATTGCGGAAGAGGGAAATCCCTGATACTGTTTCCAGAGACAGACAGTTTGTTTGTTCAGCATTGGCTAGAGCTGGCCAACCAATCTTAAAATAAAACTGCATGCAAAATGCTTGCAGGAACCAAAATGATTTACTGTCAAAAATATCCGCTCATTCAATGAGTTCAGCTAAACCTTCCACATACAGCATGAAGCTTGATTGATGGAAGAAGCTGGAGAGCTGTGCTTCAGCTGGGGTTCAGGATGTTGCTGATCACTTATTTTGGTGGACAGGAAGGATGGGAAGCCTCTTCCATAGGAGGAGAAGGCAAAGCATCCTCATTGGTAGTTCCATAACAGAACATCCCAGGGCAGGGTCATTTCTGGTGTGACACTAAGTGCTCTGTGAGGTCTGCTGCTTTCAACAAATTCAGTAACTTTATACCTGTGGAAGGTAGAGAGTAACATTAATTTGATTTTACAGCTATCCAGAACTCTTCCATCAGGATATAGGAACTGACAACCAGGCCACATGAACTCTCATGGACTCTGCTGGAGTCACTCACCTAAGGTTTCATCTCACAAAACATTTAGCTTTTGCTTTATGACTGTCACATCTAACATTCCTAAGAAGGAGTTTTTCCTCATTTTTCAAACTTCTTCTCTCATTTGTTTTAATAGTCTCATACTCTTCTTATCCATTTAAAACTCTCAGCTGTAAATGTCCTTCAGTGACCCTTTTCACTTGGATACATGCCTTCAATTTGGTGTTTCAAGATCCCCTGAAAGGGAGGGCTATCTCACCTTTTTATTTATTTACTTGTCTTTTTTTTTTTTTTTTTTTTTTTTTTGAGGAAAAAAACCCCAAAACCAACACAGTCTCAAGGTGTTAGAAATTTTTTCAGTTTAAATCATAATGTAACCTCAATATGCTGCAGAGGTCAGGACCAGATCAAGGTAAAATTCTTGAAATCCTCAATACTCTGGTCCAGCATTCATAATCTGGCCTTTATAAACAAACATATCTTGAAAAAAAAGAAAATCAAGGTTGATGTGGGACCATTATTTGCCAGGTTTGGAAAGATAAAACTCTAGAAAAATCAGTTTACTCTGAAGTCAAGGATAATCCTGCTGGGAGAGTGCAAAACAGCTTTACATTTACTCCTCCCAAATTTCACCTTCATGAGAGAGACTGAAGAGAATATGAATCTCTGAAGTATTGCAGATACCTTGTTTTTTGTTTTGGTTTTTATTTTCTGTCTGACCTAGTAAAAAAGCCTTGAGTAAATTTTTCCCTTGCTGCTTCTCTGTTGGAAACAGCCAATGGAGGAGCTTTACACAGACTGCATTTACAAATGGCAGACTGTCTTGCAGCATTAACAAATAATTCATTAAAAAGTGTTCTACTCTGCATTTAGCATGCAGAAGTATACCTCAGCAATAGTATGTAAAAGGGCTCTTTGTGACTCAGGCAACAGGCAGGCTACACATGAACTATCTACCCAAAATACCACAGGCTTATGTTCTCAGTTTCTGGCAACCCAGAAAGAATCAGCCCCTTACATGCCTGCCCATATACCACAGATGGATTCAAAGGGTGTGATGTCTCATATTTTGGGGGCTAGAGCCAATTTTTTTCTCATTATGAGGTATTTGTATTATCTGGGATTTTCAGCAGCAGTCAGTTAAGGGCAGAGCAGGTCCCCTGAGCAACTGCCAAAACAGCATTAACTCAAAAACTTTGTCATTTTTATGTTTCCTGTGTTTCCCTCTGTGTTCCTGTGTTGATCTTGCTGAAGACCCTTTCTAGGCTTTTAATGGGCTTCTAGGCTGGTGCAAAGCCCAAGGACTGGCTGCTCAGGGAAGTAGAGTCAGCTCCTGGGCAGATGTAGGTTTCTCTGTGTCCCAAGACAGCAAGATTTGTTTATGCCAGGCTGGTTGCTGAGGGGGAATGTTGAATGTGCTGATGTGGAGGCTACTCTGGGGGGCAAAGGGGTGCCCAGCCACTTCAGGTCCATCTCCTGCTCCTAAAGTTATCTCTCTCTTTGGTCTTTCCCATCAGCAAAGCACATCTTTGGGCAGAAAAACTCAGTTTTGCCTCGATCTCTGAATAGTTCAGGTCAAGTTTTGCCCTCAGGCTACCAACAGGAGCAAGTCAGGCACCTCTTGAAGTTTAATTGCCAGTCAAGGCACTATCTGGCAGTCATTCTCCCAGCACTGATTCCAGCCAGCCTGATCAACTCAGCAATTCTGGGTGTGCACAGCAGGTCAGTCAGATGCAGTTACAGAAGGATGTCAGCTTTGTGCCATCATTTTCAAGGTCCAGCTACAAAATCAGCTGGTGCTGAGTCATTGGGCACCCAACAGCAGCTGTGGGCAAAGTGGTCTGATTCTTACACACAGCCCATATACATTTAATGAATTCAATGTTTCTTCTTATCCACTAGCAGCTGATAATTTATTCTTACCATATCTGCCTCTGAAAGAGCATTGTAATAGTTGCAGTGCCAAGCTCCAGCCATGATTCAGGAAAGGACAAAGCATCTGGGCTCCAAATATTTCTCACATGGAAATTGCCTTGTCAGTATTGTGAAACAATCAGCATTTCCACCTGGAAGTCAAAATACTGGATTTTTCTTCATAAGTGAAGATGATAGGTATTTAGGAAGGTTAAAGAAGAGATGGGCAGTGTAAATGTCTCTCTGCAATATCATACAAAGAACTTATGGCTACAATTATTTCCCTTTAAGAGCTGAATGGCAAGACTTTACACTGTGTTGTTTTCCTCCTTGACTGTGCCATGAAATGTCATGTGAAGTGCAAATACTTGAGATCTGAATTTGTCCTCCTTGCTCAGCAGAAAGTCCAACAGAAGCAGTCTAACAGTAATACTGCCTTAGCTAAGAATTTTGCATTGTATTTCAAAAGCTTGAGCTTGCTTCTGCTTACTGATTGTGCAGCATTAAGTCTGCAGTTCTCCCTGTGAGAAAGGTAAGCATTGAGATCTCTATCCCACAGCTGTGATAAAATGACAGAAAGCAAGTTTCTCAGTGGTCTCCATTGCCATAGACAACCTGCATGTTGTGACAAGTGATGGTATAAGCCAGGCCTCAAAATCCTAACTAAACCCCCCACCAAGCCCATCCTTGGCAGACCTGTCTGGAAAAGAAGAATGCAGTTGCTCTACAAACCCTCATCCAAATCCCATTCTGGTAAGTCAGCACTATTAGAATCATGTGTTCCACAGCAGGGGTTAATATAAAAGCATACATCAGAGCCATCTTCTCAAATTAGTGTTTTATTCCTAAGTGCCCTTTAGCTCACTACATCACAGAGATGACATTTCTGTCCTTGTAAATGTACTGCACTCCTCTAATCAGGATGTGTTGTGTCCGTGTTACTGGCTGCTAATACAGCCTGGCCTGCTGTAGCAATCCTGTTTGGAATGTCTTGCCATCCTATGGCCAGCCTAGAACCTTTCAAACAGGGCTGTACTGATAAGGAAGGGCTATCTGATAAACGTGTCATGAAATACAACGTGTAGCAGGGATCAGAAACAGCTTTTAACTGGACAATGCACCGTCCACACGTACAGACAGAACTCCTTCTGTTGATTTATAATCACATTTATCCCACATCCTCTGTAGCAATAAGGGTAATATAGCATATTACTTCATTCCTTTACCATCCCTCACGCTTAAGTGCAGCATTTTCTTCACCCTGCTAGCTTTTGGAGCAGTACAAGAAAGCACACAAGTGACACAGGTTAACTTGGACTCTGATACAAATACCAGAAGAAAATGTTTTCCAGTGTCTCAGTTATCTCAGGTGTGTATATAAGAAGGGAATCTACCATTTGCATAAGAAGGGAATCATTCAGTGTGTTCAGCCCACAACCCAAGGAAGGTTTTGGTGGCTTGCATTAGGATCTAGAAACAGTTTGGAAGGATCTGGGATGGTGCAGGATGAGGTGAGGTGAGGTGAGGCCTGTGCATTAGCTGGATTTGTATGAAGATTAGTGGGCCCACATTGTACTATTTGGGATTTTGCTTATCAACTGGAGCTACAGCTTCAGCACTGCACTGAGCTCCAGGTCAAGGATGGCTGCAAAAAAGGACCTGTATGGGAAATCTGTGGTAAAACATCTGCTGTATCCAAGCATGTTTCACCATCTGGAGTTAGACAAGGAGGCTTACAGCTTTCAGATATGTAAATACATCAAATTGTTGATGTCTCAGATTGATTACAAGTTTCTTGAACAACCTGCCTGAACTCATTCAGTGCTCTGAGGCTGGATAGGAAGCGCTACATCTTCCACATCATTACTATATGTGTGCCATCTGCAGCACTCCAGTCTGGCGACAAATAAAATAAATGTAAATAGCCACCAGAGCAGTCTTTTTGAAACCTGACAGAGGTGCCCAAGGGACGAGTAACTTCAGGGTACAAGTCAAAATTGGTGCAAGTCCATCTCAGTAGTGAAAGATATACAAAGGCTTAAGTGTGGCTTCCTGTTGCAGTAACTTGATTGTCTCAGGTCCCCTGTGATTGCCTTGGAAATATCCACCAGCAGCTTACAGTGCTGACAGGGAATTTGAGCTTGTGTACTGACATTTCTGAGGGCTGGCAGTGAATATAATAGTAAATGGTTGGCCATTCTGACATGAATTTGCTTGCCAGAGAGGTAGTATTACATCAGCTCAAACCCTCTGGAAAGTTTACGGGGTTCAGAATCTCCTTCTAGTCTAACAATTTGGGTTAGTCTAACCTAAATGTGCCACACAGGGGAATCAAAAGCCTTGGTACACTCAGATTTTCAAATTGGCTCCACGTGTATTCAAAAATTTGGATTTAGAGCAGGATATATAGTTTTGATAAAGCTGCCCTGAAATCAGTGAGCCATTATAGGAAGTTATTTGGGTTTGAATTGAATTTCTATGATGAAATACAAAAAACCTACAGTTTATTGTTACTCAGAAATGTATCGTAGTTAAAAGACAACACCCATCCATTTGCCCTCCCATCTTAAATTGTCCAGAAAGATCCTAGGGTGAGACCATAAGCTGGGTCACTGAAACAATATTTTATGAACATTTTGCAACAGTACAGGAAGGTCATTTCCTCATTGCAGTAAGAAGAGGGGTAACTGTCTCATCCACTGGTGAGAGCATTTGAATGAGACTCAAAAGCTCTGTGCTGCACTACAGATTATCTTTTAGGAAGTTACCACAGTTCTTTCATAGTGTGAGACAAATGTCCTTTCTGTAGGTGCCTTAAGAACCTGACTTGGAAACAACAATAAGTGCATCACAGTAAAAAGTGTCTAAGTAAGAAGTCAGTGGCTCTGATCCTCCCATAGTGCAGTTTCCAGCAACATGCTGGGCTGCTGTTTAGCACTGGCTTACAGTGTTATTTGAGAACTGACCCCAATGCCTGTGTTGCTCACTGTGTCAGAACAGAGATTTATAGTGCATGTTCTTCCACTAGAGTGGGAGAGTCAAGACCTCCCTACAGAAACTGACTTTCCCTGGAGGGTTTTGAATCCAAGTACATCCTGACCTTACTCCATGTCTGACAAAAATACTGCTTGTGGTGCTTTGTTTCTATGACATGTCTTGAGAAATGCTGTTATAAACTCAGCATTTCAGGCAGTGTGAATTGCTAAGCCTCTTAATTCTTTTTATTATAGCAACTGAAAGAGTTCTCCTCTGTATCCTGCATGCCTTCTTCCACAAGTAGCCAGAATCCTGAAAACTATAGTATTTTTGATCAACAAATTTTGCCCAAGCTTGCACCTGACACTTTGTCACTGGGTCTTTATGGAGGCTTATCCTACTCAGCTGCATTAGTAGAATAAATATGTAATACCTTGCTAGTCCAGAAGGTCTATAAGCGTATTGCAGGGGCACAAAAGAATGTTTTTGCCTTTAGCAGACTGCCATGAATATATAACAACAAATTTGTTTTAATTTACATTTTCTGGAAGGTAACTTTTCATCCATCGTTGCAGTTTGTAGCCTTTTTTCCCCCCTAAATTCTGTCTTTTGTTTAAAGTATATAGCACTTCTCCAGACCCTCTCTTATAGTAAACATATTTCTAAGAACATTCAAGGAAAGATTGATCTTTCACTGAAGTAATTGAATAAATGCCAGGGCCAGGGCCAGTTTTATTTGGGGAAGCCCTCATCTGAGTAGTCATGGTACCTCCCCAGCAGGGAAAAGAGATGATCTGAAAGCCTTCCAGCCCAAAGCATCCTATGATTCTACTACTCTATGGCAATTCCTGTGCATGCCATGGGACGACAGTAAAGTTAAGTGCTACACTAATGCCTATGCATATCTTCTTTGTTTAGATGAAATATGTTGGCAGAGGTTCTTCATTCTGGTGAGTACTGTTGAAATTCCACCTTCAGTGTCAAAATACCCACTGACTTCAGCAGGGCCAAGATTTCCTGACTCTACTTTCATGGGACATGGACTATACACCTTTGATGAGAGTGAAAATTTCAACAGAATTACAGGCACAGTATTCCACCTGGATTAGAGGGACAAAAAATTTCCTTTCCATAGATTATTCTAGCAAGCTTTATAAATAGTTCATAAGTCGTTGGAAGTGCTGAGTGGGCTTCCTGTTTTCAACAGTCAAACCTCAGGTCATCAGACTCAGGTTAGTCTTATACTGTAAAGGAAAAACATCCTTAGCCACCAGTATGGACTTACTAAACCAATGATAAAGCCACTTCTTGTGAGTGTACAGATCCCTTTTACACACTAGGAATGAGTGCTACATCTTCCACAATCTACTGCACTTCCAGGTTAAGTTCTGTCTTGTTTCTCATCAGGATAAACCTCACATAATTCCAGTGAAGACAATGAAGCAATTCACGATTTATCAGGATGCAGTGGAGAGCAGATTCTGGTCCTCTGCTTTTATAGTTGAGGTAAAGGAAGCCACAGACAATGACTTCATCATGGAAGGGAAAACAGGAGTCAAATACTTGCTGGTGTCTGAATGCTTGGCCTCCTCCTGAAGCAGCAAATAGAGGGAGGCTGTGTGAGAACTATATAAAGTGAGCCAATGACACAGTTCTTGATGGAGTCATCTGTTCATACTGCACAGCCTGGATAAGCCTCCTCCCACTTGTGACTCATTTTTTATTGATATGAAGTGCTGAGAGACAAAACCAAAACAAGAGACTGCAGAGAACATCAATAAGAGGCAGAGAACAAATTAGGCAGGAAATGTTTAAAATTTTGAGTGGAGGGGAGGGGGAAATAAGAAGCCTGCCCATGTGCTTGCACTGGAAAAGTGTGTAAAAGAAAAATGGCACTGGAAAAATAGAGACAGTAGATACAGGAGAGAAAAAATTCTTAAAAGCAAATGAAGAGACTGATGAAAAAAACCCAGAAGTTGTAAAAATTCTATTTGGGCCTATTTTGCCTGCTGAACTTCTTTTTTCAACAGTGAGTACATGAGGCAATCCATATTCTTAAGCAAAGAAGAAAATCATTCCACTGCAATCTAGATAATTTCCCACTCCATTTGATGATATAATGCACTAAGAGCAAACTGCTCTAAATCATCTAGGATAACCTACCAGTCTTGCTTTTCAGGAAAAAAGAATAAACTTTGCTCTGAACAGTTTCACTCTCAGATTCAATGTCTCTTACAGCCCCCACTGGCTGTTCTGTACATACTGCACTCCTCACATGTGGAAGTGCTGAGTAAGTCCTTCTCACAGGTGTAATTGTCCCAACAATGCTCTGCATATGCACACCACAGAACAATTTCTCCTTCCCAGAGGCTTCCCCAAGACTGTTTCAGTCATGATGGCCAAAAGCAAATAAAAGGAAACAGAGATTTTATTAAATTCTCTAGCTGTGCTAAGCAATAGATTTTAACATCATTCTGTCCTTTCCCTGCAGTAGCAAATTGCTGTTGTAGGGTTTTCCTCTCTCCTTTACAGAATGTTAAATCCAGCCAGAAAGCTGTTATGAAAAAATACCCAAGGGAAGAACGATGGAGAGTTTTTCTTCACTGATTTCTCTTCTGACATGGTTTCTTTCCTTCCTCCCCTCTCCACCCTGCGGAATCAATCCTCAGCCTATTGATGTAAAAGGAAAAACCCACACTGACCTCATGTGGCTCTGGATTATGCTCCCATTCCTGGGCCATTTGTTTTTATAAGTGAGTTAACAGGAGCACTGAAAAATCCCGTCAGCAGAGCTCTGAAAGTGCCATCCACTGCCCTAATGGCTCGTGTGAGTTTTCAATGGAACTGCATTGCTTGAACCCAAGATAATATTTTACCTTCAATACACTACCATTATGAATTCATTTGACATTCAGTATAAAGTAATAACAATGAATTTGCTGGATATTGAATGTCACATACTTTCGCAAGTACGGCATTTCATTGTAATGCACAGCAGCATTAGTTTAATGATACCAGGGTTTTTTCCAGAATCCTCACTTTACATTTCACACACACACATCCTTCTTTCTCCAGGAGAACAATAAATACTCCTTAGCATTGCCTAAGAAAAATAAAATTATATTTTGCTTTTGAAGAGAAATATGATCTATATGCAGGCCTCTAGCGAGCTGAACGCAAACGCTTCCTGGGACAGTGTGAGCTTGAATATGTGCAGAGAGGCTTTTTATAACCATAAAATGGATGGCCTGGAATATTAATCAGGGTTTGATCATTTTGTTTTGCTTTGCTTTTTCGTTGTTTGGTTTGGCTTGGTTTTTGTTTTTTTTTACTTAATTGATTCCAGAGTGCAAAAGAAAGTAACCTTGCTCTTTGAAATAAAAGATGTTAAATTCATGACCAAACCCTGCTCCTGTATCCTGAACAGGTTATCCATAGGAGTTGAATAGGACACACTGCAGGAGTGTGGTGAGCTGGGCTACATCCTACTGCTGGTGCAGTAAGGGGCAGGGGACTGAGGGAGGGGTGGGCTTGCCAAGGGCCACAGCAAGGGGAGACATGTGGTTTTCCAGCATTAGGGACAGCCAGTGACAAGGAATGCCTACAGCTGCCTTAGACCTCTCATCAAGCCACCCCCTTTGTGTAGAGAATGCCACCCTGGAAGTATCTGTGCCAGAGTTCACCCCATCACTTCAGCTGGGGTGATCAGCTAAATATTTTGGTCTGGAGAAATTCACAACTCTGCACCTATCTGGTTTTCCTAGTGAGGTTCTTCCCATGCTATTGAGTGAAACCATGGTATTTATCTGCTAATTTTGTGAGGAGGTCTGCTGGGTGTCAGCTGGTCTCATTTCTACACATTGGTGCTAAAACCTTCTCATCCATTGTCACTAAATTCCCACGATAGTGGCCTGGTACTTCACCCTCCTCAGAAGACAAAATAAGTTGTGTGCAGAATGGGTTTCTTGACTGCCTGCTGGTTGTACAAGTTATGCAGAAAAAAAAAAAAAAAAA